>CM053399.1:41037109-41059793 GCA_028644305.1 Xerus rutilus
AAAAAAAAAAAAAAAAAAAAAATTGAAAGAAAAAGAAAAGATCAGTAGTCACTTTGATTGAAATATGCATGAGTGACCATTGATAGTGCATGTTCTGATTTCTATCCAATTTTTACTTATCAAAATCTGACTTATCTCAAAAAAGTATTTCAAAAATCTATTTGGTTAGTCATAAATGTGCACATTTACAATGTACATTTCTATTAAGCTATATAACTGTATTGTGGTAGAATATTACCATACATTTGTCTACTCAAAAATATAATTGTTATCTTAGAAGTTATTATATTCAAGGTCTTTTCTCCCAAACCATTAATTTTGGTGAACTTTGAGTTAGTCATTATCTTTTTTAAGTTGAACATAGGAGGAGTTCTAAGAATAGAAACATGTTACTTTAAAAATTTGTTTTAAATTTCAGTGTGTTGCAATTTTTTTTTTGTCGTCAAGAATGATAATTGAACAATGCTGCCTACTTGCTATATTTTAATTCTGATTGGAAAATTTATCAGGCTTGTTTCAAACATTTCATATGGTGATTCTTTTTTGTTATAATTTGGTTTAAAACTGCTGAATACTGTTGAATGTAATCCTATTTGAAGAAGTCTGTAGCAAGGATATGGTTGTCTTGGGTTAGGCCTCCACTATTCAACACTTGAAATGTGGCTAATCTGGATTGACACATGCTATAAATCCAAAATATACACTGAAGTTCAGATCTTTTATTTGAAACAATTATGTGAAATATCTTGTGATTTTAAAAAATTGATAATATATTTAAATGATATTTTAGATTTATTGTTAAATAAAATGGATTATTAAAATTAGTTTTTGCCCCTTTCACTTTCAGTGTGGGTAAATTTTTAATTATATGTGTCCTTCATTTGTGACTTGCATTATATTTTTATTGTATAGTGCTGTCTTAGATTATAAGTAATATGATCTTGAATAAATGTATACTTAGAGGTAAATGAGCAAAATGAAAATCATGACTAACTTTTTTACAGTGAGTTCTACTGTAGAAATTGTTATAATGCAAGCCCTTTGCTGGGTACATGATGACTTGAATCAAGTAGATGTTGGCAGCTATGTTCTGAAAGTTTGTGGTCAAGAGGAGGTGCTACAGAAGTAAGTTTATTTAACTACTAAGCAGCATCTTTGGAAATTTCATTTTATTGGCTTAAACAAGAAAAGCTTTAATTAAAACTTACCATCCAAAACCACATTGGGTCCTATTGAATTGATTGACTGAATCAATAACCTTGTGTTGAGATATGCTGTATCTAAGGTGTCCTATCTAAGACCGTGGTGGGATTTCAGAGATAAGTAAGACACTGTATTCTCTTAAAAGGCTTACACTCCAAAGCAGGAAGCACTGTGGGCAGTTGTTTAATAAATGACTATAATAGCTATTTCTGTAAAGAGTCAATGGTCACATCATTACAGACTCTATTCACCTTTTATAGTATGCATGATTCTTTGTGTACAGTATTCAGGTATTATTTCATTTTGATTACCTGAAATAATTATCATATGGATCTTTTATTTTAATCAGGTAATTTGTTATAGCTAGCATTTAGTCTAGTTGCTTTACAAATTTCATTCTTCTAGGCTTCTAAAAATGTTCTGACCCTATTATTCGTTTTTCATCTTTGTCTTCATCTTCTTTCTTCTTCATTCTGACTCTTCTCACATAGCATAGCATAATCCCTCGGCTTAAGTGCTCACACTTGTTTAAAAACTGTCTCTGTATTTTATCATTCTCTTTGATTTCTGATGCAGATGCAATTTATAAATTTTACCTTCACTTGTATAACTTCTGATTTGAGTGGAATAATACTGGTGAATAATTAATATATTTTAACAGTAACCATTGCCTTGGAAGTCACGAATATATTCAAAACTGTCGAAAATGGGACACAGAAATTAAGTTACAACTTTTGACCTTCAGTGCAATGTGCCAGAATCTGGCCCGAACAGTAAGTGTGCATGTGTAGAAGAGGGGACATTTTCAATTGTAGAAATTTTATTTAGTATTCTCCTTAGAGCTTGAGGCATATTTGAAGATCAAAGTGAAGGAATTAAAAGTGTTATTTGTAGTAGTTTTACAAATAGTGAAAATGTCAGGGTCAGTCAAGAAGAAATGAGATGGGGAAGAAAGAAAGAGGTTTTGTTTTTGTTTTTTGAAGTTTTTTTTTTTGGTATTGAGGATTTAACCCAAGGGCATTTTACCACTAGGTTATATTCCTAGCCTTTTTTAATTTTTATTTTGAGATGAAGTTTTACTAAGGTGCTACGGCTGGCCTCAAATTTATGATCTTCCTGTCTCAGCCTCCAGAGTCACTGGAATTACTGTTGTGTGCCATCGTACCCAGCTAGAAATGTTTTTGAATACTAAATATAGGTTGGAGGAAAGAAGAACCATATTGACTTTTACACTAAACTGATAAAAGGAATTATTTCTTATGAAATGAAAATGAATTCTTTGTTTTGAAGGTTCAGTACTTTTGGGCTGGGGTTGTAACTCAGTGATAGAGCACTCACTTTTTGAGTCAATATAAATTATATTTAATTTTGCTAGTATTTTATCTTCAGTTCTGAAAGATTAATTTCAAGACTTCATCATACATACATTTAACCATATTAAATTTGACAATAAAGACAAAGAATGATTTTTTGGGGTAAACATTTGTGTATGTATGTTTGTTTAGGCAGAAGATGATGAAGCACCTGTGGATTTAAACAAATACCTGTATCAAATAGAAAAACCTTACAAAGAAGTCATGACAAGGTATAGCATCTAAAGCATTACTTTCAGGTTTTCAAACTTTATTTTGGATGTGAATGCATTGATTTTGATTATTAAAGCAGTCATTTTTATATATAGTATTCTTCAGCCACAACAACTGTTCTTTGTTTCAGACACCCTGTTGAAGAACTCTTAGATTCTTATCATAACCAAGTAGAACTGGCTCTTAAAATTGAAGTAAGTTTTAATTCACATTTTGGGATAATGACTTGTTTCTGTTGATTGTTATTTCTGTTGTCTCTTAAATGCTAATACTGAAACTTTCACTTTAATTCAAAAAGCATTTATTCACTTATAAAAATGAATGATGTAATTCCTATGGGTCAGGAGCTTAAAAACTAATTGTGGAGGACTTAAACAAACTTTGTCTCTCTCTCTCTTTTTTTCCTTTCCTTTCCTTTCCTTTCTTTTTTTTTTTTTTAAAGATACTGGGGATTAGACCTATGGGAGTTCTACCACTGAGCTACACTCACTGTCCTTTCTATTTTTATTTTGAGACAAGTATTGCTAAGTTACTACAGCTAGCTTCAAGCTTGAAGTTCTCCTGCCTCAGCCTCCCAAATAGTTGAGATTGTAGGTGTGTACCAGCATACCCAGCTCAAAATTTCAGTAGAATATCATAAATGTTAAAATAGAGGTATGAATTGGGGTTCTTTGGGAGATCAAGGAAGATTACGTTACCCAATTTAAGGGTTTAAGGAAGCCTTCTTAGAAGGGATGTTACCTGGACCAACTTTTAAATGAATTAGTCAGAAAAATGCTGGGATGGTCATATAAACAAAAGTACACACATGTGATACTTATATGGCATGCAAGTCTGAAATGAAGGTGCATTAGAAATAGATGTAAATTACTAACATAATTGTGATGGAGTTTTGCTTTATCCTCTAGGTCAGGGAACCATAAACAGTTCATTTTCTGTTTTTGTAAAAATTTTTCTTTTGTGGTTCTGGGCATTGAATTCAGAGCCTTGGATATATTTAAATATAATTTAAAATGTCTTTAAATATTTAATCCAATGATAAGTGCTCTTCCACTAAGCCACATTCTGAGCTCCAATCCCGCACCCTTTGTTTTTCATTTTGAGACAGGGTCTCTTCAGTTTGCATCCAGGCTAGCCTTGAACTTGTGATTCTTATGCCTCAGCCTCCCAAGTTTCTAGGATTACAGGCATGTACCACAACATCCAGCAGCTATAAATAATTTTTTTAATACAACCATACCAATTTGTTTACATTGTCTATTGTTATTTTTATTTGTACGCAAGTAATTGGAATAGAGACTATATATCCTGCAGAGCCTAAACTATTTATTGTTTGACCCTTTACAGAAAATGTTGGCTGACTCCTGGTCCAACTATTTAAAGTATTTTTTTGTTTGTCTGTTTGTTTTTAAATGTATTTTTAGTTGTGGATGGACACACAACATCTTTGTTTATTAATTTATTTTTTATGTAGTGCTGAGGATTGAACTCAGTGCCTCACACATGCTAGGCAGGCGCTCTGCCACCAAGCTACAGCCCCAGCCCCCTTTAAGGTGGTTTTTTTAGCCAAGGGTAGGGAGTAAGGTGGATGGGTAATTTGTTTATTCCTAAGCTCTGATGTCACTGTGGCCATACTGTGGAAGTTCGATTTAAGGGTGGCAGTAATTAGGGAGACCTTTTGGGAAAGATTGTTATAGTAGTCCAGATATAAAGATAATGAACATGAACCAGGCATGGTAATACATACCTGTAATCTTAGTGACTCTGGGAGGCTAACACAGGAGGATTGCAAGTATGAAGCCAAACTTAATAACTTAGAGAGGCCCTGTCTCAAAATAAAAGAGGTGAGGGATATGGCTCAGTAGTAAAGTGCCCCTGGGTACTTTACCAAAATAAATGAATAAATAGCATGGTGAAAGTGAAAAGGAAGGAACTGATTGATAATATTTGTGAGATAAAATTGATAAAATGTTTGGTGGGTGATGGAGCATGAGAGAAGAATGTAGGTGACTTCCAGATTTCTATCTACTAGAAATTCTTATTAGTATAGAAATGTATTTATTTACTCAGTAAGTATTTACTGTCTCCTTATTTTTTTTTTTAAATATTTTGTTTAGTTGTAGATGAACACAGTATCTTTATTTATTTTATGTGGTGCTGAGGATCGAACCCAGTGCCTCACGTATGCGAGGCAAGCGCTCAACCGCTGAGCCATAACCCCAGCCCCTACTGTCTCCTTATTATGAGGCAGTGTTGTAGGTATTAAAGATACTGGAAGTTGCCGGCTGCAGTGTCACACGCCTGTAATCCCAGTACTTTGGGAGGCTGAGCTAGGAGAATTGCGAGTTCAAAGCCAGCTTCAGCAATGAGGAGGCACTAAGCAACACAGTGAGACCCTGTCTCTAAATAAAACAAACAAACAAAAAAAAATAGGGATGGGGATGTGACAGAGTGCACCTGAGTTCAATCCCTGGCACCAAAAAAAAAAAAAAAGATATTGGAAGTTAGCAAAAAGCCTCCCTGCCCTCAGATAGTTGACATTCTAGTTGGAAGAGCTGGAATAAAGGAGCTCGGGTGTGGCTCAGTGGTAGAGCACTTGCCTAGCATGCGTGAGGTACTGGGTTCGATTCTCAGCACCACATATAAATAAATGAAAAAAATAAAGGTCCACCAACAACTTTAAAAAATATATTTTTTTAAAAAAGAGATGGAATAAAATAAATTAGCAAAATATGCCGGGTGCAGTGGTGCACACCTGTAATCCCAGCGGCTAGAGAGGCAGATGGATCACGGATTCAAAGCCAGCCTCAGCGAAAGCAAAGCATTAAGTAACTCAATGAGACCCTGTCTCTAAAAGAATACAAAATAGTGGATGTGGCTTAGTGGTTGCGTGCCCCTGAGTTCAATCCCTGGTACTAAAAAAAGGGGGGCGAGGGCAACATACGTTATATCAGAAGGTAAGTGCTACCGAGAAAAATATAGGAAGAGGGTAATATTGTAATTTCTAAAAGGTAGCCTCAAAGGTGACCTTGTTGAGAAAATGAATTTGAGTGAAAACTGGCAGAGGAAGGGAGGGGACAAGCTGTCTAGATACTTGTAGCTATAATAGAGTGAGAGAGAGGGGCAACAGTGGAAACAAATCCATTTAGAAGATGTTTTGCTAGCCACGGGAGAGGTAATGATGGCTTGGATCAGGGTGACTACTGTAGAATTGATGAAAAGGGGTTGAATTCTGGGATACATTTTGAAGTTAATACTAGGAGAATTACCCATAGATTGCATATGTAGCATGAGAAGAGAAAGTTTAGGGTAACTCCCAAGATTTTCTGAGTAACTGGAAGTTATAGTTGCCTTTTTGTGAGATGTAATAAACTGAGAAGTTACTGGGGGAATATCAGGAACACAGTTTTGTATGTTATGGTTGAGATGACTTATTTATCCAAACAAGTTGAATAGGCAGTTGATATGAATCTGGATTTCAGTGCAGGAGGATCTAGGTAAGAGAAAATAAACTAGGGAGTCATCAGAATATAAATGGAATTTTGCAACTGTAGACTAGATGAAATTCTCAAGAAAGTCATTGCAGGAAGAAGGAAAGAGTTAAGCCATTTTAAGACAAAAAAGTTCCCATAATCCAGCATTAGCCACACCACTTTTTATTCTCTGTGAAGCAAAACTCCTGAAAGTTACTTGGTTTTTGCTGCTTCCATTCCCATTCTCTTAAGAACCCACTTTCATTATTAGCACTTCCCTGAAACCACAACTATTGAGCTCATCAAGGACTTACGTGATCCTGAATCTAGTAGTAAGTTCTTATTCTTTATCTTTCTCAATCTTTCTGTAGTTTGTGTGTGTTTGTGTGCGTGCACTCTTTAAAAATATTTTTATTTTATTTTTGGTAAATAATTTTACATATTTATAGGGTACAATATGATGTTTTGATACATGTATACATCTTGTATATCAAATCAGGATAATTAGCTTGTCTTGTTCAAACATTTATCATTTCTTTGTGATGGAAGCATTCCAAATCCTCTTTTGTGACTATTTTGAAATATACATTGTTATTAACTGTAGTCATCCTACTGCAGTAGAACAACAGAACTTGTTCTTCCTATCTTTCTGTAGTTTTTGATACAGTTGATCATTTCTTCCATCTTGAAACAGCCTCTGGGATATCATCTTCTTGGTTCACCCACTGTTATTGGTTGCTCTGTCTCACTTTGACTTGTAGCTTCTTCCTTATGATCTCCTTATCTTCCTGACCCTAGAAGTAGAGTGCTTCAGGGCTCAGTTCAAGGACCTGTCCTCTATATTCACATCCTTGGTGATTTTGCTACATCCCTATCCTGACTAAAACTCCCCCCTCCCCCAACCTCTTTCTCTCTCTCTGTTTCTTTGGTACCAGGGATTGAACTCAGGGGTATTCAATCACCAAGCCACATCCTCAGCCCTGTTGTGTGTTTTATGTAGAGACAGGGTCTCACTGAGTTACTTAGTGCCTCATTGTTGCTGAGGCTGGCTTTGAACTTGTGATTCTCCTGTCTCAGCCTCCCCAAGTGCTGAGATTACAAGCTCTGATGACAACTCTTAAACTGTTGCCTCTAGCCTTGACCTTTTCCTTCAACTCTAGAGTCAAATACCTGTTACTTAGCATCTTTATATGAATATCTAATTAACATCTCAAATACACAAAACTGAGTTTTTTACTTTACCTTTTATATCTGTTCATCCATCAGCCTTCCCTTTTGTGGTTTTTTGTTGTTGTTTTTTCTCCCTCTTTCAGTACTAGGGATAGAACCCAAGGGTGTTCTACCACTGAGCTATATCCTGTCCTCCTTTTATTTATTATTTTTATTTTTGAGATAAAAGTCTCACAGAGTTGCCCAAATCCTACTGGCTTAGCCTCTCTACAGACTGGAATTACAGGCATGCACCACTGTGCTTGGCAAGACTTTATATTTTAAAGAGCATTTTTAGGTTCAGAGCAAAATTGAGGAAGGTACAGAGGTATTCTATATACTTAACTGCCTTACCAAGGGCATTATTTCTCCTTGTAAACAACACTATGTCTTTTCATTTGCAGTGGCCAAAACTTTGAAATCGTCCTTGACTTCTCAAGAAAAAGATCTTTGACATCCCACATTCAATCTATTTCGTATCAGTTCTATCTTGAAAGCCATGTTCAGAATGTGACCACTTTTCATCACTACCAAAGCTTCAATCAGTTGCATTCATTCCTTAATAGCCTCCCAACTTTTGTCCTTCTTGTTGCTTTTCACAAGCAACCAGAATGATCATTTAAAAGTAAGACATTAAATGTAATGCAGTATATTGGATTATGTCTTGGAAGATAAAAGTTTACTAGTGGGAAAACTGGTAAATCTGAATAAAGTCTGGAATTTACTCAATAGTAATGTACCAGTGTTTTAAGTCTTAGTTTCCACTAATACAACATGGTTATGAAAATTGTTACTTAACCCAGTTTGTGTGGGAGTGCTCTATACTATTTTTGTAACTGTCTATATATCTAAAATTATTCCAAAACAATAGCTTATTTTAAAAATGAAAATGGTGTTGGGATTGTGGCTCAGTGGCAGAGCGTTTGCCTTGCACATGTAAGGCACTGCGTTCAATCCTTAGCACCACATAAAAGGTATTGTGTCCATCTACAACTAAATAAATACTTAAAAAATGAAAACAAGAGCAGAAAGTAAATGTAAAATAAGAGAAAATCAAAGCCAAAAATCAAAGCCGTTTGAAAAAATGAGAAAACTTTAAAAAGATGTTATTTTATGCCATTCTTTTGCTCAAAATTCTATTTACTGTCTTAGTAAAATTCAAAGTCCTATATTATCTGACCCTGCCTATGATCTGGCTCCTTAGTACTATCTTCCTTCTTTTTTTCTGGTTGAGTTTCTGTCAGATATGCTCCTCATAGGGAACCCTTGTATTGTTTTTCTCTCTTATTGTTCTTCCCCTAGATATTTGCATGGCTCACCATTTTATTAAGTTAAGTACTCAAAAATTACGAGAAAGATCTTCACTGACCTACTTATCTAAAATAGCAACTCTATTATATTTGCCCGCTTTATTTTTTATACTTTTATTGTAATTGAGGCGTAATTTATGTACGATAACATTTACCCCTTGTATGCATAAAAGTCAGTGATTTTTAAAAAAATAAATGCTTAGAGTTTTACATGTTCCACCACAATCCAATTTTAGAATTTTTATCACTCTCCAAAATTTCCATGTATTAATAAGTTTTCATTGCTCCTGGTCTTTTAGTTTCTTAGAGATAAGATGTTAATTCATTTTGCTAAAATGAAGTTATGGTGGCAGTAGGGATTTTGAGGCAAGGAATAATGGTTTGTAATTGTCTAAGGAGAATGGGAAAGAAAACTTACCAGGGTAGGTAAAATGATTATTAAGTGGTATGGAGGTTCCTGCTGAAATTGGAAACTGTTGAATTTGTGTGATTGTGAGATTTTCTTAGAAGTGCTCAGCTTCCTGGTAGAAAAAACAGAAAATAAATATCTGTATCAAACAAATAGTTTGATCAGAATGAGGGAATGAAGACTGGGAGCAAAGTTGGTCATGATCAGAATGTGATATTGTAGTTAAGATTCTGATAAGGTACAGTTTTTTGGTTGAAAATGTGATTCTTTGACATGGTACATTTATATAACTGAAGCTTTTATTACAGGACATAGAATAGAAAGTCAGATTAAATATCCAGAGAAAAATATGACATGCTGTGGGGAAAGTGACCATGTATAATTAGTAAGGTTTAGCAGTCATGGGCCAGCCAGGAGACAGAGACTATACATTGTTTGAATAGAGAAATTTAAAGAATCATAGGTGAAAAATGGTTTTACCTTTTTTAATAGAAGGGGACTCTAAGGCAAGAATTGGCATGCTATGTCTCATGCACCAAGTCTGGCCTGATACCTGTTTTTGTTTGTTTTGTTTTGTTTTATTTTTTAAATATTTTTTTGGTTGTAGATGGACCTTTATTTTATATATTTACCTGTGGTGCTAAGAATCGAACCCAGTGCCTTACACATGCTAGGCAAGCGCTCTGCCACTGAGCCACAAACCCAGTCCCCTGATACCTGTTTTGTTTTGTTTTTTTCAAATATTTTCTTAGTTGTAGATGGACACAATATCTTTACTTTTTTATTTTTATGTGGTGCTGAGGCTCGAACCCAGTGTCCTACACATACGAGGCAAGCACTCTATTATGGAGCTACAGCCCCAGCCCCTGATGCCTGTTTTTAAAGTTTTATTGCACCAGGCACAGTGTCCAAGGCCTATAATTTCAGCTACGTGGGCATCTGAGACAGGAGGATTGCAAATTTGAGACCAGCCTGGGCAACTGAATAAGACTCTATCAGAATGAAAATATAAGAGGGCTGGGAATGTAGCTCAGTGATAAGAGGTGCTTGCCTAAGCTCTAAGCTCAATCCCCAGAACCACCAAAAAAAAAGAAGAAAGAAAATTTGAGACCAGAATGGGCAACTTAGCAAATCATGTCTCAAAGTGAAAAAAATAAAAAGTTTTGTAGATGTTACTCAGTGGTAGAATGCTTGCCTAGCATGCATGTGGCATGGCCTGGGTTTCATCCCCCAGTATCATCACCAAAAGAAATTCTGTTGACTACAGCCACAATCATATGCTTATGTATTGCTTGTGTCTGTCTTCACACCTTAATGGCAAAAGTTGAATTGTCCCAGACTATATGGCTCACAAAATCTAAAATATTTACTTACTAGCAGCTTTTTAAAGAAAAAGTTTGCCAACCCTGCTCTAAGGGTCCAGAAGTAGCAAGCACAAAAAGGCAACTATCAACTCTAGGTTGAGGAAAAATAGACAGTGAATGAACTCTAAGGACTTACATGAGGAGGCCTTTTCCCCTTACTCCAGACTGAAATTCAGCCTTTTTAAAAAGCACATGAGTGTTATTGGAACACGTAGACTGCACATGGCAAAGAAACTTACTAAAGAATTTTAGCTAGAACTGTCAAATAGGGAGAGCGTGGTCTAAGACTGTCTTTAAGGACCTCTGAATTAGAAAAATTTAAAAAAAAAAAGTGATAGTAGAATCCATGTGAGAATTATCTCCTTGCTACTTTTGTCTTGCAGTATCTTGCAGCCTTCTGTTTGCAAAACATAGCATTGGACTGGCCGGCAAAGAAATGTTTATATGGGTCTAGTTCCAGTATCACAAAGTACCACAAGATAAAGGTGGAGTTGAAATAGACAATACATTGATAAATTATGGTGAATAATAATGGCAAATAGTATAGGAGAATGGTATGAGCTTTTAAACTGGAATGGTTGTTGTATGTAGGTGAAGTGAAAGGAAGTAGAAATATAAATCAAGTAAGCAAAGGGGGAGAGCTAGAAAACAAGCCCTGAGAACTGCAGGGTGATTGGATGTTTGAGAAAACAAGGTAGTTTAAGTTCAAGCTTAAAGGTGAAGAGAACCTTTGGTTTATGGTAGCTAAGCCTCAAGAATGGAAAAGTTTAAATTTTTAAGAGATGTTATAATACTGAGTTTCAGCCTTTCTTTCTGTTCTTTTTTCTTTTTTTAAATTTTTTTGTAGTTGTAGATGGACAACCTGCCTTTGTTTTGTTTATTTTTATGTGGTGCTGAGGATCGAATCCAGTGCCTCACGCGTGCTTAGGCAAGCACTCTGCCACTGAGCTACAGCCCCAGCCCCAAGTTTCAGCCTTTCTAACAGTACTTGGCATAAATGTTTTATAACTTAATTTAATATATATGCATGAGGTTTTTTTTACCTGTTTATTGTTTGTTTGTTTTTGTGTTTTTGGCGACAGTTGTTAGGAATTGAACTCGTTCTCATGTTTGCCAGGCAACCATTCTACCATTGGGTTATATTCTCCCCATCCCTCAAAAAAATTTTTAAATAAGTTTAAAATTTATAATCAACATAATTATACATGTTTATGGGTTACAGTGTGACACTTAAGTGCATTATAAAAAGTGTAATGATTAGGGCAATTGGTATATTCATCACCTTAAATATTTATCATTTCTTTGTGTTGGGAACATGCAGAATCCTCTCTACTACCTGTTTTGAAATATACAATTAATTTTTAACCATAATTACCCTACTATACTAGAAAACAATTAGAAGTTATTCTTCCTATTTATCTACACCCCTGTACGAATTTATTTTTATAAGTTTCTATGGCTTTTCTGACAAACTTTTATGGTGAAATCAAGTGTAATAGAATGGTACAGAAGAATTGTCTTCAAGGAAGTTTTTTAATCTTGAAAAAAACTTTGAAAGTCATGGCTGTACATAGAAAGTTGATTCACTTCTAGCAACTATTTCCTGATGTTAATAATATGTGACCGACCTCTTAGGAACTTACTTTTTGTTTGGTGTTGGTGTTGGTGTTGGGTTTTTTTGTTGGGTTTTGTTTTGTTTTGGTTTGATTTTTAGTACTGAGGATTTAACCCAGGAGCACTTTGCCACTGAGCTATATCCCCTATCCCTGTTGGATTTTATTTTGGGACAGGATCTCACTAAGCTGCTTAGGACCTCACTAAATTGCCACGCCTGGCCTTGAACTTGCAATCCTCCTGTCTCAGGCTCCCCAGCCGCTGGAATTACAGATGTGCACCGTGCTCAAGAACTTATTTTTTTATACCAGATTTTTGCAGGAAATAAAGGAGTATTGTTTTCAGTGTGCAAATTATGCTCAAGTGACATAGAAGTAAAATAATGCCCAAGAGAGTGAGAGGTAAAATAATAAACTGGTTGGGCGTGGTGGTGCATGGCTATAATCCCAGTGACTCAGGAAGCTGAGGCAGAAGGATTGCAAATTCAAGGCCAGCCTCAGTAACTTAGTGAAGCCCTAAGCAAACTTGTGAAACCCTATCTCAAAATAAAAAAAACAAAAAGGGCTGGTGATATGGTTCTGTGGTAAAGTCCCTGTTGGTTCAATGTTCAGTCCCACCCCATCCCCCAAAAATAGGATAACTCTAGGGGTTTTTCTAAGTATTTAGTAATTTGTTACTAATTTATTGCCTTTAATTCTGATTCTAATATGAAATTAATAACATTTGCATATGAATAATTGTGTCAAAGTGAAAATTAAGCCACTCTCGCTTTAGACTCCTTCATAATAAACTATATAATTGAAAAGCCATCTTATTCTTTTTGTCACAAACAGTAGAGGATAGCTATTTTTAGGTACATCTGAAATAACTAGTTTCTGATTTCATCTCTGAAATTGATCCTTTAAATTTTACATAGTTCTGTTTATTTTAATTTTTATAGAACCAGCACCGAGCTATAGATCAAGTAATTAAAGCTGTTAGAAAAATCTGCAGTGCTTTAGATGGTGTAGAGACTCCTGCCATAACGGAATCAGTGAAGAAACTAAAGAGAGCAGTTAATCTTCCAAGGAGTAAAAGTGCTGATGTGAGTATTTTTATGTCCTTAAGTGAGGATCTATCACTTACATTGGGATGCTTTTGCTTGCTAGTGGACAAAAGACTATCGTTCTAACTTTGGCTTGCTTTTTTTAAGTTGGTCACTTCTTTGGTTAGGTAGAGAATTCCTTGGTAAGGAGTATGGACTGCCTTGGAAGAGCTTTGTGAGAACTGACATTGAATAGGTGGATGCCAAACTATGAACCCTCTATGTGTAGAGGAAGACCTCTGGCATAAATGAAATGGTTAGGGATTTAAAGAGATCCTGAATTTAGAGGATCTAGACAGTAATTGCTATTACTTCTCTCTTGATGGAAATCTACATGATTGTCAGTGAGGAGCATTTTTACATTGGACGTACCCCCTCCCTATTGAAAAGACCAAGAAATCTCTGAAGGAGCTGGATGCAGTGGCACATGCCTATAATCCTAGCACTTTGGGAGGCTGAGACAGGAGAATCGTGAGTTCAGAGCCAGCTTCAGCAACGGTGAGGCTTGCTAAGCAACTCAGTGAGACCCTGTCTCTACATAAAACACAAAATAGGGCTGGGGATATGGCTCAGTGGTCAAGTACCCCTGAGTTCAGTCCTCAGTACCAAAAGAAAAAAAAAGAAATCTCTGAAGAAGGCCCGGTTTGTCTGAGAAGGGATAGGTATGAGCCCTTTCCTTATGTCATGTCAGCCTTTAGTAAGAGCTTTCCTTCACAGTATTTCCATGGTGATTTAGTGAAGTCTGTTCATAGACATGTTTATATCTTGGATTGAAAAGATGAGAGAAAGGGTAGGTTTTGCAAGCCCACTATAAATTTAAAGGAAGGAAAAGTTATGTCACTAGTATGCCCCTCAATCTCTATAAAGTGAGTTTTTAGTTCACTCATTCTCACAGAGATCCTATCCATAAAGTATATAGAGATTTGGGCTTTTGGCGGGGTAGTTGTGGGGGTTTTTTTGCTACTTTTTAGAAATTAAGACAATACGTATGTAATTACTTGGGTAGTTATCAACAACCATGGTCCTAATGTCTGAGGCTTCTATTTTTATTAATTTGTTGGACTAAAGAACCAAGAGTAGGTGGGAGGGGAGCACAATTTAAATAATTATGAGGGGTTTTTGTTGCTGTTTTTAAGCTAGGTGCTGTGGCACATGCCTATAATCTCAGTCACTCAGGAGGCTAAGGCAGGAAGGATTACAAGTTTGAAGTCAGCCTGGGCAACTTAGTGAGACTCTATCTCAAAATTTAAAAAGGGGGGGCTGGGATTATGGCGCAGTGGTAGCGTGCTCGCCTAGCATGCGTGAGGCACTGGGTTCGATCCTCAGCACCACATAAAAATAAAATAAAGAGCCAGGCGCGGTGGCTCAAGCCTGTAATCCCAGCACTTAGGGAGGCTGAGACAGGAGAATCACGAGTTCAAAGTCAGCCTCAGCAACAGCGAGGCGCTAAGCAACTCAGTGAGACCCTGTCTCTACATAAAACACAAAATAGGGCTGGGGATGTGGCTCAGTGGTCGAGTACCCCTGAGTTCAATCCCCAGTACCCAAAAAATAAAATAAAATAAAATAAAGATATCCTGTTCACCTACAACTAAAAAATAAATATTAAAAAAAATTTAAAAAGGACTAGGAAAGTAGTTCAATGGTAGCGTAAAACTGGGTTCAATCCCCAATTTTAGGGGGTGAGAGGAGAATGGAAAAGAGATTTTGTTTTGTTTTGTTTTCACCAAGTGATAATAAATAGAAATCTAGATTCTTTTCTTTAAGGATATTCTTATCATGCTATTATAGAGAAACTAATGAAAATAGAATGCTGTACTTATCATTTCTGGGTTTCAAATTGATCTTCTTGATACTAAATATCACCTCTTTATTTGGTTAGGTTTCCCTTTCTTTTGCGTTCAGTGTTTATTATTTTATTAATTTTACCTACACTTTGGGAAGTTTCCCCTAGAAAAGATTTCTTTGACATAACATTTATTTATTTATTTGTTTGTTTATTTGTTTATTTTTTTTGGTACTGGAGATTGAATTCAGGGGCACTCGACCACCGAGCCACATCTCCAGCCCTATTTTGTGTTTTATGTACATACAGGGTCTCATTGAGTTGCTTAGTGTCTCGCCGTTGCCGAGGCTGGCTTTGAACTCACCATTCTCCTGTCTCAGCCTCCCTAAGTGCTGGGATTACAGGCTTGCACTACCACGCCCAGCTTTATTTATTTTTTATTTTTTATTATTCTGGGTACTGGAGATTGAACTCAGGAGCACTCAACCACTGAGACACATCCCCAGCCCTATTTTGTATTGTATTTAGAGACAAGGTCTCACTGAGTTGGTAAGCACCTCACTTTTGCTGAGGCTGGCTTTGAACTTGAGATCCTCCTGTCTTAGCCTCCTGAACCACTGGGATTACAGGTGTGCGCCACCAAGCCTGGCTGACATAATATTTAATTAAATGTATCAAAGATACAGGTAAACATTTTATATCACATTATGGGCAATTTCTGACTAACTGATAATGTGTGTATGCAGGTGACTTCGCTATCTGGAGGAGGAGACACTAGCAAGAGCTCGACAAGGGGTATGTTTTTAGATTCTTTAAATTTTAGCAATAATTATTGCTTTTTCAGAGAATCATATTAACATTTTCTTTAAATCTAGGCTTACTGAATCCTGAAAATCCTGTTCAAGTAAGCATGGACCAATTAACTGCAGCAATTTATGATCTTCTCAGACTCCATGCAAGTTCTGGTAGGAGTCCTGCGGACTGTATCCACAATAGCAGGAGCATCAAGGAGGCCTGGACCACAACAGAACAGCTCCAGTTTACTATTTTTGCTGCACATGGAATTTCAAGTAACTGGGTATCAAAGTAAGTAACTATTTAAGAGAACATAGGTACAGCTTTACCTAAAAGCTATTCTCTAAAATGTTAGTCACATCCATTATTTTGGTATTTAAATGGATATCACAGTGATTACCATACCTTTGTGATTTTCATAAAAATTGTAGAGATGTTTGATGTTATTCCATTAAAAAAAAAAAACACTTCTTCTACATGCAGAAAGTACAGGAAAATATATGTTGAAATTTACAAGAGCAAATACAATTTTATTAGTTAATAAGATTGCTATTTTTCCTTTAAAACTAGGGTCATTTGAAACAGTTTAATGGGACTAAATTTTAGGATTTTTTTTCTCCCACTCTTTAGTAGCTTACAATCTATTAATGATTGGTGATCTTTGAACTCTGCAAGAGCATGTTTCTTCTATGGAATTTTTTTTTTAAAATATTTATTTATTTTTTTAGTTGTAGGTGGACAGAATATCTTTATTTGATTTTTATGTGGTGCTGAGGATCGAACCCAGTGCCTCACGCGTGCTAGGCGAGCACGCTACCACTGCGCCACAATCCCAGCCCCTCTTCTATGGAATTTTTAATATGGGTTTTCGTTTTCCAATTTTTTTCTTTTGTCAGGGCATTTGAGACAGCAAATGTTTGCCAATTTTAATTTATTTGGAAATGACCAATATAAACTAAAAAGTCAAAAATGAATATTTTTAGTAAAATAGTTTTCACAATAACTTAATGCTACAGTTTAGTGAAGAGACACCAAACATAAATTTTGCTAAATTGAACTTTAGGTTAAAAATAATACCACTACCACTGCCACCATGAACAATAATAATAATATAACTTGAAAGCTGTTATTTTAACTCTCTCAATAAATCTTTACTGAGTACTAGCTCTGGGCAGAATTCTCAGTACTGGAGATTCAGTCATAAAGAAGGCAGTACTGCTTTCTGGAACTTGCATTTATATGGCTACTACTGTCTTCTAAAGATGTTAGTTTACACATGTGTTACACACGCAGGTTCGTACATATACATGCACACTTACATACATTTACAGATTCAGAGACACTAATTTTGAACAAATACCTAGTAGAAGACAATATAGAAAACAAGTGATAATTAAGGTGGAAAGAAGGTTAATAAAATGCTAAAATAAAAAGGGAAAACTGCAGACTGGGGCTGTAGCTCAGTGGCAGAGCGCTTGCCTAGCATGTGTGAGGTACTGGGTTCAATCTTTAGCACCACATAAAAATAAAAAAAGCAAATAAAATAAAGGCACGTTGTTCATCTAGAACTAAAAATTTTTTTTTTTAAAAAAGGAAAAGTGCAATGAAGTTAAAAGTAATCAGCTAATTTGTTAGCTAGGGGTATTATACGAACCAATGAAATGAAATTTGGAGTATATTCATAATGATAAATAGATTATACCTATGAATAGAGTGGTTAATGTGTAAACCTAGCAGCAAATTAAAATATATGTAGAATACAATTTGAGTCCAAGACTCTTGCCTTACAGAATTGCTTTACTGTTTCTAATTAGTTTTATCCTTGTAGCAGTTTGAGGCTAAGTCATTTTTATCTAATGAGAGACTACAACGGTATCTGTGCCCATAGATAGAAGCCTCCCTATACAGTGAAAAGATTGGCTCAATCAAGCCAGGCCTGTGCACTATTAATGTGTTTAGCTGATTCTATTTTAGTAGCTTATCAAAAAGAAAATGGCACCTAGGGAAAGTGTAATATTAGTGCTCCCTCTAGAATTTACCTAAAAATGAATAAGTACATTATGCTTTGTCATTTAACTAAACTCTAAAGCTAGTAACATAAGTTATTTAGTTATGAGCACAACACTGAAATTCTTTAGCTAGTATCATTATAGCACCTTGAAACTGTTACCTAGGGTCATATATTCCCCTCTGTACTCCTTTGGCCATCCCACTTCTCTGTATTCATAAAATTTACAATGATTACATTTCAGATGGATTTCTAAAAATTAAAATGAATGGTGACCAGTTAATTTCAGATATTAGTCACTTTGGGGAAAGAACTGCTAATATACTTGTATCACTTAGCTAATTTATGTTACCAAGTTAGAAATAAAATTAAATTTCTTTCCTCAGTTATGAAAAATACTACTTGATATGTTCCCTGTCTCACAATGGAAAGGATCTTTTTAAACCTATTCAATCTAAGAAGGTTGGCACTTATAAGAATTTCTTCTATCTTATTAAATGGGATGAACTGTAAGTGAAATTTTTGGCTTTTTAATTCTCTCACTGTGCCTTGTTTTGTACTTTTTTCGATTTATACATCCTAACTTTAGTTTTACCGTCTACACTGAAATTGATTAAATTTGTACTAATGTCTTAAGGTCTCTTCTGGACATGATTCTGTAGAACAAACTGAACTTTTCATTTAAAAAATCTGAAATACTCAGTTAACTACACTTTATTAAATTGCAGTAATATGCCATTAGTTCTTCCTAGACTTTATTGAGTTAAAGATATAAATTTATATATAACTCTAGAAAGATGTTGTTTTGTAGCATTGTTTACTTTAATATTTTTTTCTGTAATACTTCATAAAAATCTGGTTCTTGATTAATAGATAATCAGAAGAGTAACCTAAAATCTGTGCACATGATGATATTTTGTAATGTTAATTAATTAATTTATTTTATGGTACTAGAGTTTGAACCCAGGGCCTCGTGTATGTTAGGCAAGCACTCTACCACTGAACTATAGCCCCAGCCTTCTTTCATTATTTTTAAAATTACAAAAACAATACATATCTGTGAAAGCAAACAAATAATAAGAAATGCAAATAGGGTAGAAAGTGGTGTCATTCCTATTTTTAACACCCAATCTCAGAGTGACCCCTGTTGACCTTATCTTCTTTCAGACTTTGAAGAAAAAAACACATTGGTAAACATATTTATATTTACACACACATATCTGTTCATATGTTCATACTTACATCCCAAAACAAATACTCATAAACATTTATCTAGTTTGTCTTAAAAGAAATAAAAAATGATTAGTATTATTTTGCCAGGAAATTGACGCTGCAAATCTTGTTTAAAGAAAAAAATGTTATATTTTGAAATTTTATATTGTTGATGAAATTTGTTTAAGACATTTAGCAGTACCAGTTAACCAAACTTGCTACTAAGATATAGGTTACTCAAGATTAAAGATTATTTGATAATTCAAATGAAATACCTAAAATTGTCAATCCATTAAAAGGTTAAACTTCATATTCAATCTAATCTGTTCTATTAATACATTTTCCCCCCATAGAATCATTTTTCCCATCCAGATATCACAATTGCCATTAGAATCAGTTCTTCATCTTACTCTTTTTGGAATTTTAAATCAGAGCAGTGGAAGTTCCCCTGATTCTAATAAGCAGAGAAAGGGGCCAGAAGCTTTGGGCAGAATTTCTTTACCTCTTTTTGACTTTAAGCGGTAAGTATTTCTGAATTTTGATGGTAAGTTACTGTGGATACATGTACACATCAGTATTGGTTGGAGGATAGAATGAGGAACAGTAATAAACACGAGCTAAGGAGCACTCTCAGTTTTTTCCAGTGTGATAAAAAATCAGGTCAAAGACACAGATCAAAAGAAACCAGTTATTCTGTAGTCTGAACTGTCTGACTGGTAATGCAGAGGATTGTTTGCCACTCGTTAGTCTAAAATTTTTTAAAAATTTATTTTATAGTAGAATGTATTTTGACATATAGTACACAAATGGAGTACAATGTCTCATTCCTCTGGCTGTACATGGTTCAGAGTTTCTCCAGTAGTATATTCATACATGTATATAAGGTAATAATGTCTGTCCCATGTACTTATATGATCCATATATGAAAATAATTAGAAGAATCTAAGTATTTTCCTCATATTTGAAGAGGCAGTATAAGATTTTTTATTGTCTACTTTTTGGTAGTTTCAAATTTTGACACCTGACTTAATTCTGAACCATTAAATGCTGGAGGAAAGCAGTTGAAGTGATTACTATTAGTAATGTGTATTCAGAACCTTTTGTTAAATATAATCCATAACTTCTCTAAAATAGAAGATACTGATATCATTGGTTCCATGAAGGACAGGAATTATGTTCTCAACTATCTTTGATAAATTGTGTCAGAGTAATTATATGAGAAAGTTGAATGTGATTTCATCATTAATATTAATTTTTATATAATCTAGTTTGAAAACCTTTGTTCTTGAAAATGCCAGGAGTCTTTAATTTGAGAACCATCACTGTCACTTTTGTTATCTATTAATAAATGGGTTTTTTAGATGAATGATGTAACATTTTTTCATAATTCGAGAAATGATAAAGTGAAGGGCAGTTGACTTCTGTGAGATTTTTAAATAGTTTGCATCCAATACTCTGTCCTTAAAATAGTGAATAGATGATACTAAGCTCAAGATTGAGAAGTAGTGCAGTCATTCTAGGTAATGTTAGGACTTCACTGAAATTCAGGAAATACTCAAATTAAGAGGGAAGATGAAGCCGAGCGCGGTGGCTCAAGCCTGTAATCCCAGCACTTAGGGAGGCTGAGACAGGAGAATCGCGAGTTCAAAGCCAGCCTCAGCCATGGTGAGGTTCTAAGCAACTCAATGAGACCCTGTCTCTACATAAAACACAAAATAGGGCTGGGGATGTGGCTCAGTGGTCAAGTACCCCTGAGTTCAATCCCCAGTACCACAAAAAAAAAAAAAAGAGAGAGAGAGAAGATGAGGGCTGGGGTTGTGGCTCAGTGGTAGTGCTTGCCTTACACATGTGAGGCGCTGGGTTCGATCCTCAACACCACACAAAAATAAATAAACAAAATAAAGATATTGTGTCCATTTAAAAAATAAAGAGGGAAGATGATTTTACATAATACATAAAGAGAAGCAAAGTATTAATGATCTAGTTCAGGTAGCATACTGTGATTAGTAATTCTGTTCTTGTAATTCCTATTAAAATTATTTTTGTTTAAGGTATGACCTTCATACAACTTGATGAAGTCACTGTCACAGAAACCAAATGACTCAGACCTTTGAGTCAGTCTCAGTAATAAATGAGTTTTAAACTAATTTCTCTGAAAATGGCATATAAGCAGAATTAAGCATTTAACTTGCCTTCCTGTTAGAGTTGATAATTGATGTGAGAAAGTTGTGGGTTTTTTTCCTGGGGATGCGGGGGTACTAGGCATTGAACTCAGGGGCACTTGTCCACTGAGCCACATCTCCAGCCCTGTTTTGTATATTATTTAGAGATAGAGTCTCACTGAATTGCTGAGTGCTTTGCTTTTGCTGATGGCTTTGAACTTGCAATCCTCCTGCCTCAGCCTCCCAAGCCTGTGGGATTATAGGCATGTAACACCGCATGCAGCTGTGAAAAAGTTTTTAATAGAAAAATTATAACTAGTAGATGCAGAAAGTATAATAGAATATCAAAGTTTTCAACCCCTACTAAAACAGTAAATTTAGGCCAACACTTCTCAATCTCAGCACTATTGCCATTTTTGGCCAGATAATTTTTTATTGTAGGAAACTGTTCTGTGCATTGTAGGATGTTTAGTGGCATCCCTGGCTTCTACCCTCTGGCTTTTAGTATTACCTCCAAGTTAACAACCACAAATTTCTCCAGACATTGCCTCATGCCTACTGGGAACATAGGTCCCATAGAGAAGCATTGATCTAAGCAGTGATCATCAATACCTTCTTAAAACCATTGAGCTTTTCTGGAACTTTATAGTAGTTGATTTAAATTGATAGCACCTGAACAAACTAATTATAATGTTACAGAAAGAGAAAGAGGTAATCCCAGTGATGTGTGCCTTTTTATTTGATGGAGTGGGCAGTAGTATACAATACTACCTGTGAAATACTGAGTATACTTGCCAAAGACCTACACCTGAATCACATCAGGTCACTAAATCTAGTTACTACTTTATAGAAAATACAGGAAGTCATGTTAAATGACAGCAGAGGAATGTAATTAGCAAAATTCATGAAATGGAAATTGCTATAGAACAAAAGAACTGAATTTTGTCGTTTTTATAAATGACAAGGATAAAAGGAAGAGCATATATAGATCAAAATAGCAGGTACAAACATTTTTTTAAAGTGTGCCAAATGCAAATAGTTTCAGCTTTGAAAGCTGTATAAACTATCACAAGTATAATAGCCACCCTAGACAATACATAAACAAATGGGCTTAACTGTGTCTAATAAAAGTTTTATTTACAGAACTAGGTGACAGGACTTTACTGGACTTGAATTAAAAGATGCCTAAAAAACACATATCAACCAAATGCAAGTGTTGGACTTTGTTTGGATCCTGTTTGAAAAAAAACCAACTATTCAAAAAAAAATTAGGGAAATTTGAAAATTGACTAGATATTTTATGATCTTAAGTAATTGTTAATTATTTTGGAAGAGACAGTGGTATTATAATTACTTCAAAGGGAAAGTTTATTGTTTAGACTTATGTAACAAAATTTATAGATCAAATAATGTGATTAATATTTGCCTTGCAGCCAGGCATGGTGGCACAAGCCTGTAATCCCAGCACT
>CM053399.1:41059893-41093888 GCA_028644305.1 Xerus rutilus
TCCCAGCATCACATAAAAATGAAGCCGGTCACAGTGGGGCACACTTTTAATCCGAGCGGCTCAGGAGGCTGAGGCGGGAGAATTGCGTGTTCAAAGCCAGCCTCAGCAACTGCGAGGCTCTAAGCAACTCAGTGAGACCCTGTCTCTAAATAAAACACAAAATAGGGCTAGAGATGTGGCTTAGTGGTCAAGTACCCCTGAGTTCAATCCCCATTACCAAAAAAAAAAAAAATGACAGCTTAAAATATATCAAAGATTTAAAGTTTATTAATGTGGGCAAGAGAAAATATTAAGACAGGAGTTCAGTTCTGAAAAGGATATTTTCTGTTTGAATAAAATGAAGATTCGACAAAGTTCATAGCTTCTTGCTTTTATGTATCTTCTTATTTTTCATGTATCTTCTATGTAAAGATAAATCGATGTCTTTGACTAAGTGTTTTAAGTAGAACATAAATTGGCAGTCTAGGGTAAGGGTCCATGTGTTCAAACCCATTGCTTGTTTTTGTAAATACAGTTTGTTAGAACATAGCATACATACTAATTTATGTAGAGTTTGTAGTTATTTTGCATTATAATTGCCAGGTTGAGTCTTTGCAACAGAGATGAGTAGCCCACAAAGCCCAAAATATTTACCGACTGGCTCTTTACAAGAAGATACAAATTCTCATCTCAAATGATTGTATTTTGACACAAAGTAGTTATCAGTTTTCTTGGCATATTCTAATGGTAAAAGTCATGAAGCAGTTCCTAGGTGGTAGTCCAAACCACCACCTTTAGATGTATTCTTTTGCAGAAAATCTTGAAACACTGTCCTTTACCTTCCTATTTATAGAAGTTGTTTGAAGGATAGGTGATTCTGTGTCTTTACCGTTCTTCACAAGACAAATATTTGCATTTCCCCTCTTTGTTCCCACTCTCCACTTTAATACATTTACTTAAAGTCCCATTTCAGTATGGGGGGAGTGACTCCTAATATGTTCTTAATGATATTTTTATTTCGTGAACGTTAATGAATACTAACATTTCCGATCCATTACCATGTGTTATGAGTGTCAATTTTTTAAAATGAAAATTACAGTATTATTTTTACATTCATGAAGGTTCTTAACATGTGGAACCAAACTTCTCTATCTTTGGACTTCATCATGTACAAATTGTATTCCTGGAACAGTCCCTAAAAAAGGATATCTCATGGAAAGAATAGTGCTACAGGTAATGGTACTTCTTGACCTGTGGAGAGGTTTATATTTAAATTTCTTCAGAAAAAGTGTGTATGTGTATACCTTTGATTTGGGCTGTCATTAAAGAAGCCTAATTGACCTTGTTTTAATTTCAGAATCTATCTTCAATTCAAATATCATTAAACCATTTTCAGTTTCTGAGAATACAGTAAAACATGCATTCCAAGAAATGTATGTGTATTATTGAGAATTACCAATTATTGGTGATCACTTTCAACAAAAAACCAAGAAGTACTAATTTAATACTGAATGTAAATCCACTCTGATTGTTAAGGGAAAAAAAATCCATTTTATTAAAGACAAGTTAATGTGGACTATATTTGACCAACTTCTATTAAATTTTTAAGGTTGATTTTCCTTGTTCTACATTTGATATAATTTATACAACTCCTCAAGTTGACAGAAGCGTTACACAGCAACACAACTTAGAAACACTGGAGAGTGATATAAAAGGGAAACTTCTTGATATTCTTCACAGAGACTCTTCGCTTGGGTATGCTTCATTTATTCTGTTAGTAACATGGGTATTTCCTACAATGTAAAGCTTATGTTAAGAACTTGCATTAAATGCCCCAATTTAGTTCATGATTTAGCAGTGACATTTTCTATTTAACTTATTTTTAAAATTATATTAAAAGAGTATATAGGGGCTGAGGGTGTAGTTTAGTGTTAATGCTCTTGCCTAGCATGATAAAGCCCTGGATTCAAATCCCAGCACCACAAAAGAGAAAAAGACTATGTGACTACAATAGTTAGGTAATTTGTATAAGTCAAATTTTTTATTTGATCAAAAGGCAAACTGGGAAATACAGTCACTATCAATGGAATAATTTCCTTTAAGAACCTTTTTATGTCAATATGGTAAAGATCAATAACTTCATAGCAAAGGAGGGAGAGTATTAACAGTCAATTATTGGGGAAAGAAATACAGTGCCTTTTAAGTATTGAAAAGATGTTTCATCCCTTAAAGAAATGTAGGTTAATACAACATATTATCTTACACACACCAGAGTGGCAAAAATTAAAATTCCTCATCATATAAACTGTTGATAAGGATACATAAAAGTGGAAGACATACTATTGGCAGGGCTATAAAAAGCCACAAGCCTTTTGGAGAGCAGTTTGGCAAAATCTATTGAAGTTATGATATGGTATAGTCTGTGACCCAGCATTCTCTCTTCCAATAATGAATTGTAGAGAAAATTCTTATGTATTTGCTTATAGAGATAAGGATGTTCATTGTAATATTTATTTGGATAAATGAAAAAGACTGGAAATGTCTGTCAATAGCAGTTAAATTATATAGTGGAGAATTACAAATATTAATAATGAGGTTATAGCTATATGTACTAATACATAAGATATATTAAATGAAGAAATCAAGGAAGAGAATAGTGAATATAGTGTTGCCAGTAACAAAGGAAAATAAAACCTAAAAAACACACATACGGGGCTAGGGTGGTGGCTCAGTGGTAGAGTACTTGCCTAGCATGCGTGAGGCACTGGGTTCGATCCTCAGCACCACATATAAATAAATAAAAAATAAAGGTCCATCAACAACTAAAAAAAAAAAAATATTAAAAATAAAACAAAAACACCCATATGGATCATGTATACCTAAAAAGAACAAATTTATTTTAAAAAGATATTTATAAAAAACACAAAACACCTATATGCATGTTTCTATATAAGTAGCCTATCTCTGGAAGCACATATAACCATAGGTGGTTCCCATAGGAAAGAGACATCACTGTGTACCTTTCGCAGTATTTGATTTTTTTCAGTACTCCACATGAAGTAAATTCAATTTATATGTGTTGTATATACAGAAATAAATGAGTGAGTAGTAAAACAGTGAAACAATTTCATTCACATAAATGTCATTAAAGCAGTTAGAATTTCTAAAATGTATTCCTTTCAGGAGCTGAGGTTGTGGCTCAGTGGCAGAGCGCTTGCCTCGCATGTGTGAGGCACTGGGTTCGATCCTCAGAACCACATAAAAATAAAACAAAATAAAGACACTGTATCCATGTATAACTTTAAAAAAATGTTTTAAAATGTATTCTTTTCATTTTGACTATTTCTCAATTCAACTGTATTTTCTAAAATTTTATGGTAGCTTTTTTTTGGGTGAGGGGCACTGTGGATTGAACTCAGGGGCATTCAGCCACTGAGCCACATCCCCAGCCCTATTTTGTATTTTTATTTAGAGACAGGGTCTCACTGAGTTGCTTAGCACCTTACCGTTGCTGAGGCTGGCTTTGAACTCGCCATCATCCTGTTTCAGCCTCCCAAGCCTCTGGGATTACAGGCATATGCCAACATGCCTGAGTTCAATAAATTTTTATTTTACTGAATTATCATTCATTTTCACAACTAAGGCTCTTTTATCAAGGCAGAATGATTTCTTTCTGTCCTCAATTAGGGTAGATTAGTGATGTTTCTATTCCAAATTAGTATTACTTTCACCAAGAAGCAGCTTTCTCAAATGAATAAATTTTTTTGTATTTTTAATTTAATGTTTTGTAATTTTTTGCTTTTTTTTTTTTTTTTTTTTGGTACTGGGGATTGAAATCAGGGGCACCCAACCACTGAGCCATATCCCCAGCCCTATTTTGTGTTTTATGTAGAGACAGGGTCTCACTGAGGTGCTTAGCGCCTCGCCATTGCTGAGGCTGGCTTTGAACTCGGGATTCTCTTGTCTCAGCCTCCCTAAGTGCTGGGATTACAGGCTTGAGCCACTGCGCCCGGCTGATTTTTTGCATTTTTAATCATTGAGATTATCTATGGTATTATATCACTGAGAAGTAATTTAATTCCATTTTGTACACAGGCTTTCTAAAGAAGATAAAGCATTCTTGTGGGAGAAACGTTATTATTGCCTCAAACACCCAAATTGTCTTCCTAAAATACTAGCAAGTGCCCCAAACTGGAAATGGGTCAATCTTGCCAGAACATACTCATTGCTTTACCAGTGGCCTCCATTGTACCCACTGGCTGCTTTGGAGCTTCTTGATTCAAAGTAAGTCAAATATATTTATTCTGTTTTCCTGTCAGTTTTTCTATAAGATATTATATTGCAGTAGTTCTTTTTAAAATAAAACAGTTCAATATAAAAAAGTGAATATAGCTTTATTCAAACATAATTTTTTGCATTGAAATTTTCAAAAAAGCATTTTATGTTATTTAAAACTAACCTAAAAAAGAGTTAGTGGATTGCTTGCCTAGCGTGAGGCACTGGGTTTGATCTTCAGTACCACATAAAAATAAAGGTATTGTATCCATCCACAACTAAAATAAATGGTTAGGTTGTATATTTTGAACAATTTGTTGTATTTTAATGATGTGAGCCAAAATTTTTTCTCATACATTTAAGGGTTCAGAATAATTCCACAATTGAATTCCAAAATTGAATTTGAATAACAGATTCTCTTCCTAAGGCCAGGAAGGTGACACATGCCTAGAATTCCAGAGACTTGAGATGCTAAGATAGACAATCAGAAGTTCAAGGGCAACATCAACAACTTAGTGAGATCCAGTCTTAAAAAATAAAAGTGTGGGCTATGGTTATATAGCTCAGTAGTAGAGTGCTTGCCTAGCACAAGTGAGGCACAGGGTTTCATCCTCAGCACCACATAAAAATAAATAAATAAAGGCATTGCGTCCATCTACAACTAAAAAATATTTAAAAATAAAAAGCTGAGGCTGGGGCTCAGTGGTAGAGAGCTTGCCTAGCATGTGTGAGGCGCTGGGTTCAAGCCTCAGCACCACATATAAATAATAAATGAATAAAAAATAAAAATCCATCAACAACTAAAAAATATTTTAAAAATTAATTAAAAATAAAAAGCTCAGGGGCTGTAGCTCAGTGGTAAATCACCCCCATATCAATCCCCTATACCAAAAACTAATTTTTTTTCTTCTTAAAGAAGAAACAGCCGGGGGCTGGGGCTGTAGCTCAGTGGCAGAGTGCTTGCGTGGCATGCTTGAGGCACTGGGTTCGATCCTAAGCACCACATACAAATAAACAAATAAAGACATTCTGTCCATCTCTAACTACAAAAAAAAATTAAAAGAAGAAACAGCTGGGTGTGGGGGCACATGCCTGTAATCCCAGCGGCTCTGGAGGCTGAGGCAGGAAGATTGCAAGTTCAAAGCCAGCCTCAGCAAAAGCAAGGCTCTAAGCACCTCAGTAAGACTCTGTCTCTAAATAAAACACAAAATAGAGCTGGGGATGTGGCTCAGTGGTCAAGTGCCCTTGAGTTCAACCTGGTATGCAGAAGGAAAAAAGAAGAAGAAGAAACACATTGCTTTAGGAAAAAGAATTATTTACAGGGGCTGGGATTGTAGCTCAGCGGTAGAGCGCTTGCCTCGCATGCGTGAGGCCCTGGGTTCGATCCTCAGCACCACGTACAAAGCAATAAAAATAAAGACAGTATGTCCATCTACAACTAAAAAAAATATTTTAAAAAAAAAAAAAAAAAAAAAAAAAAAGAATTATTTACATATTCTTGGTCAGGAACAAACTGAAATTATGTTTTTAGGAAATACAGCTTTACTAGAAAGAAGTCTCTGTCAAATCTTAATTTTTCTGATGTTTTAGATTTGCTGATCAGGAAGTAAGATCCCTGGCTGTGACCTGGATTGAGGCCATTAGTGATGATGAGTTAACAGATCTTCTTCCACAGTTTGTACAAGTAAGTTTTTTAGTAGATTATCTCCCTCCTTATTACCCACACCCCACCTGGTTTTTAAAAGTAAGGAACTTAGAGTTCATCATTATATTTTAATTAAAAGTAGTTTTTGTAGCATGGCAATGTTGAGGATCATTGCATGAGGATTTATTGTGAATTTTTCCCACTGTTATCTTGAATATTACCTATCTGTATTTGAATTTTTAATTTGCAGACTTCTTAAAGTCTCAAAAGAAACCAGACTTGAGCCTTTCCTTGATTTTTCTTTATTGATTAGTGAAACATAGCTAATGAATATTTTGTTGAGTCTATTCCTGTGCTTGATTTTATTAATTTGGCCTGCATTAATTCATCTGTTTCATTTTTGTAAGTATCGTCTTTTTGTTAATAAGAGTAATACTTGCTTTATAGAATTTATCTTTTAATAATTTTATTTGAACAATTTAGTATGGATAAGTAATTCTTATTTTCTTTTATAAATAGGCTTTGAAATATGAAATTTACTTGAATAGTTCATTAGTGCGCTTCCTTCTGTCCAGGGCCTTGGGAAATATCCAGATCGCACACAGTTTATATTGGTAAGATTCAGATTTTATTAAGTACTTTACTTCCACTCTTAGTATTTACGGAGATGACATACTCTGTAAGTCTAAATAGTATGCTCAGACTACTTGCTATAAATACCAGATATTTTATTTTAAAGAAGCTAAGTTTTTGTGTTTAGAAATAAAACCCAAAATAACAAAACCCTCTATTGCAAAATATTTGGCATATGATAGCTGTATAAATAGATTTTTTACTTGCTTATATAGCTTAACATAAATTTCTGAATACTAAAAATGAACCTGTTAAATTGGTTTTGTTCATTCAATTATCAGAAGTAGCTGACATAAATATTTTGCTGTGTTAGGCTTCTCAAGGATGCCCTGCATGATACACAGTTTGGTGTCCGATATGAACATGTATTGGGTGCTCTCCTCTCAGTAGGAGGAAAAGGACTCAGAGAAGAACTTTCTAAGCAGACAAAACTTGTACAGCTTTTAGGAGGAGTAGCAGAGAAAGTAAGGCAGGCTAGTGGATCAGCCAGACAGGTATGTATTCAAAAGATAACAAATGTTTTATAAATGATCCTTATGGTGCTAACAAATTAAGTTGTACTTTTTTTTTTTAAACAGAGAAAATGAAGAATTACTTTAATTATGAGCAATGCATCAAAAGAAATGTTTCCCAAATTAATCTTTTCTGGAAGTGAAATGAATGTACTTTTTAATCAAAAGACTCCAATAGAATTCTAACTATACCTGTACTATGTTGGACAGATAAGATTCAAAGGCTATTTAAAACATGGGAAAAATTTCATAACTCAGAAGATCAATGTTTTTATTTCCTATGCTTATTAATGCCTTTCTGATCAAAATTATTGTCGTGTGTTTTTCACTATCTTGCCTTTAAAATTTTTTGTAATTTTGAGAGTATCAGTGCTGATTTTTGATTTTTTTAAAAAAGGTAATAGAGTCAAAAAGTTTATAGAGTCAAAAATGAGGAGTTAGCATTATTTCCAATTCACTTTTCCAGTTTGTACATAGTTTACTGTATGCCCCTTTTGGTCATATGACTTCTTATATATATACATGAATTTGGGGAGTTGTTTTAGCTTTACCAAAACAATTCATATTCCCTCTCCTCTCCTCTCCTCTCTCTCTCTCTCTCTCTCATGCGCACACATGTGCACGTTACTCTTGTTGAGGTAAAAATCAGCTAATGTAAAATTTGGCCATGACAAGGTGTATAATTCAGTATTTTTTTTTTCTGGTATTGGGGGTTGAACTCAGGGGCACTCGACCACTGAGCCACATCCCCAGCCCTATTTTGTGCTTTATGTAGAGACAGGTCTCACTGAGTTGCTTAGCGCCTCGCCATTGCTGAGGCTGGCTTTGAACTCACAATTCTCCTGTCTCAGCCTCCCTAAGTGCTGAGATTACAGGCTTGAGCCACCACGCCCAGCTAATTCAGTATCTTTTAATGTATGCACAATGTTGTACAAGCACCACCACTATCCAATTCTAGAATATTTTTATAACACCAAAAAGAAAACATGTACCCATGGACCATTCACTCCTCATTTCCCTTCTTCCCAACCCCTAGTAACTACTAATATGCTTTCCTGTCTATATGGATTTGCCTATCCTGGACTCCTCATGTAAATGGAATCATATAATATATGGTCTTTTGTCTGGTTTTTATATGAATCATATAATATGTGGACTTTGTGTCTGCTTTTTTTTTTCACTTAGCATGTTTTCAGAGTTCATCTGTGTTCTAGAATGTTTAAGTACTTCATCTCTTTCTATAGCTAAATACTATTCCATTGTATAAATATACTACATTTATTTATCTATTCATGAGTTGATGGACATTTGGGTTGTTCTACTTTTTGTTTAACATTAATAATGCTGATAAGATGTCCAGTGAACACCTTGTTTTCACTTTACCTAAGAATGGAGTTTCTGAGTCATACAGTAATTGTTTTTAACTTTTTTGAGGAGTTATTGAACTGCTTTCTGTAGCAGCCATACCATTTTATATTCCTGACTACCAGCAATATAGAAGAGCTCTAATTTCTCAATATCCTCACCAACTTTTTTGGGGGGTGGGGACGGATTTTGTTTTGTTTTTAAATGATTTTATTATAGCCATTCTATTGGGTATGAGGTAGTATCTAGTTCGTTTGATTTGTATTTTCCTAATGACTGATGATGTTGAATGCATTTTAACAAGTTTGACCATTAGTATATCTTCTTTGGAGAAATGTCTAATCAAGTACTTTGCTCATTTTTAAAACTGAATTATCTTTTTCTAAAATTGTTAAGAGTTATATTTTCTGGATACTAGACCCTTACCAGATACACTATTTGTGAAAATTTTTTTCCCACATTTTGTGGGTTATCACTTCCTTGATAGTGTCCTTTGTATGATACACTGTAATTTGTTTGTTTAGTGGGGGACTTGAGATGGAGTCTTGCTGTTTCCAAGGCTGAACCAAACTCACACAATCCTCCTGCCTCAGCCTCCTAAATAGCTGGGATTACGAGCATGCGCCACCATGCCTGGCTTATTTTTAAATTTTATTCAAGTCCAGTTTATCTGTTAATTTTTCCTTTCATTGCTCATGTTTTTGATGTCATGTCTAAGAATTTGTCATTAAATCCAATGTCAAAGATATACACCTGTATTTTTATCTGAGTTTTATAGTTTTAGCTCTTATATTAGATCTTTGATACATTTTGAGTCAGTTTTTGCATATTCAGTGAAGTAGGAGTCCAATGTCGTTCTTTTCCACATTTTGGGTTGGGGGGGGCACTACAGCTGTACATAATGTTACACTTTCATACATGCACACAACATAGCAGTATAATTTGGCCAATATCACTCCCCAATACTTCCCTCCTCCCTCCCTGCCTTCTACCTTTGGTCCCTTTCCTCTACTAATCTCCCTTTGGTTTTCATGAGATTCTTATCCCCAAACCTTTCTTTTTCCTCCCTAGCTTCCACATATGAGAGAAAACATGACTCTTGGTTTTTTGAGTTTGATTTATTTTGCTTGGTATAATGGTCTCTGGTTCCATCCGTTTTCCTGCAAATGACATAATTTCATTTTTTTATCACTGAATAAAATTCCATTGTGTATCTATCCATCCATTTTTTTTATTCATTCATCCATTAATGGGTACCTAGGCTAGTTCCATAGTTTGGCTATTAGGAACCAATATTATTGTTCTGCATGTGGCTCTCCAGTTGCCTTAGGACCGTTTGTTAAGATATTCTTTTTTCCCATTGAATTGTTTTGGCATCCTTGTCAAAAACAGCTGATGGGCTGGGGATGTAGCTCAGTTGGTAGAGTGCTTGCCTTACATGCACAAGGCCCTGGGTTCTAATCCCCAGCACCAGAAAAAAAAAAAAAAAGATCAGCTGATCATGTATATGGATTTATTTCTGGACTTCCAATTCTCTTTCATTCATCTATATATCAATCCTTAAAGCATACTGTTGTTCCTTTCTTTTCTCCTCTCTCACTCTCTTTCTGTTTTTCTTATGTCTGTCTTTCTCCCTCCCTCTCTCCTGGGAAGTCTAATTCAAGACCCCACACAAATGTTCTTTCACTGAGTTTTAGTCCCAGCCTTATAATATACTGTTTTGATTACCATAGTTTAGTAGTAAGTTTTGATATTGGGGAACTATGATTCTTCCAACTTCATTCTTTTTCAAGATTGTTTTGGCTGTTTGGTGTTTGTTGAGTTTATTGTCTCCATTTCTGCAAAAAAAGACAGTTGGAGTTTGGTGAGAATTGTATCTCTAGATCAATTTGAGAAGTACTGTAACTTTTATAATATTATGTCCTCTAATTTATGAACACATGATATCTTCCCATTTATTTATTTATTTAGTCGTCAATGAATTTATTTATTTGTATGTGGTGCTGAGACTTGAACCCAGTGCTTTACACATGCTAGGCAAGTGCTCTACCACTGCACTATGACTCTAGCTCTTCCCATTTATTTAGATCTTCTCATATTCTTTCAATAATGATAGCTTTTTTTGTTTTGGGTTGTTTGTTTTGTTCTGCAGTACTGGGGATTGAACCCAGGGTCTTGTGCAAGCACTACATACTTGTTTTGGGGAAGTTTTTTGCAAATGTGTTTTTTTTAAACTCCATCTTGGATATTCATATCAGCAATGTAGTTTTACTTCATGTTTCTGAATAGGTACATAATACTGTAAATATTATAGCATAAATTAGGAACCATTACTACTACCACTACTACTATTTTTTTGTTGTTTGTTTTGTTTTGGGGTTTGAACCCAGGAATGTTGTACCACTAAGCTACATCCCTGACCCTTTTTAATTTTTTGTTTTGAGATAGAATCTCACTAAGTTGCTGAGGCCTTGAATTTGCAATTCTCTTGCCTCAGCCTCCCGAGTAGCTGAGATTACAGGTGTCTGCCACCATGCCTGGCTAAACCATTACTTCTGTGTAGGTTGTTTATACATTTTTCCTTTTCCAGTCATTTCTACAATGAATGTTGGTGTGTAAGTTTTTACTTCTTTTTAGTATTTCTTTTTTTGATACATTATCTCACCATGTTGCCTGCGCTGATCTTGAACTCCTAGACTCATGTGATCTTCCTACCTTAGCCTCTCAAGTAGCTGGGACTGAAGGCATGCACTGCCATACCAGGCTTGTTAGCATTCTTTATAGAATGTTCCTATAGGAAAATTAGCTGAATTGAGAGCTATATACATTTTTAGTGATAATAGTTTATTTGATTGCTCTCCAAAAAGTAAATAAGTTATGCCTGTGTACACCTCTCCCCAACAACAGATTATGAAATTGTTTCCTACCACTTCTGTTGTCTTAAATTTTCATCTGATATGTGAAAAATTCATCTCATTTTTGCTTAATTTTGATTTTGTTCACTAATATTGAGCTTCAACAGTTTCATGTTGGTTAGCCATATATACCTCCCCTGACACCCTGTGTTTTTACTTTTATAGTAACAACTCCTTTAAGCAGCAGCCTGTCTCTATTCCTCTGGTACTGGTGATGGACCCCAGGGCCTTGTGCATGTTAAGCAAGCACTATGCTTCTGAGCTACACCCCAGCCATTTTTATAATTTTTATTTTGAGACAGGTTCCTACTAAGTTGCCCAGGCTGGTCTTGAATTTATGACCCTTCTGCCTCAGCCTCCTGAGTAGCTGAGATTATGGATGTGCTCTACTGTACCTAGCAAGCAACAGCTTTTTTGACCATTTGGAAATTGGACATTTTATAAATTGTGTCTGCAACATATTTTCTTGTCTTAAAAACAGACCTTCATTTTTGTTATGTACTTATAGTAACAATCTCTTTCCATAGGTCGTCCTCCAGAGGAGTATGGAACGAGTACAGTCCTTTTTTCTGAAAAGTAAATGCCGTCTCCCTCTCAAACCAAGTCTAGTGGCAAAGGAATTAAATATTAAGGTGATAAAATACTTAAAAGTTCATATTAAATTTCAAAATAATATATAGGAAAAAGGCAAATGAGCAGGTATGCTTAAGGCAAACAAGGATAGGACCTACATAGTTTGGTTATAAGTATGTACTGAAGAATATCTGTTTGTCATTAGGATCCATATTTATCTGAGCATTCTTTATCTAACCACTATTCCTAAATGAAAGTGTAAAATTATTTATTTCCTTGGGTTTTGTTTGTTGTTTCTCTTAAATTGGTCTTACTGTCTTAAATTAACTTTTTAGTTTCATTTAAAAATAAGATTTAGTCTTTGCTAATGAAATTATTAAAGTTCTAAAATAATATTTGATTCCGTATATAATAAATTATAATAGTACCACAAGTAGAAGAAGTGGTGATCTCATCCCCGATAAGGATGAGTATCACAACACTTTGTTTTCTATTGAGGAATTAAAACCATTTATAAAGGGCTGTGGATATGGCTCAGTAGTAGAGTGCATGCATGACATGTATGAGGCCCTGGGTTCCATTCCTAGCACAGCAAAACAAAACCAAACTCAAACTAAAAGTTTGCTATGTTTTAAATTTTAAAAAACATATTATATATATATGTGTGTGTGTATATATACATGTGTACACACAAACTGTCAGCCAAATCATCTAAAAATCAGTTCTTTTTATGTCATTTTCCATAATTCAGTGAAACAAGTGAAAAGGGAAGTGCCCAGAACAGAAAAGTAATAAACTAATTTTTATGCCAGTGTTATCTTTCTAATGCTTAAATGATATATTTGCAGTCATGTTCATTCTTCAGTTCTAATGCTGTGCCCCTAAAAGTCACAATGGTGAATGCTGATCCTTTGGGGGAAGAAATTAATGTCATGTTTAAGGTGAGCAAAATAAGGTCACTTTGGGGTCTGGGAGGTATGGGAGTCTCACTGTGTTGCCCAGGCTGGCCTGGCACTCAAGGACTCATGATCCTTCTGCCTCAACCTTGCCAGTAGCTGGGGCTACAGGTTTACACCACAATGTCCAAGTGAGTTGTGTGGGTTTTTTTTGTTTTTGTTTTTTTGTTGTTGTTGTTGTTATCAGTGATTGAAACCAGGACATTTATCCACTGAGCCACATCCCCAGCCCTTTTTATGTATTTTTTTTGAGATAGGGTCTTGCTGAGTTGCTTAGGGCCTCACTAAGTTGCTGTGGCTGGCTTTGAACTCGCAATTCTCCTGCCTCAGCTCCCTGAGCTACTGGGAATATAGGCATGTGCCACCATGCCTGGCCTTTTTTTTTTTTCTTCTTTTTAATGGCAATTTTAAAATCTTTTTTAAATAAAATTTCTTTTCCAAAATTATAAGGCAATTTTGTATGTCCTAATTTCAGTTGAATAATTAAGTTAACATTGACATGAGCTTTTCCCAAACGGATTTGGGAACAAATACAACTCTAGGATAGATCTACTGCAGTTGACATGGGTTGAGTTCATCATAACTCAAGGCAGTGCCTTTTATGCAGACTGATGCAAATGGTGTCTCTTAGAGTTGGGCAGTGTAAAACTGCAAAACATGATTAATGGCACTGGTTTTTAGAAACATACCAATTACATATGGGGAACAGCAGGACTAAAGTACTATAGAGAAATTTATACACATTTATGTGTATATACAAGTTTATATACATAATTTATAATTACATCAAAATTCTGTGTATTGTGCTTATGATTTATATAGTTTGAAGAAAAATGTAGAGTTTTAGTTAATTAGATAAGTGAAGGTTCATAAAGGTAGCTTCTATTGAAGTAATCCTTCGATTTCTGTAGCAAGTTCCCAAATACTCAGGTCTGATATGGAGCTCCATGTTTTTACTGATACAGAAGCCTTTTCCTAAAACTTGACCATTTGTTTTGATTATCAAAATTTTATATGTTTAGTCTTAATATATATTAAGGCAATTTTCTCTTATTATTTTTTATAATTTTCTTGACTGTTGTCAAAAATGCGTTCATCATTATGTGTTTTAATGTATTATATATTATCCAGTTTATAAAAGAAAAACGAAGCTGGGTGTGTTAGCACACACCTGTGATCTCAGCTACTCTAGAGACCGAAGTAGAAGGATCACAAGTTCAAGGTTAGCCTGGGCAACTTTGTGAGACCCTGTCTCAAAATAAAATTTTAAAAAGGGCTGGGGACGTAGCACATTGGTAGAGCACTGATCTAGCATGTGCAAGGCCTTAGGTTCAATTCTTAGTTGGGAAAAGAAGAAAGAATGAATTTTAATTCATTTTGAGAGGCCTAATATTTTTTAAAGTAAGCTTTTATTTTGAGATCTTTACAGATAAATGGGCAATTGTAAGAAATTATAAATAGGGCTGGAGCTGTAGCTCAGTGGTAGAGCGCTTGCCTAGCATGTGTGAGGCACTGAGTTCGATCCTCAGCACCACATATAAATAAATGAATAAAATAAAGGTCTATCAACATCTAAAAAAAAAAACTTAAAAGAAATTATAAATAGCTGGGCACAGTAGCACACATCTGTAATCTCAGCAACTCAGGAGGCTAAAGCAAGATGATTGCAAGTTTGAGGCCAGCCTAAGCAACTTAGCAAGACCCTGTGTCAAAATAAAATATAAGGGCTAGGGATGTGGCTCAGTGGTAAAGCGCTTCTGGGCTTAATTCCCAGTGCCAAAAAAAATGAAATTATACAGAGAGATCCAGTGGATTCTTGACCCAGTTTTCTCTAATGGTAACATCATATATAAATCTATTCCTCATATCATAGGATATAGCATTGATACAGTCAGGATACAGATCTTCACAAAGATGATCTCAATGTTGCTTTTTTTGGTGCTAGGGATTGAACCCAGGGGTAATCTACCACTGAGCTACATCCCCAGAACTTTTTATTTTGAGATTATATCTCACTAGGTTGTCCAGGCTGTCCTTGAACTTGGGATCCTACTGTCTCATCCTCCCAAGTAGCTGGGATTATAGCCATGCACAACCATGCCCTGCCATTCTTTGTTTTGATTGAATATAATTCACATACCCTAAAACTCAACTTTTTAAATTACTGTGTTCAGGAAACTGAGACTTGAAAAGTTTAATAACTTTCTTTAGAATACAAAAGAATAAAATGGCAGTTTTTATTATTTCACTCTTAACTTTTTACTATTCCCCTCCCCTTGCCCCCAGCTTTTATAGTATATAATCTATTAAGTCTTTTGGAAAGGTTCAAGTTTCATTTTGTTTGTTTGGTTTCAAGGTTGGTGAAGATCTTCGACAAGATATGTTAGCTTTACAGATGATAAAGATTATGGATAAGATCTGGCTTAAAGAAGGACTAGACCTAAGGATGGTAATTTTCAAATGTCTCTCAACTGGCAGAGATCGAGGTAAATCTATTAGCTGTGTCTTGTTATATATATATTCTTTCCTTCCATGAACTTGGCTCAGAATGACTGTGATAAAGGTCCTGATACAGAGGCGCCATGGCTTCTCTTGTTTCTTGTTTTAATCTAGTATTACTTTATTTATTCAATTGTTAATGATTAATCTCTTTAAAAATACAATTCAGTGTGTAGCCCTAATAAATGCTTTGTAATTCTCAGAGGTGCCTATTAATTGACTCATGGAGGACTTTATAGACTTTAGCTTTTGAACTAAAAATAAGACCATATCTAAGTGAAACCAACTTTATCTTTTCATGAAATAAGTTTCTGAGATAATGCTAAACAACCTAATATCTGTTTATGTATTATGGGCTCACTAAATGGCAGCCATCATTATTTTTGTTTATTTATTTAAACCGTGGATTGAACCCATGAGTGCTTAACCACCGAGTCACATCCCCAGCTCCCCCCCTTATTTTTAATTTTTTCTTTTGAGGCAGGGTCTTGCTAAGTTGCTTAGGGACTCACAAAATTGTTGAGGCTGGCTTTGAACTTGGAACCCTCCTGCCTCAACCTCCAGAGTTACTGAGATTACAAGCATGTGCCACCATATCTGCCTTCATTATTATTATTGAACAAATAGGGGTTTTTTTGGTACCAGAGATTGAACTTGGGGGTACTTGACCACTGAGCCACATGCCCAGCCCTATTTTGTGTTTTATTTAGAGATAGGGTCTCACTGAGTTGCTTAGTGCCTCACCATTGCTGAGTCTGGCTTTGAACTCGTGATTCTCCTGTCTCAGCCTCCTGAAGTACTAGGATTACAGGCATGTGCCATGGCACCCGGCCAAATAGTTTTTTGAATACTATGAAGTCACCTGAAAAATTACCTTATCTAGTCATCCTAATATTTGCTATTCACTTTGGACTTAAATGCTTATAGTGAAGGGCATTCATTGCAGTCCAAGGCGGTCCATCCTATCTAGGAGAGGTAATAGCTGTAAAGTTATTTCTTATATTCAGTTGAATACTAGGACTGATTGCTGATGTCTTTTTTTCCATTGATTCCACATCTCATAGAGTATTATATAATTAAGTTGGATCCCTTATTAAAGATAGCTAGTATTAAGGCCTCAGATCTTGAGTTCTGCATTCTTTAGCTATTTATCATAGGTGACTTTAAATTACTTATCCCCTAATTATTTTCCTTGTTAAGGGTTCAAGCAATTCATTTTAAGAGGAGCACCTGAATTTGGAAGAATACAAAAGAGTGGGCAAAGTGCCACACATGTAAAGGTTATGCACATCTAAAACCAATAAATCTTAGTAGCTCCTAAATCATGTCTTGACTATTCTGTTCTCATACATTTTGTGTCTTAGACTCAATATGTAGGACATTAACTATTAACTTTGTTATATATAATCCACTGTTTTTCAGTTTCTTTGATCCCTTTTAATATCTGATCCTAGGGCTAGAGTTGTCACTCAGTGGGAAAGTGCTTGCCTAGCACGAACAAGCCTCAGCACTGGGTTCAATCCCTAGTACTACACACACACACACACACACACACACAACTTAAAAAATAAGTTCTGGTTATCTGTTATTGAACTCCTCAGTTTGTGTGAATTTGAAGAACATACATCCCATAGCTGCTTCTAAGTCATTGGGGGAAAATGTTTACCAAGAAAGGGCCAAGAAACAATCCTCGTGGTTGCCACCAGAGATCTCCCTTTAGGAGTGCTACCTTAAGTACAATTTTGTTTTGTTTTTCTTCCTTTTTTTGGTGTGGTGTTGGGGATCCAGCTCAGGGCCTCATTCATGGTAGGCAAGTGCTTTACCACTGAGCTATCTCCCCAGTCCTCAAGTATGATACTTTGCTTAATTACTTGTCTTCATTGTATTATCAACCACTTTCATATTTCTCTCTCTTATTCATCAGGACATTAGAGCCTTTAATCTTACTTGCTCAAATTTAGGATATGCAGACTTTATCTTGTCAAGATTAGGAAATCGGGTCAATTTAAGAATTCTTGCTGATTGATTTTCATACAAGTCTTATAATATGTCCAATATTTTATCAAGTAAGACTCCTCAGTTCAAGCTTATCCTCTCAATTAGATTAAGATTTTGTTTTGTTTTGTTTTGTTTTGTTTGTGACCACACTTTGTTTCTATAGCTAGACTCCTCATTCTCATTTTGAAATTCCATGTAACTTTGAAGACTCAATCAAATTTTCCTTATTTTTTAATGTTGTTTCTAACTAATGGTTGAATACTTATTATCTATCTTACACTGTAATAAGCTTTTTACTTGTGTTATTTCACTATATCCTCCTCTTTTTTTTTTTTTTTTTTCCCTGTGAATTTTAGAGAATTGAACCTAGTGGTGCCCTGCTATCAAGTTACACCCCCAGCCTTTTGTACTTTTTGGGACAAGGTCTCACTAAGTTGCTGAATTTGGCCTAAAACTTGGAATCTTTCTGCTTCAATGACCCAAATTGCTGGAATTACAAGCGTATGCCACTACACTCAACTTGTAACCTTATTTCTCAATGAAGAAGTCATGGGCTGGGGTTGTAGCTCCATGACAGACCACTTGCCTAGCATGTGTGAGGCACTGGGTTTGATCCTCAGCACCACATATAAATTAATAAAATGAAGGTTCATTGACAACTAAAAAAAAATATTAAAGAAAAAAATCACAACACATCCTCTGTGAAGCTTTTCAGAAGCACTTCAGCCTCTACTACTGTCTCTCTTGTTTAAATTCAGCAGTTTTATTCAGCAGTCACCATACATTAATTTTATATTAGTTTTTTATGTTAATTTTTTATTGACTTTTATATCAGTTTACTTAGGTTTTTTTTCTGCATGTTTTGTATCTTCCCCCATTGGATTGATTATATGTTCTCTTAGATCAGGGACTGTATCTAGTACTTTGTATATCTTACACACTTTAATTCACTGTTTTATACATAATAATTACACATAGAATTAAGATGGAGGGGCACTCACTAAAAAAGATTGTCACCGTAAACTGTAAACTAGATGATACAACCAGAATATAGTCAGACCCCTAGAATTAGAACTTGGCCTTACATACTTTCTTTCTATTATGGTGTCTTGGAGGCTTTGGTCAACTTGTTTTATTCCTCTCTCTTTTGTCTGAAGCAGACCTTTGTTTCCCTATCTTTTCTTGCAGAGTGGGGTGCAGTTGGGGGGAGGGTGGGTACCAGGGGTTGAACTCAGTCAGGGGCACTCAACCACTGAGCCACATCCCCAGTCCTATTTTGTTTTTGTTTTTGTTTTTAAATATTTATTTATTTTTTTAGTTGTAGGCGGACAGAATATCTTTATTTTATTTTTATGTGGTACTGAGGATCGAACCCAGTGCCTCACGCGTGCTAGACGAGCACGCTACCACTGCGCCACAATCCTAGCCCCCCTATTTTGTATTTTATTTAGAGACAGGGTCCCACTGAGTTGCTGAGCGCCTTGCTTTTGCTGAGGCTAGCTTTAAACTCACAATCCTTCTGTCTCAGCTTCCTGAGCTGCTGGGATTACAGGCATGCACCACATGCCAGGCTCCATATTATTTATTTTTAACACAAACGCATATCCTTCATTTAAAAATATGTAAATTATATAATTCTTAAATTATATAAAAGTAAATCTTGGTTTTCTTCCACACCTCTATTTAATTCTAGGCATCCTACTCATAAGGTATTAATACTTACATAGTCTTCAAGGAATTTTTTATGTATGTACTAAGAGTTTTTCTTTTTAAACATTACAGTTCTCGGGGCTGGGGTTGTGGCTCAGTGGTAGAGTGCTCGCCTAGCACACGTGAGGCACTTGGTTTGATCCTCAGCACCACATAAAAATGAAAAAAATTCTGTCCACCTACAACTAAAAAATAAATATATTTTTTAATGTTATTATATTTTTTATATCATTATTTTATTTGCTTATATTTATGTGGTGCTGAGGATCAAACCCAGTGCCTCACGCATGCTAGGCAAGTGCTCTACCACTGAGCTACAGCTCCAGCCCTAAAAAATAAATATTTTTTAAAAATTACAGTTCTCCATTTGGATTTTATCTTTAAAGCATTAGTTTTATGATTGTCCTACATAAGGACATTGTCTATTGTATAGATATGTCATAATGTATTTATTTGATACTTGTTTTAAAGGAGTTGCAGAGATAAGATAAAACAATTTCCCAAGCCAGCAACATTTCAGTTAGGAAGACAAAATATGTATTCAAGACATAAGTATATAACATAGTTGGTCTTCATCTGTTCATGCCATTGAAAGAGCCTGATATTTTCTGAAATACTCTTATCTTGCCCAAATACACACTTAGAGGCAGTTTTTCATGCTGAAATGGAACAGTGTGTATCTTGTAAGTAACTTTACCAGTAAAGTTACTATCATCTAGTTTGTAATTAAAATTATTATCACTTGGGGATTAGCACATGAGTACAGACTATAGAGTCTCATATAGTCAAAAATCAACTGTTCCATAGCCGGGCGCGGTGGCACACACCTATAATACCAGCACTTTGGGAAGCTGAGACAAGAGAATCGTGAGTTCAAAGCCAGCTTCAGCAATGGCAAGGCACTAAGTGACTCAGTAAGACCCTGTCTCTAAATAAAAGACACAAAATAGGGCTGGGGATGTGACTCAGTGATCAAGTGCCCCTGAGTTCAATCTCTGGTACCAAAAAAAAATCGACTGTTACATGTTGGGTACTTTGGAAAATAAGAAATAATCTCGATTGTTTACATTTTCTAGCATGCGCTGCCAGACTTGATTTTCCTTGAAAGTGATAGGTGCTAACTGATGCCTTCTGTCCAAGATTGAAAACTATAGTTTTTTTTCTTTTTTTCTTTTTCTTTTGGTACTGATGATTACACCCAGGGACACCTTACCACTGAGCTACACCCCCAGCCCTTTTTATTTTTTATTTTGAGACAAAGTCTCATTGTGTTGCCTTGGACTTGTCATCTTCCTTTCTCAGCCTCCTGAGTCACTGGGATTACAGGTGTGCACCACCATGGTCAGTAAAAGCTGTAAATTTTTAAAAGATTTAATTTTGAGAGATGTTTTCACATAGTTTAATATTTTGTTGTTAAAGGCATGGTGGAGCTAGTTCCTGCTTCAGACACCCTTAGAAAAATCCAAGTGGAATATGGTGTGACTGGATCCTTTAAGGATAAACCACTTGCAGAATGGCTGAGGAAATACAATCCCTCTGAAGAAGAATATGAAAAGGTGATTAGCATGTCTCTTTATTCTTAGTAACTGTCAAAAATGATTTTGACAAAGATTTTGAGTTCTTTTCATTGTACAATTCTGTTGAGTAGCCATTTATTCTGAGTCAAGAAAACAATGTCTTTCTCTAAGTGTAGAAAAGAATATAAAGCTGATGGAATTTAATGGCAGGAATATGAGTGAAATTAAGCTAAATTACCCTCCAAATATTATAAACATGTACTTAGAGGTCAGCAAACCAGAGGTATTTTTATAACTCAGACTGTTATACTTCCCTAAGACCTTGGAAGAAGTTGTAGAAATAAGTAAGAACGGTTGTATGGTTTGGTACTTATGAGCATAGATTGTGGGCTAGCCTCTGGGTTTAAATTCAGGCCCCAAGTTGCTTATCAGCTTTAGGATCTTAGGCAAGTTATTTAACTTCTTCGTGCCTCAGTCACCTCTGCTGTAAAATACTATAGTTTATATCATGGTATTATATTATATACTTTGGCTACAAAAATGATAGTATCATAAGGTTATTATGAGAATTAAATGAGTGTATTGCATGTGTGTACAAAGAGAGGGAGAGCATACGAAAGAGAGCATGAGAGAATACACAGCATAGAGAAAATTGTATTATTGGGAGCATCATGTTTTTTTGCATTAATATTACTTAGAGGGCTGGGATTGTAGCCCAGTGGTAGAGCGCTTGCCTCACATGTGTGAGGCACTGGGTTCGATCCTCAGCACCACATACAAAGCAATAAAATAAAGACATTGTGTCCATCAACAACTAAAAAAATATTTTTAAAAACAAAAAGAAAGACCCATGAACACTTGAATAGTAATATAAGACCCCAGTTTTAATGTCATTTAGTTGCCTAGTTTATATACCATTATTATGTCACAGCTTTTTTCTTTTTTCCTTCCTCACTCACTCCTTTCCTTTCCTTTCCTTTCCCTTCCTCCTTCCCTCCCTCCCTCCCTCCCTCCCTCCCTTCCTTCCTTCCTTCCTTCCCTTTAGTAGTGAGCTACATCCCCATGCCCTTTTCAATTTTTTATTTTGAGACAGGGTCTGGCTAAGGTGCCAAGGTTCTCACTAAATTGCTGAGGCTGTCCTCAAACTTTTATAGATCCTCCTGCCTCAACTTCCCCCAGTTGTTGGTATTTCAGGCCTGTATCACTTTTAGATATGAAAATACCATATGTTGACCTATGTAGGTAAAGCAGAAAATTTTTTTCCTTTGTGGGTCATTTCACTGTAAGATCACTCCCTTTTCTTTCTTTGTGGTCTGGAGGAAGCAGTACAGCAGAGGCCAGTGCTTATTAATAGTAATGTTATTTCTTTTGTGATTCCTGCTAAGTTTTTTGAAACAAAATAATTGTCAAGTAACATACCTGAAGTAACTTTTGTGCATTTTATGTGATGTAATAAGTTAAAAGGAATATAACATAGTGGAGACCCATTGCCTGGATTTAAGCCCTGGTTCTAGCCAATTATGTAATCTTGGGTAGATGACTTAACCTCTCTGTTTTCCTCATCAGTAAAATGACAGTAGTAATAATATCTGAGTTACTGCTTTGTTGTGAGATTTTTAAATAGGTTAACGTATACAGAGAAAGATTTGTGCACTCGGTTTGTGATAAACTCTTGGTGTTATTATCATCATTGTTAACGATTCCGGAGGATTATAGAATAAAATTAACCACGTAGACAAGTATAGCCATATGGCTGCACACTCAGAAATATAATATTTTAAGAATAAAATGTAAAAATATTCATTATATTTTTACACAGCATTTTGCTGTATGATATTAGTAATTTTGGGGGGGGAGGGTACTGGGGATTGAACTCAGGGGCACTTGACCACTGAGCCACATCCCCAGCCCTATTTTGTGTTTTATGTAGAGATAAGGTCTCACTGAGTTGCTTAGCGCCTCGCCATTGCTGAGGCTGGCTTTGAACTCGCTATTCTCCTGTCTCAGCCTCCCTAAGTGCTGGGATTACAGGCTTGCGCCACTGTGCCCGGCTGATATTAGTAATTTTAATAATCCCTAGGACAGGCAGAACTAAAGTGAAAAAAGGTGTCTACCTTCGAGAAATTTGCAGATGACACAATAGGAAGTCACAAAATACAGTAATTTGTATTATTAGATGTTTTAAGATATAAGCTGACTTTCTTTCCCCCTCCTCCAACCTCTGTGATGTTGGGGATCTAACCCAGGGCCTCAGACTTACTAGGTAAGTCCTCTACCACTGAACTATAGCCCTAGCCCCTGAGCTGACTTTCTTTACACAAGTCCTTCCTACGACTAGAGGAAATAAAATTCTTGTATTCAGATTAATTTTTGTCTCAATCATACCTCTTGTGGTAAGGAACAAGGGTATGTGGAGCAGGGTTCCACAAAATGGTGCTTCAAAGCTGTTTACTGCAGGATTCCTACCTGGTAGAAGAAAAAAGCTAGAGAGGAGAGACCGAAGAGTAACTTTGTTTTTGAAATATGAAAAGGCTGATTTTTATTATCATAATCCATACAAGCTGAGAAAGTAGATTACAGGGTTTGTTTATTTGTTTGTACTGGGGATTGAACCCAGGGGCACTTTACCACTGAGCTACTTCCTCAACCCTTTTTATTTTTTATTTTAAGTCAGGGTCTCTCTAAGTTGTTGAGGTTGTCCTTGAACTTGTGATCCTCCTGCCTTAGCCTCTCTAGTCACTGGGATTACAGGCATGTGCCATGCCTTCATGATTATTTTTTTAAAGAGTGAACTACTTTAATCTTTGTAAACATTGTCTCCTTTAAAAATACTTTTTTCCTAAAATTTTTTTTATCTTTATTATAGGCTTCTGAAAATTTTATCTATTCTTGTGCTGGATGCTGTGTAGCTACCTATGTTTTAGGCATCTGTGATCGACACAATGACAATATAATGCTTCGAAGTACAGGACACATGTTCCACATTGACTTTGGGAAGTTTTTGGGCCATGCACAGATGTTTGGTAGCTTCAAAAGGTATAATATTGTTAATATTACTGTTACTAAAGAAAAGATACATGTCTTGTGTCAGAAATTAATGGCTCAAACCTTGCCCTTTTCTTGCTACACTTTGCTTTGTGTCTCCTTTTAAGCATAACTGGAGAGGGGAAAGCCCTGAGAGATAACTTTACCACATAGTAGGCAATGTGAGTGTGTGTGTGTGTGTGTAAACTTTGTTGAAATGAATTGTATATTTTATTATATATAGTTATGGTACCTATTAGAAATAGTTCATTTGTATAATTACAATGAGTATAAGATTTTTCTTTATGTTCGTATATACTATTTGATCTCTCTTTGGGCATGTAAATTTGTAAATATCACTTTGGAGACAATTTCACACATGACTTCTGTCTAAATAATAAAAATGTATGTTGTCTTTTATGAAAATGTGAATATTCAAGAATTATAGAAATTCAAAACTTTCCGATATATATCCTACTTAGAAATTGCTATAGTTCAGATGGCTTAGTTTAATAATCATGCAACAGCAATAGCACTACTTACATTTCTTTTTTTTTTTTTGGTACTAAGGATTGAACACTGAGCCACACCCCCAGCCCCTATTTTGTGTTTTATGTAGAAACAGGGTCTCACTGAGTTGCTTAGCGCCTCGCCATTGCTGAGGCTGGCTTTGAACTTGCGATTCTCCTGTCTCAGCCTCCCTAAGTGCTGGGATTACAGGCTTGCGCCACCGCGCCCGGCTAACTACTTACATTTCTACTGTAAATAATATTCTGTGTGTTTTTTCATTTTAAATAGGGATCGAGCTCCTTTTGTGCTTACATCTGATATGGCATACGTCATTAATGGGGGAGAGAAGCCAACCATTCGTTTCCAGTTATTTGTGGACCTTTGCTGTCAGGCCTACAACTTGATAAGAAAGCAAACAAACCTCTTTCTTAACCTACTCTCACTGGTAACTCTGTTCTTTAAAAGCATTTAATTAATTTTCTATAAGTGCATTTGTGTTATAATACCTAAAAGAGGATATTTTGTGATTTTGGAATAAAGTTTACTATAGTCACAAATATCAGCTTTTAACTGAAATATTATAAAATTATAGCTATATCAAACAAGCAGAAATTTTAAAATATTATAGTACATCCTGTATGGCTCCATTTATATAAAATAAAAAAGATAGGTTAATAGAGTAGTGACCTAGGAAATGGGGAATACTCATTAATGAAGCCTGAGAGGAGTGTTTGGGAGCCTGGTAAATATTTTGTGTCTTAATCTGGATGTGTTCAGACTGTGAACATTCATTAAGCTACATACACTTACAATTTCTGTACTTTTGTGGATATGTGTTATACTTAAGTAAAAAATTTTTAAAAAAATATGCTATGATTATTCTGACTAAAAATTGATGTGGTAATAGAATTTGAGGCCTAGACAAAAGGAGGTCTGAATTTTATCGCTTTTATCCATAAACATGCTATGTTTTTTGTTTTTTTTTTTTTTTGTAGTGCTGAGGATTGAACCCAGGGCCTTGTGCATGCAAGGCAAGCACTCTACCAACTGAGCTATATCCCCAGCCCCATAAACATGCTTTGTGATTCATTAAGTCATTTGACTTCCTTTGCTTGGATTTTCTCATTTGTAAGGGAATCACTTAGGTCCCCCAAATAACAGATTTCTCAAAACTGTGATTATTTTTGTTTGCTTTTTTTCTAAATACTTGATCAGCAGAATTAACTCACAAAACTTTTTTTGTTCTCTATAGATGATTCCTTCAGGGTTACCAGAACTTACAAGTATTCAAGATTTGAAATATGTTAGAGATGCTCTTCAACCCCAAACTACAGATGCAGAAGCTACAATTTTTTTCACTAGGTATGGTATATTTAAGTATATCATTGAAGACACATGTAATTTGGCTTTCATTTGTTTCACCTTTCTTTGTTTTGCATTGCTGGGGAATTGAACCCAGGGCCTCACACGTACTAGCTAGCAAGCCCTTTACCTTAATTTAAACAAATACCATTTACCAAAAATCCGATTTAGAGGGAAAAATTGTAATTCATAGTATTTAGCAAATAATAGGTGTCAAAGTTTATTTAGGCTGAGGATGTAGCTCAGTGATAGAGCATAGGCCTACTGTGTGAGGCTCTGGGTAATCCTCATCATTGCAAGCAAAAAAAAAGTTTACTTACTGAATAAATGTGAACGATTTGCAATAGTCTTTTAAAAATACGTGTACTTATTTATCTCAAAATATGATCTCAAGGTTATTTAATGTATAGGCCCAGGTGTAAAATTCTGTTTATGAACTAGTTCTAAGAAGCATGTTTCCAGCTGGGTGTGGTGGTGCACGCCTGTAATCCCAGTACTTTGGGAAGCTGAGACAGGAGAATGATGAGTTCAAAGCCAACCTCAGCAATAGCGAGGTGCTAAGCAACTCAGTGAGACCCTGTCTCTACATAAAACACAAATAGGGCTGGGGATGTGGCTCAGTGGTTGAATACCTCTGAGTTCAATCCCCAGTACCAAAAAAAAAGAAGAAGAAGAATGTTTCCTATAGGATCGTGTACCTTTTTCAGATTTCTTTCTGAAATGATTTCTGTACTGATGTGTTTTTCAGGATTCTATCATAACAGTTTTCACTTAGGATACCCTAAGTGCTTAAAACAGCAAACTCTGGGACAGTATCCTTACTATGTGACATAGTACTTGAAACACATATGCCAGTGGGGCATTTGATTGTGTTATTATTGCCTTAAAAGCAGATCTTCCTGACAAATATGTTCTCAAGCTCTGGTAACCTGGTTGGTAACTGGTACTGTTACCATGTTGTCATAAAACCACACTGGGGAAGGGCATATGTTCTGTGCTCCCCTTTTCTCCAGTACTGAAAATTGAGCCCAGGAACATTCTACCTCTGAGCTACATTCCAAGCCCTTTTCTCTGTTTTTATTTTGAGACAGAGATAGTGTGTAGGCTGGCATCAAACTTTAGACTTCCTATCTTAATCTCCGGAGCCGCTGGGATTATAGGCATGTGCCTGGCTGAGCTCACATTCTTTTCCCTCTTTTTTCTCTTGCTTTCTTCCTCTTGGTGGAGAAGAGTTATATAACATTAGCCTGGACTTCTCTAGTCTCAACAATGTGGGCCAAAATGAATTAAAGGAAGCTGACTATTTTATAGCCTTCCGAATGAACTGTGGCAATTTAGGTATTGATAGGCTTTGTTTTGTATTTTGAAAGAGATGCTTTGGCTCCCCGAGGCAGAACTACAAAACAGGCATGCATTTGTCTACTTGGACTTCTGTAACAAAATGCCCATAGACTTGGTTGTCTTGACAGAATGTTATTTTATTATCTCAAAGTTCAAGATCAAGAAGCCAGTTGAGGGCTGGGCTTGTGGCTTGGTGATAGAGCACTTGCCTAGCATGCGTGAGGCACTGGGTTCGATTCTCAGTACCATAACAAAAAAGGTTCATCAACAATTAAAAAAAAAAAGAAGCCAGTTTACTAGGTTCATGATGAGGATTCCCTTTGTAGACTGAAGATAACACCTTGCTTTGTCCTTACATAGGGTATGTGTGTGTGTGTGTCTGTGTCTGTCTTTTTCTCAACTCTTCCTATAAGGACACAGCTGTTGGATCAAGTCAGTTACCCTAATGAACTTATTTAACTTTAATTACCTCCTTAAAGGCCCCATTTCCAAATATATTCACATTGGGGGTTGGGACTTCAATATATGAATTTTAGGGAACACACACATTCAATCGACAGCAAGGCAAAAACCTGTGTTGGAAGTTCTCACACTTCTCTGAATCTCCTCCTCTCTGGATTCCTTAACCCAGTTTCTGAGACCTGTCTCTGGGTTTTCGGAAATGTTTTATCCAGGCCTACTTTCCAAATTATCTCTACCAAAGTCCACATTTTATCAGAACTTATTTTCTTAAATGAGTGAAATTGTGATTATCCAAAGGAATCTGACATCAAATTCTACCATTCTATTATTTGACATGATGTTTTAAATTTGGATTTTTATAATAAGATAGTAAAATCATCTTTTTAAAATTATCTATTATTTTCTATCTTTAATAGCTCTTTAGTCTTGGACCTCATAGGTCTCTGAGGAAAAAAAGAAAAAGACAAGCTGGGCGAAATTACACCCATAATTCAGCAGCTTGGGAGGCTGAGGCAGGAGGATTGAAAGTTTAAAGCCGCCGGGCGCGGTGGCTCACGCTTGTAATCCCAGCACTTAGGGAGGCTGAGACAGGAGAATCGCGAGTTCAAAGCCAGCCTCAGCAATGGCGAGGCACTAAGCAACTCAGTGAGACCCTGTCTCTACAAAAAAAAACACAAAATAGGGCTGGGGATGTGGCTCAGTGGTCGAGTGCCCCTGAGTTCAATCCCCAGTACCAAAAAAAAAAAAGAAAGTTTAAAGCCAGCCTCAGCAATTTAGCGAGGTTCCAAGCAACTCAGTGAGACTCTGTCTCTAAATAAAATACGAAATAGGATTGGGGATGTGGCTCAGTGGTCAAGAACTCCTGAGTTCAATCCCCCCAAAAAACAAAGCATTATTTCTTTCTGGTGGTAAATTTTTTTGTTGGGGTGAGATGTATTTTAATAGGCCTTTGGCCTAAAGAACACAGGAAATCCTTGGCAGAGTGAGAACTGGCTTAATACTCTAAAAGAAATGAAAGTGGGGGCTGGGGCTGTAGCTCAGTGGTAGAGCATTTGCCTTGCAGATGTGAGGCACTGGGTTTGATCCTCAGCACCACATTAAAAAGTAAATAAATAAAATAAAGGTATTGTGTCCATCTACAATTTTAAAATATTTTGAAAATGAAAGTGTTTTCATATTGTATTGTGTTAAAGAATTTAACATATTTTCATGGAGATTTGCTGTTAACATATTTTCTGATTATTTTGCAGACTGATTGAATCAAGTTTGGGAAGCATTGCCACAAAGTTTAATTTCTTCATTCACAATCTTGCTCAGCTACGTTTTTCTGGTCTTCCTTCTAATGATGAGCCCATCCTTTCATTTTCACCTAAAACATACTCTTTTAGACAAGATGGTCGAATCAAGGAAGTCTCTGTTTTCACATATCATAAGAAATACAACCCAGATAAACACTATGTAAGTTTGGTTTCAGGTAGACGATCATACATGCATTATTGTTGTCCTTCATATGCCCTTCTGCTAGAGTTCGTAGTATTGGTTCTCTTCATGCTCATATCTTCCATGAATAGGCCAAAAATAAATGTATCTGAAGCATCCCTACTTTTTTTTGGTATTTATATGGTATTTATTGGTATTTCTGACAGTTATTTCTCGTTGTGCTTTAAAACTATGAGGGCTAAAAGAGTAATGCTATTCTGCTTTCTTATTCCTTCAATTTTTTCTTAGTGTCAGAGGTAAATTTTGCTAATTGTAACAGATTTAAGCAATACAAATCAAAAAGTTTTAAGCTCCCATTCTACTCTCCAGTGAAGTAGTATAGCACACACAATTACCCAATTTGTTTTTGATTAAAATTCGAATCTTTTTACTACTTGAAAATATTGTATACATGATATATTACACATAATGTACATTGTCATCTGTAGTGTTTTCACCCTTGTGCTAATTTTATTTATTTATTTGTTCACTCATTTTTGTGGTGCTAGAGATCAGACCCACTGCTTCATGCCTGTGAAAGCACTACCACTGACTTAACACCTCCACCTCTTGTTTTACTGGGTAATACCTCTCAGCACTGTCAGTTTTTAAATTTTTGATGAATTGATAGATTTTAGAAATTCATTTTACTATTACTTTAACTATTTTATTGAGTAGTCCTTTCTTTTCCTAATGATTTATGATGGGACCTTTAATTCTAGTTTGTATAACTGTCTATCCCTGAATTTTTCTTTTTTTTTTTTTTTATTTGTAGATGAACACAATGTCTTTATTTTATTGCTTTGTATGTGGTGCTGAGGATCGAACCCAGGGCCTCACACATGCGAGGCAAGCGCTCTACCGCTGAGCTACAATCCCAGCCCCCCTGAATTTATTTCTGATTATCTATGGATATATCTATTTCTCTGCACTGGGATTATATCCATCTATAACTAAAAAAAAAAAAAATTTAAAGATACTGTATGACATAATACCTTTATGATACTGTATAACATAATACTTAATATATTGTATAACATAATACATGTTTAAGATACTGTATAACATAATACCTTAAATACTCCTACCCACCCCATAGTTGTTTTGTTTTGTTTTTCTTTTTTCCTGTTTGCTTTCTTAAATGAACTTTTTACTTCCTTTTTTTTGGGTGGTGCTGGGGATTGAATCCAGGGCCTTGTGCATGCAATGCAGGCATTCTACCAACTGAGCTATACCCTCAGTCCCTACTTTTTTACCATTTTTATTGGAAATGCACTAACTTTATAGATTGGGAAAGTAAATTTATTATATTTAATCCTGCAAATAAAATGGCTTTCACTTTCAAGTTCTCATTTATATACCTTACAATGGTTATAATCACCAATTTTTTTCCTCCCTAGTACTAGGAATTGATCCCAGGGGCACTCTACCATGAGCTACATCCCCATCCCTTTTTATTTTTTATTTTTAGATGAGGTTTTCACTAAGTTCCCCAGATTGGCCTTGAACTTTTCAGTCCTCCTGCCTCAGCCTCCCAAGTAACTGGGATTACAGGCTAGCACTACCATGCCCAGTTGTGATCACTCTTGGGATGCAATTATATGTGCTATTTCTTGTTGGTGGCATATATTACCAATAAAAGCACTTGGGCTATGAATTTCTTTTCTGTCAGGAAAGGAAGTTTATTATAAATTTAATCTACTTGTTGTGTGATTTCTTCTCAGATTTATGTAGTCCGAATTTTGAGAGAAGGACAGCTTGAACCATCATTTGTATTCCGGACATTTGACGAGTTTCAGGAACTTCACAATAAGCTCAGTATTATTTTTCCACTTTGGAAGTTACCTGGGTATGTTCCCATTCTTTTTTTTTTAATATATATATATTTTTTAGTTGTAGATGGACACAGTATCTTTATTTTATTTATTTTTATGTGGTGCTGAGGATCGAACCCATTGCCTCACGCATGCGAGGCAAGTGCTCTACCACTGAGCCACAATCCTAGCCCTGTTCCCATTCTTGTACAAATTAATTCAAGGTAAAAGCTTTATGTTAGCCCTTAGATACTATAGACCATATCTGGCTTATTTTCCTTAGTATCACAAGGGCCTAATACAAAACTTGACATAGACAAGGAGCTGTAAGTTTTTGTTAAGTGAAAGAAAAGGTCTACGTAATCAAGATCTTAAAATGTGGAATTTTCCGAACTCCTAATTTTAGTTGAAGCTTTGACTTTGTTGTCTCTATCGTAGCAAGCAGCACAAGATAATCTGTAATATTGGTTTTAAAAAGTCTCATGCTAAATCACTACTGAAATAATTATGGGCCGTACTGAGCTCCTCCAATAACTAAATAAACTAAAACAGATATCACTGAAATTGTTAATCAAAATCTTAGTGCTTAGTTTTGTATCTGATACCCTTTGGAAACCCAGTTTTATGGTGGCTTAATGAACAGAGTTCTTGTCAAGTTGTTCAAATTCTTCTCAGACTAAATTTCAAAAGTAAGGAAGACACAATGAGTATTAGTGTTTATTTCCATTTGTAGTCTCTTCTTTTCCACCACCACCAAAAGAAAGAGATTATCCTTTCAGTACCTGATTTAGGCCCTATCATTATTTGTGGATTGTATGGATGCTTATAATGGCTGTGGTTGGTTGAGTAATGATTCTTTCAGAGTTCAGATCTGGTAAATATTCGTGAATGATTAAAGTTGAGAAGAAATAGTAGAAAATAAGCAATAAAAACAGATACCAAAGCTAATAACATGAAAATGGGTAATTGAACTGTTTTTTTAAATTTTTTTTTTAGTTGTAGATGGACAGGATATCTTTATTTTATTTATTTATTTTTATGTGGTACTGAGGATTGAACCCAGTGCCTCATGCATGTGAGGCAGGCACTGTATTACTGAGCTATAATCCCAGCTCCCTATTTTATCTCCTGTACTTTGAAGGTAAATTACAAAATATTACTTTATAGTGGATTAAGAATTTGTCTTGAGGTATGTAAAAAAGTAGCAGGGCATGATAGTGCACATCTGTAATCCCAGCAGTTTGCAAGGCTGAGGCAGGAGAATTTCAAATTTGAGGATAGCCTCAGCAACTTAGTGAGGTCCTGTCTCAAAAATAAAATTTAAGCCAGAGCCGGGCGCGGTGGCGCAAGCCTGTAATCCCAGCATTTAGGGAGGCTGAGACAGGAGAATCGTGAGTTCAGAGCCAGCCTCAGCAACAGTGAGGTGCTGAGCAACTCAGTGAGACCCTGTCTCTACATAAAACACAAAATAGGGCTGAGGATGTTGCTCAATGGTCAAGTACCTCTGAATTCAATCTCCAGTACCAAAAAAAATTTAAGCCGGGCATGGTGAGATACTCCTATAATCCCAGCATCTCAGGAGGCTAAGGCAGGAGGATTCCAAGTTCAAAGCCATCCTCAGCAAAAATGAAGCTAAGCAACTCAGTGACACCCTGTCTCTAAATAAAATACAAAATAGGGCTGGGGATGTGGCTCAGTGGTCGAGTGCCTCTGCGTCCAATCCCAGTACCCAAAAAAGTAAAATTTAAAAAGCTGAGGATATAACTCAGTGGTAAAGTGCCCCTGGGTTTAATCCCTACAGAGGCAGGGAAGGGGCGGGGGGCAAGAAACAAAATGAAGGAAAAAAGTATGTAAAAAAGCATATTTCTAATTAAATATTGTACTTGATTCTATAAATATTTCCAGACCAAATAATTTTAATTTCACTTTTTTTGTACCAGAGATTGAACTCAGGGGCACTCAACCACTGAACCACATCCCCAGCCCTGTTTTGTAGTCTTTTAGAGACAAGGTCTCAATGAGTTGTTTAGTGCCTCATTAAGTTGCTGAGGCTTGCTTTGAATTTGTAATCCTCCTGCCTCAGCCTCCCAAGCCACTGGGATTACAGGCATGTGCCACTGCATCTGGCAAATTCTACTCTTTTTATTTTGTTTTATTTTATTTTATAGCTTTCCTAATAGGATGGTTCTAGGAAGAACACACATAAAAGATGTAGCAGCCAAGAGGAAAGTTGAGTTGAACAGTTATTTACAGAGTTTGATGAGTGCTTCAACAGATGTAGCAGAGGTAAGCTTCCTATATATGAAGTGATAACATAATAATACATCCTTTGTGCCACACAAAACTTAAAACTAATTAATCTTTTTTCTCTTCAATCTTAGTGTGATCTTGTTTGTACTTTTTTCCACCCTTTAATTCGTGATGAGAAAGCTGAAGGAATAGCTAGGTCTGCAGGTGAGATTACTTTTTTCTCTTTGTTGGTAATTCATGACCTATAAGTCTAACTTTTCAGTGAATGTGTTAGAGTGACAGGTGGTCTACTGTTTAGTGAGAGTGGGAGGAGGGTATTCTTTTTAAGCCAGTCTATTTCTGGATAAAGTTAACCTTCCTAATTAGAGTGTGATTACTGAAAAAATATATACCAGTGACCTACCAGGTTCTTTACTTTCCTACTCTGTATGTCTCCTCACCCTACATGCAGAGGTTCTGGAAGTAAAGCAAAATTATTTTGTTGAAGCTTAAACCACTGCAAGCAGTATAAAATAAGGAGGAAAGTATTTGTATTTTCAGGTGCAGGTCCCTTCAGTCCTACTCCAGGCCAAATAGGAGGAGCAGTGAAGCTGTCTGTCTCCTACCGAAATGGTACTCTGTTCATCATGGTGATGCACATCAAAGATCTTGTGAGTGGTCACAAATAATGATGGTTGTAGAAGAAATTGATGCCTTAGTAGGAAGCATTACTGTTAAGGGACTGCTTTTCTTTATAGGTTACCGAAGATGGGGCTGATCCAAATCCATATGTCAAAACATACCTGCTTCCAGATACCCACAAGACATCCAAACGTAAAACCAAAATTTCACGAAAAACTAGGAATCCAACATTCAATGAAATGGTAGGTTAAAATCATTTCTAAAAATTTCCTAGATTTGTTGTTTTGAGATTTAAATTTTAAGACATTTTAAATGTAAAGATTTTAGGTATTAGTTACTGAACTATTTATTGCCCAAAGCAAATCAATAGCAGTCCAGTGTTATTTAACAAAATGATGTAGGATAGAGCCCTCATCACAGACTCTTAGCTTTTAAAAAAACAGATGGTTGGGTCTGGGGCTCAGTGGTAGAGGGCTTACCTAGCATGAGTGAGGCCCTGGGTTTTAAACCCTAACACTGCCAAAAAAAGAAAAAAACATCAAGAGCCCATGATTC
>CM053399.1:41093988-41123365 GCA_028644305.1 Xerus rutilus
GGCGCGGTGGCTCACGTCTGTAATCCCAGCACTTAGGGAGGCTGAGACAGGAGGATCGCGAGTTCAAAGCCAGCCTCAGCCTCGGCGAGGCACTAAGCAACTCAGTGAGACCCTGTCTCTACATAAAACACAAAATAGGGCTGGGGATGTGACTCAGTGGTCGAGTGCCCCTGAGTTCAGTCCCTGGTGCCAAAAAAAACAAAAAAAAGCCCATGATTCAATTTCCCTTCCAATGCAGAATCTCCTCTACAATATTTTCAAGCAGTAGTTGTTCAGTTTGTGTTTAACTACTTCTCAGTTATCTAGTTTGTCTTGAGCAAGCACTGACTCTTAGATTTGTTTTGTTTTGTTTTGGTAGTAGGGATTAAACCAAAGCCCTCATGCATGCTAAGTACTCACTCTACCCTTGAGCCACATTCTTAACCTCTTAGATTACTTTTTATACTGAGCTGAAGTCTTGATGCCATATAGTCACCTGTGGAGTCTTAGTTGTACCTCTTGGAGCCACACGGAACTATTCCTTTCTTCCTTCTTCATGGCAGCCCTTCAGATAATTAGAGTTCAAATGCGACTCCTAGTAAAACATTTTCAGTACTATTCCCTTCATTTGATAGGGTATAGTTTTAAAATAACTCTTCTAAATTTCATTTCATTTGGTGCTGGGGATTAAACCATATGCTAATAGGTACAAACTCTGTCACTCAATCACTAGAATGTGCCCCTAGCCCATTCTTAGAATATGTTTGAATCTCAGTAACCCACTTAAAATAGAGTACTCAAAATCGAAAGCAGTAGCCTGGGCACAGTGGAGCACACCTGTAATCCTGGTGACTCAGGAGACTGAAGCCGGAGGATCATGAGTTCAAAGCCAGCCTCAGTGACTTAGCGAGACCCTAAACAACTTAGCAAGATGCTGTCTCAAAATGAAACATAAGCCGGGCACGGTGGCTCAAGCCTGTAATCCCAGCACTTAGGGAGGCTGAGACAGGAGAATCGTGAATTCAAAGCCAGCCTCAGCAATGGCAAGGCGCTAAGCAACTCAGTGAGACCCTGTCTCTACATAAAACACAAAATAGGGCTGGGGATGTGGCTCAATGGCCAAGTATCCCTGAGTTCAATCCCCAGTACCAAAAAAAAAAAAAAGAAACATAAAAGGGGTTGGGAATATGGCTCAATGGTTAAGTGCCCCTGAGTTTAATCACTGGTACCAAAAAAGAAAAAAGAAAAGAAAGCAGTAAGAAAATCATCAGCTGAACAGTATGGAGCATAACCATGACTTTGCTGAGATACTTGTAGTCAACTAATAAGTTCACTAACGTGTTAAGATCTGCTGAAGTCCCTCTTCCTTGACCTTTTATTTAACTATTTCTTTTGTGTAAATCTTATTATTTTTGTACCTTAATGTTACTTCCATACAGAACTGTCTGGATAGCTATTGGAAGGAAATCTGAATTTCCATCACCATTATAAATTAAAACCTATAGAAGAAGATGCTTTCTCTTTAAAAACATATTCAGTGCTTGGCAAAGACCTACTGGTATTATTCCCAAAAAAGTAGTACTTTTCCTAGTTAGTGTTACGCTGTCAAGAAAATAAAATGTGTAAGGTTTTGGAGTTCTTTTTTTTAAGTTGTTTTCGCCAAACAATAAGAATTATGATTAAGGAGATGTTTATTAGAACATATGATGAAGCTTTCTGGAAAAATTAAAATTCTAAATGTTGTGATGAGAATTTGAAATAGAGTAGCTTCACAGTACTCTAGGTTTGCTGAAAACTACAGTTTTATTAAGAGTTCATATTGAGTTATGAGTAATCAGAAATTATCACTTCATGGTACATAAGATTCAACAGAAAAAAAAGAACAAAAAGAAAATTCTAAGCTGGGTGCGGTGGTGCACACCTGTAATCCCAGAACTTTGGAGGCTGAGACAGGAGAATCCCGAGTTCAAAGCCAGCCTCAGCAACAGCGAGGCACTAAGCAACTCAGTGAGACCCTGTCTCTACATAAAACACAAAATAGGGCTGGGGATGTGGTTCAGTGGTCGAGTGCCCCTGAGTTCAATCCCCAGTACCAAAAAAAAAAAAAAGAAAATTCTAGCCAGTTGCAGTAGCACATGCCTGTAATCTCAGCTTCTCAAGGGCTGAGGCAGGAGGATTGCAAGTTCAAGGTTAGCCTCAGCACTTTAATAAGTAGTACTTTTCCTAGTTAGTGTTTAATAAGTCAAAATAAGATAAAGGTCTGGGTACATAGATCTGTGGTGGAGCACTTGCCTAGCATGCTCAAGGCCCTGTGTCCAACTCTAGTACCGCCCTCAGCAAAAATTTTTCACTCTTTTTGTAACATAATTGTTGATTATGCTATCCCTCCCAAGTTTCTTCCTATTTTCTTCTTTGCCCAGGTATTAGATCATCTTAAGGGAACTGCCATGTAACATCTCTTCCTTTACCCATCACCTCCATTTCAGAAAAACCATGTTTCAAGTTTTTATTTTTTAGACAACAAAGGGGACTGGTCCTGCTTTGTACATCTTTATGTCAAACATTCACAAGAATAATAATGCAAGCCGGGCGCGGTGGCGCACGCCTGTAATCCCAGCACTTAGGGAGGCTGAGACAGGAGAATCCTGAGTTCAAAGCCAGCCTCAGCAACAGCGAGGCACTAAGCAACTCAGTGAGACCCTGTCTCTACATAAAACACAAAACAGGGCTGGGGATGTGGCTCAGTGGTCAAGTACCCCTGAATTCAATCCCCGGTACCAAAAAAAAAAAGAATGATAATGCAACCCAAGGCTCCTGAAATCAAAAATGTGCTTCTGAAATATTGAAGCAATAATCATGTCATTCATTATTCACATTTTGCTGAAAGTATTCCAAGAAATCAAATATTAATATGTAATTTACTTGTTCATTTTTTCCTTTGCTGTAGCTTGTGTACAATGGATATAGCAAGGAAACTCTAAGACAAAGAGAACTTCAACTGAGTGTACTCAGCGCAGAATCCCTGCGGGAGAATTTTTTCTTGGGTGGAATAACTCTGCCCTTGAAAGACTTCAACTTGAGCAAAGAGACAGTGAAGTGGTATCAGCTGACTGCAGCAACTTACTTGTAATCTAGTAAATTTCTCAGATTTGGAAGCAAGAAGGGTTATAAATGTGTGTATACATGAATGCATGCCAACCTGTGAACTTTGTATAGTATTTTTATACTTGTGCAAAAATTATAAGTTAAATATACTTGCTGTATTTCAACACATCAGTTGGACCAATAGTCAGATAACTAAATTTTATAATTTTGGGAAGCCATTACTGTTTTAAAGTCATTTAAGATGTTACAAATCTTAACTTTGATAAGTCCTGAAAAAGACTTTTGAGGCAGTACTCTATCAGTTCAGCCATCTATTTTGCATTGTTTCCTATACAGACATAGTATATTTGTTTTTCTGTTATGCACCTTTTACAGCTTTTACCACTGTGTATGTTCACAAACACCAAAGTAAAGGAAAGATGCAGAATGTTACCATAAAACACAGCTGCTATTCATAGGGCTGAAAAGCAAAGCACAAATAGTAGATAGCGATGTTAAGAACTACTAAGTAGTTTATACAAATTAGGGGGAAAATAATAGTTTTTTATTCATTTATTAAAGCCTTTTTCGGAATAAGTGCCAATTGCTGAAGTTGTAAATAATGGTGCCTTACTTAACTTTATATGCATCTCTGGCACTTAATTTCTGATTTCTTTCCTGACTTGATAAATAATAAGTAATTTTCTCACACTTTAAGCTTATTAAGGACAAAACATTGTGTACATTTACGGATGTTTTTCCCACAAAAACATAATTTTCTTTGCTTCTGGTGTGTTACATATTTTAACTGTCAATCCATTTAAGTTTTTATTGTCCAGTAACTGAATAAGATTTGTTGATATAGTTGTATAATAAATTCTGTCATTCCATTATAATCCTACACTTACTCCTAGGGGTGTAAATTGAACCTGGATAATTTCACTTCCATATATCTTTACTTTCTCATTGAACAAGTGAAAATTGTCCACTCCTGTGCCCATTCCTGTTTGTATCAGAACTCTATGAGTAGGACAGACTCTTTACAGAGAGGCACTGGATAAGGATTGTAGGGTCCAAACCGAATTTTAATATAGATCTTTATCAGAGTTCATCTTATAAACTGACATTTGTAAACATTGTATGTTCACATGTAAGAATTATTTCCCATCATACATTGAGATTCAGAATCATAAGGGACAGAAATGAAATTATTATAACATAACCATTAAGGATGACACTCATTTTTCACTGCTCATTCACCTTCAGACATAATTTTGTTTAGTTTAGATAAATATGTATACGTAATAACTTTCATGGTTAGAATGGAAAGTCAGATACTTTTAAAATGGCAATAGAGATGTAGCAATCTGTTCCTTGTGAGAAAACTGACAAAATATGCAATAAAGAGTATCAATAGAGAAAAGACAATCTCTAATTCAGTTGCCCAGAACAGAATTTTTGTGAAGTTTGCAAATGTTTAATATGAATGATACCTAGAGAGCAGAAATAAACAGGTTTTAAAATAACAAACTTGAAATTTTTGGTGCCTAACACTAATGGTCTGTTTGTAGGAAAATCAGACTGGAGATGTAGCTTAGTGGAAAAGTGCTTGCCTAGCATGCACAAGGCCCTGGGTTCGATCCCCAGCATCCCCCACTCCCCCAAAAATAATTTGTCAGAAAACTCACGAGTATGATTTTGTATGTCTTTTTTTAAATAGTAAAATGTGTTGTCTATTTAATAAGTTAATTAAAATGCAGATCAAAGCATCACTGTTTGCTTTTTCCACATATAGTTAACATTTCCTTAAAGTGTGTAAATATTTTTACAAATGTAGTGTAGCACTAGAAATTTTCACTTAAGCTTTTGAGACCTAATTCCTTTCGATGAGTTGTCACTTAGCCACTGTTAAAAAATACTAATGTCTTGGTAAAAGGTATTGTTTATTGGACTCAACGTGAACTGCTTTTTTGCAGTCCGTCACAGCAGTGTCTTTAAGCACAAATAGAATTAGAAAATGTGATATCACTTTTCAATTACAAGAAATCTGGATTCATATCTAAAAGTGTATATTATGATTAATATTGTACAGTTAACAAGTTCAGAATAATGGTAATGTTTTAATTTAACTCATTTTGTGCCTTCTTCGGTCATGAAAACACCTATATTTTAATATAAATTATTTCTTTGTGAAATGCTAAACTTCAGCCCATACCAAAAACAAAAACAAAAAAAAAGAAAAAGGAAGGGAGCCTCTTTGCACTACTACTATCACTCAATTCTAAATTAGGTGGATTTTTAAGTGGCTTTTTTTTTTAAAAGCTTAACTTAAAGTAAATCCGAAAAACAAAAGTCTAAACAAACTTGCAAAGACACTAATTTGTGTAATCACAATATTTCATACTTTATTGAGGAAAAACAATTCTGCTGCATGTAAGTCCTATACCAGAAGAAAACTTTATTCTTGCCAGTGTTGTGGGACTTGAAGATTATAGTTCATCCCAAGAACGTATTCTTTTCTCTACTGAGGAACCTAGTGTAGAACTGGCACTGATGTTTTCATTACTGCCTTATATGAATCTATAAATACTTAAATGTTAAGGCATATATGATCTTTGATAAAGTATTCCTTTTTTCAAATGCAAGTTGTATAAAAGTTTCAAAATTTGCCTTAAATTGTTTAACTGTTCTTTCTAGAATTCAAGTATTGTGGCATTTAAAAAAGAAACACTTTTGATAAACTTAAGATCAAAAAGGGTTAAAGCCCCACTATTATAATCTATAGATTTACTTACATGCTATTTCACTAGCAATGCAAATATGAATAAGTATAACTAATCTCATCTATAAGAACCAAATACTTTAATTATATTAGGATAGTGAATAAAGATGTATAATATTTTTAATACTTTGAATATATTCAATTGAATATATTGAATGTGACTTCATAACTGTACTATGATTATATTAAAATATTTCTGGAATAAGGAAACTATTGCTGTTTATTGTTGACATATTTTGATTTCAAACTTTTTGAGCTCACTGTTGCTGTTCTTTGCTTTTCATCCAGTTCAGTAATCCTGAATTTTAGAATGGGCCTATCATTTCCTCCGAAAATAGTGTCTGACTTTTGTGATTCTTTGAAGCTCTGGATTGCTACACTTTGCTACAGCCCCCATTACCATTTCTTAGATGTGAAATGCTCCCCTCCCCCCAGCCCGCCTTCCCCATCCAAGAATGAAAGCAGTAGGATTTATTCAAGTGTGAAGAATAGAAACAGAACTCTTGCAGAGGCAAATAGGGGGTCAAATAGCTAATAGTGTGCTAGTCTAGGAGTTTAGGTCAATGCTATTGGTCTTATAATGTTAATCAGAGTATGGAAAAGCACTAACGCTATTCAGTGACTTTTTTTTTAAATTTTTATTTATTTATTTATCTGTTTATTTATTTTAGTTGTAGGTGAACAGAATATCTTTATTTTATTTTTATGTGGTGCTGAGGATCAAACCCAGTGCCTCACGCATGCAAGGCGAGCACGCTACCACTGAGCCATAACCCTAGCCCCTATTCAGTGACTTTTGAATCTGAGCTTCCATTCAGGTCTGCCCTACTTTTGTTTTCTTGACCTTGGTCAGGAAGTAGGAGGTGGTAAGATCATGGATGCTTGGAGGTTCTGGCTGTGGTGCTGTGGGGAGTGGCATATGGACCAGACACAAGCCAGGCTGTTGCAGTGTAATAGGTTGGTGTGCCCTGGCTCGCTGCACCTCAGATCCACACTGGAAAGGTAGGCTCTGCCTAGCCGTGACCTGTGCTCCAGCCCACCCAAGCCACCTCTCTGCAGCTCCTGGATGGCTTCATTCCCCGCTCTAAAGAAGTGACCCTTACTACTGTTAGGGAAAAGGGTGATGACCACTCTGGCCACCTCAGGCTGCAAAGGAGCACAGTCAGGGCCCTCCTATAGTCTATTTTTCCCACTCCCCTTGCTAGATTGGCTTTTTCTTCTAGGATTCCATTTATATGATAATCTGTAGTTGGATAGACTCTAGGTGAGAAGAAATATATTTTACAAGAAGTTTCAGTAGACATAGGCCAAACTAAGTATCATAACAGAGGAGCTAAGAAGGGAAGAGTCCATGTCCATATAATATAAAGTAATATAACAGCGGTGTGGGGAAAACCATATAGATTGACGTACATCAATTTAAGGTTATGAGAAGAACTGCAAAGATATGGGCTAATCAGAATGTCCTTGTTTGTTGTTCTTGTTGTTTTGTTTTGATACTGGGGATTGAACCACTGAGCGCTTAACCACTGAGCCACATCCCAAGCCCTTTTTATTTTGAGACAGGGTCTCACTAAGTTGTTTAAGGCCCTCCTAAGTTGCTGAGACTGGCTTTGAACTTGCAGTCCTCCTGCCTCAGCCTCCTAAGTTGCTGAGATTGCAGGCATGTGCCACAACACCTGGCTTAGAATGTCTTTATCATTCCTTATCTGCAAATGCAAGTGGTCCTCAGGTACTTCTGAACAGACGTTTCATCCTTTAATGGTTCGCAGGAACATTGGTTGGTGTTTTCCTCTCTGGAGATATTGATCATCAGGGTCTTGTTCTGAGCTCCAAGGCTTAAATTGAGAGTGATGAATTTATGAATCAATCCCATTTACCTTTACTGCTCAGGAAGCCATTTTTCCCCATCCTCCAACTGGCATTCAGGCCAACCTTGGGTACATAAAAATATATCAGGCGCTGCTTCTTGAGGGTCCGAGGGTCAAAGGAATCATAGTGGTTCAAAATGTATCTTTTTTGGTTGTTGTTATTATTAGAGCTTTATAGTTATACACAGTAGTTGGGTTCATCCTGACAAACTCATACATGGAATTCAATTTCAGTTCATGATCTCCCCGCCACCCCGGTTTTGCCTCCTGTCCTTTCTCCACTCCCCCGTTCTCTTTCCTCTGCTCTACTAGACTTCCTTATGCTCATCTATTTATTTATATGGTTAGTTCTTTTTATTTATGCATAAAGGTGAAATTCCCTGTGGTATATTTATATGTGCACATGGCATAATTTTTTAAGAATTTATTCTGCAGCCGGTCGCGGTGGCTCAAGCCTGTAATCCCAGCACTTAGGGAGGCTGAGACAGGAGAATCGCGAGTTCAAAGCCAACCTCAGCAATAGCAAGGTGCTAAGCAACTCAGTGAGACCCTGTCTCTACATAAAACACAAAATGGGGCTGGGGATGTGGCTCAGTGGTTGAGTATCCCTGAGTTCAATCCCCAGTACCAAAAAAAAAAAAATTTATTCTGCATTGCCTTCCCTCATCCATCCCTCCACTCTGCCTCTCTTTCTCCTTCTACATTATTGGTGTTCCCTTCACCTTTATGATATCCTATTTTATTTCCTTTATCAAAATGCATCTCAAAGGAGTACTTGTGCCAGAGAGTATTACCCATCCTTCTGAAGAGTGCTCCCACATTAGGCACCAAAAGATGAAACCAGAGTTGAGACAAAACTCAATTCTCCACTTGTGTTGGCAGGTAGAATCTGTGTAAGCGGTAGGTATCTACAGAAAAGGGTGTTTTAGTGTTAGTAGCTAATCACAGCAGGAAATGCCTACCAGGGTCAGCTCTGAGGGTCACAGCTGGCAAAGCCCAATTCTCTACTACCATTGAGTGCTGTGTTGCAGCTCTTAACGTGGGCTCTGCCCTCCAGTGTTGCAATAGACTCTAGCAGGTCACTGCCAACTTCTTTCCAGGTTCTTGTCACAAATCTGAAGAATGAAATTTATGGGACAATGGGAGGCAAGAGTGAAAGGAGTAGGATATATTCAAGTGTGAAGAATAGAAACAGAATTCTTGCAGCGGCTAGTAGAAGACCTGACAGCAGGTTACCAGAAATGTACACATATAGTCACTGGCCTTTGGTAGTTCACTTAAATATTAAGTAGCTAAGTAAATGGTCATGTTCCAGACATATCTACAGAATTGAGAAATGTGAATTCTACTCCTGTACCTTTATCCTGGAATCCTAGCATGAGGTTATGGCTCTCTGACTTTAGGATAAGTTTATTATATACATTTTAAATATATACAAAAGCAGAGTATAATAAACTCCATGAATCAGTTCATCACACAGCTTCAACAATTATTAGCTTAGCGCTAACATTGTTCAATATTAACTAAACATGCCTAGTACTAGAAACATTTTTATTTTATTTAGGATGCTTAAATCTGTGGATCAGTAATTTTCTTCAGTTCTGAGTATTTGGTAGCATCATCTTTTCAACTACTGTGTCTGTCACATTCTCCTTTGTTTTTGGAATTCTGATAAATGGTATGATAGAACTTACCACTCTCTGCCATTATTCATTAGTTGTGCCTACATGGCAGTGTTCTTTTGCATGTCAATGACATTATAACTGGTCCCTTTCTGTTTCTTACAACTGAAAGGGAAATGATTCCTAGTGTGGTAACACTCAAAACCAAGAACAAGAATAATAGGTGATCAGTAAGGTCTCATTAATGGAATCTTAGATTACTGCTTTGTGTTATTTTTAACTTTCAATAGAGAATATATAGTTTGTGTTGGAAACTTTTACTAGAAGAATATAACTGGTAACATTTCTATTGATTTCATGAGAATTCATATTTATTCCTTTCCGTGTTAAATAGCAATGCATTGGCATCCCCTTCCCATTAACTATTTTCTTTAATCATTTTTTTTATTTCTTGGAATAAAATTTTACAGGCTGAAATTTAGATTCACAGTAATGATTATTTAATAGGCCTTGCATCTATATAATTTCCAAAGCAAAAAGTAAGCTTAACCCAGAAAGTGGAGGTAGATTCTTTTTTAAGGCAGCAGTTTGCATTAGGCTAATCAGGCAATTCACTCTCAACAGTGGGGTAAACTTCTAAATGTGAAGATTTATATTTCTGTCAATGTTCTTCACATCTAAATAAACAGGATATGAGTCTCTTTCTTTTTATTTTAAGGTGAGAATTGACTCCAGTATATGGCAACAATCAACTCTATCATATTTGCTCAGAATGAGCAAGAACTGAGCATTACCCAGTCGCTCTGTTAATGAGCTGAGATTAACACTTGTTGTTTAAATGACACACACTAGGAATCTCACTACAGACTTAAATGGCAAAATTCTAAGTACAATACTGGATATCAGTTTTAGAATTCTGCTCTATTTTTCAAGACAGAAAGAGTAAAATAGGGTGGTGAAGACGAGGTAGTTGTCACCAAATTGCATCCTATTTTCTTGGGAACAAAGTTATATAACACATTCAAGGCTTAACACTTCAGTACAGCTTTATGAGATTCAGTAGAATGTGGGTGTGTAAAGCCTGACACTTCCATGGTTGTCTTAGATCCTGCCTATATACAACCATCCATTCTTCCTTTTTTTTTTTTTTTTTTTTAACCACCCATTGGGTAAATGGAGAGAACTTCAAGAACCTAGAGAAGGAGCAGGACCCAGGTCCTTGTGCTGCACATAGAGGAGAAATGACCAACAGTGAGCGGACTGTTGCCTGTGTATTAAATAAACTGTAAGTGTGTTAAGCCTCTGGGAAAGAAAAAAAAAAAAAAAAGAACTTACCACTCTCTTTCATAGTTTTTTTTTTTTTTTTTTTTTTGGTGGTACCAAGGATTGAACCCAAGGGTATTTCACCACCGAGCTATATCCCCAGCTCTTTTTATTTTTTAAGATAGGGTCTCACTAAATTGCTTAGAGCCAAAGATGTTGAGGCTGGCCTCAAATTTGTGATCCTCTTGCCTCAGCCTCCCAAGCCACTCTTCCATATCTTCGTAACTTCTTGCCATATTCCCCCAACCTCTTTTTCTTTATTCTCTGCCTTCTTCTTCCCTTCCTCCTCTTCCTCTCCACTTTTTTGTGTATGTTACATTCTCAATAATTTAATTTTTTTCCCAGCTCACTACTTCTCCAACTATCTATCCCGTCCATTAACTTTTTTTTAAAATATTTTTTAGTTGTTGATGGACACAATGTCTTTATTTTATTGCTTTTTTTGTATGTGGTGCTGAGGATCGAACCCAGGGCCTCACGCATGCGAGGCAAGCGCTCTACCGCTGAGCTACAATCCCAGCCCCTGTCCATTAAGTTTTAAATTTTGATGGTTGTATTCTTCATTTCAAAAACAGCTGTTTGGTTATTTTTGCATGATGATCCAAGAAACATACAGAGCCAGGCCTGGTGGTGCACGCCTGTCATCCCAGCACTTTGGGAGGCTGAGACAGGAGAATCGCGAGTTCAAAGCCAGCCTCAGCAACAGCGAGGCGCAAAGCAACTCAGTGAGACCATCTCTATGTAAAACACAAAATAAAATAGGCCTGGGGATGTGGCTGGGTGGTCAAGTACCCCTGAGTTCAATCCTTGGTACTAAAAAAAAAAAAAAAAAATCTCAAGGCTGGGCATAGTGATCCACAACTATAATCCCAGGTACTAGGAAGGCTGAGGCAGGAGGATCACAGATTCAAAGCTAGCCTCGGCAATTTAGTGAGGCTGTAAGCAACCTAGTGAGACCCTGTCTCAAAATAAAAAATAAAAAGGGATGTGGCTCAGTGGTTAAACGCCCTTAGGTTCAATCCCTGGTGTTGCTGAAAGCTTGGTCCTTGTCCTCAAGGCCAATCCAATAATAAGAACACTTTTGAAGCAAAGGAGAAACACAGGGGACTCCTGCCCCAAAGGCTGTTATTCTGCGTGTCACCAGGGACAGGGGGCTTTTAAAGCAGTGACTCAAAGGCTACATTCCACGTATCTTCTGAGGTTGTAATTCACTTGTTAATTTGGGAGATAGTCATTTCTGAGATCTGGTACCAACCCCAGAGTCTGGATTACTTCTTTCCTGTGGTGGGTGTGTACTCAGGGATGGATAACTCTGCCTAGGATAGGAAAGAAATGTAATCCTGTTTCCCCTGAGTTTAGGGAGGGGTTGAGGCTGAGGAGGAGCAAGGAGAGAGGAAGAGAAAGAATCATGTCCATTTTAAAAATAAAGTGCAGGGCTGGCGTGGCTCAGTGATAGAGCACTTGCCTAGCATGTGTGAAGCACGGGGTTCGATTCTCAGCACCGCATATAAATAAATAAAATAAAAGTCCATCAACATCTAAAATAATATGTAAAAATAAAAAAGTGCAGTGGCAGAGCAGCAAGGGTTATATTCAAAGCATAAAGTGGACCACTGTTACAAGTATCTGAAAGCCTGACCTGAGATCTTGGGAAATAGTATTTAGGCAGTGGCAACAGCAAGAGGAAAAGCTGTAAAAGAAACACATCATTACCTTGCAGGATCAGAAAGGAGTGTGGCTGGAATGTTTGGAACTGGGTGGACAGTGGTAAGACATAAGGCCAGGGGTTTGGATTTTATTCTAAATGTATTGAAAAAGCACTGGAGGGATTTGTGCAAGGGAGTAATCAATTATCTGATTTAGCTGGGCCCTGCTGGCACACACCTGTCATCCTGATGGTTTTGGAGGCTGAGGCAGAATTGAACTTTCAAAGCTGGCCTCAGCAAGGGTGAGGTGCTAAGCAACTCAGTAAGACCCTGTCTCTAAATAAAATACAGAATAGGGTTGTGGATGTGGCTCAGTGGTCAAGTACCCCTGAGTTCAATCCCCGATACCAAAAAAAAAAAAATCTGATTTACTACATTAAAAGATTACTTACTGCTAGGTAGAGTATGGATTGTGTTTAGAGTAGGGAAGAACATTAATAAAAGCAGTAAGGATAGCAGTTAGTTGTCCAGATCAGAATGAAGAATGCTGGGATAGAGGGTACCAGTGGAAATGCAGGGAAGAGAATATAGATTCATGATATATTTTTGTGGTGTGATGTGCTGAGATGGCTTATCTTACAGAAATAAGAGGAAAATGTATGTATTTTTAGCAAATTGAGTATGTAGTGAAAGGAAGGGGTATGGAATGGTAGCTAGAAGTAGGGACAGAATTGGAGCCAAGTTTGAGATACATATCTACTTGGTCTAAATATGTAAATGTGGAGAGTTACAGGAATACATCTTTGCTAGGAAAAAAAATTACCCAAAGAAATTATTCAATTTGAAGTCCTTAATGTTTTGCGTAAAAAACATTCAGCAAATAGGGATAGGCTGAAAGAGCGAGGGTGGACGTTTTAGTACCCAGAGGTTTTTTGTTTTTTGCTTGTTTTTTTGTTTTGTTTTGTGTTTTTGGTTTTTGGTACTGGGATCTAACCCAGGATATCTTTACCACTGAGCTACATTCCCAACTTTTTGATTTTGGAAAAGAGTCTAAGTTGCTGAAGGCCTCGCTAAATTGCTGAAGGGGCTCTTAAACTTGTCTCTGTCTCCTGAGTCTCTGGGATTACAGGCGTGCATCACTGGGCCCAGAAGCACCTAGAGTATTTTTAAACCTCTCGCTAATTACTTTAAACTTGTCGACACGAATTTTTTTTTACCAAGCTTCCTCTTTTCCAGGATCATGGCTTGGGTTTTGTTGTTTTGAACAAAGGTACTTCATTGGCCCATTCTTTCAACGCATTGTGTACTAGCACTGGTTCAGTCTTAGAACTTCCTAAGTGGTGGAAGATCTAAGCTTCCTTAGAGTTTCTTTTCCCAAGAAGTTCAAGGGCCTCATTTTCTTCCTCATCTTCCCGGATCTGGCAATCTTCCCAAAACTCGTTCCTGCCCGCCAACTGTCACTCACTGGATCACTCACTTGAACACGCGGCTCTGCAAGCCACGCTCTCTGCATGCGGGCTTAAGGAAGAGCGCTGCTGACGACCAGGGTCCTGCAGTGTCTAATTCAAATCCTCGGTTTGGTACCCAAATAAAAATATTGGATACCCTTTATCCCAGCATCTCTGTCAGTGTTCTCTCTTGAGATTAGATCAGGATCTAAAGGTATGAAGTGGAAGCACTTGGCAGGGCGGCAGCCACTAACCATTTCGGTACAACATTCATAACACAGTATTGTGCCCGCGGATTAAAAGCTGGGGCAGCCTCCCAGGGAATGAAGATGGACGATGCAAAGGGGCGCTGGTGAAGGAATGAACCCTCTGGTATGGTTGAACTCTGCAGCTCTGTCCAAGCCGTCCCCACTCCTGGCGCAAGATTTGAACGTGTACAAGTTGAGCGCTGGGAGCACCCAGTTCTGAAAGTGCTCACAAGCATCGAACTTTGACTCAATTTCCCGCTCTAGCCTCAAAACAGCCTATAGGCCAACGCGCTCCGGCCCGTGTCTCCGTGTCTCAATCGCGGACTCTTACCCATGCCGAAATGCATTTTGGGATACGTAGTCACGCCGTCGCCGGTGGCTATGAAGCGTAGCCGCGCTTCCTCCGTGCGAGGAAGCGGGGACGTGTGAGGTCACTTCCTGCGTGCGGGGTGATTTCCTGTGGCGTTTCCTCCCTCGCTCTCTTTTCGCTGCCTGACTGCCGCCATCATGGGTCGCATGCATGCTCCCGGGTGAGCGCGTGGTGAGGTGTCGGATTGCGGGACTGGGCCGCGGAGTAGTGGGGGAGCGGAGGGAGGGTGGGCTGCAGGTTGAGGGGATGACGCTTTGGACTGCTGTGGCACGGGCCGCCACCTCACCCCGTCTGTTTCTCTCCCCAGAAAGGGCCTGTCCCAGTCGGCCCTGCCCTATCGTCGCAGCGTCCCCACTGTAAGTAGGACGGGTGACTGGGAGGAAAATGGAATTCGTCCCTCGGGGGAAGGCACTCAGGGTTGTGGAGACCTGTGCACAGGCAGCGCGGCCTGGAGGGTGGACGGGGCCGCGGTGCTTCGTCGCCGTCCCTTGTTTCTCATCCTAAGGCCGTTTTATGTTCCATAGTGGTTGAAGTTGACGTCTGACGACGTGAAGGAGCAGATTTACAAACTGGCCAAGAAGGGTCTGACTCCCTCACAGATCGGTGAGTGTTTTCACGTCTAATGCATCCTCCTCCTTGTGGCCTTTTGTGACTTGTAGAAAGAGGTTCCTGGGCAAATATGCCTCGTACGTGCCCTCAAAATAATTCACCCGCGGGCTGCGGCTGTGGCTCAGTGGTAGAGCGCTTGCCTAGCATGCGTGAGGCACTGGGTTCGATCCTCAGCACCACATATAAATAATAAATGAATAAAATAAAGATCCAACAACACCTAAAAAAAAATAATAATTCACCCGTTTTTCTGCCTTTACATTTTAGGACCGAGGCCTAACCTTTATTTGTTCAACTTTCAAGTTAAAATCTGACGGCAGTATTTTGAAGTAAATGTTAGTAGTTTCTTCCATTTTACACTTCGAGAAACTGAGGCATGATGTAGCTAAAAAACTATATCTAAATCACAACTATTAAGGAAGAAGTTGGAATTGGCTATACAGTGTGTTTGACACACTTCATCACAGATGTGGATTGAATCTCAGCTGTTTGATTTTTGTTCAAGTGCCACATATTTGCCTGCTGTGTGTTGGGTCCTAAGAAAATAAAAAGGCAAAATACCTTACTTTCTAGAGCTTATAATCTAGTGGACATATGATACTCTAAAAGAATGTAATAAACTCTAAACATAAGTAACATGGTTTGAAAGAAATGATGTGTGTAAAGTGTTAGAAGGCTAGCTGGTACAAGTTTACAAGTGTTAGCTGGTTTTAAAACAAATGGACTTAGATGTGTGTTCAGCTATATTCCAGCAAACTCAGCTATGATGGTGGTCTTTCAGTATTTGCAGTTTCCACTAGAAAGGTTTTCCTTAGTGTTGGGCAAACCTTCCTTGGATGTCTGAGTGAGCTTTGCATGCATTCTCATGTTGGTTTTTTTGATTTTTCAAAGTAGACCCCATCTTAGAGATAGGAAACTTGGCAGGTGACTTGCCTTCTAGAACTTTAACCTAACATGCTCCAGTTAGCATTTAATGTTGGAAGTTAAAATATGTGATTCTCTTTTTAGGTGTAATATTGAGGGACTCACATGGTGTTGCACAAGTACGTTTTGTGACTGGCAATAAAATTTTAAGAATTCTTAAGTCCAAAGGACTTGCTCCTGATCTTCCTGAGGATCTCTATCATTTAATTAAGAAAGCAGTTGCTGTTCGAAAGCATCTTGAGAGGAATAGAAAGGTAAGAGAGTAAATAAAACCTGTTACTAAGTAGACTTGACTCATACAAACAGTTCAGTAAGAATGCATCTGATAGGAATTATTTAAGGTGACTCAGGATACAAAGTTAGTCAGGACTACTGTAGCTTTCAAATAAAAATTTGCCAGGGATTTGGGAGGGGGCTCCCCTAAATATCTAGTTGACTGAAAGTATTGGTGGGTTTGCTTGTTTGTTCTGGTGTTGGGATTAAACCCAGGGGTGCTTAACCGCTGAGCCACATCCCCAACCCCTTTTTATTTTTTATTTTGATAGAGTCTTGCCAAGTTGCTGAGGCTTGCTTTGAATTTACGATCCTCCTGCTTCAGCCTCCCAGATTGCTGGGATTACAGGCAAGCACCACTGCATCTGGCTCAGCTATGATTTTAGTACAAGGATATTGGAATAATTTTTTATTAGAGAAAGTACATGGCAGCTCTACGTTCCCTTGTTAAATTAGTGTTTATTTGGAGTAGTTTCCTTGAATTGTATTGAATTTCATTTTTAGGATAAGGATGCTAAATTCCGCCTGATTCTGATAGAGAGCCGAATTCACCGATTGGCTCGATATTATAAGACCAAGCGGGTCCTTCCCCCAAATTGGAAATAGTAAGTATCCTTAGATAACTGGAATCAGCCTGATAGTAAAGGTTTTAGCTCTTGTGGGACAGCTATTTGTTCAACTATTCCTTTTTTTTTTCCCCCTCGGCACTGGGGATTGAACTCAGCTGTACTCAACCACTGAGCCAAATCCCCGGCCCTGTTTTGTGTTTTATTTAGAGACAGGGTTTCACTGAGTTGCTTAGCACCTCGCCACTGCTGAGGCTGGCTTTGAACCAACTTGCAATTCTCCTGTCTCAGCCTCCCCAAGTGCTGGGATTACAGGCCCGGTCTTGTTAACTATTCTTGCATTTCATTTCCCTCATGGAAGTAGGATCATACTAAATCAAATAGGCATGGCTATGTTCAGTTGAAACTTTATTTATAAAGACAAGTAGAGGGCTGTAGTTTATAGGCTTCTGGTTTAGACCATGAATAAGTCCTTTTCTCCCTTGTTTTGAGTTAGGGGTAATAACGTCATTTCACACCTCCCTCCCAGGTTTTAGTGTAGTTTTAATTTTTGCATGAATTGCTCACTATGATGATTGCTATCCAAACATTCGCAGTTTCCACCAGAAAGGTTTTCCACATGTTGGCCAATCCTTCCTTGGATGTCTGAGTGAGCATCGTTTTTCATTATGCTTGAGCACAATGAGCTGATTCTGGACCTCAGTTTGGTGCATTTATTTGGGTTTATTTTGGCTGTTTGGAAATAGTCTCATTAGCAGGGAGAGTCTGTAAATGGATACTGAGAACTAGTATTAATCCTAATTTTCTTTTTACCCTTTTTTCCTTTTCAGTGAGTCATCCACAGCCTCTGCCTTGGTGGCATAAATTTGTCTATGTACTCAAGCAATAAAACATTGTTTGACCAAAAGTATGTTTTGTATTTCTTTCTCCAAAAAGCAGAAAAAGGAAATTCGGAAACGTATGTTTCAGTGATTATTATGTGTTGATCTTTTATTACAGAGAAATTTTTTAGCTTGGTATTGTGATTCCACAGAGAGCAGATTGATAGCATCCATGTATCTCGTCCTTTCACTGGCTCCTTAAAGTAATTGAGCACCTTGTAACTTGATGGTTGATAGCTATGTATGTACAGGAAAACTGAAAAAGACTAGGAAGCAAGGACTGTTTTGGTATCATTTTTCCTACCACTGAGCTATATGCTCTGCCCTTTTTATTATGAAATGGGGTCCTGCTAAGTTACCTAGGCCAGTCTCCAACATTATATAATTATGTGTCAGCCTCCCCAGTAGCTGGGATTAAAGGACTGTGCCACAGTACTTGAGTCAGAGTATTTGATTTACCTAATTGTTAATAATGTACATGGGTATTCCTGCTTACAAGAGGCAAGTTATCACTGGGTACGGTGCACTCCTGTAGTCCCAATAGCTTGGGAGACTGAGATGGGAGGATGGTGAGTTCAAAGCCAGCCTCAGCAACTGCGAGGCACTAAGCAACTTGGTGAGACCATCTCTAAATAAAAGAAAATATGATCCGGGCGCAATGGCTCAAGCCTGTAATCTCAGCATTTAGGGAGGCTGAGACAGGGGAATCACGAGTTCAAAGCCAGCCTCAGCAATGGTGAGGTGCTAAGCAACTCAGTGAGACCCTGTCTCTACATAAAACACAAAATAGGGCTGGGGATGTGGCTCAGTGGTTGAGTGCCCCTGCGTTCAATCCCCAATACCAAAAGAAAGGCAAGTATCAGCCAGGCACAGTGGCACATAGCCTTCTGTCATACATGACTAAAAAGCAAATAAGGAAAAAAAAGGGCTGGGAATGTAGCTCAGTGGTAGAGTGCCCTTGGGTTCAATTCCTAGTACTGGGTCAGGTTGTGAGGAGGCAAGTCTGAGCAATCTGGAGTGAGTTTTTTTGAGATTGAGACAAAATGATAAATGGCCTGTGTGGCTGGTATATGTATACAGAGCCACAGTCTTTAAAAAATTCATAAAAAGTAAAAGGTAGTTGTGGCCCGGAATCAGTATTGCATTTTTTTTTTTAACTAGTTTTTAACGGCCGTAATTGAAATTTATCACTTGAATAATTAACTTAGTTTTCAACTTCTAGAAATTCTTTTAGTTAGGTCTGTCTAAAGATTGCACCAAATCTTACGGACACTGAACATAGGAAGGTGACCCACCCAAGTCTTAAGGAACTACTGGTGCATTTACATTTTTTTTTTTTTTTTTTTGGTACTGAGGATTGAACTCGGGCACTCAACCACTGAGCCACATCCCAGCCCTATTTTTTGTGTTTTATTAGAGACAGGGCCTCACCGTATTTGAGGCTGGCTTTGAACTCAGAATCTTCCTGTCTCAGCCTCCCAAAGTGCAGGGATTACAAGTGTGTGCCACTGTGCCTGGCTTGCATTTCTTTCTTGTGTGTACTTTGCTAGCACTATTTATTTATTTATTTATTTATGGTGCTGGGAATTGAACTCAGGGGTACTTGACCACTGAGCCACATCCCCAGCCCTATTTTGTGTTTTATGTAGAGACAAGAGTCTCACTGAGTTGCTTAGCGCCTCGCCATTGCTGAGACTGGCTTTGAACTCGCGATTCTCCTGTCTCGGTCTCCCTGAATGCTGGGATTACAGGCTTGAGCCACTGCGCCTGGCTGCTAGCATTATTTAATAGCGTTTCACTTCATTGCTCTAAGCACTAGTAAAAATTGTTTCAAATCAATAGGTAAAACCCTCGTTTTTCAAGAGACCAGCATCACAACTTAGCATTGACAGCCTGGATAGTGCTGGCTCTGCAGGTACAGATGCCCAAGTCTTGTTGGGTTCTCCAGGACACTTGACAAATGGGTTTGGAAAGCATCCATCAGGGTATTGCCCATTTAGTAGCATTAGGAGTACATTCTTAATCCCGTGTGTTTGTGTTCATGTCTTTTTAAATTGGTTAACATAAGCCAAGAAATAAACAGCATAACAAGCATCTCTTAAGAGTGATGAGCAAGTAAAACTAAGTGATACTTTCCAAATCATAAGTGGACAAATGTTAGGTATTGACAAGTTTAAGACCATAAACCAAAAACTAGTCAGGAGGAGAAGCAGCATTTTGTTTCAAAGCAAGTATTTACATATTTATAATTCTGGCCAATCAGATGGCAAATGCTGTATTTAAAATGACTACATGATTGAAGGTTTCTAATACCTTTTAAAGAAAATGAATAATACACTAGATGTAAAGCAATGCAGGGAAAAGAAAGTAAAAAACGCATTCCTTTTGGGTGTAAGCAATCAAATTTGGCTGTTTCAGAAATGACCTGCCATTTAAAGGCTGTATGTGGGGACTAAAATCTCGATCTCTCCTGGAAGAATTATATTGGATACTTACATAGTGGTCATGATAGTTAAGAGAGTATTATTTTTTTTTAAATATTTATTTTTTTAGTTGTAGGTGGACAGAATATCTTTGTTTTTATGTGGTGCTGAGGATCGAGCCCAGTGCCTCACACGTGCTAGGGGAGCGCGCTACCACTGTGCCACAATCCCAGCCCTTTATTATTTTTTAATATATATTTTTTAGTTGTAGGTGGACACATTATTATTATTGGTACCAGGGATTGAACTCAGGGATATTTGACCACTGAGCCACATCCCCAGCCTTGTTTTGTGCTTGATGTAGAGACAGGGTCTCAACTGAGTTGCTTAGCACCTCACTACTGCTGAGACTGGCTTTGAACTTGTGATTCTCCTGTTTCAGCCTACCAAAGTGTGCCTCCACACCCGGCTTACCTTTATTTAATTTTATTTTTATTTTTTGGTACTGGGGATTGAACTCGGGTACTTGACCACTGAGCCACATCCCCAGCCCTATTTTGTGTTTTTTATGTAGAGACGGTCTCACTGAGTTGCTTAGAGCCTCCTCATTGCTGAGGCCAGTCTTGAGCTTGCAATTCTCCTGTCTCAGCCTCCCAAAGTGCTGGGATTACAGGTGTGCGCCACCATGCCCAGCTTTATTTTATTTTTATGTGGTGCTAAAGATCAAACCCAGTTCCTGTCACGTGGTAGGTGAGCGCTCTACCACTGAGCCACAACCCCAGCCCTCAAGAATATTTTAAACCAAGCCGGGCGCAGTGGCTCAAGCCTGTAATCCCAGCACTTAGGGAGGCTGAGACGGGAGAATTGCGAGTTCAAAGCCAGCCTCAGCAATGGCGAGGTGCTAAGCAACTCAGTGAGACCCTGTCTCTACATAAAACACAAAAATAGGGCTGTGGATGTGGCTCAGTGGTTGAGTGCCCCTGAGTTCAATCCCTAGTAACCAAAAAATAAAAAGATAATTTCTTAGGTCTATTGTGTTTTATTAGGGAAACTAAATCTTAAGAAATTAGGGTTTAAGTATCTGTTTTAATGTCTTAATTGTTTGCTTTATAACTGGTTAAATAACTTAGGTTATTATACTTGATACTTTTAAGTATACATAGAGGTATGTGTACATCTGAGTGCTAAGTAGGTTTGAGTTTTGTCTTAAATGTTTTTATTTTTTACTTTTAGTTTTTGGTACCAGGGATTGAATCCAGGGGTGCTTAACCACTGAGCCATATCCTCAGCACTTTTATTTTGTTTTTATTTTGAGACAGGACTTTGCTAAATTGCTTAGGGCCTTAGCCTCCCAAGCTGCTGGGATTACAGGCATGTGCTACTGTGCCTGGCAGAGCTTTGTGTAAATGTTATACAAAAGTTTACAAAATTAAAGATGTGTAGGTTTAAAACAGGCAAAGTCACTAATGAATGTTCTTTTCTATACAATATACAAAACTTTGGCATTTCTGCCTTTTAAAAAATTTTTTTAATTTACATGAGGGTCTGGAGATTAGAGCACTTACCTTGTATGCACAAGACCCTGGGTTCAAATCCCCAGTACTCCCGAAACAAAACAAAAACCATGAAATTCACAAACTACAAAATCCTCACCTCACCCTTACCCCTTTTTTTCTTTTTTTGATAACCAGGATTGAACCAAGGATTATTAACTACTGAGCCACATACCCAGCCCCCCACTTTTTTTTAGTTGTAAATGGACACAATATCTTTGTTTTATTTATTTCTATGTGTTGATGAGGATTGAACCCAGTGCTTCACACATGCCAGGCAAGCACTCTACCATTGAGCCACAACCCCAGCACCCCCAGCCCTTTTTATATTTTATTTTGAGACAGGATCTTGCTGAGCTTCCTAGGGCCTTTCTGAGTTGCTGAGGCTGCTTTTGCAATCCTCCTGCATCAGCCTCAGTTGCTGGGATTACAGGTATGAGCCATCATGGCCAGCAAAATTTCCCATTTTAGCCGAGTGGAATGGCACACGCCTGTAATCCCAGGGGCTGAGGCAGGAGGATCATGAGTTCCAAGCCAGCCTCAGCAAAAGTGAGGTGCTAAGTAATTCAATGAGACCCTGTCTCTAAATAAAATATAAAATAGGGCTGGGGATGTGGCTCAGCCCCTGTGAGTGCCCCTGAGTTCAATCCCCAGTACCTCCCCTAAAAAAATTCCCCATTTTGGGGCTGGGGTTGTGGCTCAGTGGTAGAGCGCTCGCCTAGCATGTGTGAGGCACTGTGTTCGATTCTCAGCACCACATATAAATAAAATAAAGATCTATCAACAACTACAAAAAAATATTTAAAAAATTCCTCATTTTAACTTAATTCAGTAGTACTTGGTACATCCATGATATTGTGTAACCACTGCTTCTGTATAGTTCCAAACCATCTTTATCACTCCAAAACAACACCTCATATTTACTAAGCAGTCATTTCCATTTTCTCCCCGTGACCCCTGGCAACCACCAGTCTGTTTTCTGATTTTATGAATTTACCTATTCTGGATATTTCATATAAACAGAATCATATAATATGTGATTTTTGGTATCTGAGTTTCCCTTGTTGTGTTTTTTTAATTTTTTGTTGTTGATGGATCTTTATTTTTTTTAAATTTATTTATATGTAGTGCTGAGAATCAAACCCGGTGCCTCACGCATGCTAGGCAAGTGCACTACCACCAAGCCACATCCCCAGCCCTCATTGGCATGTTTTTAAGAATCATTCATGTAGCCGGGCGCGGTGGCGCAAGCCTGTAATCCCAGCACTTTGGGAGGCTGAGACAGGAGAATCGCAAGTTCAAAACCAGGCTCAGCAATGGTGAGGCACTAAGCTACTCAGTGAGACCCTGTCTCTACATAAAACACAAAATAGGGCTGGGGATGTGGCTCAGTGGTCAAGTGTCCCTGAGTTCAGTCTCCAGTACCAAAAAAAAAAGAATCATTCATGTAGCATGTATCAGTGCTTCGCATCTTTTTTTTTGGTTTGGTACCAGGGATTGAACCTAGGGCTGATTAACCTATAAGCCACATTCCCAGCCCTTTTTTATATTTTATTTAGAGACAAGGTGTCACTGAGTTGCTCAGGGACTTGCTAAGTTGCTGAGGCTGGCTTTGAATTTACAATCCTGCCTCAGCCTCCCAAATCACTGGGATTACAGGCATGTGCCACTGTACCTGGCTCTTCATTCTACTTTTTAAAAAATATTTTTAGTTGTAGATGGACATAATACCTTTATTATATTTATTTATTTATGTGGTGCTGAGGATCAAACCCAGTGCTGCACATGTGGTAGGCAAGCGCTTTACCACTGAGCTACAACCCCAGCCCACTTCATTGTTTTGTGGTTGGATAATAGTCTATTATGTATATACCACAATTTATTTATGTATTCATTAGTTGATGAATATTTGTTTTTGTTTTTGTTTTTTTTACCTTTTAGCTATCTTGTATGGTGTTGCTATGAACATTTGCATGCATGGACTTGAGTATCTATTTTGAATTCTTTGAAGTATATACCTAGAAATGGAATTGTTCTAACACTTTATACTGTGATTTCTTTTTCTTTTTCTTTTTTTCAATGCTGGGGATCAAACCCAAGGCCTCATGCGTGCTAGGCATTTATTCTATCATTGAGTTACATTTTCAGCCCTAAGATATCTTGGTTTTGTTTTCTTATATTCCTTTCCCTGGCATCCTCATAATCATGTAATAATTTGTGGTTAAATCAATATTTTATGTTGGCATTTCTCTGGCTTTTATGTGTATTTCGCTAAAGCAATCCTATATTTACATTTCTGTAAATATATGTTTACATAAAATGTTAGTAATTATCTTTTTTTCATCTGCTTAGAGTTCTGTGTTCCTATTTCTAATTCGTTCCCAAACTTGGAGACATAGTTTGGATCTCAATATGTTCAAAAAATTTTCTTTTCTTTTTTTTTTTTTGGTACCAAGGATTGAACTCAGGGGCACTTGACTACTGAGCCACATCCCCAGCCCTATTTTGTGTTTTATGTAGAGACACGGTCTCACTGAGTTGCTTAGAAACCTTGCCATTGCTGAGGCTGGCTTTGAACTCACAATTCTCCTGTCTCAGCCTCCCTAAGTGCTGGGATTACAGACATGCGCCACCACGCCCGGCTTCTCTTATTTTTCTTTTTTCTTTTTTTCTTTTTTTTCAGGACACTTCATCCTCTAGCTCCAATTTAGAAAGGTTACTTTTGAGACCTGGAGTTCTGGTATCTTCCACCATCAAAGTGGGGTATCTTTCTGCCTCCAGGTCAGATTCCTTCTTTTCTCATCATGTTTTCTTGTTTTTTTTTTTTTTTTTCCTTCCTTTTTGTGAAACAAATTCTTAAGTTACCTAAGAAAGGGCCCAATCTTTGGAACTTGTTTCCTCTCCTTTTATATCAACTCATAGGTAACTTCATCTGGTCTGTGGCTTCAAATACTATCTTTACTCAGATTCACACCGTGCAGACAGACCTTCCCTGACCTCCACACTTAGATGTGCATCTGTTTGTTTCACATCCTCAGTTGGATAAACACTTGAACTTCATGTGCTCCAAACTCAACCTAATTTTTGCTGCCTAACCCTGCTTTTCCCCTAGGTATCTCCATCTCAGTGAATGGCAACTTAATTCATCCTCAGGCATAAAATCCGAGTCTTTCTTGCCCTTTGTCTCTCTCTCTTTCTCCCTCTTTCTCTGTTATACTATATCTCAAGTTGATCCTCAAGTCCTCTTAATTCCACCTTCACAATACACCCTAAATTCCACCACTTATCACCCCTGCTACAACTATCCTGGTCCAGGTCACCTTTTGCCCTTACTATTGTACAAGGCTAACTTCTCTTTTTCCACTCCTGCCTTTCTTTTTATTTTTGTTTTGGTACTGAGACTTGAACTCAGAGATGCTTTACCACTGAGCCACACCCTTTTTATTTTTTTTTACTTTGAAACACGGTCTCCCTAAGTTGCTTAGGGCCTCACTAAGTTTCTGAGGCTGGCCTCGAACTTGAGATCCCCCTGCCTCAGCCTCCCTAGTCGCTGGGATTACAAGCATGTGCCACTGTGCCTGGCTTCACCCTTTCCTTTCCATATCTAGCACCCAGAGTGATCTTTTTACAATGCAGGTCATATGTGTCCCATGTGCTCAAAAATTTCTAGTGCCTTCCCAGCTCTTTGAGAAGACACTCTAAAGTCCTTAATCTTGCCATAAAAGGAACTAAGTCAGGTTTCTGGCAGGAAATAGATGTGTGGCACACTCAAATTGAGGGACTTGAGTGTTTATTAAAGGCGTTCTTGAGCCGGGTGCAGTGGTGCAAGCCTGTAATCCCAGCACCTTGGGAGGCTGAGACAGGAGAATCTCGAGTTCAAAACCAGCCTCAGCAAGGGCGAGGCGCTAAGCAACTCAGTGAGACCCTGTCTCTACATAAAACACAAAATAGGGCTGGGGATGTGGCTCAGTGGTCAAGTGCCCTTGAGTTCAATCTCTGGTACCAAAAAAAAAAAAGGTGCTCTTTACAAAGGTAAAAGTAGAGTTTGGGAAAACAAGGTATACTGCATGTGGTTCCCTGGAACTAGTAGCCATGAGAGGCAGGAAGCAGTCCCACTTCTGGGCCAGAAAAGCCTGGGTATATATGGGTGTCCAGAGCTAGTGGGAGTCACCTGATAGAAGTTGTGTCCTTTGATAGAGATTTCTCTTGTCCTCTGATTTCTGGCTAGTGCCTACCATTGGCCAAATCTCACAGGAAGCCAGAGGTCCAGAAAGCTTGGTATGGCCCATAAACCTCTACTTCCCAGGGAGCAGAGCAGGTGGAGACTGAGCAGGGTAAAGAGTGGACCTGGAGGGACACATGGGAAGTATCCAATACAAAGGACTCCTGTAACCTGGCTGCCTCCAGCTACCTTTCTACTTTCATCTACCAGCCTTCTCAGTCATATCAGCCTGGCCACACAAAGATTCTTCCTATGGCCCTTACCCTTGGTAAGTTCACTGCCTAGATGACTTTTGCCTCAGGTACCACATGGCTTGTTTTTTCAGTTAGGTCTCTGTTCAAATGTGACTTCACCAGCAAATGTCTCCCTAACCACTATTAAACAAAGCATCCTCCCAGCAGGTGAGGTGGCACATGCCTGTAATCCCAGCAAACTGGGATGCTGAGGCAGGAGGATCACAAGTCCGTGGCCAGCCTGGCCATTAGTGAGACCCTGTCTCAAAATAAAAACAATAAAAAAGGACTAGGAATGTAGCCCAGTAGTAGAACATCCTGGGTCTTGCTAAATTTTTGAGGCTAGCCTCAGATTTGTGATCCTTCTGTCTCGGCCTCCTGAGTTGCTGGGATTAGAAGCAGGCACCACCATGACTGGCTAACAGTTGGCTCTTGTGAGTGCATACAAGCTGGCTCCAGCTCACCATTTCTCAGAGCTCATCTTTGTATACTGAAAGTTCTTTTTCATGAAAACTTGTTGTCCATTAATGATAACCTGAGGGGCTGGGGTTGTGTCTCAGCGGTTAAGTGCTTGCCTTGCATGTGTGAGGCACTGGGTTCGATCCTCAGCACCACATAAAATAAATAAAGGTATTGTGTTCATACAACTAAAAAAATATTTTTTAGTTCGTACAACTAAAAAAATATTTTTTAAAAAAAGATAACCTGAAGCCGGGCCCGGTGGCGCAAGCCTGTAATCCCAGCACTTAGGGAGGCTGAGACAGGAGAATGGCGAGTTCAAAGCCAGCCTCAGCAACAGCGAGGCGCTAAGCAACTCAGTGAGACCCTGCCTCTATATAAAACACAAAATAGGGCTGGGGATGTGGCTCAGTGGTCAAGTGCCCCTGAGTTCAATCCCCGGTACCAAAAACAAAAACAAACAACAAAAAAGATAACCTGAAGCTTTTCCTGCCTGCATATTGTGTTTCCTCTGAGTTTCTTTTGTCTGTTTATTATGTTAGAGGTTGTCCTCAAATGTAGTAATCCTTGTTAGGACCTGAATTGTCCCAGCTATGTATATGGTACTGTATTTTAATTGTATTTAGATGCAGTTACTCATTTCAGCTACTAGGTGGCGTATGTTGCTGTTGTTGCTGGTGATGCTGACAGCTGAAATTACCATATACTTGCAGCTTCTTTTTTTAAAAACTTTTTTTTTTAGTTGCAGATGGACACAATACCTTTATTTTGTTTATTTTTATGTGGTGCTGAGGATTAAACCCAGTGCCTCACACGTGCTAGGCAAGTGCTCTACCATTGAGCTATAACACTAGCTCCTACTTGCAGCTTCTTATAATTTGAAAAGTACTCTCACACTTCTTTCTTTGATCCTCCTAACATCTTAAAAAGCTGACTTTATATTTTTAGAGTAGGAACCTAAATTCATTGCTTTAGAAAATTATCCCCATTTTAAAGATGAAGAAATTGAGGCTCAGAAAAAGTAATTAACTTGAAGACTCAAGGCCACTAAGATGTCTAAAGTTCTTGTCACTACTTTGATGAATCTTACAACCCTTTTTCTCAATTTTAAGAAGAAATGCAATAAAAACTCATGTTTTTTCTAGACAAATTAACTTAAAAATTATTAACTTTTAGCAAATTCCTAATATATGATGATATATCCACTAGACAAATCAAATTCTAAAATTCCCAGAAATCTAAAAGACTTTAGGCACCGGTTTTTATTTATTTATTTACTTATTTTTTAATGTGCTAGGGATAGAATCCAGTGCCTCAGGCATACTAAGCCCATACTCTACCACTGAGCTACAACCCAGTCCCCACTGTCCTCTTTTATATTGTCTAACTCTCTAATTTTGTTATAAGTAAACACTTGGATTTCCTCTAGTTAGAGATAAGGATTGCCAGATGACATGGGCATGGTGGTGCGTGCTTGTTATCCCAACAACTAGAGAGGCTGAGGCAAGAGGATTGCAAGTTTGAGGCCAGCCTCAGTAACTTAGGCCCTCAGCAACTTTGCAAGACCTTGTCTCTTTTAAAAAAATAAAATGAAAAGGGCTGGGCATGTGACTCTGGTTAAACATGCCTGAGTTCAATCCCCAGTACCAAAAAAAGAGAGAGAGGAGTTGACTTTCAGCTCCAAGCTAGTGCTTTTTTTTTCCGCCTCTGAAACCCTGGGATTACAGACATGCACCCCTGCAGCCAGCTAAACTAGTGCTATTTCCTGCATCCCAGACTCCCTGGTAGTCACACTATTTCTCACACTATTACCTGTTGTTATGGCTACAAACCCCCAAATCAGGATAGTGGTCCCTCCTTGAAGATCAGGCAGGAACACCCAGGGAATTTCACCTATGTCATGTTTTATGTCATAAGCAAAGTGGCAGGTACAAAGGTTTTTTAATAATCTTTTGTATGCCCAACAATTCGTTTAAGGTCTCTATGAGGTCCAGAATTATAAAAGCAGTCCGTTCACTCAGCATGTATTTTTGAGGACTTTTATAATAAACACTTCTCAGTGAACAAAAATTTAGGGTCTGGATTAAACAATAATTCATTCAACACATTCATGGAGCGCCTGTTGTGGGCAAGGTGCTATGCTAGATACTAAGAGATAGCTTAGAACCAGTCCTGAACCTTAAAAGATTTATAGACTAATGGAGAGAAGCATATCATTCATTAGGTGTACAAACCTTGTGAGGTAGAAAAGAGCTTGAAAATACAGCATTGAGAACAAATAGCTGGATGCAGTGGTGCATGCCTGTAATCCCAGTGGCTCAGGAGGCTAAGACAGGAGGATTGTGAGTTCAAAGCCAGCATCAGCAATGGTGAGGTGCTAAGCAACTCAGTGAGACCCTGTCTCTAATTAAAATACAAAACGGCTGGGGAAGAGGCTCAGTGGTCAAGTGTCCCTGAGTTCAATCCCTGGTACCCCCTCCCCCAAATAAAAACAAATATACTAGCCGGGCGTGGTGGCACACACCTGTAATCCCTGCACTTTGGGAGGCTGAGACAGGAGAATCGGGAGTTCAAAGCCAGCCTCAGCAACAGTGAGGCACTAAGCAACTTAGTGAGACCCTGTCTCTACATAAAACACAAATAGGGCTGGGGATTGGCTCAATGGTTGAGTACCCCTCAGTTCAATCCCCAGTACCAAAAAACAAAACTAAACAAATATACTGGGCATGATAGTACATACCTGTAATCCCAGCAACTTGGAAGCTGAGACAGGAGGATCACAAGTTTGAGGCCAGCCTCAGTAACTTAGCAAGGCCCTCAGCAATTTAGCAAGACCCTGTAAAGAATAAAAAGAGCTGGGA
>CM053399.1:41123465-41214345 GCA_028644305.1 Xerus rutilus
GCATTTGCAGGCAAATGGATGGAACTGGAAAGCATTATGCTAAGTGAAGTAAGCCAATCCCAAAAAACCAAATGCCGAATGGTCTCTCTGATTAATGGATGCTGATGAATAAGGGAGGTGGGAATGGGAAACATAAGAGAAATAGAGAAACACTGGACGCGACATGGGGGAGGTGGGGGGCAGGAAAGGGGAATGGGTAAAGATGGTTGATAAAAAATATATATAAATATATATATATACTGTTCATTGAAAGTGCATATAAAGATGTTTAATATGAAAAAAAAAAAAAAGCTGGGACTGTAGTTCAGTGGTAAAGTGCCCCTGGGTTAAATCCCTAATTGTAGCAGTAGCAGTAGTAAGGGGAGAGAAAGGGGAAGGGCGATGAAGCTGAAAGGGTGTACTCCAGGCAAAGTATCATGCCTAAGGTGGGGGAATTTGGGACATAGAGACTGTCTGCAGCTGGAGGTGTGCGGTGGTGCTGCCTCCCTCTGGGTTCCACTCTGCCAGCATGTACTCTTCTAGTTTAGAAGAAGGGCCCTTCTGCCCTGGGATCCTCTCAACTGGGGTCCTCAGCACTGGACTCATACCCTACCTACATAGCTTTGGCCTAAAGATTGGGGCACTGGTCTTCCAGGAGCACTGATTTGGTACCTTTGCCCCTCCCTGCCCTACATCACTCCAGCTCACTTGCTGTAGTGCCTAAATTCTTATCACTGGCGAGGCATATACTTTTCCTATAGGGTCTGGTACATTATTTGAGAGGCTATACTATAAACTTATTAATAGGTTCACAAAGATTCATGATAGCATGACTGCTATCGTAAATTGTTGAGCCCTATAGGAACTAAAGTATCATTATTTATACAAATCACCCCTGAGAAGCATCTCTAACTGATGGGTAGGAAATTAGGGTTTACAAATCCTTTCATCTATAAAATCTCATTTGAGCCATATAATAAGCCTGTACTACTGAAATTCTCTTTGCCTCATTTTCCTCTTTGTAACGTGGATGTAAAGTCCCTTATTTAATGTCACATGGTCAATTTGAGATGTGCCTAATGCTTAAAGAACATGTCAGGTGTGGTGGCTCATATCTATAATGCCAGCTACTCAGGAGGCTGAGGCATGAGGATCATTAGTTTGAGGCCAGCCTCAGCAAATTAGTAAGACCCTGTCTCACAAATAAAAAGGGCTGGAGATGTAGCTCAATGGTAAAGTGCTTGTCTAGCGGGTTCAGGGCTTAGGTTTAAACCCCAGTACTCAGCTGGGTGTGGTGGCGCACGCCTGTAGTCTCAGCAGCTTGAGAGGCTGAGGCAGGAGGATAGTGAGTTCAAAGCCAGCCTCAGCAAAAGTGAGGCACTAAGTAATTCAGTGAGACCCTGTCTCTAAATAAAATATAAAATGAGGCTGAGATGTGGCTCAGTGGACGAGTGCCCCTGAGTTCAATCCTTGATACTCCCCCTCAAAACAAAACAAACAAAAAACCCAGCAGTCAAAAAAAAAAAAAAAATATGATGGACCTGGGCGCGGTGGCGCAAGCCTGTAATCCCAGCACTTAGGGAGGCTGAGACAGGAGAATCCCGAGTTCAAAGCCAGCCTCAGCAACGGTGAGGCGTGAAGCAATTCAGTGAGACCATCTCTATGTAAAACACAAAATAGGGCTGGGTATGTGGCTCTAAGTGGCCAAGTGCCCCTTAGTTCAATCTCCAGTACCAAAAAAAAAAAAAACCTATGATGGTTGGTTTGTCAGATCTCATCAACTGAGAACAGAGAAGGTGTCCCTGAGGAAGTGGCTCTTGACTTGCTATTTGAAGTAAGTAGGTGGGAAGTAGGCATGGGGCAGGGCCCTGTGGTAGAATGGAGGTTGTAGTGCAGAGACAAGTGTGGCTGAGAAGAATGAGAGAGAGGTTGTTGAAGGTGGCAGGAACCAGACTCAGGACTTTTAGGCCTTGTAAAGAAATCATGTAGTCATGCACTGTGGTACATACCTATAATCCCAGCTTTTGGGGAGGCTGAAGCAGGAGGATCACAAGTTCAAGGCCAGCCTGGGAGATTTACTAAGCCCTGTTTCAAAATAGAATTCAAAAGAGCTGAGGGTGTAGTTCAGTGGTAGAGCACTTGCTTAGCATATGCAGTGTGCTGGGCTCAATCCCCAATACCACAAAACAAAAGAGAAAAAGAAAGAAACTGTCTTTTCTTTTCTTTTTTTTTGTAAAATATGTTTTTTAGTTGTAGATGGACACAATATCTTTATTTTGCTTATTTATTTTTATGTGGTGCTGAGGATTGAACCCAGTGCCTCATGCATGAGAGGCAAGTGCTCTACCACTGAGCCACAATCCCAGCCTGAAACTCTCTTTTCTTTAGAGCAACAAGGAATGGACAAAGAGTTTTAATCAGGGAAATGACAATTAGATTTACATTTAGGAAATACTCTGGTTGCTGCCTCTGATGAAATGAATGAGAGTGTGCGGAAGAGGAATGACCTACTGAATTTGGGAGACTGGTAAGGAGGCCATGGCTGGAGTCCAAAGGAGTGATAGCTGTAGCCTGGACTAAAATGTTGGGGTGGAGAAATATCTAGAAAGGTGGCTGAGGCAGGAGGCTTGCAAATTCAAAGCCAGCCTCAGCTAGGCATGGTGGCGCATGCCTGTAATCCCAGCAGTTTGGGAGGATCAGATAGGAGGATCGTGAGTTCAAAACCCACATCAGCAACAGCAAGGTGCTAAGCAATTCAGTGAGACCCTGTCTCTAAATAAAATACAAAATAGGGCTGGGCATGTGGCTCAGTGGTCAAGTGCCCAGTACCAAAAAAACAAAAAACAAAAAACCCCTGCCAGCCTCAGCGATTTTGCAAGGCCCTAAGCAACTTAGTGAGAACTTATTTCAAAATTAAAAATTTTTTAAAAGGAGGGGGCTGGGGATGTGGCTCAGTGGTTAAGTGCACCTGGGTTCAATCCCTAGTACAAAAAAACAGAAAGACGGGGGGAGAGAAAAAGGAAGAGAAAGGAAAGAAAGAAAGAAGCCAGATGCAGTGGTGTGCGCCTGTAATCCCAGCACTTTGGGAGGCTGAGATGGGAGAATTGCAAGTTCAAAGCCAGCCTCAGCAAGGGCGAGGCACTAAGCAATTCAGTGAGACCCTGTCTCTACATAAAACACAAAATAGGGCTGGGGATGTGGCTCAGTGGTCAAGTACCCTGAGTTCAACCCCCAGTACCAAAAAAAAAAAAGAAAGAAAACAATAACAAAATAAAAGAAAGAAAAACTGTCAAGACTTGGGGTTGGGTTGAATAGGGGAAATGAGGGGGATGAAATGTGACTGCCAGGTTTCAGGCATGGCAAGAGGAAGGCTGGTGGTACTACATTCACAAAGATAGGAAACACTGAGGGCTGGATAGGTTTAGGCAATATACCATAAACTCAACTGTGGATGTGTTGAGTTTGGCAAGTCTTTAAGATATCTAAGTAGAACTGGGCCTGGTGGCACATGCCTGTAATCTCAGAAACTCAGGAGGCTGAGGCAGGAGAATCACAAGTTTGAGGGCAGCCTCCACAACTTAGAACCTGTCTCAAAAAGAGGTGAGGATGTAGATCAGTGGTAAATGCCCCTGGTTTCAATCCTCAGATCCCCAGTAAATACCACCCCCCTCTGAAATACAAATAGAGATGACAATAACACTTTTTTAGCACTTACACATGCTGGGTATTTTACTGAATATCTTTTTTTTTTTTTTGTATTGGGGATTGAACTCAGGGGCACTCGACCACCGAGCCACATCCCCAGCCCTATTTTGTGTTTTTTTTATGTAGAAACAGAGTCTCACTGAGTTGCCTCGCCGTTGCTGAGGCTGGCTTTGAACTCGCGATTCTCCTGTCTCAGCCTCCCTAAGTGCTGGGATTACAGGCTTGAGCCACCGCGCCTGGCTTTTACTGAATATCTTATAAGTATTATTCTTATAGTTACTCTATGAGGAAGAAAGCATTAGCATCTCCATTTTTCAGAAGAATTGAAGTTTACAAAGGCAATATAGGAAGGCAGCTGCACATATTGGTCTCAAGCTCCAGAAGAAAGATCTGGAGATAGAAAGTCATCAGGCAGGAGTGGAAATTGAAGTGCACAGTCAAATGAAATTGCAGAGTCCAGCTTCATTCCACTCTCACCTCCATCCCATCTAGTTGGGCTCCACATGTGGAGTCTAACTGCCTCCGTATCAGTATGGCAGGCTTGTGGCTTGCTTGTAATTAATTCAGGTGAAATGACACTTCAGGAATTCTCAGGCCAGGGCAGGAATTTTGAAGCAAGGACTTGGGACACTCATTCTTGGGTCCCTATTTGAATTCTTTCTTTTGGGGGAGGTACTGGGGATTGAACTCAGGGTCACTCAACGACTGAGCCACATCCCCAGCCCTATTTTATATTTTATTTAGAGACATGGTCTCACTGAGTTGCTTAGCATCTCGCCATTGCTGATGCTGGCTTTGAACTCGTGATTCTCCTGTCTCAGCCCCTCTAGCAGCTGGGATTACAGGCGAGCACCACCGCACCCAGCCATATTTGAATTCGTGACCTACAGAATTTTCAAACGTAATCAAATGACTGTTTGAAGTCACTACCTTTTGGGGTAATTTGTTTCAGAGCAAATGTAAGAATATTTTACTGAGGGGAAACTATGTCTCCACAGCCCGATGGCAACTGGAAGGACAGGGTAATAACTTTCACTTTCCTCTCCTCATTTACTGTGACTCCCAGTTCTCCCCTCTCAGCCTGTATTAGAACTACCTGTGGATATATCTGTCTTACCCTGCTAGACTGGCTTTTGAGCTCCTGCAGGGAAGGATGGTAGAAACTGTTTTGGTTACTTTATCCCCAGTGCCCAGCACAGAGTCTGGCACAGAAGAAAATCAGTGAACATTTGCTACTATGTGCCCTGTAGTTAGTCTGATGTTTATTTCCCAGGTAGAATCACCAGAAATGGGGATCTCAAACTTCTTCGAAGGACATTGGGGGACTGTAAGGAAGCTCTTGCTGGCTGCCTCACACAGAGACATATGACCAGGCTGAAAGCAATTTTTTTTGAAAGTTGTCTTTGAATGCAATGTTTTGACTGAAACAGTGACTTGATTGAAAATGACTGTTCCCTAGTTGCTGGGTTTTCATTCCTTTATTGTTAGTAGTTTTCATGCTTCAGAAGACAATTTTCAACCCTTTTAGGGTTTTTTAGCATTGTTGTCCATTTTCAGAATGGTTAGGGTTTTTTCCTAATTATTTGTCATTTGTTTTTTGCTTTTACTGCTTTTCAATATTTGTAATAGTAGGAAGTCAGAACAACATAAGAAATTAGTGGATTGCTTACATAAATTAATGTATAAAATATACACAGTGACTCCTTTCTTATAAAATAATTGTGCAGGGGAGGAGAATAGGAAGGACAGTAGAATTAATGGGACATAACTTTTCTATCCTTGTATTTGAACACATGACCAGTGCAACTCTGCATCATGTACAATCACAAGAATAGGATCCTAATTAGAATAAGTTATACTCCATGTATATATAATATGCCAAAATATATTCTACTGTCATGTATATCTAAAAAGAACAAATAAGCCAGGTGCAGTGCCAGGCAAATAAGCCAGGCACGCCTATAATCCCAGCACTTTGGGAGGCTGAGATAGGAGAATCTTGAGTTCAAAGCCAGCCTCAGCAACAGCGAGGCGCTGAGCAACTCAGTGAGACCCTGTCTCTACATAAAACACAAAATAGGAGCGGGGCACGGTGGCTCAAGACTGTAATCCCAGCACTTACGGAGGCTGAGACAGGAGAATCTCAAGTTCAAAGCCAGCCCCAGCAACAGCGAGGCTGCTAAGCAAGCAACTCAGTGAGACCCTGTCTCTACATAAAAAGAAAACACAAAATAGGGCTAAGGATGTGGCTCAGTGGTCGAGTACCCCTGAGTTCAATCCCCAGTACCAAAAAAAAAAAAAAATGCAAAATAGGGCTGGGGATGTGGCTCAGTGGCTGAGTACCCCTGAGTTCAAACCCTGGTACCAAAAAAAAAAAAAAAAAAAAAGAAAGAACAAATAAAATTAAAAAACAAACTAATTATGCACACATGTATATATGTCTGCTTCAGAAAGCAAAGATCAAGTGGAATGGGATGGGGGCACAAGACGTATGTATTTTTCACAAAGGATTATCCTGATGCACAGCCGGGATGGGGGACTACAGGTTTAGAATCACAGAGGAGTAAAGCCAGAAGGAGGTATTTTATTTTATTTTTATTTTTATTTTATTTTATTTTATTTTTTGGTACCAGGGATTGAATTCATGGGCACTCAACCTCTGAGCCACATCCTCAGCCCTATTTTGTGTTTTATGTAAAGACAGGGTCTCACTGAGTTGCTTAGCGCCTCGCCATTGCTGAGGCTGGCTTTGAACTCGCGATTCTCCTGTCTCAGCCTCCCTAAGTGCTGGGATTACAGGCTTGAGCCACCGTGCCTGGCTCAGAAAGAGGTATTTTAATGAATTTTACTCATTTTGTATATGGGTAAGTTGAGTCTCCAGAAGAGACTTGCTCAGGATCACAGAGTGGGAAGGATGGTAAAGACTAGAGTGCAGGTCTCTTGGCTCCTGGCCTAGTTGCCCTTTTCCCTCTTTACTGCTCCAGGTACAAGCAGAAGTCATCTCCAGGGGGATGTGGAGGAAAAGAAACACTTTTACGTTGTTGGTGGGATTGTAAATTAGTACAACCCACTGTGGAGGCTCCTTAAAAGACTAGGCACAGAAATACCATATGACCCAGCTATACTGGGTATACTTCTTGGTATTTATCCTAAAGAATTAAAGTCATCCTACTACGGTAATATGTATACCCATGTTTATAGCAGCACAATTCACAATAGCCATACTACAGATGAATGGATAAAGAAAATATGGCGTAAAACTGAATAAATGTTTTATTAAATCATAAAGAAAAATGAAACTATGTCATTTGTAGGACACATATTTCTAGCCCTCTAATATTTAATTTTTATTGCTTTAATTTTTATAGCTCCAATTTTTTATTTTGAAAAATTTCAAGCCTTCAAAAATGTTGTATATGCTACAGTGCATATTTATATACCTAGGCTTACCAACATTGACATTTTTGCCACATTTGCTTTATCTTTATTTTTCTGTACCTTTTGAGAGTTGATTGCAGAAATAACAACTTTAGCCAGGCACAGTGGCTCACGCCTGTAATCCCAGCAGCTCCGGGGCTGAGACAGGAAGATCGTGAATTCGAAGCCAGCCTCAGCAACGGCAAGGCACTAAACAACTCAGTGAGACTCTGTCTCTAAATAAAAAACCCAAAATAGGGCTGGAGATGTAGCTTAGTGGTTGAGTACCCCTGAGTTCAATCCCCAGTACCAAAAAAAAGAAAAGAAAAGAAAAAAGAAAAAAAGAAGTAATAACTTAAGCATGTATCTCCTAATATCTCCTAGATAACCATAATCCAATTCTCATACTCATTAATGCCTTACTATTAACTAATATATAACCCATATTTGGATTTTCCCAATTTCTTTTTATAATCTTCTCCCTCTAATCAAGGATTGCACATTGCAGTTTGTCTTCTTTTCTTCCTTCCTTTTTTCTGTACTTCCTTTTTTTTTTTTTAGTACCAAGGATTGAACTCAGGGGTATTCAACCACTGAGCCACATCCCCAGCCCTATTTTGTGTTTTATGTAGAGACAGGGTCTCACTGAGTTGCTTAGCACCTCGCCATTGCTGAGGCTGGCTTTGAACTAACTTGCAATTCTCCTGTCTCAGTCTCCCAGAGTGCTGGGATTTCAGGTGCATGCTGCTGTGCCTGGCTTGAAATTTTTTATTTTATTTTTGAGACAAGGTTTCACTAAATTTCCCAGCCTGGCCTCCAACTTGCAATTCTCTTGCCTCAGCCTCCTGAGTCACTGGGATTACAGGTATGTGCCACTGCATCCTGAAGTGTTTGTCTTCTCTAATGTAGAACATCTTTCCAATTTTCAAAATCTGGGTAATCTTTTTTTTTTTTAAATTGAGGTGTAGTTTACATACAATAAAATGCATAGATATTAAGTGTTCAGTGTCATGAGTTTTAATAATTGTATACATTCATGTTATCATTATCCAAGACAATTATTAGTCTTAGTATCTTAGTCTGTTCTGTGTTGCTATAACAAAATAACCTGATAGTGGGTCAAGTATAAATAAGAAGTTTATTTGGCTTATGATTTTATAGCTGGAAAGTCCATAAAGCACATCATCTGGCATGGCTGCATCACAAGAGTCAGATAACATCACATGTCAGGAGCTTATAAGGAAGAAATCAGATTGTGAGAGAGGAAGTGAGACATCAGGGAGGGGCCAGCCTCACTCTTTTATACAACTGACTCTTACAAAATCTAACCTGGTTCTTGGAGAATTACATTTATCCATTCTAATGCTAGTACCCCCATGACCTAACCACTTTCAGTAGGCTCCACCTCTTAAAGATTCACTATCTTTTTCTTTCTTTTTTTTTTTTTTGGTACTGGAGATTGAACTCAGGGGCACTTGACCACTGAGCCACATCCCCAGCCCTATTTTGTGTTTTATGTAGAGACAGGGTCTTACTGAGTTGCTTAGCGCCTCGCCATTGCTGAGGCTGGCTTTGAACTCATGATTCTCCTGTCTCAGCCTCCCTAAATGCTGGGAAGATTCACTGTCTTTTAATACTGTTAACTTGGGGATCAAGCTTCCAGCACATGCATCTTTTGGGAGATATACTCAAACCATATCCAAACCATAGAACAAGATATAGGATATTTCTATCACCCAAAAAGTTCTCTCATGCCACTTTCTAATCACTTCTCACTCCATCCTGATTCTTCAACATCCACAGCTACTTTCTAACTTCTGTCACCATAATTTTGCTAGTTCTTGACCTTAATATAAATAAAGTTATTAAGTATGTATTTTAGCTGGGCACAGTGGTGCATACGTGTAATCCTAGTGACTCAGGAGACTAAGGCAGGGGATCACAAGTTCAAGGCCGGCCTCAGCGACTTAGTGAGACCTTGTCTTAAAATAAAAATAGAAAAAAGGGCTGGGTAAGTAACTCAGTTATAGATTGCTTGCATAGTTTATACAAGGCCCTGGGTTCAAACCCCAGTACACAAACCAAAACACAAGAAACAAGTATTTTTAAATTTCTTTTATTCAAAAAAATTGAACTAAATTATATTTTAGGTTTTTTAGCATATTTTTTATGAGATTTGTCTGTGCTATCAACTGTTCCTTTTTATTATAAGTGGTACTCTATTGTATGAATATACTTCTATTTGTTTAATCATTTCCTTGTTGATGGACATTTGAATTGTTTCTGATTTTTAGCTATGATAAATATTTTTTACAAGTCTTTTTGTAGGCATATGCTTTTATTTCTCTTGGGTGAATACCTTGTGGTGAATAAGTCATAGGTTAACTACATATTTAACTTTATAAGAAACTATCAAATATTTCCTCAAAGTAGCCATACCATTTTACACTCCCATTAACAATGTTCCAGTTATTTGACAACGTTTGGTGATGTTGATCTTTTTTATTTTGACTATTCCAGAGGGTAGGAAAGTGTACCTCATCTAATTTTTTTTGTGGGGGGGCGGGTACTGGAGATTGAACTCAGGGGCACTCAACCATCGAGCCACATCCCCAGCCCTATTTTGTATTTTATTTAGAAACAGTCTCACTGAGTTGCTTAGTGCCTTGCCATTGCTGTGGCTGGCTTTGAACTTGCAATCTTCCTGCTTCAGCCTCCTGAGTCACTGCAATTACAGGCATGTACCACCTCACTTGGTTCATCTAGTCTTAATTTACATTTCTCTGATAATAATGGTGTTGGACATTATTTTGTATGCTTATTGGCATACAAAATTCAAGGCTCTTTCAAGGCTCTTTTTTGTGTGAAGTGCTTATTCAAGTCTTTTGGACTTTTGTTTTCTTTTGTTTTTCCTCTTTCTGTGGTCCTGGGGATGGAACTCAGGGCTTCACACACACTAGGCAAGGGCTTTATCACTGAGCTATATCCCCAGTCTCTGCTCCCCACCCGTCCACTTTTTTATTTTTTAAGACAGGGTCTTGTTAAGTTGCTGAGGCTGGCCTTAACTTGTGATCTTCCTGCCTCAGCTTCCCAAATCACTGGAATTACTGGTGTGCATCACCATGCCTGGCTATAAATTTTTAATTTTAATTAAGTCCAGTTTGTTCATTTTTGCCTATATGGTTAATGACTTTGTGTTCTGTCCATAAGATCTTTGCCTTCCTCAAGCTCTCAAAAATACTTTCCCATTTTATTTCTTTCTTTCTTTTTTTTTTTGATACTGAGGATTGAACTCAGGGGCACTCGACCACTGAGCCACATCCCCAGCCCTATTTGGTATTTTATTTAGAGACAGGGTCTCACTGAGTTGCTTAGTGCCTCGCTGTTGCTGAGGCTGGCTTTGAACTCGTGATTCTCCTGTCTCAGCCTCCCTAAGTGCTGGGATTACAGGCTTGTGCTACCTCGCACAGCTTTTCCATTTTCTTTCAGAATCTTAATGGTTTTACCTTTAGGTGGTCTGTAATCTAGAAAAGTCCTCCAACTGTTTATCTTTCAAAACCTTGTTATTTCTGAAGAGTCCAGGCTAGACTTTATTTTTTGGTACTGGGGATTGAATTCAGGGGTACTTGACCACTGAGCCACTTTCCCAGCCATATTTTGTGTTTTATGTAGAGACAGGGTCTCACTGAGTTGCTTAGTGCCTGGCTGTTGCTGAGGCTGGCTTTGAACTCATGATTCTCCTATCTCAGCCTCCCAAAGTGCTGGGATTACTGCGCTCAGCTCAGGCTAGACTTTTTTGTAGAATGTCCTTTGATATCGACTGGTCTGAGCTCTGGCAGGTATATCACACAGGTGGTGTGTCCTCAGTGCATAATCATGACATCAGTTTGTCCTATAATAGGAATTTTTAATACTTATTTTTTAATACTTAATACTTAATTTTTATTTAGTTAAGGGATGTCCCCTAGATTTCTCCATTGTAAAGGCATTTTTCTCCCTTTATAATTTACACAGGATGCTACTTAGAGACTGTGTGAAATATCCTGTTCCCCAATTTGCATCCGCCAATGATTCTTGCCAGAACTAGTTATTTTAGAGTACTTGTTAGTGATTTTTTAATGCTGTCATTCTGTCTACATTCATGAGTTGACACTTTTGTTTGTTTGTTTTTTGGTAAAGAAGAGCTTTCCCTCTCCTTCCCTGTGAAAAAGGATTCTCACTATTCTTATTGCTACTTCATTATTTTGCCTCAGTTTCTCCTCACTTGTAAGGAATGGGATGGTCAAACTTTTTAGACAGTAAGGGCTAGGTAACTGAATTTCCTTCCTTTCTTAGCAGTCTTCTCTACTTTCAACTTCCTGCCACATAGTGAGTGCAGGTGGGCCAGGCACATTATGTGTCTTATTGAATATGGTCTTATTGAAATCTCACAATGACCTTAAAAGACAGAATTATTTTTCCCTTTTTACAGAAGGGGAAACTGAGGCTGGGAGGTCATAAGATACTGTGCACTCTCTCATTCCATGACATATGTATGTGTGGGGATCCATCATAATAACTGCTGCAGTGTGGCCTGGGCACAAGGGAGCATTTGCAGCAGCAAAGAATGCTCCCGTGTGTCTTATAGTAGATTAGGAAAGGCAAGCACAAGGGCCTTGTGTCCATAGGGAGGAATGGGATGGGTCTTTTGCTGACCTTTCCACTTGAGTTAATGTAAGCACTGCCCTCTCTCTAGGTCTCTATTTTTCTACCTGTAAATATGGACAATTTCTAAAAGAAGACTGACTGACAGGCAGGCCAAGGGGCTATGAGCAGGGGATGGGGGCGGCGTGCTTAAGGATCAGGAGCTGCAGATTCTAGTCCTGCTTTGGTCACAAAGGTCCCCTTGAATCCTCAGATAAGTACTTCATTCTCATTTTATAGATGAAGAAATAGAAGGCCAAAGATCATCTTTCTCTCTCTTTTTTTTAAATTTATTTTTTATTTTTGTGGTGCTGGGGATTTAACCTAGGGTCTCGTGCATGTGAGGCAAGCACTCTACCAACTAAACTATATCCCCAGGCCCTCCATTCCCCCCACTTTTTTTTTTTGGTTTGGGATTGAACCAAGAGGTCCTTAACCACTGAGCCATATCCCCAGTCCTTTTTATTTTTTATTTTGAGAGAAGGACTCACTAAGTTGCTTAGGGTCTCACTAAGTTGCTGAAGCTAGTCTTGAACTTGCAGTTCTCCTGTCTCAGCCTCCTGAGCTGCTGGAATTACAGGTGTGCCTCACTGAGCCTGGCACCAAAGGTCATCTCTAAGGACCTTTCTAGCTATAAGATTCTGTGTATCTCTGATCCATTCCTTCTTGTCCAGGACAAAAGCTGAGTTGCAGAGCCCAGCACGGTGGTGCAAGCCTATAATCCCAGCACTTGGGGAGGCTGAGACAGGAGAATCATGAGTTCAAAGCCAGCCTCAGCAAGGGTGAGACACTAAGCAACTCAGTGAGACCCTGTCTCTACAGAAAACACAAAATAGGGCTGGGGATGTGGCTCAGTGGTTGAGTGCCCCTGAGTTCAATTTCCAGTACCAAAAAAAAAAAAAAAAACTGAGTTGCAGGACCCCCATTTACTATCCCTGCCAGATATATACTCTGCCATGGCTGTGTGCACTTAAGGAGTTGGCTGGGACACAGAGGGGAGCCAGGGTCTCCTGGGGCCCAGCCTGCCCCTTCCTATCTCTCTCCCACACTAGTCCCTCAGGAACTCTCTCTCAATTTCTTCCTCATCATCCTCAAAGCATAGAGAGTAGAGTCCAAGGTCAAAACTTCTAAAGTACTCTCAGGCTTAGGAATGGAAAGAAAATGCCTAACACATAACTGTAAGTGCTGGTCCTTCTTCCATAATAGCAACATGTAATAATCATTAGTGGTAACGCGTATTCTCTCCAGAAGGCACAAATGCATGTTCTCATTTAATCCTTACAGTAACTTTTTTTTTCCTTTTCTTTTTGTGGTGCTGGGGATTGAATACAGGGACTCATGTATTCTTGGCAAGGGCTGTACCACTGAGCTACACTTGCAGTCTTAAAGAAACTTTTTGTGAAACATTATTGGTCCTTCTTTACAGATGTTCAAGGCAAGTACATATCTAATAATTGATGGAATCAAGATTGAGAACTTGGGCTGGGGCTGTAGCTCAGGGGTAGAGTGCTTGCCTAGCATGCGTGAGGCCCTGAGTTCGATCCTCAGCACCACATATAAATAATAAATGAATAAAATAAAGATCCATTAACAACTAAAAAAATTAAAAAAAAAAAAAAAGATTGAGAACTTATGTCCACGCGACTCCTAGTCCTTGACTCCTTTGACTATACTAGACTGTTGTCAAACTGAAGATACCAAGCAAAACACCATAGCAGAATTTGGTTTTAAGAACAGCCATGCAGGGGCTGGGATTGTAGCTCAGCGGTAGAGCGCTTGCCTTGCATGCGTGAGGCCCTGGGTTCGATCCTCGGCACCACATACAAAGCAATAAAATAAAGACATTGTGTCCATCTATAACTAAAAAAATATTAAAAAAAAAAAAAGAACAGCCATGCATCACATAATAATGTTTCAGTCAACAATGGACTCCACATATGATGGTGGCCCCATAATAACAGCTGGAGACTCCATAGCCATCTGTGTATTAAGTCACTCTGTGGTGTTTGTACAACAATGCAAATGCCTAACAACACATTTCCCAAAACCTATCCCCATTGTTAAGCAACATGTGTCTATAACCTGAAAGGCTGTCCAGATTGCTTCACCTGGAAGAATTGCTACTAAAGCAGGAACATGCTCAAGAGAAGGGTTTTGTGTGTGTGTGTGTGTGCCTTAAATGTAAAGTGTTCCCATGTATTCTGTAATATATGAAATATAGTAATTGGTACCTGTAGATTGTGTCCTGAGGATATTTGTGGATGCTCTGGGACATGGAATATATTTTTTTAAATAACAAATTTCATTATAGATGGACATAATACTTTTATTTATTTACTTTCACGTGGTGCTGGGAATCAAACCCAGTGCCTCACACACGCTAGGCAAACACTTTACCACTGAGCCACAACTCCAGCCCCAATATTGAATATTTGATGAAGAATAGGTTATTGATGTAGTTTTAAAGCACCTCCTTGTAAAATACATATTTTGCAAAATGCAAAGGAAAGCTAGGGACATAGCTCAGTGGTAGAGTACTTGCATAGTATGTGTGAGTCCCTGGGTTCAATCCCCAGAACTGCAACACAAATGAACAAACAAACAAAAAGGAGGGAGAGTGAGTAACTATAGTAGAGAACACTACAGAAACCCCCAAAGTGAACATAATCAGTAACAGGCTAACCTGTAACCATGTGTCACCTCATAGGTACAATGAGAGGAATACAGCTGCTCTTATATGGTGTTTGTGCCAAAGATGCAGAAACTAAGTCTAATCATAAGGAAATATCAGAGAAACTAAAACCACGTGGAACATTTAACAAAATAACTATCCTATAATTTTTAAAATTGTCACTATTTTCAAAGTCAACAAAAGACATGAGGAACAGTTATAGACTAAAGGCTAAAGAGATATAACAACTAAATTTATGATCCTAAACCAAATCATTTTGCAGAAAAAAATATTGGAAGAAGTAGGGAAACTTGAATAGGGTTTGAAGGGTAGATGGTAATAATATGGCAATATTAATCTCTGTGATGATTAAACAGTCATTAAATAAGAAAATACTCTTGAAGAAAAACTTCTTAAAATGTTCGGGGGAGGGATCAGAGCATCATATGGGCAACTTAAGTATTAAATGGTTTTTAAAAAGTACTTTGTACTATACTGGCAACTTTTCCCACAGATTGTATAAAAAAAATTAAAGAGGGATTGAAATGAACATGAATGTTAGAGAAGAAAGAGGGCTGATTTTTTTTTTTTTTTGGTACTGGGGGTTGAATTCAGGGGCACTCGATCACTGAGCCACATCCTCAGCCCTATTTTGTGTTTTATGTAGAGACAGTGTCTCACTGAGTTGCTTTGTGCCTCACCATTGCTGAGGCTGGCTTTGAACTCACGATTCTCCAGTCTCAGCCTCTCAAGGAGATGGCATTACAGGCGTACGCCACCGCACCTGGCTGAAAGAGGGCTTCTTGACTGAACCAAAGGGGAAAGAAGTTAGATCCTGAGCTGGCAGGGCTGCTCATAGGCTGGAAGCTGGGAATCCGAGCTGTTGCAGGACGGTGAGGACAAGCAACCCTCCCCTACCTTTCAAAAAATTTCATATTTATTTATTTGGTACTGGGGATGGAACTCAGAAACATTCAACCACTAAGCCACGTTCCCCAGCCCTACTTTGTATTTTATTTAGAAACAAGGTCTCATTGAGTTGCTTAGTGCCTTACCATTGCTGACACTGGCTTTGAACCTGTAATCCTCCTGTCTCAGCCTCTGGAGCTGCTGGGATTACAGGTGTGCGCTACCACTCTTGGCTTTTTTTATTTTTTGAGACAGGGTCTCACTATGTTGCCCAGGCTGACCTTGAACTCCTATGCTCAAGCAATCCTCCTGCCTCAGCCTCCAAAGTAGCTGGGGCTATTCACACCTGGCTCCTCACTTTAATTTACAAGATGGAAGACTCACAGGAAGGTGGCTTCAATTTTTGGGGGGAAGTCCTCTCTAGTATGAGAGCTGCAGAGTGCTACCTACAGGGCCTCTGTGTCAGATCTTTATTTATTTATTTATTTTGTACTGGAGATTGAACTCAGGGGCACTCAACCACTGAGCCACCTCCCCAGCCCTATTTTGTGTTTTATGTAGAGATAGGGTCTCACTGAGTTGCTTAGCGCCTCGCCATTGCTAAGGTTGGCTTTGAACTTGCGATTCTCCTGTCTCAGCCTCCCTAAGTGCTGGGATTACAGGCTTGGGCCACTGTGCCTGGCTTCAAATCTTTAATTAAATAGCTTTGTCTTATTTTGAGGGTTAATTTAAAATTTTTTTAAATTGTAGATGGACACAATACCTTTATTTTATTTATATTTATTTTTATGTGGTGCTGAGAATGGAACCCAATGTCTCACATGGCTAGGTAAGTCCTCTACCACTGAGTCACAACCCCAGTCCTGTGAGGTTTAATTTTATGTGTCAACTTGGCTGGGCCATGGGATGCGCAGATATTGCATCAAACATTATCTTGGTGTTTCTGTGAGAGCATTTCTGTATGAGTTGGATGTTTAATGAATAGACTGAGTAAAGCAGATTGTTCTACCTAATGTGAATCTGCTTCATCCAATCAGCTGAAGACCTAAATAGAACAGAAGATTGACCCAACTCCCAACCCTCCCAACCAAATAAAAGAAAATTCCTCCTACTGCCTTCAAGCTGTAACATGGGGTTTTTTTTCCTAGCCTTTGCATTGGCTCTCCTAGGTCGCCAGCTTCCTGGCTGCAGATCTTAGCCTCTATAATCGACCCAGGCTAATAATGCCTTATAAGCCAGCCAACCTTCCTACCTTCCTTCCTTTCCTCCCTTTCTACTCTTCTCCCTTTCTTCCTTCCTTTCTTACCATCCATCAGCTGTTTCTCTGGAGAACTCTGACTAATACACTTATTTTCCCATTATCTGTCTACCTTTACGCTGTGTCCTACTATGGGACTGACACAATATAGATTCTCAGGAAAAGAATTTTAAATGAAAAAAAAATTGCATGATCATATCAGAGGAGCAAAGACTAGCACAATGACAGGTGTGAGGGATGAGGAGGAATTTGCTGACCTTATGGGTCAGCATAAGGTGACCTCTTTCACTGCTCTGGGAACAATGAACTGTGTTCCATGGAGGCCGATTTCTACCACCATTGCAGGGAGCAAAGAGGAGACTAGCATTTATTGAGCACTGGCCAAAGGCCATGCTGGGTGCTCTATCTTCAGGCTCCTGAACCTCCTTCCTTCAGAACTTGCTCCAGAGCAGTTCTCTTCTAGCATTTAAATAACCCATTTCTTTTAAATACTGAGAACTCTTGAGGGGGGGGACTATGTGTACACTATTGGAATTCTAGGATTTGTAGTGTGTACTACCAACAGGTGCTTAATAAATAAAAGTGGCATGCCCAAGGTCCCACAGTTCAGGAGGGGGCAGCACCCAGCGTCTCTCCCAGGTCTGTCTGACCCCAAAGTCCATGCATTTCCATCAGGCCATGCTGTCTCCTAGGAAGTAAGAGACTTTACAGGATATTCATGAATTACTGCTTACCTGGAAACTGAAAATTCTTGGGCATGTTTGGTTGACTGAATCACATTTGGATTGATCTTTGAATATGGATCAATTTGCATTTAAGTTAATGGATCACTGCCATGTACATCAGCAGGGCCATCTAATGTAAAATGAAGTCCTTCACTAGGACTAATCAAGGAAAAGAGTTTCTGAACAGAAAACTCCATTTATCTCAGTTGGTGATTTGTCTTGAGATAGAAAATGGCTCTGGACAGGTGCCAGGATATGGATATTTTACATTACCAGCCACATCATCTTATACAATCCCCTATGCTCTGGAGGCCTCAGTATCCTCCTCTAAAAATGGGAATAAGAACTCTTGCCCTGCCCACCTCCTAGAGATGCTTTTATTAGGAAAAAAAAAGAGAGAAAACACTCAGACTTTAATATCTTCAATCCACTGTAAGCCCTATCCTGTCAGAAGCAGCCCAAATATTGCTGTGTATACTCAAGTTTTACTCATGTAAAACTTAAAGAAAAGAAGGAAGGAAGGAAGGAAGGAAGAAAAGAAAATCAGTACTTTGTTTTTACTAAGTGGAAATTTTGCCACGACCAGGCAATGGGCTGGGAAAAAGTCACATCTTGTTTCAATCAACTGTAGGATCCATCAATCCAAAATAGTACTGGTACACCATCTTTGAACCCAGACTTAAAGGTTACTGCTTAGCCTGTAGAGTGCCTCTCTTTAATTATATGGAATGAAAAATGTGAAAAAGAATTCTCTACAGTTTGATAGCTTGGGGTTGATAGTGGTGGTTATTAACTGTGGGTATACATTAGAACCACCTGGGGAGATTTAAATAACATGCATGTCACCCAACACCAGTTACATTGCTTGGGGTAGGGCCCAGGCATTTTTTAAAGCTCCCAGGTAATTCTAATGGGCAGTAAGATCTATCACCACACAAAAGAATGATATGAAAAAGCTAGAGTACTACCGTTTGAAGAAATTTAATGTGAGTCACAAAAGTGAACCAACATATATTAAAGTTATAATAATCACAACTTTAATAATATATTTTATATATCCAATATATCCAAAATATTATTTTAACATGTAATAATATAATAATAAATGGGATTTTTACATTTTATTTCATACCAAATATCCAATATCTGGTATGATATGCCTTTTATGCATAGAGAACTATCAATTCAAACAGTGCAAACTAGCTGTAATTCATGAAGTTTATGGCAACTGTATGCAGAGAGAGAATATATATATAAGCCAGCGCAGTGGAGTATGCCTGTAATCCCAGCACTTTGGGAGGCTGACGCAGGAGAATTGCGAGTTCAAAGCTAGCCTCAGCAATGGCGAGGTGCTAAGCAACTGAGTGAAACCCTGTCTCTACATAAAACACAAAATAGAGCTGGGGATGTGGCTCAGTGGTTGAGTACTCTTGAGTCCAATCCCTGGTACCAAAAAAAAAAAAAAGAATATATATATAAACACACACACACATATATAACATTTTTGCTAATAATTTACTGAATTATGTTTTAGTAATTGCAAGAATTTCTAAACTTACAGAGTGTAAGTATTGTTTTCACTGGTACTTTCAGACTTACGCATATAAATATAAAACAAAATTGTTGTAATATTCACCATCTTGCTCAGTAAAGTCTGTGTCATATAGGTTTACACAAACGTTTTTGCTAGGGTTATTCCTAAATTGATATACTTATTACTATTATAAAGGAGAGAGAAACCAGTAACTTGTTATAGGACTCTTGATTCTACGATAATTATCTTGGTCAATTAATTCTAACAGTTTGGAGTTATTCTTCACATTTCAAGGCATTAAAGCATATTGTCTGCAAATAAAAGATAATCTTATTTCCTTCCTAATAGTTAAGTCTTTTATTTTTGTTTCAGGTCTTATTGTACTGGTAACAACTTCTAAAACAATACTAAATGATAACATCACAAATTGGTAGGCTTTTTCTTTTTTTTAATGGGAATGTCTCTAACATTTCATGGTGAAAGAACGTGTATATCTAATAGAGAAACTCACACACAAAAAAACCATCTGGTTACTTGTAATTCTCTAATACATTTAAACATTTTTAATTTTGAGGTAATTATAGATTTGCAGAGGTTTGCAAAGAATAGTCTCTGTTTACCCTACATTGTTTCTTCAATGGTTACATTTTAGGTAACTTTAGTATTATGTCAAAACCAGGAAATTGACCTTGATACAATGTATATACATACTTCCACAGTCATTTTTTTTCATCAGTGTAAATTTGTGGTGGATACTTCTGTTATTTTATTGGGAGTGACAATTTATGTAACTATGATTACAATCAAGATACAGAACTATTCAGTCACTACAAAGATCCCCATCATTCTGTTCCTGAACCCAGGACTTTGCACACATGCTAGGCAAGCACTCTTCCACTGAGCTACATTCCCGGCCTTTTAAAATTTTGAGACAAGGTTTCACTAAGTTGCTTAGGCTGGCCTTGAACTTGCCATCCTCCTGCTTCAGGCTCTAGAGTAGCTGGGATTATAGGAGAGTGCCACCACTTGTCACTATAACTTTTTTTTTTTTGGTGCTGAGGACTTCACCCAGGGGCACTTTACCACTGAGTTATAACCCCAACCCTTTTTGCTTTTTGAGACAGGGTCTTGCTAAGTTGCTTTGAGCCTCACTGTGTTGCTGAGGCTGTAGTCACTGGGATTACAGGTGTGTACCACCAGGCTTAATAAAATTTTTTTAATAAAGTTTAAGAAACTGTTAACTTTTCCAGAATGCCTGTATCATTTTATATTGTCATTAGCAAAGCAAAAATAGTTTCTTATACTTACATGCTCAGGTGCTCACCAGTATTTGATATTAATACTCTAATACTGTCACTACTTAGTCTTCTTAGCTTTTTTTTTTTTCTTCCCAGTGTGGGGAATCCAACTCAGGGCCTCACATGCTAGGAAGCACTCTACCAGCTCCACATACTTTTTAACATTAGTGATGGACATTGGTTTTATCAAATTCATATTTTGGCATTTGTTGAGATAATTTCATGGACTTTATTGGGTCCACTGACAAACTGTTATTTTATTAAATATGCATTTTAGTAGTAAAAATATTGAACAGAATAAAAAGATCATAAGGAAAAATAAACTGCCATTCCTATCACAGTTTCCTCGGAAACAATTTTACCTGTTTCTTGACTTAATCTGGGAACTATATATATTAATACACTTGCATCTTGCCTTTCATTTACTATTTTAGAAATCATCTCATATCAGTACATAGAGATGTAGCTTATTCCTTTTAAGATGCATGACATTCCATTGAGGAGTAGGCCATAATTTCATTAACCTGGGTTTTTCTTTTTAATAGATACTTAAGCTTCTTTGTCTTTTGTAATCATTGACAACATTTCCGTGAACACTCTAGTATGTAGGTTTTTTGTGCCCGGGTGAGGACTAGTTGACACTAAATTCTTGGTAGTGGAATTGCTAGGTCAAAGGTATAAACACTTAAGTTCTAATAGTTCTATTGCCAGATTGTTTACAAAGAGAATTAAGCATTTTATAATACCACCACCAATGAATAAGAATGTCTTTCTTTTTTTTTTCCTGGTACTGGAGATTGAACTCAGGGGCACTCGACCACTGAGCCACATCCCCAGCCCTATTTTGTGTTTTATGTAGAGACAGGGTCTCACTGAGTTGCTTAGCGCCTCGTCATTGCTGAGGCTGGCTTTGAACTCTCAATTCTCCTGTCTCAGCCTCCCTAAGTGCTGGGATTACAGGCTTGCACCACCGTGCCCAGCTCAAGAATGTCTTTCTCCACACATGTATCTTTTCCAATCTGACATCTAAAAAATATAATTCTACTTTAATTTTTATTTGCATTTCTCCTACTGAGATAGTCAAGTATTTTTTTATTTGCTTAAAAGTATTGCTTGTATTACTTTTCTATTAACTGTGTGTTTATATCATTTCCCATTTAATGTGTTGTTTTATTTAAAAAAATTTTTTTTAGTTGTAGATGGGCACAATACCTTTCTTTATTTTATTCATTTGTTTTTACGTGGTGCTGAGGATGGAACCCAATGCCTCACACATGCTAGGCAAGCACTCTACCACTGAGCTACAATCCTAGCCTTAGTGTATTATTTTAAATCAGTGTTTACCAACAAGAATACCACTTTACTATTTTCAAGAACTATGATCAAGAACCTCCTCAGGCCGGGCACTGTGGTGCACTAATCCCAGCCACTCAGTTCAAAGCCAGCTTTAGCAAAAGGTGCTAAGCAACTCAGTGAGACCCTGTCTCTAAATAAAATCCAAAATAGGGCTGGGGATGTAGATCAGTCGACGATTGCCTCCAGATTCAATCCCTGGCATCCCTCCCCCCACCCCCAAAAAAGAACCTCCTCAGAGGCAAGGGTCCTTCACTCAGGTGTTTAGGGTTATCTGCAATCACATCAACCCTCTTCTAACTCATGACCACCTCCTTCCCAATATCTGTTCCAGAAGGGCCCCTTTATGGTCTCAACATCCCATGCCCCTTCCACAACTCTGCCTGCTCCCCCATCCCTCCCCTCTGGAAAGCTCTTTTCTCCCTCAATTCTTACCTATTATTAAGGCTCTAGCCTAATCCCACCTGCCTGAGGAGACTTTCTGAATAACCAGTGCCTACATTGTGTAGGTTTTACCCTCATGTGAGCCTTGTCCTACTTGCCCAGAGCCCAGCTTCCTGCTCTGTCCATAAGTTGTGTGTAAGGGTGTCCGAGTGTGTTCTTCATTCATTCATCCAACATTTATTGAATCCATAGAGTCACATTCTAGCCAACCCTAGTGGCTCCTGCCTGTAATCTCAACGACTTGGGAGACTGAGGCAGGAGGACTGTAAATTTGAGGCCAGTCTGGACAATTTCACAACTGTCTGAAATGAAAAATAAAAAGGGTTGGGGATGTAGCTCGGCCGATGGAGTGTCCCCATGTTAATTAAAACAACAAACAAACAAACAAAAAACTAAACAAAACAAAACACTGTTCCAGTTCCAGACACTGGAGGTATAGATGGCTGGGTATGAGGCAGACCAAGGCCCTTCCTCTCATCTAACTGACATTTCGACATTTTAGTTTGGGGGGGTGTGAACTAAGCTACAACAAATGACACAATAAAATATACAACAATTAAGAATGTTAATTTAAGTGCAAACAAGAAATGGATTAGAGAGTGAAGGGAAAAGGAGAAGGGTCTCCAAGTGTCTCCTTTGTACAGGGGGCGCAGGAGCTGTGATGGGACAAAGACACGAATATGAGAAGGCACCAACCGTGTAAAGAGCCTTCTAGAGGCCCCGCCTGCCTCTCTTTCAACAGGTGCAGCCCAGTCCTCGGCATCCCTTCTTTCTGTTACCTGGAGGGAACTGAAGGCAGAAACCTGTGATCACTGCAACTTCAGAGGTGTGTATGGTGTCGGGGGAGGCTCCTAGGACACATCCCTGCTTGCGAACTTGGGAAAATAATATCATGCTCGGTCTGGCATTAATACAACATTCACTACACACGAGGGACCTGTGAAACATTTTACACCATTGTTACTTCATTTAATATTTACCATAACCCCGTGCAAGGCTTATTGTTAACTTTATTTCACAAAGGAAGAAACCAAGGCTGGGAATATGGCAGTAACCTGTTTCTTAATTCAGAAAGAAGTACAGTTCCTGGAGAGAGAAGTTCGGTGGTGGGGATCCGGTGGGGTTTACTGGGGCATTCCGAGGGGCGCGCTGTTTTCCAAGTTGGTCTGGTCCCAGGCACCTCCGCCAGCGGCCCCCTCGCCCCGCCCGGGTCTCCCGGCTTCAGCAAAGGGGCGCGCCAGGGCCGGCGGGCTGGGGGCGGGGAAGACGTGGGGACAAAGGCCACCGGCCCCGCGCTCCGGCCGGTCAGTGGGACGGCGGGACTCCGGGGTCGGGAGCCGCGGCGCGTCGGCGCAGCTAGGAGCCCTGGCCGCATGGAGGGCCCGGGTGCGCCCGGGGGCCCCGCGCAGGCCGAGCTCGCGGGCCCGCCGCCCGCGCCGCCCCCGCCCCCGCCTCCTCTCCCCCTCCCCGCGGCGGCCGCGGCGGCTCCGAGCTCGGCGAACATGGCGGCGGCGGCGGTCGGGCGGGACACTTTACCTGAGCACTGGTCCTACGGCGTGTGCCGGGACGGCCGCGTCTTCTTCATCAAGTGCGGCGTGGGAATGCGGAGACTCGGGCGGGAGCGCAGGGTCGGCGGGGGCTGGGGGCCGGGTTGGGGGCCTCCGGCGGCGGCGCTAACAGGTGCACCTTCTCCCCTCAGTGACCAGCTCCGTTGCACGACCTGGCTGCACCCGCGCACTGGCGAGCCAGTCAACTCCGGCCACATGATCCGCTCAGGTGGGCGCCAAGTCTGCGGGGAGGGCGTTCGGGGGGTGGGGGGGGTTAGGCGCGGCGGCCCAAGTTTGACTCGACTTTTCTCACGTTTCCGCAGACCTGCCCCGCGGCTGGGAGGAGGGCTTCACGGAGGAGGGCGCCAGCTACTTCATCGAGTGAGTCTGGGGGCCGCGCCGCCCCGCGCTCGCACCTGTGCGGCTGGGTGCGCCGAGGTTCCCGCTGGGCGCCCCGCCCCTCCCTGTCCTCCGGTCCGGGTCCCGGGAGAGTTGGCGCGCTCAGCGCGGCGGCTGCACTCTGGGGTTTTGTGTGCCGGAGTTGTGTGGCGGGCTCTAGGACGGAGGCGGCCTGGGGCCCGCATCTCACTGGGGGACCTGGGCCACGTCTTGGATCCGTACCGCTGACGGGGCAGGAGCTGAAAACTCCCTGGGAAGGGATTCCGGCGCTTGTGTGAGGGCGGGCCACGCCTCCCCGCCGGGGTTTCGGGCTGCGCGGAGCCGGCGGGTGCTGGGATCAGGCAGGCTACCGGCTAGGGTAGGGTGGGGGAGTCCATCTAGAGTTCTGTCCTGGGTCGGGGGCCAGAGCAGTTTGGTAGAGGAGGGAGGGAGGGAAAAAACGAAGTGACTCTCGCCTGTGGAGGTCTTCATTTCCAATTGCGCTTTCTCCGATGATCTAGGAGAGTTGGAACCGCACCGGGGCCCTCCATCCTAGGCCTGCCGCATGGGGGTGGGGAGGGGAACCGTTCAACCAATAATATTCCTCAAACTCTCCAGTCGCGTCCCTTCGGCTGGCGCTGAGGCGCTGAACCTGGACAATCACTCCTGTCTCCTAGTTAAGTGGTAGCTTTTCCTCCAGTTCCCTGGAGCGTTACCTCACTGGCCACGTCATTGGAGTCTATAGGGTCTGAAGAAATCAGGTGGGGGGCTATAAGGGCGCAGTCACACTCTTAACACCTGTATAGTCTTTACTTTCCCACTCCAGGAAGGTACCTGTGTTGTAGCATTTCTCACTCTGGCTGCTCCCTGTGAGTTCCATGAGGTCAAAAACTGCCTTTGATCCTTTGCCCTAGTGCCTGGAATAGAGCAGGCACTCGGCAAATGTTTGTTCACTGAATGAATGAACTAGCCAAAGGTCTGGACAGTGGTTTAACTAGTACTGGGTGTACTTTGGGGGAATATGAGTCAGAATTCATTTCTCAGTTGAGACATTGTTAGTAGGAGAAAATCTGGAGCCTTCTTTCCCCAGTTTGACCTCTTGCATGATGGTTGAGATTTATAGAAGTGGGAACCTCTCACTGCTCCTGGAGTTTGCAATCTAGTGGAGAAGGAAGAGAACAACAAGACAAAGAGTAAACAAACAATAATAGCGGATAGTGGAAACTATTATGCAGAAAATTAAAATAAGATGATGTGATATCAAGTGACCAGGTGGCTTGGTAGGATTGGGAGATCAAAGATGGTCCGTCCTCCCTACCTGTCTTTCCTCCCTCCCTCTCTTTCTTTCTTTCCTCCCTCCCTCCCTCCCTTTCCTTCCTTTCCCTTCTCTTTCCTTCCCTTCCCTTGGATTGAACCCAGGATTGCTTAAACACTGAGCCACATCCCAGCCTTCTGTGTGTGTGTGTGTGTGTGTGTGTGTGTGTAAATTTTGAGACAAGGTCTTGCTAATTTGCTTAGGGTTAAATTGCTGAGGCTGACTTTGAACTTGCTATCCTCCTGCCTCAGCCTCCCAAACCCTTGAGATTACAGGTGTGCGCCACCGTGCCTGGCTCAGGGATGGTGTTTCTGAGTAGGTGACATTTAAAGTAAAGTTTGGAGGACCGGAAGTCCATGCTGTGGTGGACTTTGAGGAGACAGAACATTTCAGAACAGGGGAATACGCCAGTACAAGGACATACAGCATACACACACACACACAAAGCTTCAGGTTCAAGGAGCAAAAAGGCCAGTGTGGCTGGAAGGTGGCGAAGAAGGGAGAAAGTGGCACCAGAAGAGGCCATAGGTAAGAGAGAGGTTAATAATGCAAAGCTTTTTCTTTTTCTTTTTGTACTGGGGGTTGAACCCAGAGGCATTTAACCACTGAGCCATATCCTAAGCCCTTTTTATATTTTATTTATAGACAGGGTCTTGCTGAGTTTCTTAGGACCTCACTAAGTTGCTGAGGCTGGCTTCAAACTCATAATCCCCGTCTCAGCCTCCCAACCTGCTGGGATTACAGGTGTGCACCACCATGCCCGGCTGATGTAAAGGTTTGTGATCCAGGGTAAAGAGTTTTAAAACTTTATTCAAAGCCAGTGAGATGTCATTGGAAGATTTTTTAAGCAAGAGAGTGGCATGCTTTGATTTGCAGTTTTAGAGAAATTATTGTATTTGCTTCAAGGAAAATGGATTGTAGGTGGAATTGTAGAGGGAGGCAGGAGATCAGTAGGAGGCTGTTGTGGTCCAGATGAAAATTTACAGTGGTTTGCTGAGGATGGAACACTGGAGATGGAGAGCAGGGGTCAGGCTGTGTTTGAGATGTAGTGTTTGCAGACCTTCCTGATGTAAGGGATGCAGTTTGTGAGAAAAAGAGAAGAGCCAAGGATGACTCCTGGGGACTTGAATGCCTGAGTGGGTGGTGCTCATGTCATTGAGATGGGGATGCAGGGGAGAAACAAGATCTTGTTTTGCTGTGATACCTCTGGGATGTGAATATATCAAATAGATGTATGAATCTGAAGTGTGGGAGGGGGAGGACTGAAAAGATCCATTTGGGTATAATATATATTGTTCAAGGCCATAGAGTAGATGGAATCACCTAGGATGAGAGTGTGGACAGAAAAGAGAAGATGACCTAATAAGCCTTGGGACAGTGCAGTGTTCAGAGGTTGGGAAAGAGGCAAATCCAGCAAAGGAGAGAGAGGACTGAAAATGTAGGGGAAAACCTATGCGATGCATGGTCACAGGACCTCAAGGACAAAACCCAACTAGAGAAGGTGGATGAGGAAGTATGGCATGAGGACACAAAGTCAGCAGGGATAAGCACATCTTCCTTATAGTTATTTTGCAAAGTGAATTTGAAACATTAGCTGGTTCCTGGAGAGGATATGGGTTGAATGAGTTTTGTTTTATTTATTTTTTTGGTGAGAGATTGTAGGCATAATTTGTTCTGATGGGAATCATGCAGTAGAAAAGGAGAAAGAGATGGTTCAGGAAAGAGATGGAACAGTTGCCAGAACAGCGTTTTTGTGGTGAGAGGAAGGGACCCCAGGTGTATGTCTCACTGGTTTTATACAGGAGCAGGGCCCCACATCCATTTACCAGGAGCAAAGGCTGTGAGTGCCTTGACATACTAGCGCCAGCCTTGAATTGGGGTACTGGAGGTGATTAGTCTGTAGCTACATCCTCCTACCCTTTATCCCTGCTGTCACTCTGCTTTGCTAACTCTGTGAGGTCCCTAGTAGTTCCTTTCTCTACAAGCCCTGGCTTCCTGTTCCCCAAGGCTTTGGTCCTCACCTCCTAGGCCTATGCAAAGGCCTACCAGACAGTGACAGTGACAGTGACATTGTCCTCCACCCTCAAAGGCAAGCCATTTCAGGAGACTGGAACCCCACAGTAGTTGTTGTATTTCCTACTTCCTTGTATGACAATTTCATGAGAGACCTAAAGATTGGGGAGTAATTATTTTCCTTTTCCCTGCATCAAAAATGTTTGGCTCCAGTCTTTTTTAGGTTTGCTGTAAACATTTCCGAATGTTCCATTTTTTGTGTGTGGGGAGTGGGGATGAATCCTCTATTATGAGTCAGTAATGTTAGAGAGACAACCCGGCGGCATGGCTGATTTTATTTTTCCTGATGGATTCTTGGACAGAAAAGTTATGTGAAGTTTTCAGGATGCATCAGTTGTTCCTAATGTTTAGCAGGGTTTGAATGCACTCTAGAGTTCATTTCTTTCTTTCTTTCTTTTTTTTTTTTTAATATTTTTTTTGGTTGTTGATGGATCTTTATTTATTTTATTTATTTGTATGTGGTGCTGAGAATCGAACCCAGTGCCTCACGCATGCTAGGCAAGCGCTCTACCACTGAGCCACAACCTCAGCCCCAGAGTTCATTTCTTAAAGCAAAAAACCCTGAACTACGGAAGGTGGATTTCAGTACTTTTTTTTTTTTTTTGCACCCATGATTGAACCCAGGGGGCGCTTACCCACTGAGTCACATCCCCAGTTCTTTTTTGTATTTTGTTTAGAGACAGGGTCTCACCAAGTTGCTTAGGCCTCTCTAAATTGCTGAGGCTGGCTTTGACTCCTGATGCTCCTGCCTCAGCATACTGAGCTGCTGGGATTATAGGCATTTGCCCCTGCGCACAGCGGATTTCAGTACTTTTGATTCAATTTTCATTAATGAGGGATAGAAGAGCTGAGGAATCTACTCCTGATTCTCCCAGTTCTAGATGAAGTGATGCTTCTATCCCTTCAGGAAAAATTTTTGTGCTCCAGGATTCCTCCACTTTGCCATAAGTCCTTCCGCCAGATAGCAAGGTACAATAGTATTTGTGATAATATTGTCATTAACAACAGCAGCAATATTAGTCATAGTAATAAGGTAATAGTTCAGTCTTTTTGATTCATTCAAAAAATATCAGGCTGGGTGCAGTGGTGTATACCTGTAATCTCAGCTATACTGCGGGCTGAGGAACAAGGATTGCAAGTTCAAGGCCAGCTTCAACAACTTAGACACTATATCAAAGAAAAAAATTTAAAAAGGGCTGTGGATGTACGTCAATTGTAAAGCAACCCTAGGTTCAATCCCTAGTACCAAAAAACAAAAACAAATAATCAGGAGCCACTTCATAACCATTGTCTAATTTGATTCTCATAAGAGCCTGGTGAGTGAGGTATAAACCATGCCTGGTCCCAATTACATATGTGAAAATGCACAGTAATCCTGGCCATTCCTGCAACAAAACACAGTTGACTTTTTCCTTTATAATAGCCCATACAGGCAGCAAGGGAGAGCATATCACCATTCTTCAGATGATGACTAGGTCCATGAAGTTTCAATGATTTGACCAAAACGTTAGAGCTAGACTAGAATTTTAGTAGGTCTTCAGTCTCTACCCATAGAATAGCCTCTGATATGGTAGCCACAGTAGTGGTGGTGGTTTCTGCTGCATGTCATGAGTGAGAGCCAGTGTCAGTACCTCAAGGAACTTTGTGCCTATGTGCCATTGCTGAGTTAGGCTGCCCCAGTTCATAGCGTCAGACCTCTCCTTTGCTTTTACTGGGGATTGAGATGCCTTGGAATAGGAGCCCTTGGTTTCCCATTTTTATGGGTGATGGTATATCTCTGATTTGAAGCAATGAAAGATGTTAATTATTATTTAGTAAATATACTTTGGCAGACAGAACCTTTTCAGACATGGGACACATGAGAGAGCAAGGTTTACACTGGGCTGCTTTTCAGGGGTTTTATGGAACCTTGTAAGTTGAGTTCTTCCAACAGCAGGCTTTGACTAGGTCTTGAGTTGAGAAAGAAGGTGAATGGCAGAGGAGGGGCATGGCTAACCTGCCTCTGCCAAGGTTGCTCCTTGAAGGAGGGCATCTTGTGCCCTGTTCTGACACTTTGGCACCTCACCTGGGGCTGGGCAGTACACAGACATTTCGGGTGTGTGCATGTATGTGTGTGTGTGTGTGTGTGTATATATATATATATATATATATTTTTTTTTTTTTTTTGGTCCTTGGGATTGAACTCAGAGGCACTCAACCACTGAGCCACATCCCCAGCCCTATTTTGTGTTTTATGTAGAGACATGCCTGTAATCTCAACAGCTCAGGAGGCTGAGGCAGGAGGATTGTGAGTTCAAAGTCAGCCTTAGCAAAAGTGAGGTACTAAGCAAGTCAGTGAGACCTTGTCTCTAAATAAAATACAAAATAGGGATGAAAATGTTGCTTAGTGGTCACAGGGGTTTTTTTTGTGGTTTTTAAAAATATATACATATATTTTGGTACTGGAGATTGAACTCAGGAGCACTTGACCACTGAGCCACATCCTCAGCCCTATTTTGTGTTTTATGTAGAGACAGGGTCTCCCTGAGTTGCTTTGTGCCTCACCATTGCTGAGGCTGGCTTTGAACTCACGATTCTCCAGTCTCAGCCTCCCTAAGTGCTGGGATTACAGGCTTGCGCCACCATGCCCATCTTAAAAATATACTTTTTAATGTCATTCTAAGTGAAGAAAAATGTAACACTTAAATTATTATCCTACATTTTATCTCTGTATTTATATGAAATATAGTTTTAAATGCAGATATGAGAGCACTTGCCTTTTATGCTGAATCCCCACTACCATGCCCCACTGTGAGATTCAACAGGACATGAGTGCCTGGCCAGGGAAGCTGGGTGGAGCATAGGGTTTCAGGAGGCTGGGACTGGGCAGTTAAGAACCTGTCTCCCAGAGGCAGGAAGTGGGTCTTCAGCCTCCTTCAGAGATACCCTTCTGCAGATAATGCCAAATGTCTCCAATGTATCTTTTATATTCAGCAAACTCGTTTTTTTTTTTTTTTTCAGTCTGAAATTATAGGGACAGAGGAGGAACCAGGGAGGGAAGAATAAACCAAGTGTGGCAGATGCCTTGGTGGGGATCCCAATTTGCGGTGGGCACCAAGCCTAGAAACCCTTCAGGAAAGCCAGTGAATATCGAACAGGCTGCAGTTCCAGAAACTTCATGTCAAACCAGATATTAATAGTCTCACAATGAATTTCTGGAAAACTAGGAGCTCATATGTGTGTAAAGTAGAAAATTTGAAGCTTCTCATTGTTGAAGGGTAAGTAAAGGTTCTCCCAGATTGGCAAGTTCTGGCATAATGCCACAGTTTACCTTTCACTTCCTGGTGGTTTTATAAAGGGTGAAAGCTGGTACATGGATTTAAGTGTTAGGTTCCGTGGTAAGAGACTAACAGTGAGTGTCCTAGAGAAAGCTGAAGGAGGGATTAAGAGCCACAATTTGTATCACAATCTCTGAACAGTCCCTCAAGAGATCTGGAAAAACCTTTTCAAGAAAAAGTTTACAAGTTGCTTTTTACCCACAGGTGGAGTTTGACTTAGAGTTGAGGGGGGTGTGTTCCCCTTGTTTGTAGGGCTGCATGTGTGAAGAGGGTGGGTCTAGGTTTCTTGTGCCTTGATGAAGGTACTGATGGAGTTTGGTGATAGAGCTCAGTGGTAGAGTGCTTGCCTAGCATGCAGGAGGCCCTGGGTTCAATCCCCAATACCAATAACAACAAAATACTGTGACTGGATGTCAGTCTTCCATTCTCTTTTTATATCTATGGGAGTAAGTTTGTGGCTTTCTAAAGTCAGGACTTTGGAAAAAGAAGATTGTTTAAGAGAACATTTCAGGATGTGGAATACTGAGTGATTTAATGAGGTTCCTGCTCTGGTTTTCTGTCTCTTCAGAGGACAGCATGGATTTAAATCGTTCTCTTCAGTGTGGAAGACAGCAGAATCTCAGTAAACTGACATGGTGTCTGAAGTAAATATTGGCGGAGGGAAAAACCTGGAGGAATATGGTTTTATTTGTCCACTGCTTTTAAATGGCTGTCAAAACATTTGCTTTTTGATTTTTCTGAAATGAAAAGTATTTTGAGTTAATGTTTTATTGTTTACAGAGTGCTTCATGAAGATTGTCTGGTTCAAGTCTCACAATTACTGCTTTTTTTTTAGTGCAGAAATTTGGACTCAGTAGGGTAAAGTGATCTTCCTAAAGCCACATACCATATTATATTGTCAGCCTTTTCAGGGTTCAGAGGAAAGGCCTGGTTGCATTCCCTAGACCAGGGCTTCTCAGACTTTTTGACTACAGATTTAATTAGAGAAGAGGGAGAAGTTCAACTCACCTGGGAAACTGGGTGGCCAGAAATGTCATCAAAGTGTTGGTTCTGTGCAAAAACTCATATAGACTTTAACTTCAATTTGATTTATTCTACCGTCTTCTCTCTTATCTACCTTTTAGACCAATATGGTGGTAAGAATGGGTTTATTTATTTATTTTTTAATTTTTTGTAGTTGTAGATGGACAACCTGACTTTATTTTGTTTGCTTATTTTTATGTGGTGCTGAAGATCGAACCCAGTGCCTCACGCGTGCTAGGCAAGCGCTCTGCCACTGAGCTACAGCCCAGCCCCAAGAATGGGTTTATTATATGACTTTGACTTTGTGTTTCCTAAACAGAAACGTGTACCTCAGGGTATCTCTGTTTCCCTCTTAAATCCAGAGTAAGAGGGAAGCGTGGGGAGATGGCTCATTGGCCTTCTGGTCTTTCTGGGCCCTGGTCTCCAAAGATGCCTGTGCTCAGGCCTGAGGAAAACACCAGTGGCTGTTGTGGCCTCAGATTGCCTTTTGTTTGGACTGATGGGTACCAGACCACCTGTCTGTCATCTAGCCTGTAGAGTCACTTGATAGTAGTGTAGTCACCTGGGTAGCAGTGTAGGGTTTTTTGGAAGCCCAAAAGCAGAGCCAGGCAATTGCATCATGCCCAAAATGTATAGGCTTGGGAATGTGAATGATAGCCTGTGCAAAGAGGGAGGGGCTGAGGGTATGGACGCTGGAGCCTCCTACCTAGATTCCAGCTTCAGTTCCATCTTGTACATGTCCTTGACCTTAGCAGGTTACCTATTCCTTTAGGCCTCACATTTTATCAGCACAGTGCGGTTCAATGTGAGAATTACAGAATTAATTGATGGAAAGGGTTTAGCAAGTGCCTGGCACTTGGCAAATGACTATGTGAATGGGAGCCCCTCTCCTCGACATTTGCATGGTTACAAGGTGGGGTGGAGATGTGAATTCTGAGTTCTGATTGCATTTAGCTGTTGCAGGAGAAGTTTGGTGGCCTTGAATTGGAGTTGCCTGTGCAAGGAACACGCAAATGATAAAACTCAACTCAGAAATTGCTTTGAACCAATAAAACTGCTTAACTTTTATATCAAAATAATATACCTATTCTTTTGTTGTTGTTGTTGTTACTGGGGATTGAACTCAGGAGTGCTCAACCACTGAGCCACATCCTCCGCCCTATTTTGTGTTTTATATAGAGACAGGGTCTCACTGAGTTGCTTAGCACCTTGCTGTTGCTGAGGCTGGCCTTGAACTCATGATTCTCCCATCTCAGCCTCCCAAAGTGCTGGGATTACAGGCATGCGCCACCGCACCTGGCTAATATATCTGTTCTTGAGAATACACACTGATGTATTTGCTTTTAAGTGGTTAAGTTGTTATGGGGTAAAAATTGTGTGTGTATAGAGGAGGAAGTGGATGGTAGCATATAGGACACCATGTTAATGGTGAGTGAGTCTAGGTAAAGGGCATATGGGAGCACTTTATGAAGTTCTTACTCTTACAACCTTCCTGTAAGTTTACAATTATTTCCAAATAAAAAGTTAATTAAGGACAATAGTACATATCCTTGTTTGTTAAGGGCTAGGCTGTTCCAAGGCCACAGTTACCTTGCCCAGGTGCAGGGGCTTGGGAACCAAGAGGCCAGGGTACTGAGATGAATAAACAGTTCCTGATTTACCTTTTTCCTCGGCATTTAGATGACTACACAGATGCATCTCCTTAATCCAGGCAGCCACCTGGTTGTCAGCTCTGGCCACTGCAGGATAGACACGCTGTCAAGTGTTTCTCAGGTCACAAGTGTCAACAATAAAAATCTTTGTGATGCTTTATAGTTAAAAAACACATTTCCCTTTAGGAGCAGATATTTGGATTGTCCTTGTTGTACAGAACGGGCATGTGAGGCTGAGGATTGAGGGGACAGTTAAAAGATCTTCCCAAGGCCAGAGCATCAGTGGGGGAGTTACAACTTTAACCTGAGTCTTCCTGGCTCCAAATTCTGTGCAGTTTCTATCATGGCTTCTGTCACTCATTACTGCTTTTGTTCTGAATCCTTCCTGTAGGGTCTAACCCCATAACTGGTTCTCTGCACCTTCTTTGATCATCCTAAGGCAGAAGCTCACTTGGGTACAGGGTAAAGTAGAAGGATGACATTGGGGTGCATGGCCTCAGGCAGGGGAGTGGGCAGATCCATGGTGCTCTGGGAGAGTGGACCTCCTCTATCTGCAGCATCACCCCCTTCTCTCCCCTCTTTTCCTCCTCATAGGTCAGCTGACCCCAGCTTAGGGGCGGTTGAGCCTCTTAATCCTGCTTAGAGCCAAGCTGTCTTTCAGGTCTTGCCAGAAGAGTGTTTCCATGTCACACCCAGGGTTCTTACGGGCTTTTCCGGCTGAGACTGAGCTCTTACCCTTGCGAGGTCTGACAGCTTCACTTGGGATGCAGTCTCTTCAGGGGTTGATGGTTGCCTCCTATGCCTCCCCAGAACACACTCTATCATGCAGGGTGCCGGTGAACAGGACACTGGGAGGATGGAGGGAGAAGAGGTCCAGCCCTGTGCATAGGCCCCTGGCTGCAGACTTCTGTGTGTTCTGTCCTTGGGTGAAGCAGGAGATGAGACTGTCCTCTTCCTGGGAGGGGTCAGGCCAGAGCAATGGTTTAGGTTAATTCAATAACCTCTGCAATATTCATATTGTCTCCACTTGCAAACTGACCTGTTCATACCTGTCCACAGGTAGGACCAGTGGGCCAATTTAGTGGTGAGCATCTTGTTGGAGGAACAGTTAGTTGGAGCCTTAACTTTTGGTCAGGGATTCATCTGTTCAGTCACCAGACTCTTAAGCATATGCCAGTCTCTGCAGTGGGTACTATGGAGAGAAACAGTTGCCAACTCTTATTTACTTATTATCTTTTATTTTATTTTTTATTGGTGAGTTACCAACTCTTAACTCCAGCAGTACACCATCCAAGAGAGGAAAGGACCTTGTCTAATTTCAGTGTGGGAACCTGAGGCAGAGAGGGGGCCATGAGAAGAGCCCTGAGGGAGCTTCTGATGGTAAATGAAGAAGGCCAGGCAGCTGTGGAGCAGAACAGCTGCTCCTTTGGCAAAAGAGGTCAAATGGGCAAGAGGGGGTGGTATGAGCGTTGTAGCACCTGTGTGTAGCACCTGTGCTGGTAGCTTGGCCTCAGCAGAATGGTTTATTTGGGGATACTGCCCTAGGGGTTTGCACACTCCTGCTCTGAGGTGCAGTGCCTCATGGTGGTTACAAACGTGGATTCTGTAGTCCAAGTGCCTGGGTTGAAGTCGGTTGGGCAGGTCACTTCAACTTCTGTGTCTCCAGATGTTTCTTCATCTGTAAAATGGGGACAATGACCGTATCTACCAACCTAGAGCAGTGCCTGGCAGCTGTACATGCTATATGAGAATGAACTGTTGTCATATCTACTCCTATAAAGCACCTACCTAAGACAAGATGTGGCACCGTTGGCAGAGGAGCTGGGATTTTCTCTCCTTAGAGAAATCTAAGGTTGGATTAGCTTGAAGGAGAATTACCTTTAGTTTTTGTTTGTTTGTTTGTTTCTTTGGTTGTGGTGCTAGATATTGAATGCTTTCTTTTTGAGACTTGTCTTTAAACAGAAGCTGGGTATTTAATGGTTTGTACTAAGTATCAAAAAAACAAAACTAAACCAAAACTTTTTATCTGTGCCCCATGTGGCTGTGTCCACCCAGAGAGAAAATGACCAGATTTCTTGTGTTTATGATGGACACACATGATTTCCACTCCCTGTCTACTATGCCTCTGTCCAAAGTGGAGGGGCTTCTGAGGTATTGGTATTAGTGTTTGCACTGCCTGGCAGGGCAGCTAGCTCATTTTGGGGCAGCAGTAACCCTCCCTGGTGTCTCTATTAAGACAATGAGGGGCAGCAAGGATGAGAGGAATTGGAGCAGTGTTCCAGAACGCTGAACCAGAGCCTCCAGGGGTGGGGTTGAGAATCAGCATTTATTATAAGTGCCACAGGTGATTCTCATGAACACTGAAAGTGAAACTATCTCTGAGCTTCAGCTTCCCCATGTCTACAATAATGATGCTATTTTGCTGCCTGTTTTTTTTTTTAATGTTTTTTTTTAGTTGTAGATGGACACAATATCTTTATTTAATTAATTTATTTATTTGGTACTGGGGATTGAACTCAGGGGTACTCGACCACTGAGCCACATCCCCAGCCCTATTTTGTGTTTTATGTAGAGACAGGGTCTCACTGAGTTGCTTAGTGCCTCGCCGTTGCTGAGGCTGGCTTTGAACTCGCGATTCTCCTGTCTCAGCCTCCCTAAGTGCTGGGATTACAGGCTTGAGCCACCACGCCCGGCTATTTTATTTATTTTTATGTGGTGCTGAGGATCGAACCCAGTGCCTCACGCCTGTGAGGCAAGCACTGTACCACTGAGCCACAATCCCAGCCCCATGCCTGATGTTATTTGAGAATTAAAAGTGATAGCCTTTCTAAAACTCCTAGTATATTTGGCACATGATAGGTGCACATGAGTCTCTCATTACAGGAGAGCATCTGTCCCAATTAGTTGGATTAAGCTGTGTGAAAGGTCTCGAGAGAGTGTTAGTAGGGGACAGCTGTTTTGTCATTGTCCACCTACTACTCAGGGTGAGTCCTGGGAAGCCGGTTCTTGGTCTTGTTTTCTCAATAGAGGTTGGGACTGTGCTGCCCTCACCTCTGCCCAGGAGATGCTGTCAGTCCCAGAAGGAGGCAGGCCGACTGACCTTGAGGGTGACCACAGAATGGAGGCTGTGACTGCCTGAGAGCAGAGGAGGGGCTAGGTGAAAGATTGTTCTGCCTGATTGGCACTGAGAGCCAGAGGAGGCCAGCAGGCTGCAGTTAGGTGGAGAAATAGAAGTGCTTCCTCTGCGTGTGAAAGTGAGTGTGGCCCACAGACAGTGTTGGTGGTGCTTACATCCTGGAGATGTCTGGCATTGTAGTCTTCCCTGAGCTGGTCCTGGGGGATATGGTGCTTTGCCAGGATTGTGACTCAATGCCATGAACAACTTCCCAGCCTCTTGGGCACATTATCAAGCATGAGGTCAGCACTTAGCCAAATAGGTGTGAGTTGGTTTAACCTTTGACCTAGCCCTCCTGAAACTGACAGACATGAGGAGAGGGGGCTTGGAGTTAGGAGTAAATGGGGGTTTGTGAACTGATGGGGGGTGGAAGGACACAAATCAACGGTCAGGGGCTAAGAAGGGAGAAATGATTACCTACCCTGCCTAAGAGAGTTTTTGGAGAGAGATTTTTCTCTGCACATTTTGACCTGAGGATTTAAAAAATAGTAGATAGAAGAATGCTGTGAAGTTAAGTATCTATAATCACTGTACCCATTAATGCATTTCTGAATGGAATTGGTGGTACCTGATATTACATCTATTTACTGAGGCTTTGAATAATTAGGTTTCTTTTAGTTTTGGTGTGTGGGTGGGAGCTGGAGAGAGCTCAGTTGGCCTCTATTTTGGCTTTTTCCAATCCTCACCTGAGAATGTGTAGATGTGTTTCTTTGTTTGGTACCATTTCTGAAACTCAGAGGATATTAATTCTTTGGAGGAGAGGAAAGTAATTGACTTCCTGTTCTGTGAATAGATAGATATTTAAATAAGAACCCAAAGTATACTCTTTTTATTCCAAAAGCTGTTCATGTCTGAGGAGCCTGGCTAGAGGGTGTGACATTGTGTTGAGGAATGATCTTTTCCAAACTTTGAAGGCTGTGGAAAGGAAGGGAGGTCTTGGTAGATATTGATTACTTCCTTGAGTCAGTGAAAAGGTTTGAGAATTTGTTCTTTCTCCTTTAGGTATCGGTTGGATTTTGCTTGTATCAGGGGTGCTGGTGAGCTGGGGGATGGGGCAGTGAGGCTGATGTACTGAGAAGCTGATTGCTTTTATTGAGTTTCTATTTGTTTATGAATAAAATTTTTATCTAGGATCATGTGCATAGACTTAACAGATGTGGGCTCCTTTAATCCTTATGAGTTAGAAGTATTATTATCCACTTTATCTTATAGATTAGGAAACTAAGTCACAGTACATTGTAACTCAATGCACAGGTGTTAAGTAACAGAGCCAGGGTTGCCCAGCAGCCCTTAATTGGGGTCATCACAGTCCCCTTGTGCCCTGCTCATGATGAGCCAGGCTACAGAGGCTGCTCTGATTTGTTTTGGAAATGCTCAAGCTTTGCACATGTCACTTAGAGGCTATGGCCATGGTTAGGGAGGAGGCGAGGTGCTTGGGCTGTTGGTGAAGGACTCAGTGGAAGCAAGCTGTGTGAAGCCTTCTGTTGATTCAGCTCCTGAATGGAGCCCAGACTGGTGTGGCAGGAATTGTCATCCTGGCCAAATGTGCACATTGGACTGTAGAGAACTCCCCTGGGCTTTGCAGTGGGCCCTGGAGAGAGGGTAGGATGGGCTGTGCTGAGCCAGAGCAGAGATTGGCCAAGGCACGTCTGGGGTCTCAGCCTTCTTGTCCCCTGCCCACTGAGTGTGAGTTGAGTAGAAAAAACCCACTGACTGCTTAGGGTCCTCACTTGCTCCTGTATCTGGCAGGCCAAGTGTCCCTGTGAGGAGTGTGAGGTCTGGGAGAGGAGAAAGATCCTCCTAACCAAAAGTTTTTGTTTTGGATTTGTCTCCTGTTAGAGATGGAGCTCACCCTACCCCCACCTAAAGTGGAAAGAATATTTTGAAAATAAACTGCCCATCAAGGAAGGGTCTGGCATCTTGGGGAGAGTTAGCGTAAAAACCTCACTCCATGCTTTCCTGCTGCCTCTCCTCCAGGTCATTGCTCAGCTCTTTATCTTTGGATACTTCTGGTGGGAGGAGGGGGAGGTAGGCTGAGAAGGTATGGCTTTTCTGTGCCATAGGCACCTTGAGGGTTTGGTGGGAGCAGTGTCCTGGTTCTGAAGCAGAATCTCTGGGCAAGGGAACCCAGTAGGTCCTGACAGATCCACACCCCTGTCCATCAGTTGTGCTGTGTCATGTGGGAAAAGGGCTTGCTTGGGCCCTCGTTGGGTCTTCACTGAACTTGAAGCTGGTGTCTGCAGGGGAGAGGGCTGCTCTTGAGATTCAGCTCTTAAGTTAGATTAAGTATTCCGTGGCCTAGGAGACTGTCCTGGCTAAGGACTTCCAATTCTGGACTTTCTTCCTGCTGGTTGGTCCTTGGATCTCTCTTCCCTGACTATCTGAAATCTTTCTGGACTTGGATGTGACCTCAAAACCTAGTGGGCCTGGTGTGTTGTTACCAGGTGAGATGGGAGGAGTGTCTACCTCTCTGAGAGCCTGTCTTCTGTGCTGACTTGGCCTCTAGTGGTTCAGCTGCTCCCACTCTGGACTTTAGGCAGGGCAGCTGTGGTGTTGTAGGTAAGTATATACAGGCTTGGGAGCCAGACTTTGTGGTTATAGAACTCAAGCAAGTTATTTAACCTCTGTAAAATGTGGCAAATGCTGGTGTTGCCCCATGAGTCTTCTGCAATGATTAAGAAAAATACATGTAAAGTATTAATTCCTAAAACATAGTGTGGTTCAATAAATTTTAGCATTTATTTCCATGAACACTAGGTATTTTTGTCTTCTCTCTTGTAATGGTTGTGCTGGTCCAGATATATTTGGGCCATTCGTTGGCTTAGATCCTTCAGGGACACTTTGTCTTCTAATAGACACACCAGGGTACCTGTATATCCTGTCCAGCTAGCTCAGATTCTCAGTTACAGCTTGCTGCTCGCTCCTTCCTTCCTTCCTTCCTTCCTTCCTTCCCTCCCTCCCTCCCTCCCTCCCTCCCTCCCTCCCTCTCTCCTTTCCTCCCTCCCTCCCTTCCTCCCTTCTTTCCTTCTTTCCCTTTCTGGCACTGAACCATTTAGCTACATTGCCAGCCCTTTTAATTTTATTTTTTTATTTTGAGACAGGGTCTCACTAAGTTGTTGAGGCTGGCCTTGAACTTGTGATCTTCCTACCACAACCTCTGGAGTCCCTGGGATTATTATAGGTGTGCACTACTGTGCCCAGTTTGTTAGTCTTTTCTTTCTGGTATTGAGGATTAAACCCCAGCCCTTTTAACTTTTAATTTTTATTTTTATTCAGGGTCTTGCTAAATTGCCAAGTCTGGCCTCAAACTTGCTATCCTCCTATCTGTCTCTTGAGTAACTGGGATTACAAGTGGTGTCACCATGCCCAAAAGTTATAGGCATTTCCTAATGGAGAGCACTGAACATCCTGATGGGTTTAACCAAGGGGTTAAAAAGGCCCAACATTACTTGCTGTTTTTCACTGGAGCTGCATCCTAATTATGACCTTGATTGTTATAGCTTGTGGATTTAGGCAATCGGGATAGTTGTAGCAAAATTTATATCAGACCTGAGCCCTGCCTTTCTTCTTCTGGGTAGAGAAAGAAAATGCTCTAGTGATAATGAAATGGAGAGGGGAGGTTAGATTCAGGTTAGCATTTGTTTATCTGTTTTTGTTGTGCATCTGGCATCATATTTGTCGTATGCTGGGGCATATCAAGGAGCCAAGGGAGCAGGTGAAACAAGGTCCACACAGCTTCAGGTGACAGGATGGTCACGCTGTATGTGATTAAGCATTCAGATAAATAGTTCACCCCCCCAATGGAGAGAAGTGCCCAGAAGGGAACCGTTCAGGAGCTGGACAAGTCAGAGAAGACTTGGGGGAGGGGGTGTCTTGTGAGCTGGAATTCGGTGAGGGGAATAGGAATGGATGCCTTGGGTAGGGGGCCAACCTTATTCAGGGTCCCTTTATTTGGGAGACTTCACTTAGCACTTGATGTGTGCCAAGCACTGACCTGGACACTGTGGATACCAAAGCATGGAAAGCAGAGTAAGAATTGGAAGACAGAATAGTCTAGTGGTTAGGAGTGTGGGATCTGGTACAGGATTGCCTGGGTTTGAATCCCAGCCCTGCAATTTGCTAATTTGTGGTGAGATCCTGAACAAGATGTACAATCTGAATTCTCAGTTTCCTTATCTGTAAAATAGAAATAATAATAATTATGATGGGAATTAAATGAATTAACATTAAGTACTCAAAATAGTTTTGAATATAGAAAGTATTATTGCCGGGTGTGGTGATGCATACCTGTAATCCCAGCACTTAGGGAGGCTGAGACAGGAGAATCGCGAGTTCAAACCCAACCTCAGCAGTGGCAAGGCGCTAAGCAACTCAGTGAGACTCTGTCTCTACATAAAACATAAATAGGGCTGGGGATGTGGCTCAGTGGTCAAGTATCCCTGAGTTCGATCCCCAGTACAAAAAAAAAGAAAGTATTATTGTGTGCTGGCTACTTATTAGTTCTAGAATGTTAGCTCCATGACACCATTTTGTAATTTGTGTTCACTGCTAAATATCTGGCTTCTAGAATATATCTGGTACCTAATAGGTGCTGACATAATGACTCAAAGCACCACTGGTATCCTCAAGGAGCCCTGGAGCCTGTGTTCTGGAGGGGACGCAGACAGGCTAACAACTAGAGGATACTGTGCAAATTATTTCATAAGGGAAGCATGGGGTGGGGACTGGGGTACGTGGGAGGGCTGGCAAGGGAAGGCTTGGGGTTGGAGGAAGCCTGAACTGGATCTTGAAAACCAAACAAGAATTTGTTAGGAGTCTCAGATGTTGAAGGAAGAGGAAGCTACATGGGCACAGCTGTATGAGAGCGTGACATGTTCAGGGGACCCTGGGAGAAAGGAGGCTGCAGAATGGGCCTTCATCTTATGGGCCAGGAGGATCCCTGAAGGGACTCCAGCAGGGCTTCTCAACCCCACCAAGGCTGTAGGGAGTAAGGGTAGAATACACTGGGGGTGGAGGTCATTCTTTGAGGCTCCTCATGCTGGACATCTGTAGGGGTGGGGCTAGAGGAAGTGGGCTGGAGCACGTGAGAGATCCCACCCAGCGGGTGAGGGCTGGCCTCCAAATAAGGAGAATACAGGTAACACACACTGCAGCCTGGCAGCACTCTTGTCTTAAAATAGAAAGGATGGAGATAGGGTGGGTGGTATGAGTGTCCGAAGGGTGGCCCAGTTAGAACCTGACCCCTGGCAGTGTAAGGGCCCCCCTCACTTTCACCCAAAAGCCAGGGCCTTCTAAGGGCAGCTGCCAGGGGATGCTCACTGTGCTTCTCTTGCTCCTCCTCACACCACCAGCCCTGTACAGAAGTCCTGTCCCTGCTCACGGAAGTCTGGTTTTCAGGCCTGTGCCCTTGGTACCTAGGGGAAGGACACAGGAGCCATGAATGCAGGATTCAAGTTCATAAAACTGACATTTTTATCATCTTCAGCTGAAGACGACTTTGAGGAAAAATCCTCTTTATCTTTAGACTTTCATTCCTCACAGTTTGCCATAATTCCCCATAGACTTAATTACATGACATAGACTTAATTATCTGATTCTAACATCCTTGTGCTCTCTTATCCCATCTCACTTCCTTAAATCCACCCAGAGATACTAGGAGAGAAAAAATGGAGAAGGCGTTCCCCTTTTTCTAGGCCCGCTGCCTTATTTTCCCTTGGTCTGATTTCTCTGAGGCCTTTGGAACTTATTTCTGTGGCTGATCCTTTCTATGCAGGGTCTGCCAAAGGACCTTGTGCAGGGCTTTTAAGCTTTAACTGAGGTTGTGGGTGTGACAGTAACTGTGAAATGATGTTCACAAGCATGTGAATTGGAACCTCTAACACCATTGCACCTGGTGCTGTGTTTGGTCCATGTCAAGCGAGCCCAGAGACAAGAAGGGAAGTGGTGTCCCAGGCTCGTTTCCACACTCACTAACCACTGCTTGTCCAGCACCTTCTGTGTGCTTGCAGGCTCTGCACCACAGCTCTGTGAGATCAGGCTGTCAGCAGGGAGAGCCAAAGGGGCCAAGAGCAGCATTCTCCATGGGCGACCCCCAGGTGATGATTGTTCCATGGGGACTGGATCCTGAAAATGTGTTTACAATTGCTAAGAATTTTGCTGAGACCAGGGGAGTGGGTTCCTTGTGTGGAGATCAGAGGAATGGGCTGGAGAGAGGAGGGGGAGCCAAGGGTCTTCCTGACACTCAGCTCCCTCCTGTGCCAGGCAGGTGGGAAAGAGAGTTGGTAGGGTGAGGTGCTGGCATGGAAGAGGATTTAATTGGATCATATCAAATGCCACTTACAGACATGGAGGGGATTTCATGGTCATTGAGGTACTTTTTTGTGACCAAGACTTTTCATATATTATTTACCTTTATCTTCATGGTCGCTCTAAAATGTGTTGTTTCTCAGCCAGGTGTGGTGGCACATTCCTGTAATTGTAGCTACTGGGGAGACCGAGACAGGAGGATCCCAAGTTCAAGGCCAGCCGGGAGTGGTGACACACACCTGTAATCCCAGCACTTTGGGAGGCTGAGACAGGAGAACCACGAGTTCAAAGCCATTCTCAGCAATGGCAAGGCGCTAAGCAACTCAGTGAGACCCTGTCTCTACATAAAACATAAACAGTGCTGGGAATGTGGCTCAGTGGTGGAGTACCCCTGAGTTCAATCCCCGGTACCAAAAAAAAAAAAGATCGTGTCCCTAAATGAAAACACAAAATAGGGCTGGGGATGTGGCTCAGTGGTTGAGTGCCACTGAGTTTAATCCCTGGTATAAAAAAAAAAGCAAGTTCAAGGCCAGTCTTGGCAACTTAGCAAGACCCTATCTCAAAATATAAAGGGCTGGGGATGTAGCTCAGTGGTAGAATGCCCCTGGTTTCAATCCTCAGTACTGAAGAAAAAAAATATGTTTTTTCCCCATTTATAGATGAGGGCACAGAGGCCCAGGGAGTCTGCAAGTCCAAGGTCACAGGACTAGGAAAGGTCAGTGGATTCTAATTCTAAGCCTGCAGGTCAGATTTTACATATATTAATTTATGCAACCTCATAGGAGCCCCACAGGTGGTGTATTGTGATTTTTATTTACTCTTAAAGTGCTGAGCCCCAGACGCATAGTCCACAGTTTAGAGGTGGTGGAGCCAGGGGCATGAACACAGCTCACAAGCTGCCACACTTGGGCTTCCTCACTGAGGACTTCACCTTACACCTTGAAAAGCCAGGAGCAGTTTTCCCCTAAGCCACCTTCAGAGGAGGAGTGTGTATGTGTGTCCTTCTGGGAGAGACCACTCCTTGGCCAGATCTGAGGGCTCCCCTACCTCTTTTCCTACACAGAGTCACATGGCTTCCCACCTGGAGCTCTGCAGCCATGTAGCTTCTAGACCTTTATACCCCAGCAGGGACTTAGTAGACTAAATTCAGTTTGCCCTTTGGTCTACCCGGTACAAGTATCTGGTAATGTCTAGGAGTTTATGGTATCAGGCATATTTGGGGGGAACTTTTAAAATCCCATTGGCTCTACTTTGAAATGTATCCAGAATCAGACTATTCTCATGACTACTGCTACCACCCTAGTCCACACCACTGTCTCCCTGGACTATTGCAGTGTACTCCTATGCAGTCCTTGTGCTTTTCTCCCCTTCCCTACCTATGCTCATGAGTGCCTCCTGTAGAGCTGGAGCCAAGCCATGCTTAGGACAACAATAAGATTCAAGGCTCTGGGATGTAGTAGACCAGAAGGGAGAAATTAGCAGTAAGTGAACACTTAATGTGTGTTGTGCATGGCCACCATGTTTACAGTTATCTTGCTTGGCCAGGTTATAGCCTGAGGTTGATGATGGTGTGCCCATTTGATGAGATGGGGAAGTTAAATCTCAGCATTGATGGGACCAAGGTTCTCGCAGACTTTTGTGCCTCAGGAACAATGGGAAAATGTTCTAAGGAGGAACTCACAAGTAGCCCACGAAGTACTGGGTTCCTGGGACCGTGTGGCATTGTGCACTGATAGTACTGAAGGATGAGTGCTCTGTAAGGTGTGGCCTGGATGATTTTGGAATGGTCTGTGGAGTATGAACAGGTGTGTCTTTCTTTTTCATATTATTAATGACCTGGGGACAGGGAGAGGATGTTTGTAATGAAGCCCCAGAGAGCTGGAGAACTCTGGAGAGTTCCCTCCTCAACACAGGACCTGTGCCATTTTGGTGTCACCAAGGACCATCTCAGTTGACACTCATCTGAGTACACACAGATCAGCGCACATCCAGGAGCAGCTTAGGGCACTCATCAGCTTAGGGGTTTTGTGGTTTGGGAAGAGGACAGTGCTACCTCCTGGGTAATGGGGGACAGTGGTGGCAGAGTTCTGTACTGCAAGTCTTTATGGAATAAGTGTTTTCTGCTGCCCAGCCTGTGCTGGTGGGACTAGAGTTGCTTATAGGGGGCAAGAGAGGCACCTACCTTCTTCTTTTTTTAAAAAAATTTTTATTTGTTCTTTTAGTTATACATGATAGTAGAATGTATTTTGACATATCATACATGGAGTATAACTTCCCATTTTTGTGATTATACATGATGTTGGGTTACACTAGTTGTGTATTCATATATGAACATAGGAAAGTTATGTCTGATTCATTCTAGTGTCTTTCCCATTCCCATCCCCACTCGCATTCCCCCCACTCCTCCCTGTCCAATCTGGTGAACCTCCCTTGCCCCACCCCACCTATTGTGAGTCAAAATTCGCATATCAGAGAGAATATTTGGCCTTTGGTTCTTTGGGATTGGCTTGTTTCACTTAGCATGATAGTCTCCAGTTCCATCCATTTACTGACAAATGCTATAATTTCATTCTTCTTTATGGCTGAATAATATTCCATTGTGTATATGTAGCACATTATCTTAATCTGTTCATCTGTTGAAGGGCACCTAGGTTGGTTCCATAGCTTAGCTATTGTGAATTGAGCTACTATAAACATTGATGTGATTCTTACTATACTATGCTGATTTTTTAAAAGGTTTTTTTTTAATATCTTTATTTTGTTTATTTATTGTTTTTATGTGGTGCTGAGGATGAACCCAGTGCCTCACATGTGGGGAGGCAAGCGCTCTGCCACTGAGCCACAACCCTAGCCCACTATGCTGATTTTAAGTCCTTTGGGTATATGCTGAAGAGTGGGATAACTGGGTCAAATGGTGATTCCATTCCAAGTTGTTGTTGTTTAATTTTTTCGGTACCGGGGATTGAACTCAGGGGTACTTGACCACTGAGCCACATCCCCAGCCCTATTTTGTGTTTTATTTAGAGACAGAGTCTTACTGAATTGCTTAGTGCCTTGCCGTTGCTTTATAACATGAAGTCCTTATAACATAAACCTTTGAACTCGCAATTCTCCTGTCTCAGCTTCCCAAAGTGCTGGGATTACAGGCGTGTGCCTGGCTCCATTCCAAGTTTTTTGAGGAATCTCCATACTGTTTCCAGAGTGGTTGTACCAATTTGCAGTCCCACCAGCAATGTACGAGTGTACCTTCTTTCACACATCCTTGCCAGCATTTATTGTTACTTGTATTCTTGATAATTGCCATTCTGACGAAGTGAGATGGAATCTCAGTGTAGTTTTATTTTTTATTTTTCTAATTGCTAGTGATGAACATTTTTTCATATATTTGTCAACCATTCCTCTTTCTTTTTCTGTGAAGTATCTGTTCTTTGCCGATTTATTGATTTTTGTTTTTCTTTTTTGGGGCGGGGGTGGTGCTGGGGATTGAACTCAGTGGCACTTGACCACTGAGCCACATCCCCAGCCTATTTTGTATTTTATTTAGAGACGAGGTCTCACTGAGTTGCTTATCACCTTGCCTTTGCTGAGGCTGGCTTTGAACTCATGATCCTCCTGCCTCAGCCTCCTGAGCTGCTGGGATTACAGGCAGGTGCCACTGTGCCCTGCAATTGGGTTGTTTTTTGGGTGTTAAGTTTTTTTTTATATCCTGTTCTTTTTATATCCTGGAGATTAATGCTCTGAGTACCTGCCTTCTTAAAGCCAGTTTAATGGACTTGTTCTTATACTCATTCATCCGTCATCATTTAATTGCTCCTACTCTGCCAAGTGGCACCATGACAGATTCTGGGACTCCAAAAGCAAGGAAATCTTCAAGGAATTCACAGTTCAGTGTGAGGAGATAAACCAACAATGCTATTCAGCATGGTAAGGACTAGGGGACAAGAAAACTGGGTGGGTCTATAGCATGGTACCCAAGGCCACAAAGCTTTGGGTTGGCATACTTGGGCTCAGATCTCATCCCAACTAACCACTTGCCAGCTTAGACCTTGAGTAAGTTCTTGGTCTGGGTAGGTAACTATATACTTTTTCTTATTTATTCCTCAAATCAATCTAGTAAGGTAAAAATTTTTTCTCTATTTTTTAGCTGAGGGAATTGAAACTTGGAGAAGGTGAGTAATTTGTTCACAGTGTCTGTAAATAAGTGGCAGGACTAGGATTCCATTCCGGGTCTGACTCCAGAGTTGCTGCACTTTCCACTCGGCTAAGCTCAAAGCCCCTCTGGGTAATATCACTCAGACACGGGGGTTAATTGATACGGGCTCCATAGGAGGCGACAGGATGATGTGACCACCCAGAAAGATAATTTTGTTTTAGGCTGTGTTAATGGAAGTATAGTCTTTATAACATGAAGTCCTTATAACATAAACCTTATAACCTGGTGCTGCTCTGCTCTGGGGAGATCACAGATGATGTATTTGGACCTACTCTGGGATCACCCTTTTCAGAAGTATATAGCCATTTTAGCTCTTCTAAAGGGGTAATTTACCAGAAACCTTGTTGCCTGAGGAGCTACCAAAGGAATTGGGAGTATTTCACATGGGGAAGAGGAGATCCAAAGGGACATAAAGACTGTCATATAGAAGAGTCTCATTCTTGCTGAAAGGTACAGGGAGAAAGGTTTTGGCTCCATGTTCACAACAGAACCTTCTGATTTATCTTGGTATATAGTGAGTTAATTACTATCAGAGGTAATCAAGCATGGAATGGAGGCAGCGGAGTATGGAATGAATGCCCTCTGCTATTCTTTTTTTTTTTTAGCTGTTGATGGACCTTTATGTTTATTCATTTATTTATATGCGGTGCTGAGAATTGAACCCAGCGCCTCACCCATATGAGGCAAGCACTCTACCACTGAGCCACAACCCCAGCCCACCCCTCTGCTATTCTTTTATTTTTTTAAATATTTTTTTAGTTGTCAGTGGGCCTTCATTTTATTTATTTATTTATTTATTTATTTACTTACTTACTTACTTACTTATTTATTTATATGCTGCGCTAAGAATCAAACCCAGTGTCTCACACATGCTAGGCCTGCACTCCACCACTGAGCTACAACCCCAGCCTGCCCTCTGTTATTCTTCTGTCAAAGTCCCTGACTGTGACTGTCCCCCTGCTGCTCTGAGTTTGGTTGCTGGTGGGGGTTCCTTGGGAGAGGATTTATATTGTCTGACTCTCTAAGCCCAGAACTCTTTGGCTGTCTCCCAGAGGAGCCTGCTTGCATGTGCCCCCTGGTGTGGCAGCTAGCGTGCAGAGTTGGAGTCAGACTTAGAAGGCCTGGTTTGAATCCTGGTTTAGCCCCTTATGTCTGTGTAACATTGGACAAGACTTGTCCTCTCTGTGAAGAGGATCATATCTACCCTCCCTGCAGTCTTTTTTGAGGCAGTGAGAGAGAAATTCTTCGTCCAGGAGAGAGGGCTTCAATACCCACGCTGGTTATTAACAGGTGCAACTCTGGCCACTAGGAGTGTAATCACCTTCAAGGAGCCTTTCTATGCAAACACTGAGAGTGTTTTTATGACTTCTTTTACTAACAATGTGTGAGCAAGTTCCCTGTCGTCCAGTCCAGTGAATGTAGGAGACAGGAGAGACAGGCAGGTGTTGAGGAGGGAGGGATCCAGGAGAACTTCGTGGGGAAAATGACATTTGAGTTTGGCTTAGAACCTTTGTCATGCAGGGAGGGGACAAAGGTTATAGCAGAAGCAAAGGCCTGAGGAGGCCAGGGTGTGGTGGTATAAAAATGACATGGGAAAAAGAATAAGATCCCAGAGAGGTCTGGAATCTTCCTGAGGAGGTGGAGGTGTTCCTGTCCAGCTGGGAGACTTCCCCAGGACGTGAAGCTGACATTTCTTTGATGGTTGCAAGAGATCAGTTCACTGTAATTTACTGGTGAAACTTGGGTCCTGAAGAGGCAGGGGGAGACGTTCCTGGAAGCTTTATATTCCCTTCATTTCTCAGATGAAGGTAAGGTCCAGAGATGGGAAGGCTATTTCCCAGAGCAGGGGTGGAACAAGCTGTGATCAGAGCCAGTGCAGACACTTTATCCAGGGCTGTTCTCTGTGCCCCATGGGAAGTCCCTGCCCAGACAGAGTATGTCTGCCCATAACATTTTTCCTGGTTCTGCCTTCCACCAGGTTGGTCTGTCTTAAGGAGAATGAGAAGAAGGGAGCAAAAGGTGTATTTACCAAAGGAGCTGGTTGGACAGGTCTCCTTTGCATGGCCCAAGGTCAGAGTCCAGGCCAGGTCAGTGGAGGTGGGTAGAGTCAAGCCTTGGCCTGCCTCCAGCTAGGGGGCTTTGGTTAAGGGTGATCACTGGTAGGGACTGAGGTTTTTCCAAAGCTTGGCCTGAGAACAGTGGGCTGAACAGATTACAGCCCACACATTCTTTCTCAGGAGATTAGGGCCATGGGAGATTAAGGGATACACAGGAGGCTGGAGGAGGCCTGTAAATTTCCCATTTGGGGCAATTAATTTGATGGATTGTAAAACAGCTCCCTACTTCCTCTCTACCTCCCAGAACTGGACAGTAGGACTGGCTGGTGAATGTTCCCCAGAACACCCTCTCCAGTGTCCTACCTAACCTCCTTAGGCCCCTGTTAAAACATGCCCTGGGCAGGAGTGAGGTCTGTCCCTTTCCTGCTGCCCTCCTGGTGCAGGATGAGCACATGGTGGGTATTTTATGCAGGCATGCAGAGCTGGTACTTATCTTATTGGAACCTTTCCAGGAAGCTGTTAGTAGGAGGATGGGGTGGGGCTCATGGTGGCAACTCTAGTTTTTAAATGTAGCCAAGCCCCAGGGGTGAAGTTATCAGCCCAAGGTTCCTCAGGTCATTGGTGACAGCTGGGATTCTAGCCAGGATTCTTCACTTCTCTGCTAGGCATCTCCCAACTTCTGGTGTGCTTGAAGTGAAAGTGAAATTAATAGCAAGTGATTATTCTGGTTTCTCTCCTGACTTCCTACTTGTCCCCAGACAGTCACGGGTCCTTGCTCAGGTCCTTGCACAAGGTGTGACACAGCTCTACTAGCATCTCCCCCTGTCCGTGAGGGCTGTGGTGGGGCTGCACTCCTGCCAGGCACTCTATGTGTCTTTGGACTCATTGGGCACCTCCATTCTCAGTGGGGTCTGACACCTGTGATAGGTAAAGGATGTCTTGGATGCCCTGCCCTCACTAACTTGCATCTGGATGGGTGCAGCTGGTCCTGCCTTCCCACCAGGGACCCGAGACCTCACCTTAATGTGCCTCCTGGTGTTGCTAATTTGGGGCTCCTTTTTCTGTGGTCTGTGTCCTGCTAAATCACACCATTCCCTTTGGCTTGAACTCTCCAACAGCATCATATTGCTTGTCTTCACTTGGACAGTTTCCATCACAGGGATGATTTCCTTTCCATGCAGATACCTCCTGTGCTTTTTTGGGGGGGAGGACAGGGGGCACTGGAGATTGAATCCAAGGGCACTGTACTACTGAGCTATACCCCCAGACCTTTTTATTTCTTATTTTGAGACAGAGTCTCACTGAGTTACCCAGGCTGGCCTTGCCTTATGGTCCTCCTGCTTCAGTCAGTGCAGTAGCTGGTATTAGAGGTGTGTACCGCCACGACTGGCTTCCTGTGTATTCCTTAAGGCTCACCCATCACTCTAGAAGCCTTTCCTAACCACTCACCACTGAGGCTCTGTGACATCCCTTTGTTGGTGGTGCTTATGTGCATTTACTTAGCAATTATGCAATGAGGAACCTTTTTGAGGCCGACAGTGATGTAGGTACCAGGGAGTACAGCAGTGAACAAACCAGAGATGTCTCCTCAGGAGCTTGGGTGCTATCCTGTCTTACCCACTGCATCACCTCAGTTTATACTGATCTCTCTGTCCTGCTTTAGCCTGTGAATTCTCCTATGTTTTATTCATATACATCTCTCTGTCCCCAGCACTCAGCACAGTGTCTGGCAAAGGAAACCTTAAAAGTTAATGTTGAATGGATGAATGAAGGAACAGGTTTCTGCCTTTCTCTCCTCTTAGCCCACCTCTAGGGCAGAACCCTCCAGTTGCTTGAGTGAGGCTTTCCCTGCCTCCCACCCACAATTCCCTTCCCCTGTGCACTCTTGAGCTGCTCACATGGCTGTTCTGGTTCATATTACACCTTTTTGTGTCTGCGTCTTCTCCCTGCCCCATCATCTAACTAAACTTCTTCTAGGCAGGATCCATTTCTATTTTAATTTTGTGTTACTTGAAATTTCTGCTCATGCTTACATTTGGTAAAATGAAGAGCAATACCTGAAGCAGTATGTAAAGAAATCAAAATAAAAGGGCAGACCAGATGCCTAGGTGGGCTCCTGCTGTGTGCCAGCCCTGGACCAAGTGCTGGGTGTTCTTAGGTGGATGAAGTAGAGGCGTCTTCCTTGAGGAGCCTAGGGGAAGAACTTGCAGACAGGGTGCAAAGGTGTCTAGCTGGCCGGCAGCCAAGACTCTTGAGTTGTAGGATGGTGCCCAGATCTTTCCTTTTGGCCAAAGAAGATGCCACTATGGACTTAAAAGGGGGTATTAGACAGACCTGGATTTTAATCCCATTTCTGTCCCTTGCCAACTATGTGAGTCCACTTTTCTGAGCTTTAGTTTCCGTCTGTAATGAGGAGCTAGTGGGAACACCTACTTTATAGGGTATTCAGGCATTGATTATTACTGAGTTCTTACTTGGAGCCTGGCATTGTTGCAGTTGCCAGATGGGATAGTGAACACAACTGAAAAGGTCTCTGCTCTTGCAGAGCTGACAATTTAGTGGGAGAGAAAGGTAGCAAACAAAATGGTTCAAATGTAGCTGAGTATGGTGGTGCACGCCTGTAATCCCAGTGCCTTGGGAGGCTGAGGCAGGAGGATTGCAAGTTCAAAGCCAGTCTCAGCAACTTAGCAAGGCCCTAAGCATCTTAACGAGACCCTGTCTCAAAATAAAAAATAAAAAGAGCTGGGGTTGTGGCTCAGTGGTTAAGGACTGGTACTAATCCTTGTACCAAAAAAAAAAAAAAGATTGGAGTATATAATCTTGGAGAATGACTTTTCTGTGAAGAAAAATCAACACGGAAAGGGGACAGGAGGGCTGGGTGTGGGAGTAGAGTGGTCAGGGGAGGCCCTTCTGTGGAGATGATATTTGAGCAGACACCTGTACAAGCCATGTAGACATCCAGGGGCAGAATATCCCATGCAGTAGAAACAGTGTTTGCAGAAGACTTGAGTCTGGAGTGTGCTTGGCCGAGAATAAGGAACAGCAAGGAGGTCAGGTGGCTGGAGCTAAGGAGTGGGGTCAGGAGATATGTGTGCAAAGTGATGTGCAGGCCTCTGGCTTTGGCTTTCACCTGAGTCAGGTGGGAATTCATTTGAGGGCTTTGAACAGAGACTGTCATTTGATTTAGAAGGAGGATATTTCTGGTCATTGATCATAGAATGGACTGAACAAAGACTATGTAGGTAGCACATTTAACACAGTGCCTGGTGTGAAATATGCCTTCATTAATGGTAGTTTTGTTTTTCATGTTAAGAATACTTTCAAGGGGCTGAGGTTGTGGCTCAGTGGCAGAGCACTTGCCTCACACGTGTGAGGCACTGGGTTCGATCCTCAGCACCACATAAAATAAATAAAGACACTGTGTCCATGTGTAACTAAAAAATATTTAAAAAAAAGAATACTATTAAATATCAACCTATGTGTCTGCTAGTTTTGGCATAGCTGTCATTTCATCTATTCCCTGCCCTCCTAGGAACATCAGCATCCAGGATGCTGAGGAGGAAACATGGGGACCTGGGCTTGGGGATGAGGAGGAAGGAGGGGACTGGTTCTTTGACTGTTTTTCTTGATGTTCTGTTAGTGGTTGTGGTTGTGGTACAGGAGCAGAGGCAGGAGAAAAGTCCTAGCCTCCATAAACCTAGGAGATCAGAAACTGCCTGTAAATTACAGAGCTGCCCCAGGTCAGCTGCCTCCTGGAATTTCTCTCCTCTCCATCTCTGCTCCTCCTTTCCCTGGTTGTCTAGGATTCCCAGGAAGGACTGGAGCTGCTTCCCTCTTCCCAGCCATGAGCATTCCTTCTCCTTGCCTCCACCACTATAATCTCATCCCTTATGGTAAAATCTTGAGTCCTTGACAGGGTCTCTCTCATGCCTTTTTGCCACTCACCAGATACAGAGGACCTTTGGTATCAGAACTGACAATCTGTTTCTGCTTGATTCCTTTGGATGATAGGGAGAGCTCACTACTTGACTAGGTAGCCACTTCTGTAATTATCACATTCCCATTGGTAGGAAGTCCATTTTAGAGTGAGTTGAAATCTCTACTCTAACCTCCTCCAGTGCTTTTAGTTCTGAACACAGGGAGTCAGTTATAGTTCTCCCCCCGTTTCCCCCATCTTCTGCTTCACCTTCCTGAGGGAACAGTTTCTTTGTTTCCCAGGAGTCTGTGTTCAGTTCTTGCTCTGTTATAATCAGGGTGATCATCTGATGGGGGGTCCAGGAAAGCTCTGCAGAATGAGCTGTGCTTTAGTGGGGTCAGGAAGGCAAGAGAAGCCTTTGAGTCAGAGGTAAGACAGTGCTTTTAAATGGTGTGTAGAGTCCAGCAAAGCTAGGTAGTTGAACATCCCCAGATCAATCAAATGTGTGTGAGAGGGAGGAGAAGCTCTTGAGGTAAGAGAGGTGGACCAGAGACAGAGCGAGAAGCTGAGGTCATGGACTCCAGGTCAGAGGGCTGCCTAAGAGTGAGTTTTAAAACCTGGATTGTTTTAAGGCTTCCCATTCACCTAGAACTGAGGAACATGTTTCTAAGCACCACTAACTCTCCTTCCCGCTTTGGTCTGGGGTTACTGATTAAACCTGTCCTTGGGACCTCTGCAGAGTGAAGTTGAACAAGTCAGCACCTTGAACATGAACATTCTGAACATTCCATTTCTGACCTAGCACTGGGTGAAGCCAGGCTCTGAGCCCTTGCCTTGGGAGCACCCCTTCCTCAGCTGGCCAGCTGGCCTCAGTTTGCCTCTGTCCCACAGTTGGCTGGACACACAGGCCTGGCTTTGCCCTGCAGGGTTTCTGATTTAGGCAGAGAGTCTGCATTAATAGGAGCCTGGACTTGAGCCCTTGGCCAAACATTCCAAATTCTTTGGGCATAAAGATTTTCTAAAGGGGCTTGGGACCCTTCCAGGGCTTAGCAGTTTCTGTTTATGCCCCATGCAGGTATCTATTTGTGTCTCATTTTTATATATTCCCCAAAGTACTTTCCCAGCATCCTGGGGGAGACCTGTCTCTCTCGGCCTGGCTGGATCACTGCAGCTCTTCTGGCAGACCCGCTTCAACTGCTGGCATGTAGTGTCCTCCCACCACCGTCTGTTCTAGCCTGGTGTCTTGCATGCTGAAGGACTGAGGGTGGAGTGGGGCTTTTGTTTTGTTTTTAAATAAGGGCAACGTGGGTAAACAGAGTGGCATTTCTGGTGCCATCGGGGAGGGGCAGGACCCCACATTCCGGCTCCATGACGACAGGCTCTTGGTTTGCTGCTTGCTAGGCTGTGGGCAGCAGCAGTTTAGGCAAGACAATGGTGGCTCTGTTGAAATGCTGCTGCTGGGCTTGGGCAGAACACATTTTAACTGAACATTTTCCACCCTGAGATCTATGGGGATCTGGTGGCATACTCCTCCTTGTTCATTCATTTTCTCTTTGCAGCTTCAGAGCCAAGTTGTTACAGTTCCTTTTCCTCTTCTTCTGCCTACCATTAGCAGCCCTTTGGGGGAAATGGTATTTCCAGTCTGGGGTGGTCAGTGTTTGACTGACTGACATGGTAAGAGAAGGGAAAGAAGGTGGGGTGACATCCCTGAAGCCTGGTCTGGAGAAGGGGCAGTAGGGCTTCAGGAAACTCTGCTTCGCAGGGACCAGGGCTGCCTGGTGGTCAGGAGTGCTGGCTCTGAAGTCAGACTGACTGGGTTAGAAGCTCAGTGTTAACACTTCGTAGTTGAGCCCTGTGCCTCAGTTTCCTTGTCTGCTATTATCCTTAGCACTTTATATGTATATAAGGCCTGACTCACGGTTATTGTGAGGATTAAAGGAATTTAACATATATAAAGTGCTAAGGATAATACCTGGCATATAGTAAACCTAAATCAAATAAGTGCATTTATCATTATGTTAATGACATTTTAATATTGCGCCCCAGCCCTCATCAATATTATATTTACCCTGCAAGGACTTCATCTGAGACTGCAAGAGGAACAGAGCAACATTCTGAATCACAGATTTGATTTACTTACTCCCTGGCTTAAAAGTCTCCATGAGTCCCCATTGATCGCTCTGCATAAGGAGAAAAGAACCTATGTTTATTGAAGACCAACTGTGTGCTAAATACCATACACTTGGTGTACACCTCTTCCTTCCTTTAGCTTAAGTCCAAAGTCAAGACCAATGTGAGAGGCCCTTCACTAATTGGCTTTGTGTTATTTATCTTTTCTCCCCCACCCCTCCAATTCTAAATCAAACAAAAACCTAAGTGTCTCCAAGAATAGCTTATTCTTTGACATCTCATCAGCTTCATCCTCTGTGCCTTTGTGCATGTTCTGCCAGGATTGTCCTGTACAAGGAGGCTGGATCCTGGGAAACAGGCTGGACAGGGCAGCATTTGGGGATCTCCCTAACCACCATCCCCGGTGGACACAGCTTGTGCAGGAGCCTGCTTGTCAGGCGGTCTCTGAGAGGTTGGATCTCATTTGCATCCTGGTTCTATTACATACACTGTGTGGCCCTAGACACACCCTAATATTAGCTGTCCTACAGGCTTGAGGAATTCACGGCATAGAGCATAAGAACAGTGTCTGACTTCCTGTGAGTACCTGAGGAAGCATTTTCTGTTTGGGGTGGCTCTCTTTTCAGTCTCAACACTGGACTGAGTGCCTTTGGGGGATCCAGAAATGGAAGAAGTTCAATGGATCAGGGAAGTCTAAGCAGGGGTTCTTTGACCTGCCTGATACTTCCTGTGGCTGTGGCCCTTGCTGTGGGTCATAGCCATTTCTGCTTTTCTCCAGTCTGTTTGTTACAGGATCTCTTGTTTCTCAGCCCCCGAATGCCCTCCACAGTGTGGCCACTACTTGTGGTGAGAGCTGGGCAATGGATAGGATGGCCTCATAAGATGTGAGGAGTTACCTGTGTACACAAACCTGCTCGCTTCCGAAGGACTTGCCTATCACTGAAAGAGCCACTAGGTGTCAAAATAATGAGTAAGATTTACAGACCAAAAAGAATTGCTTTTGCTTGAGATTAGCTGGATTTTGCTTGAGATTAGTCTCTGCTCAAGAAGAGAAAATGTCTTTTTTTTTCCTACCTAGCTGACTTTATAGGATCAAATTCTCAAAGACTGAGTATCTTGCAAATACCTCTCATTGAAAATGATGAAAACAGTGAAAGGCCTTAGGAAAATAGGGGGAAAAAAGAGTGGAGGTTTTAGTTTCAGGGAGCTGTGGTGAGGTCCATGGTTTGTGTCACCTTGATAGGAGAATTGGGGCATGTCCCTTGTTCTGTCACCAACCAATTGAGTGACCTTGATCAAGTTGGGCCTCAGATTCTTTATAAAATGGAAATAATTGTCTAGGTGTGTCTACCTCCCACAGGTGTTTTCAGGAGCTGAAGATTGTGATTCTTGTGTATTCTTATTTACTTATTCATTAAATCAACCTTTGTAAGATCTGCTGTGTCCCATAGCCAGGTACCCAAGGATGAACAGTACATGATCTCTTCCCTCCTGGAGCTCAGAGATGGCAGTGAGGGGTCAGGGATTGTGAGTGGATGGACACGAGCTTGACAGTCTGACCAGTGCTGTGCTAGAGGCACATAGGAGAGGACTTTTTTTTTTGGTCCTGGGGATTGAACTCAGGGGCAATCGACCACTGCGCCCATCCCCAGCCCTATTTTGTGTTTTATGTAGAGACAGGGTCTCACTGAGTTGCTTAGCTTCTCGCCGTTGCTGAGGCTGGCTTTGAACTCATGATTCTCCTGTCTTAGCCTCCCAAAGTGCTAGGATTACAGGTGTGCACCACCGTGCCTGGCTAGGGATAGTACTTTGGTGCTTCACTCTGAGAGGTCGGGGCAGCTTCCCAGAAAAGCCAATTCTCAAGTGAGGCATAGAAGAAAAAGGTCAGGTGCTCAAAGTAGAGACAAACACGTGGTGCTGTGGAAATCTGCTGAGGTGTGCAGGTGGGGTTGTGGGGCCTGGGAGGAAGAGGCTGCCCTGGGGTCAGGCTGGGGGTGTTCTAAGGGTTGAGCTTTGCCCTGAAGGTGTTAGGGATCGGGGGCAGAATGACTTGAGGCACTGGAGTGCAGAATCAGTTCTGTACTTTACAAATTTTATCCTGATGCTGTGGGGAGGGAGACCTGGCTAATGGCAGGGAGTCCTCCTGTGACCATTTAAATAAGAGATGGTGCATGCATGAACTGAGAAAGGAGTGTGGACATAGAGAAAGAGAGGAGGCACATTTGTGTGTGTGTGTATACATACAAACAAAACATGTTTATATTTTTATGTTTTGGGAAAGGGTAAAACTATATATTCTTGTTGTTTATTGAGATAATCAGAAGTTTGGATGCCCAGCAGTTCCGTTACTATAACTCCATCCTTTTAGGATAGTAAGTACACAGATTGCCAGGGACAAAGGAGTGTTCACTGCAGCCATTTTATAATACTAAGAAATTGCAAAGAACCTGATTGGCCATCAAGAATTGGTTACCTGAATTATGGAGCCATGCAGCTATTAAAAGATACTGCAGATCTGTCTGAACACAGCAGGACAAATAGCGAATGAAAGAATAGAAAATCATATGTGTGGCATTTAGCATCTAGCCTGCTCGCTTTGACTGTTATTTTATGATATTCTCTCTCTCTTTTTTTTTCCCCAGTACTGGGGATGAAACTGACTGAGGGCCTTGCACATGCTAGGCAAGTGCTCTACCACTGAGCTAAATCGCCAGGTTTTTTTGTTTTATTTTGAAGCAGTATCTGGCTAAGTTGATGAGGCTGGCCTTGAACTTGACAATCCTCCTGCCTCAGCCTCCCATGTAGCTGGAATTCAGGCATGTGCTATCAAGCCCAGCTATTCTATGATTCAAAAGCCCACTGATGTTGGGTTTGCTCAAGCCTACTGCACCTCTTCTCTGAGTGTGACTTTATGTCTTGTGTTACTCAATCACTGTTTTGTGTCTGGTCTCTATGAACAAGGACAGTGACTACTTCTTGACTCCCTTATTTCCCCCTCGAACAGCAGGAGTAGGTGGCCACTAATTACTGCAGAATTTAATTGAGTGCAGTGAACAAAAGGCCTTGTTTTCAGCGATAGGTGATGTTAAGCTGCAGGCTGATTCTCCCTCCCTTTTACAAACAGAAACAGTGTGTCCAGCCCATAAAGAGGCTTTTAAACTATGGTAGTGTTAACAAAGACCTCTTCCAGAGACCTTGCTTGAGAGGAGCAGGAGTAAATTCAGGCTTTGTTTCCTCTGCCTTAGGGAGCCAGCTGGAGGTGAGGGGGATGAGGTGTGCCTGCTGTCTAACCGGTTTTTGTTCACAACATGCAAACCTGTGGGGTATTGTTGGGGTGGCAGGAAGGGAGCAGAAGCTTTATCTCATGTCTGTTGGGCACCTTACCTTATTTTGTTCCATCTTCACAGCAGAATGAAGATCAAGGAAATGCTCTGTCTCATTTTACAATAAGCACACTAAGGCTCAGAAGGGCTGAACAACTTGCTTAGATTGTCCTGCTAGGAATTGAGACAGCCAGGATTTACCCACAGGTCTGTCTGTCCTCAAGCCCATGTGCTTTTGCTTTTAACTCTGAGGACCATGGGCAGGGCCATGGTCCGGGCAGAGGAGCACAGTTGCCTATGATGATTTGGCTTTAGGGTGGTGGCCGGGGGTGGGATTTAAACAGTCAGATATTTATTTCATATCTGTTCTGTATGCAGTATGATACTAGACCCTGAAAAGATACACAGAGAAGAGGTCAGCATGGCCTTGTCCTAAGATTCAGCCATCTCGTAGAAGTCGCTTCTTCATATCTGAAGAGATATGGCAGGGGGTGGTGAGGCATAAATAGGGGTGTAAAACCAACGGTGGAGGACTCGGTCAGAAAAGCAGCCAGAGGGATTGCGGTAGCTGAGATGTCTCCTGTAGGAGGGAGTGGTGTGAGCAGAGGTGTAAAGATGAGAGTCTGGGGGTGTTCTTAGAGGTGACAAGTGGGAGGCTGGCTGGCTGGGATTCTCCCACTGCTGGGGAGCGGCTACAAGCTTTTGAACAGAGTCAACATGGTGCGAAACAGTTCAGGGGATATTCCTCTGGCTGCGGTATAAAATGTAGAGTGTAGAGGGAGAAAGGAGGAGGTTGCCTCACCTTTCTAGGATGTTTACCCAACTGTAAGATTAATGGTGGGAAGGGTAGGAATGCCCTGGCTGAGGTGGACTGGAGGATCTAGGTATTGACTTGGATAATCTGATGGTCTTGACAGTAGAAAGGAGCAAATAGCTGAGTGTGCCCTGTGTCCTGGGGTGTGTAACCACTCACTGCTGCTGCTTAGCTTAACAGGGTGTGTGTGCATCCATTCAACAAGTATTTATTGAGTGCCTGCTGTGGCACTTGAGCTGAGTGTATGGTAGTGAGCAGACAGATATGATCCTCCACTGTGCGGCTGGCTTTGAGATTAAATGTCATGTGAGGGGAAAAAAAGTGACAGGAAAAACATCTGAACTGCTCTAAGAAAACAGCTCAATCTTCCAGAGTGAAAGCACCGCTTCTTACTGAAACGATGTGTTCTTATAGAGGAAGCTCAGGACACCACTTGCCCAGAAGCAAGTGGGAGCTTTAGACATTAGTCCAACCCCCTTAAGAGGGGCCTTGCAGTAGTTGAGGGAATCGCTTCAAGTTGTACAGAACATTCCTGGAAGTCTCTGTGCTTCCCCACACTCCACCGTTGCCAGACTGGTTGCTCCCCTGGGGTAGAAGAAGGAGTGGAAGAGAAGAGGAGGATAGGGTGAATGCTTAGAAATGGAAAAAGGAAGACATTTCAAACTGGTCAAACCCAGAGGAGCACCCTGTTAGGCCCACAGATTGTGTTTAAGGAAGCTTTGCCAGTTCCCCAAGGTTGGTCACTTTGTATCCCAGAAATTGCTTTTTTCTTTTTTTTAGTACTGGGGACCAAACTCAGAACCTGGTGCATGCTAGGCAAGCACTTTACCCCTGAGCTACATCACCAGCCCTCCCAGGGCTTATTTCTGAAGGTCCAAGTGGTAGGGGCCAAGATGTCATTCACTTTAGAAGGCCAGCTACCCTGAGAAATTCTGTAGACTTTCTTTTGAGTCTTGAGGCTCTGCCTCTCGTATGTCCATAATATGTATGCAGCCTCAGATCCACTGGGCTGTGTCACCAGAGGCTAGGGGGAGGCACACAGTGACTGCAGTCCCTTCCTAAAGTGAGGACCAATTGGCCCACAGGCAGCTGTGCTGAGCCTCTGAATGAAATGGGTCCTAAAAGGGAGACCCACACACAATACTTTGGAAACTTCAAAGGTGGCAAAAGTGGAGCTTTACTCCAAACATTTTTTAAAAATTACTTTTTGTATTATTCATATTTGTTGTTGTAAATTTAAACAATGCAATTAAGCAATAAGAAGAAAAGAATCCCTTGTAATCTTATCACCCAGAAATAGAAATCATTACTATTAACATTTGGTTGTATTTAGCTATGCATATGTGTGCATGTGTTAGCAAGAATGAGATAACACTATATGCTGTTTTGTATTTCTTCACTTAGCTATAAGAAAAATTTCTGTGTCATTAATATTTACATCATAAGTTTTAACAGCAGCATAATATTTCATTATATATTTGTATCATGATATACCTGGCCAGTAATGGGTAAGATTTTGGGCGGTTGTTTTCCAAAAGTAGCATCTTTATTGTAGTAGCTGATTCTAAAATAAGCACATGCTTAAGCTGAGTAGATAGGGAGGAGGGGAGGCCAAATTCTAGAGGTTACATACTGTAAGATTTCATTTATATAAAATTCTTTTTTTTTTAATATTTTTTTTTAGTTATAGATGGACACAATGTCTTTATTTTATTGCTTTGTATGTGGTGCCGAGGATCGAACCCAGGGCCTCATGCATGCAAGGCAAGCGCTCTACCGCTGAACTACAATCCCAGCCCTAAAATTCTTAAAATGACAAAATTATAGTGTCAGAGAACAGATAAGTGAAGAATTCAGAAGTGTTTTTTTTTTTGAAGTGGAAGAACTGTTTTTGTGTCCTGATTAAGGTGGCAAGTCTAAAATTTTATTTCCAAATAAAATGTGTAAATAAATAAGTACATTCACAGTGTAAAAAGTATGTGATGGTAAAGAGGAAACCTGTGGGTAGCCCTTTGATTGGTGAAAGTTGTGGGGCGTGGGTTGTCAAGCAGTCAAGATGCTGAGGGCCTGACATGAGCAGGAGCATCCTGGGGCATCTGAGAGTGTCGAGGGCTGGGCTGAGCCACAAGGGGCGGAAGTAGATGAGCCTGGAATGGGGAATCTCTCAGCTGAACAAGGCCTTGCCTGTTGGATTTTCACAGTGGATGGAGAGGAAGACTCAGGCCAAATAATGAGGGGACAGGGTAGTGGTATGGAAGGCATGAACTTGGAGTCAGACCCTGTGTGCTGCAGCACAAAGCCCAGAGCCCAGCAGAGGAAGCAGGTGCCAATCTAAATTCCCATCCCTCACACTGCACCTGCACAGAATGGATGTGTCTCCCTTTGGTCCAGCATCCTAGCTACACATTAGAGCCATCTGCTGTTCCCAATGTAGTTCATGTCCAGACCTCACCCCATGACTGAATGAGAATTTCTGAGTTTGTGCTCCTGGCAGTATTTTGTTTTAAGGTCCCTGGTGATTTTAATGTACACCCAGGATTGAGAATCATGTGATTAGAGCATAAACATATAAGTTGTTTCTTTCAACCCATCATGACTCAGCACAGTACACAGTCTTTGGGAGGGCCACAAAGTTACCACCTCCCTGTTTTCTCCCACTACTGCAGTCAGTGGGGAGTTTGAGGCGGCAGCAGTGTGGTGTGCAAGGGGCTGGTCTGGGGACTTCCCTCTGTGGGCCCTGCTGGAGTCTGGTGTCTGTGTGCTGAGGGTCCTTTAGTTGGGATGCTGGCTCCCTATATTCTTTTTTTTTTGGTACCAGAGATTGAACCCAGGGGCACTCGATCGCTGAGCCACATCCCCAGCCCTATTTTGTGTTTTATGTAGAGACAGGGTCTCACTGAGTTGCTTAGTGCCTCGCCATTGCTAAGACTGGCTTGGAATTCGCAATTCTCCTGTCTCAGCCTCCCTAAGTGCTGGGATTACAGGCTTGCGCCACCGCACCTATATTCCCATGCTGGACGTGATTCCTAATTTTGAATGCTGAAGTTGATGGCTTTCTGGTGGCCCAAGTCTTGACCCATCTAAAGGGAGGAGAGTCTGGAAAGCTTATAAGAGAGCTGATTTGGGGCATGGCACATGCCTGGTGTGATCAGAGGGAGATCTTGATATTCTTGCATATTCATGGTAATTTTTAGCTCACAGGGTGCTTTCAGATGTAGACTCACCCAGTCCTCATAGCAAGCCTAGCAGGCAGACAGGCCTGAAATGGAGGAAAATGGAAACAGATTCAGCAGGGGTCTTTGATTTAAGGAAAAGTGGAATCTATCTTTTCACTGCTATACTAGTCCCTTGTCTTTCTACCCAACTATCAAGGTCCATAGATTCACTAGAGACCTCAGGGTTTACCCCTCCACAGGAAACACTGTTTTATTATGGCAAGGTATATGGTTACTGGCCAGGATGCTAGTTTTTTAGGCACTCAGGAAAATCCAGCTGAGTCCCAACACATGTGTTAATGGTGTCGATATGTCAGTGCCTGTGCATTAGAATGTTAGGTGATGTTTGGAAACAAGGAGGCATGGTTTTAAAATCACCTGTTGCTTTATTTTTATCTGGATGGTGCTTCAAATACATATCTCTAGCCCTGATATTTTTCCTGGGTTCTAGAAAAGCATCTTTAATAGTCTAAATTATTCAACTGAACTTTGGTGTCTTATCAGAAACTGGACAGCAGTAGTAATAGTGGTTGTGGTAGTAATAATAGCTTACATTTACTGAGTCTGCCTTACAGTCAGCACTTGGAACTCACCTAAGCTCAGAAGTTTGTTGAGGACATTAAATATTTCCATTTCAGAAGCCAAACCAAACAAAAAACTCCTTCCAGTCATCAGTTAAATTAGTCATGATACCTCCTTACAGTGCATTACTATGCATCTATTCAAACTGGAGCCGTGAAATATTAACTAAGGATGTTGAAAATGTTCCCTGTACATTAGTAGATAAAAGAAAATTATGAAACTGGCGTTTGGAGCTTTTCAATGCATGTTTAAATCCAGATACATACTCATCATTTTACTGGGGAGGAAATTGACATGTCTAAAGGCCACACAGTGTTTGGGATCTTGGTCTCATTCTCATTTGTTTCTATTTTTAAAATAGAATAGTGGTAATCAAGGGTCAATTGCTGTGTTCAGGTCAGAAAAGAGGGGTGAGTCAGGGAGACCTATTTGATACCTCATTACTTTGTGTAGCTCTTTATAGTTGATAAAGCACTTTAAAGCATATATAACTTTTTCCTAACTTAAAAAAGAATACATAATTATTATATAGTTAAGAAAACAGAGAAATGACCAAAGGAAGAAAACATTTCTAGTTCTGCAGGATTAATCACTGTTACCCTTTTTGCTTGTCCTTTTTCATTGCAAATACAAATTTTATAAACCTGGGATTGTGTTGTACATATGGTTTTGATTTCTTCTTTAATTTATTATAGACATTTCACCTTATCATTGTTCTTCTACAGCATGATTTCCAGTGGCTATAAGGTGGCCTTCTAACCTATAAATATTAGGTTGTCTTCAATTTTTTTCATTATCTTTAATGATGCTGTTATAAACACCCTGGTCTTTATGAACATCTCATGTTGTTTCCACAGATTAAAATATTGATTTGTCCCAGGACCAGTGTCTGATAATGCATTTTCTATTTATGTTTTCTCTTTAAAACAGCATCATTAAGCTGGTAGAGAAGAGATTATTATCCCCATTGTACTGGTTGGAAGATGAAGCTTATGAAAGTTTCTATTTACTCAAGATAAGAAACTACTTGGAGTAAGAAGGGGAATTGCTTTAACCCAGTGAGTGTGAGATAACAGAGTAGAAAGTGAGTTCAGATTCATCTGTTTTGTTGTATTATTCAAAGTTCCCAGAAATTCCCCTTTCTGTAGCCTCCACTGATGTCTTGGGTCTGCCCTCTGTCCCCACAAAGAACAATTTTTCTCCCTTTCCTTATTTGCGAAGGCTCCCTGTAGCTATGAGTATTCACTTTTCTGAATTAAATCATCATTGTTCCCTCATAAAGCATGGTTTTTAGTTTATTTACAGCCTCTGACACCACTCAGGGCATATTACACTTTTCAGCAATCCTCTTAAAGTATGTGCATTAGCAACTGTTCAGGTTGGAAGTGACTGAAACCCATGTCAAATGGCTTTAACAGAAAAGAATATGTATTGACTCTAATAACTGGGAACTCTAAGGGGGGAATTGACCTGGCCTAGGTACTCTTGGATTATAGGGCTAAAAGGCATTTGAGGGCTTGGTTCTCTCTCCACCTTTTAATTCTGCTAAAACTCCTGCCAAGAAAGAGAGATGTTCACACTCTTTCAGAATTTATATGTTACTCTTTTTTTGGTATATTACTTCTTATTTTGTTTGGTCCTGTTTGGTGGAGCATGGTGGCTGACAATTGCAATGTGCAGAGGTGTGGCTTCCTCCATGAAGGGATATGTGTTAGCAGTATGTGTCATTTTGTTGTGATTTTGCACAATTGGACACTCTGGTAACTGGTCGGCTTAAAATGGGACTGTGATCTCTTTCTTGTTTTTTTTTTTTTCTTTAATTAAAGACAATGTCTTGCTGTAGCAGTTGCCATTTGTAGTCCCAAGTAGCAGGGACTACAGATGCATGCTACCATGCCTGGCAGTATCATACTTTTATTAATGAAACCTAAAATCAAAATAGGTCCCTATTGATATGTAATCACATCTAGAACTTCTGCTCAGCCTGTCTCTCCCCTCTTATACTGCTTCTGCCGGGAGGTTTTTGACTTGTACTTTAATCTTATTCCAGTTAGATTTCATATGGCTGTACTGGGTCCAGAGAATCAGCCTGTTGAGATTTCTTCTAGCCCGAATTCTGTCATCTGCTTCCTACTACCCTCTCAGCCCAGTGCATTCTGTAGTCAGGTAATAGGATGGATGCAGCTGACATTGGGTGGGGATGGGAGATAGAGAAGGTAAGACAGCTCCTGGCAGGCAGCCACATCAAAAGAGCCAGAATCTTCTTCCCTCTCCTGCTCCCCACCCCAAACTCCTACAGTTTCCTTTGCATGACCTAAGAGATCAGCCTTCTGGGTTCATGTTATATCAAAGGTCACCAGGAAGGGCTTTAGGCAGTCTGCTTTTCTACTGAGGTCTCAAATGGACTTAATTTTAAGTAGGAAGGATCTAGGTTAGACTTTAAGAACTTCTTGGCATTTGTGGCATATTAGAAAAAGTGGTAGAAGATACTTTCTAGAAGCTCTCAGGCACTGAGCGTGTTTCTTGAGAAGTCTGCAGTGGTATAGGGCATCAACCAAGAGGCTGGAAGTCCTTATGCATCTTGTTGAGCCTGTTGGTTGATTCTTCCAGCCTTTTGCTTGCAGGAGCTCTTATGCGGGAGGGGGCATGGGTGTGCAGGGTAGCTTTTGGCCTCTGTTGCTCTATTAATGTCTCCAAACCCTGTTATTCAGCTACAAAAACAGTTTTCTTCCTTTGTAAGCAAGAAACACAAAGCATCCCTTCAGAGAGGGTGGGCAGACACTTCTGGCAGTGTGTTACATTCATCCCATGCAGCACGGGGGAACCACCCCAGATGGCTTGGAAGAAACAGAGTTGGACATCAGCATCCAGAGGACCCCTGGGAACAGAGGGCACTGGGGGCTTGAGTTCACAGATGATGGCCAGCAGGGAGGCTGATCTAGGCACTGGCTAGCGTGAGTTGGGGGGGGGGCGGGGCTGGAGAGCAGTGTTTTCCATGCAGCCCAGCCAGTCTGATGGAGCCTCCTGTGTGCTCTGTGTGTGTGTGTCTGTGTCTAGACCTGAATCTGGGAACAGTTTCCCTCTTGGTTGCTTGGGAGGAGAGGGAGGCAGATCTCTGCTGAGGAGTGTTGAGTGTGTGTGTATCTTCCTCACTTCATGGTGGGTTTGCCAAACCTATTGATGTTTTGACATTCCATCCTTTGACACCTGATATCCTTTGAGTAGAACTCAGTAGCTCTCTAGACCTACTTGCACCAGATACTGATTTGACTTGAAATAAATGGGGTTCTGTCTGCTCTCTCCCCCACCTCCATCCTGTCCCCCTTCTCTGCAGGCATTCTTTTCTTATCTTTTTTTTTGGGTGGTGGTGGTGGTGGGGATGCTGGGGATTGAACCACTGAGCCACATCCTTAGCTCTTTTTATTTTGAGACAAGGTCTTGCTAAATTACTTGGGGCCTCTCTAAGTTGCTGAGGCTGGCTTTGAACTTGCTATTCTCCTACCTCAGCCTCTTGAGGTGCTGGGATTACAGGCGTGTGCTGCCATGCCCTGCTTCTTTCCTCTTTTCTATCTGCCCCAACCCCCATTCCACCCAAGAAAGATTGGTGGAGGGAGGCTGTTGGTTAGGCAGAAAATGACTTCCTCAACTTTGGATGGGCCCTTCTTTCTGGGCAGTGGGTCCAAAGAAACATCCAGGGTTCATTGGTGAGGTTGGGTGGTAGTGGTAGAGGTGATGGGGTTGAGGCAAGAAGCCAGCATGTCTGGGTATCAAACATGGGTGCTGAAATCACTCTGGTACAAGTGCTGGTCTGAGTTCTGGACCTGTCCGCCATGGTTTGGAGATCTCCTGTGTGTTGGGGAGGAGTGGGGTGTGAGGCAGAGGTAATAGGTTGTGGCTATTCTCTCTTGGGTTTAGTGTGCCATGGGACCCAGGAGTACCTGGTGTGTGGAGACTTGTGCTCATGCTGCAGCTTGTAAGGGGTGGGCTTCAGAGATGGAGGGCCTTGTGTTATTAAGCAGAGTTATTTTCTTCCTTCACCTTTCCTAGCGTGGCAGAGATACCTGTTGACCAGCGCTGCCACAACTCGATCAGTTTGTATCAACCAGATTTTTTCTTTTCTCTGTTATAAGAACAGAAACAGCTTGGGGCTGGGATTGTGGCTCAGCGGTAGAGCGCTTGCCTCGCATGCGTGAGGCCCTGGGTTCGATCCTCAGCACCACATACAGAGCAATAAAATAAAGACAGTGTGTCCATCTACAAAAAAATTAAAAAAAAAAAAAAAAAAAAAAAAGAAACAGCTTGCGAAAATCCAGCATCAGCTAGGGGTGGGGAGATTAGTTGAGGTTTGTCCTAATGGAATGCTTTCTGTGCTGTTCTGGGGATTGCTAGAGAAATTACATTTTAATGGGAATATGCCTTTCTAAACTTTAACTAGCAAAGCCACAAGAGCATTTGCCAGTTAATAATATACCTGGTAAGTTGTTGAGTTGAAATTTAACAGCCAATTTAAAAAACAAGGTAGAGAATTTTAAAAATAGGACATTGAGAACACATGTGTCCTAGGGTGATTTCTGAGTTTGCGTTGGAATCAGTGATTTTGTGCTGACGAAGGGTTTCATTGGCCCTATATCACTGGTGGCCTTTCTGGGAGGCCCTAATGCCTGGCTTTCTGTCTCTGAAACATAATTTAATGTGCTGCCACTTGTAGATGAACCAGGAAACCATTTCACAATTTTGCAAAGCCATAGCAGCAGTAGAGAAGGCAGTGGGAATCCATGGTGCAGATAGATGCTTCAGGCAAGCACAACAATAAAACCCTAGGGACCAGAGCAGAGGGTGCTCAGAGCAGGGGTGGGGCTGGCTGAAGGAATAAAGCAGGGAGTGGAGTTTCTGGTCTGATATCTGAGATGACAAAGTCCTTCTGCAGAGTTTACTTTGGAAAAGAGAAAAGGTTACCCCCCCCCGCCAAATCTCTGAATGGAAAATTTAAGGAAACTGAAACAAAGGCTCCACTTGGATTCCAAATGGTGTTTGTCACTGTAGGAGAGTGGTACTTTTTGTGAAAGGCCCTGGATCACAGTAAGGCCTTCTCTAGCTTAAGCTCTCAGTCTTATTTTCACACCCTGGAAAGTGAGTCCAGATGTCCCCCAGCCTTGCGTGCTTGCCCTGGGGCCATGGTGGACTTGTGGCTCACAGGGTGGCACTGGAAGTGAGCTCCACATGTGGATTCTGCTTGATACATGTTTATGTTCCTCAAGGTGCCTGACACCAGGGGTTGCTCTCTGGGTATTCGTGGAACAGTTAGAGCTGTGTGCAGCTTGAACGTAAACATATGCATGCATGTGTGCACACATACACACATGCGTGTCCTGAGTTAGTCCCTGTCTTCAACTCCTTCTGAAGTTTTCTTTCTCTTGCCTCTTGTGCATCTTCATTTCTGCCTGGTTGATTGAAAGAACTAGTGTGTGCCAGACAGGCAGTGCACTAAATGCTTTGATGTGGACTGTCTCATGTACTTCTTAAAGCCACCCTATGAGGTTGCTGTTTTTCAGATAAGAAAATTGAGGTAAAAATAATTTTCACAGAAATTTATGGTCATATCAGAATTATCTCTGATTCCAAAGCTGAGCTCTTAATTTCTAAGCCACAAACCTCTCTTTTCTGGACTTTGAACTGGAGTGGGGCAGGTGCCTCAGTGTATGCCCCATCCCCCATCTCTATCTATAGACCTGTCTCCCCCACTGCCCCCAGGAGTAGGAGAGCCCTAGAGGTGAGATGGCAAGAGAGAATTGTCAGGTGCCGAGGGATTAGCATGGTGGGTTCTGTGAATTTGATTCCTCCAGATGTTATCGTTGCTGTTGGTACAATACATTAAAATTAGGAAGGAAAAACAGCAAGCAGGGAAGAGTTGGTGTAAAGTAAGGGTTTTCAAGCTTTTTGAATCATGTGTATTCCATAAGTAAATTTAGCACGTACTCCAACATGTGTATACTCATTAATACTTTATACACATAAACTGCTGAGCTAATGTATCTATAAGACACATTCACATATTTAAAGAGATAATAGGGCTAGAATATAGCTCAGTGGTAGAATGCCTACCTAGCATGCATGAGGCCCTGAGTTGAATCCTTAGCACTTCAAAATTAAAATAAGATAAAATGAAATAAAAATGAGTAGATTGTCTGTTGTTTTGTTCCTGAACTGTAGTGGCCCATCTTGGGCGCTATGGAGTGCTCTACACTTTGGAGATCTCTGGTCTCCCCCCACTTACCTGCTGAATGCCCTGCTACTGCAGCCATGAACCCTCTGAGAGAGGGCACACCTGGCTCCACACTTCATTTTCAGGTGCTCTGATTTGCAGAAGCAGATGGGCTCTGCCCTTCCAGCCCACATGTTTTTGGCCTGGAGTTCTATGAAATCTACTGGAACCTAGATTGAAACTCTTCTAACTGTTGCTATGGCTGTAGGCATTTGCTGTTATCCTTGAGTCCCTGAGTCAGTCCCAATAGCTTGTAGATGTCTTGAGGTATAAGGGAAAGGCCATTTCATGGTCTTGGGTACAACTCAAAGACTGTGGGGGATGTGGAGAAATTGGAACTCTTGTGGACAATTAGTGGGAACATAAAGTAGTGCAGCTGCTAAGGAAAATAGTTTGGTAGTTTCTCAAAAACCTAAATGGAGCCAGGTGCAGTGGCACATGCTTATAATCCCAGTGACTGGAGGCTGAGGCAGGAGGATCACAAGTTCAAAGCCAGCCTCATCAGTTTAGTGAGGTCCTAACTAATTTAGTGAGACCCTGTCTGAAAAAATAAAAGAGGTAGGCAATCCTGGTACCAAAAACAAAACAAAACAAAAAATCTAAATAGAATTATCATATGATCCAGCATTTCCACTTCTAGGTATATACTCAAAGGAAACAGAAGCAGGGACTCAGACATAGTTGTATACTGATGTTCATTACAGCATATTCACAAGAACCAAAAGATGAAAAGAACTCAAGTATACATCAGCAGATGAAGGGATGAACAAAATGTGATATCTACATACAATTAAATATTATTTGGCCCTGAATAAGAAGGAAATCTGATATATGCCAGATGTGGATGAACTTCAAAGACATTCTACCTAGAGAAATAAGCCAGTTACAAAATGATAAATATTGTGAGACTCTACTTATGAGTTACCTAAAACAGTCAAATACGTAGAAGCAGAAAGTAGATTAGAGGTTTCCAGAGGCCGGGGGAGGGAGGAATTGGGAATTACTGCTAGATTACAGCATCTCTGTTTGGGCTAATGAAAAAGTTTTAGAAATAATGGCAATAGCTGTACAACATTGTGAATATAATAAAATAAGAAAAAAACCTTAAGGGAAGCAACAAGAGGAGGTTGGGGAGAGATCAGGTAGTTAATTCTGTTGTTTGAACTTGGTGAAGTACTGATCAGAGCCAGGCTGTCCCCCTATCTTTGGATACCCGCCGCCAGACACAAGGCTGCTTGAATGGGACACCTTTGGCCACACCCTGGCCATTCTGACTGGCTGTACAAATACCTCTCCTGGCCCCATGGGGAGATGGTCATCAAGATTTAGGTCATGAAGTAGGACCATTTGTTCCCCTTCTTGTCCTCTCTTCCCAGTCAGCTGATGGGACAGCTCTGGTGCTGCAACCCAGTGCCCTGTGATGGAGGACACACCTCTCCGGGGCTCCATTGTCAGGACTCTGATTTTCAGCAGCTGGTCGTGGTTTCTCTTGAGTCATGAAGTAGGGCAGACAGGTTTCTTTGGAGTTAAATTTAGGGCTAGAATTCAGGGGTGACTGAGAAAAGCTGTGTTTAACTTCTATCCCACCATCAAAAAAGAAAGAAAAAGTCCTAAATTAAGCAAGGTACACGGAACCTGCAGGTATCTCACCAAATTGGAACACATACCTCTAAAAATAAAAGATGCTGAAATTTGGAAAAGACCAAATGTGGTTGCTCAGTCAGGTACTTGCTTCCCTGGGTTTCTGTTTGCACCACCCTCATCCTAGTGCTGCAGCTGCACAAGACAGAGCTAGATGGCATAGTCCCCTCTAGGAGGATTGTGCTGTGTACAAGGATCCTAGCAGGACACATGGGCCCTGAGCAGGAGTGGGAGGCCACCTGTTCCACCAGTGGGGAGGCAAATCCAGGAGAGGCCTTGATAACCATCCCCATGGGTCCCAATGGCTTCCCCTGCTCCTAGTACCCTACACCCGCTTTCACAAGGTGGCACTTTGATTGCCCTGGGGTGAGAGGAGCAAGTATGCAGCTGTTTGTCTTTAACTCGAAAGTCCCCTAGTGCTAGTTCCCAAGGCATATATGACCAGACCCCATATCTTGGGTTCTATGATTTTTTTCTTATTGCTTTTGGGTGTTGGGCGGACCCAGGTGCTGGAAAGATTCTCAGAAACAAATTCAAAGGAAGCAGCTCAAGGGCCATATCAAAGTTTCTGAAGCTGTAGTCAGAATTTGAGTTTGCATCTCAGGAGAAAGGCTTTCTGGTTGTTTTAGGAAGTGAATGTTGTATGGAGCTAAAATATCCTGGGCTTACTGCATGCTGGGCCTTATCTCCAAGGGTCTTTATACAATGATCTCACAACAACCCCATCAGATGGGTACAGTGACAATGCCCACTTAGAGTAAGAAAGCTTAGGCTAACTATCCTGCCCTGGGTCACTCAGCCAGCAAGGGGTGAAGACAGGATTTGAACCCAGGCATTCTGTCTATCTCCAGGGCCTGTAGCGATCATGTACATCCCTCATTTCTGCCAAAGCTGCAGGGCTGTGTCCTTGCCTGAGGCACAGGAAGGCGTGTTGGGGACTCTGGGCCCTGTGACTCCTCCCACTGCTCCTATTTTGGGAAAAAGGATGGGATAATGATTGCCCTACTTTCCCCCACTTTACTTCCCTTCTGGAATGAGGGTGGCATCAGTCTGATTTTTATCACACAGGCTCCTGCTTTCTGCCTGGTGCATTTTGGTCAGGCCAGCCAAGGACATATTTGTCAAACACCTGCTATGTGCCAGAGCCTTCCATGGGTGTTTTACTCATTATCTCACAGTGACCAGTGAGGTAGGTATTACTGTTCCCAATTTTCAGGAGAGAAAACCGAGGCTCAGAGAGGTGAATGACTTGCCCAAGTTAAATAGCTAATTAATAGCAGAATTTCAGTTTGATATCAGGACCATCTGACTTAAAAACCAGTGGCTTTCCCACCCTCTTCCAGGAAAGTGCAGCAGGGATGCCATGACCTTCCATACTCCTGGCTCTGCCAGAATCCTGTCTTTCTCTTTGGTGATGCCAGGGTGGGTCTGAAGACCCAGACTGAAACAACACGCATTCTCTTCCAGGGAGGATGTTGCACTAGGGAGAATTAACAGCCTGCAGTGTTCCCCCTTGGGCGTGGCGTGGGGCGGGTGCAGGGCTGGAGGACATCTATTCTAGGCCACTTCTCCGGTTGCCTGTAGCCAGTAACTATAAACTCTTTGGACCTCTTGACTGCCTGGTGGGAAGCTGAGGGAGGCTCAGTGCCTTGAGGGGCCAAGGCAGGTGTGAGATGAAGGTGCATTGTCCCCTCTGAGACTTGTCCTCCCAAGATCTGTGCAAGCCTGGTCAGGACTACCTCATGAAGCTGAGAGCGCCTTCTGCAGCCTTTCCTGGCTGAGCGGCTGAGATTCTTCTCTTTCTTCTGGAGCCTCAGTCATTCTAGTGAGTGGTAGAGAAACCAACTGGGAATGAGGGCAGTTTGGGGACTTCACTGAAGAAACTTTGCTAAATGACCTTATTTTTCTAAAACTTGAGGACATTGTGTTTGGGAGTTTAAAAAGAAAAAAAACTAGCCAGAAAATGAAAAGGAATGAATGATTCAGAATATCAGGCTATTCAGTCAGAGACTGAGTGCAAAGTGGGCAGTGACCTTCCTGGAAGGGCGAAGGGGCAGTTGCTGGCTGGGTCCTTTCTCAGGGAGGGCAGACAGGGTGGTTAGGGGCTGAGGTGGTGAAGAGAAATTGGAAGTTTGAGAACAAGTTTGAGTTTAAGGAGTTGATAGGTCCCTGGAATAAGAGCTGCTTCCCCATCCTGGGCCAGCCCCCTGTGTGCCTCAGTGACCCCATGTGTATGTTGGGGTGAAGTTTCCTGATGGCTGTGTTCCTGACCCAAGGCACTGGGAAGCCTCAGCCATGGGGTGTAGCTGTTACACATTGTTGTTGATATTTATTATTTAAGCACCTCTCCTGTGGCTGAGCAGACACCTGGGGTGGAGTATCACCTTGGGCTGTGGGTCCCCTTTCTCTTCTGTACTCTGCTGTCACTGTAGTTAGCACCTCTTGCTGCTGGGGACAGCGGGCTAGATTCTTCATATGAGTTATTCTCAGGTGGTTGAAAAGCCTTCTTGGAATCCCCGTGGAAATTCTTCTCACATCTCGTGACCTCCTGCAGCACTTGTGTGTGGTGCATGTCCCCCTCTCCTGCCCTTTCCTCCTGTCCTTCCTCAATTCTGCCTGCCCCCATCAGGGCCTGCGCCTGGACCTGATCCTCACCCTCACTCCCAAGGTGCCTGAGATTCAGATCTCAGGAAACAGTCGAGTAAATAGAGAGTTAAAAATTTGGAATCTACATCTTCAGCAGCTTCTCATCTCATTCCCATTTCCTGGCCCAGCTTGGGTTCCTAGGTGCCCATGGCTCCTGATCTGGTGCCGGACACATGAGAACAGCAAAGGGCCTCTCTAGGATGGGTGGGACTGGAGTCTGGGTCCTGACTGCAGGAGCAAGGGCTGTGCACTCTGGACAGAAGGGAACAACAGGAGTCAGCCCCCCGAAGTGAAGGGGACTACAGAGACTGAAAGGAAGGTGCCCAGGTGTACAGAGAAGCTGATTCACAGCAAGCAGCATAGGAAGGTGTGAGAGTGAACGCAGACAAGAGGGAACATGTGTGGGCACACATGCTGACGGGGTAGGGGAGTTAGTGCACAGGAGCTGGCATGGTGGGACCTGTCATTATGCATCTTCTGGTCTGTTGGTGGGTCTTTTGGGGACATCAGGCTTGAACTCTAAAGCCCACCAGCATTAGCAGGGCTCCTCTGCTAGGCTTGACCCAGAGGCAGGCCCCTCCTCCCCGCACCTGGGAGCTCTCAACCCTGCAGGTGCAGTCCTCTGTGGCCACTGAGGAGAGCCCTCAGCCCTTTGCACCCAGGAGCTAGGATTTATGGGAGAGTTGGAGCCAGGAACCACATACCAATAAAGAAGTGTTTTCATTCTGGGGGCGTTAATTAACACAGATTAGATTTCACTGTGAGTGGGCCTTTTGTTGCAGGAGCCTTTCTAATCAAGGTGGTTTCAGTACTACTGTGGTTTCACTGAGCAATTCAGGTTCATTAAATTGGTCTGTTACTACCCTCGGTGTTCAGATCTGATGTTATTACTTATAGCTCTACTGGGTCCAGTTTTTCAAACTTGGTTTACCATTGTCCTGGCAGCTCTCTCGTAGAGTGCTGATCCTAGAAAGATAACCCAACCATGTGGGCACATTTCTTGGCTCTGTGAATTTTATGAAACATTTAAAAACATGTTTTCTGCAGATTCCTGAGATACTTTGGCACAAACAACATGGATTTTGGATTTGCTTCCTAGTTGTCATATTTATTAATAATTCCATCAGTTTCCACTCTATAGAGAGAGACTGGAAATGAATCACACTGGTGTCAGTGAAGCCAGGCTGAAAGTATGATAGGGTTCTATGACTGGTGATACCAAGTGTAAAGACGAGGAGCTTACTGGGTTGGGCAGGGGCTTGGACCCTCCCACTCCAGCCTTGACCCTTCCATTTTTTTGCAGTGAGTGCTGCTTGTGCTTCTAGGTTAGAGCATTCACTTTTTTCCCCCCTTTTTTGTTTTCAATATTTTTTCCTCTGGTTATATCTGCTATGTAATTTAAGAATTAACAAAGAAGAAAACAAATCATCCAATAATCTTGCTTTTCTAGTTCTTAGCATAAATTCCTTCTAGATTTTTTTTCAGGCATCTATTTATTTTTTATTTTGAGACAAGATTTCACTAAGTTGTGAAGATTGGTCTCAAACTTGAGATCCTCCTGCCTCAGCCTCCGAAGTAACCAGGATTATAGGTGTGCACCACCATGCCCAGCTTCAGGCATTTAAAGTATTACTGATACCTTAAGCCGGGCGCAGTGGCTCAAGCCTGTAATCCCAGCACTTAGGGAGGCTGAGACAGGAGAATCGCGGGTTCAAAGCCAGCCTCAGCAATGGCGAGGCTGCTAAGCAACTCAGTGAGACCCTGTCTCTACATAAAACACAAAATAGTGCTGGGGATGTGGCTCAGGGGTCGAGTGCCCTTGAGTTCAATCCCTGGTACCAAAAAAAACAAAAAACAAAAAAATAAAGTATTACTGATACCTTAATAAATATGTAATACTATCCATATATATCTGTCTTGCATTTGCAGAAGTTATTTCTTTTTCTTGTTACTGAAATAACATTTTTGTAGAAAATTTAGCAAATATAGAAGAAAAACAGATTAAAAGTAAAAGTTGTGCTAATTATTCATCCATTCAGCGGTGATCACTCTTTGTAGCTTATGCATGTTTACATTGCCAGGCTTTCTTTTCTTATGCATATGCGCCCATTATTCCTCACTACAAATTGGGTCATACATATATAGACATCTGTTTTTGTTTCATTTTTACTTAAAAATATCTGATAAATGTTTTAGGACATAAAGTTTTCTTTTGAAACATCTTTAAAAATGATTTATTGAGGTGAAATTCATGTAATACAAAATGAAACATTTTAAAGTGAACATTTCATTGGCACTTAGTATATTCACAACCACCACCTGTTAGTTCTAAAACATTTCCATTTCTCCAAAGTGAAACTCTTCATTTGTTAAATAGTTTTTCCTCATTTCTACATTTCTGGCCACCAGCCAATCTGCATTCTGTTTCTATAGATATATCTATTCTGGATACTTCTGTAAATGGAATCATACACAAGGTGTGATTCTTAATTGCTGCACGATATGCTTTTATTCATCTATTGGAACAGGCTTGGATCTTTAGCTTAAGGTTTCATCATCTTGGAGCTGGGGTTCTGTCATGGATGTACCATAATTTGCCTAACCAGCCCCTTGTTTTCGAACACCAATGTTGTTTCCAGTTTTTTATTTTATTTCTTTATTATTATTACTATTATTATTATTATAAAGCCAGATGAGCAAAAGGAGGCAAATTAAACCACTGAGTAATGGCTTTATTGGGACGTATGCTCCTGGGCGAACTCCTCAGTCCAACAGAGCGGGTCCGGGAGAATCCGTACCGTGTTCCGCGGTACAGAAAATTTAAAGGGCCCAGTCCGGAAAAGGAAGGCTTAAGGCAGGAAGAGAAGAGCTATGAGGTAGGAAAAGGAGGTATTTAGAGTCCTGTGTTCTCTGGGATTGGTCAGGGGATCCTGCTGAGGTCAGAGTCCTTCCAGGATGAGTCAGGAAAAGTCCACTGATTTGGTAGGAGGCGCCATTACTGCTTACATATTAGCGTCTGGTTGGCTGTTCCTTTGCACATGCGGGCTGCTTGCTGCTGCGTTCCCTGTGGCGCCCTTGTATGTTCTGCATTCACAGAACAAAATGTGAGAAGAAATGCAAAATCTTGAGTGGACCTAACAATTATTATTACAATTTGTGGTGCTGGGGGTTGAAACCAGGGCCTTGTGCATGCAAGGCAAGCACTCTGCCAGCTGAGCTATATACTCAGCCCTTTTATTATTTTTTTCAGTGGGGGAGGGGGGCACTTGACCACTGTGCCTCATCCCCAGCCCTGTTTTGTATTTTATTTAGAGATAGGGTCTTGAACTGCAATTCTCCTGTCCCAGCCTCCTAAAGTGTTGGGATTAAAGGCCTGTGCCACCACACCTGGCCCCCAGCCCTATTTTGTATTTTATTTAGAGACAGGGTCTCACTGAGTTGCTTAGTGCCTTGTGGTTGCTGAAGCTGGATTTGAACTCATGATGCTCCTGCCTCAGCCTCTCCAGTCGCTGGGATCACAGGCATGGGCCACTGTGCCCAGCTATTATTATTTTTTAATGCCTATAAGTAACAATGTGTTGAACATCTTTGGGCCTAAACCTTTTTTTGTGTGTGTGTGTCTCAGATTAGCAAGGATACGTATTCTTGAATATCTCCATGTATTCTAGTTTGAAGGTAGTTACGAAGTAATCTCTTTTGTTTGCATGGAAGACTCTTGCTTCTAACCTTTGGGCTCCTTGTTGCTTCTTTGAAAGTCAAAGCAGTTCCTTAGCAAGGGGGACTAATGTTGCCTAAAGCCAGGGAAGGTGATAATACTTCCCATCACACAAAGGTAGCACTTAAATCTACCACTTCCGCTGGGATTGTCTGGGCTGTCTTTATTGTATCTTTCTGTTCTTCAAGGGCAGTGTAACTTTTGCATGGACTGGTTAAACTGCTTCAGAGTGAGTTGACAGAGCTGGCTAGTGCTACTTCCTGTCTCTCAGGTGAACTAAGTGCCAGAGTGAGGCTTTCTGGATGTCCTGTATAGAAAGATTGGATTAGGGGCACAGCCAAGAGTAGGCCTCAGACCTCCCGCAAATCCTCAGCACCAAAAAACAAAAACAAAAACAAACCCCAAAAACAACAACCCAAGATTGACAGGATTTCCCTTTTTCCATGTCACAGACCTGGATGAGGTGTAGTTAAAATATGAGCCATCTTTGAATCTTATTGGGCATTGTAAGCATGGAATAATTGAAGAGTCACTGACAGTAGAGGGAGCCACAGAACCAGCCAGCAGGAGGAAGGCTAAACTGAGTGTAGTTAGCTCTGTGAGTTGGCCTAAATGTTTCTCCTCCCTGGGAATCAGGTGCTCTGCATTCTGGATGTTGTTGTGCCTTAGAGGGTCACTGTCCCCTATAGAATTGCACCTGCTGGGCCATCATTAATGGCTGTGCTCTCCTGGCCTAGCACAGAGTGAGCATTAAACACATACCCATACACAGTCTGCTAGCTGCTCTGTGATGACAATAGAATATGCCTGTTCACCTGGTCTCTGGTCCAGAAAGACATATTTTTATAAACTAGTTAGCCGGATATAGTCCCTCAATTCTCCCCTGCCCCTTGCATTTTAAGGGCCTGGTGATCCCTAGAATCTCCACTTGTCTACGTGCCTGGGTCTGTAACTATCGCCAATCATTTTAGATCCCTCCTGTGGTTTCAGTAAGCCTGCCTTAATTTTATACAACTGGGAACAGTTCTTAAGGTCCCATCCTTTTCTCTTCCCTGTTCTAGAGCTTTCTGGAAGTAATCTTTATTGTTAAGACATTATGTAATGGCTGGTTTGTGTTTGGCATAACCTGGAAGGGAAAACAAAAAAATTTAGAAGTTAGGACTGTCTAGGTTAGTAATTTTCTTTAAGCTTCATTGATTCTAAGCTTATTTTCTTCTCTGTTACACTGACTTATTCAACTCATTCAAACACTAACCAAATCTCTTTTAGGTGCCAGGCACTATATTATTATTTTTTTAAAAATTCCATTTATCTATCTATCTCTCTATCTATCTCTCTATCTATCTATCTATCTATCTATCTATCTATTAATTTATTTATTAGTACTGGAGATTTAACTCAGGGGCACTCGACCACTGAGCCACATCCCCAGCTCTATTTTTGTGTTTTATGTAGAGACAGGGTCTCACTGAGTTGCTTAGCGCCTCGCTGTTGCTGAGGCTGGCTTTGAACTCGTGACTCTCCTGTCTTAGCCTCCCTAAGTGCTGCCATTACAGGCTTGCGCCACCGCGCCAGGCTTATTTATTTATTTATTCTACTTTATTTATTTATTCTACTTTATTTATTTATCTACATGATAGCAGAGTGCATTTTGATTCATTGTACACAGACGGAGCACAACTTTTCATTTCTCTGGTTTTTACGTGATGTAGAATCACATCATATATACAGTCATACATGAAGCTAGAGCTATGATCTCCATTTTATTTCACCATCTTTACTGTCCCCATGCGCCCCCCTTTAACCAAAATTCCTGCATTCTTCCCGTGTCCCCTCCCCCATTATGGATCAGCATCCATTTACCAGAGAGAACATTTGGCATTTGGTTTTTTGGGATTGGCTTGCTTTGCTTAGCATGATATTCTCCAACTCCATCCATTTACCTGCAAATGCCATAATTTTATTCTCTTTTATTGCTGAGTAATATTCCATTGTGTATATATACCACAGTTTCTTTATCCATTCATCTATCAAAGGGCATCTAGGTTGGTTCCACAGTTTAGCTATTGTGAATTGAGCTGCTACAAACAGTGAAGTAGCTGTGTCATTGTAGTATGCTGTTTTTAAGTCCTTTGGATATAGACCAAGGAGTGGGATAGCTGGGTCAAATGATGGTTCCATTCCAAGTTTTCTAAGGAATCTTCATACTGCTTTCCAGATTGGTTGTACCAATTTGCAGTCCCACAAGCAATGTATGAGTGTGACCAGGCACTATATTAGATGCTGAGGAATCAAGAACGAGGAAGCCATGGTCCCTCAAGATGTGCAACAGGTGCCCCGTGAGGTTTTGTATAGAAGGGTACAGGAGCAAAGATTGGGCTAAGGTGGGGGTATGAGTCCATTCCATGGGGGATGGAAAAGGGAATGCTCAGTAGGAAATAGTATTTGAACTGGGCTTTGAAGTATGGGTGGAAAATTGCCATTTGGATGAGGTGGAAGAATATTCCAGGAAAAAAACATTCACTCACTCATTCACTCATTCAGCAAGTCTCTGCTGTAAGCCTGCTGCAGCCTAGACATTATGGTTCATTAGGAGTTTAAATTTTCTTTTTTGTAGGATGCCTAGCATAGTACTTTGTATGTAACAGTTGTTTGAAAGATATTTGAGTGAATAAAAAAACCTATGACATAACTAAAGGAAGTAGACATTTGTAGAAATGGTTTCAAATGAAGCATAATATATGAAAATAAAGCATGAGATGCTGGTAAGGTGTATGTTTAATATATAACTTAGTCTCTTTTTCTTTTTTTGTTTTGCTTTTGTTTGCAGTATTGGGAATTAAACACAGGGCACTCTACCACTAAGTACATCCCTGACCATTTTAATTTTTATTTTGAGACAGGATATCAAAGAAATTTTTTTTGGTTCTGTGATTTGAACCCATTATCTCACACATGCTAAGCAAGAACTCTACCACTGAGCTATACTCTAGCCTTTTTAAAAACATTTTAGTTTGAGACAGGGTCTCACTAAGTTATTCAGGTTGGCCTTGAACTTGGTGATCTTCCTCCCTCAGCCTCCTGAATAGCTGAGATTACAGCTGTGGGCCCCTGTGTTTGGCCCAAGGTTTGAGAAATTTTTTGAGTTAAAATGTTCTTTTCTTTTCTTTTTTTTTTTTTTTTTTATTTTTTTAGTTGTGGACGGATATAATGTCTTTATTTTATTGCTTTTTGTATGTGGTGCTGAGGATCGAACCCAGGGCCTCACGCATGCGAGGCAAGCGCTCTACCGCTGAGCTACAATCCCAGCCCAAAATGTTCTTTTCTTTTTTTTGGTACTGGGGATTGAAGTCAGGGGTACTCAACTACTGAGCCACATCCCCAGCCCTATTTTGTGTTTTTATTTAGAGACAGAGTTTCACTGATTTGTTTAGTGCCTCGCCATTGCTGAGGCTGGCTTTGAACTCACGATTCTCCTGTCTCAGCCTCCCAAAGTGCTTGGATTACAGGCATGTGCCACCGCACCCGGCTAAAAATGACTGTTCTTTTCTATTATGGTTATGTTTAGCTGCAAATGTGAAGAAAAACCTGATAGAACAGTGACTTAAACAAATTTATTTCTCTTTTACATAAATTGAGAAGTAATTATCCCAGAATTATTAAGTTGGCTTCACCAAGTCTTCTGGGTCCCAAGCATTCTGCTGTTTTGCTGTCTTTGGCACATGGTTTTCATCTCAAAGCTCAAGATGGCTGCTTGAGTTCAAGCTATCACAACTGCATCTCAGGAAGTAAGAGATTTGATCACTTCCCTTTCTCCTTTTGCTCTCCAAAATCACACTGTTACCTTTTTTAGGAATACTTCCCCAAAGTCCTTCATGGTCCTTCCACTTACATCTCATTAGTCAGAACTTATTTACATGGCCATTGTGGGAATATTGTCTTTTTTTTTTTTTTTTTTTGGTTAACCAGAAGAGCGAAAATTCAGTGATTCTGTTGCTGAGGGGGAAGAGGAGAATAGATCTTGAGGAAACTGCATATGCCTGCTTTGGCTGGGGACCATGGGTACAGTGCATTGGCATTTAGAAGCATGGAAGGCTAGTCAAGATCACAGTCCAGGTGCTTTTTGACATCTCACAGGTTCTATACCTTCATCTCACAGGTTTCTATTCATCTGTAATGAGTTCTTTGAAATCATGCTTGTTTTTTTCTCATAAGAATAGGAATTGAGACACCTAGGCATGCTGGTGCACACCTGAAATTCTGGCAACTTGGGAGGCTGAGGCAAGAGAATTGCAAGTTTGAGCTATCTCTCCTGGGTTCAATTCCGACTCCCCACCATGAGAACTGAGGATAAATAGAAGCACAGAGATGCTGCTGCTTAGATGTAGTTGAGTATTATGGATACATTGTCATCAGCACCTGGTCATCCAAACATCCTTGTTCCTTGTGAGCCCCTAACTTAATTCTTCCTTTCTTTAAAATCTGCAGCAGAGGACCAAGTCTTCCAAGAAAGATTCCTTAATTAAAACCAACCAGTCATGGTGACTAGGGGTGTAGCTCAGTGGTAGAGTGTTTTCCTAGCATGCATGAGGTCCTGGGTTCAATCCCTAGCACTACAGACAATAACCCCTGCCTCCTACCCCCTCTGAAAACAAAACAATAACAAAAACCCCCAGAGGCCCTGATCAACTGATATTGGGTTATTTTTAATAACCCAAAAATGTCTTTAAACTTCTCTTCCTGATTTTGTATTGCCTCTGAATTTTAAAATTTTAATTTACATAGGTAATATAGATATGGCATGAACCAGTGGATAAGAATCAGGGTCTCAGAGCCAGACTTTTGGATGTGTATCTGAGTTCTAGTACTTATTATCTCTGGGCCTCTATTTTTAAATTATACATTAGGGCTAATAAAACTGTCTACCTCACAAGGTAAGGATTTAGTGAGACAATCCAGGTAATACTTAGCCTGGAGCCTAATATGTGGTCAGTGCTTGGTAAAATGCACCATTATTAGTTTTGTCTTCATGGTGTCTCTCAGACTGGACATGCCTGGTGGAGGTCATTTTGGGTGTCCCTCTTCACTCAGCAGACATTAACAGAATACCTTCCCATGCTGAGCGGGGGCAGCTGAGCAGCACAGTGAAACTGCCTGTTTCTGTCCCACTTCTCCCTTTCTAGCTGAGTGACCTTGGGTGAGATGCTTTAATGCTTCTGAGCTTTGATTATTTTTGTCTTTGTGGTATGGATGGGAATAAATTTCATGAAATTATGAAGGATCACATGTGATAGTAACAAATTCTTAGCTTTGGCACATAGCATGCACTCAGGAAATGTTATTCTAAATAATAAAAGGATGTTGGGGATATAAATAAGACTGGTCCCAGCCCTCAGGGAGCTAACAGTTTTGAGCAGGAGGCATTTAAAGGGTGATTTCTACACAGTGTATTGAGTGCTAAAATAAGAGGATTCTCTGTTGTGAAAACAAAGAATCAGAGGAAGTAGTTTGGGAATTGTGGACAGGCAGAGGGGTGAGTGGGAAGGAGACATTTGATCTGGGGTTTGAAGGCCTGGGAGTTAGGCAGGTGTATTTGAGTCAGGAAAAGATGTCTGGGAAAAGGTGTCAATGCAGAGTTGCCACTTGCACACTGGCCTGGAGATGGGAGGGGCTCAGGCTGTGGGATCCAAGCTAAGTGTATGAGGCTAGATACCTGTGGGGCCATCAGGGCAAGTCAGGCCTGATGATAATGGAGTACTATTTATAGACCACACTTAGGAGTTGAGACTCTATTTTGCACTAAGCAGAGATTTTCTTTCATTAAAACAAACAAACAAACAAACAATAACTAATCTTTCCAAAGGAGAGGAAAGTAGGGATATGTGCAGCCTTTTTTTCCTTTCCTTTCCAGCTCCATGGAACATCAGGGGACAGCTTTGTGACAAGAACTGTATCCCTAAAACCTCTGGATTGGGCCCCTGTTCTCACCATTGCTGTGGAGATTCTTCCATTTTTTTGATGGTTGTTCTGCCTTAACCTTAGATTTTTATCTGAAATGATAGGTCCAAGCCCGTTGGTTCTCTCTCACCTCACAGATTCTAGGGCATGGTCTACAGCAAAGGGGAAAACCCTTCTCATTCCTGAGAGTCATTCTTAGCTTTCACTGCCTCCCCTCGCTCCCTCCCTCTCTTCTCTTTGGGGCCTTCCTCTGCCTGCACTCACTCACCCTCTCTCTACTTGCTGTCTGGTTTTCACTCTTCACTTTCTGAGATGTGCTTGGCCTCCTACTCACCACATCTAAAGGCTATTGATGGGCCTAGTTCCAATACCCTTTGTAGAGTTGGGCTGGAACTTCATCTTGACTTGCCATTCTGGTTTCTTGCTCCCACCCTCCCTCCTCGCTCCAGTTCAGGTTTTCTCCTCCTCTGTGTTTCTGTAGCTCCATGTTCTCTGTACTCTGGGGACATTTGCTTCTTCCTGTCTTGTACTTTGGTGATTTAGACCTACTGTCTATACTCCGTGTCAGATTGACTCTCAGGGCAAGATCCAGTCTTAATTCTCCTTGTTATTCATGCAAGTGCAAAGGACAGACCAATATTAGAGTGTATGGGGAAGCTGAGCAGCTTTCTAGGAGGATAAACCAACATGAGCAAGGCTTGGAGGTGGAAATGGGAATGACACTGGGTTGGCTGCATGGATGATGATGGGGGGAAGCAGACGAGGAAAGACGCAGATCACAAGGCTTGAATGTCATGCTGAGTGGTGACATCCTGCTCTGAAGAGGTTGCTGAGGAGGCTGGAGTGTGGCATCCACATAGACCTGCCACCTACGGGGCCTGCATTTTCCCTCTGGTTGAGGATGCCCCTTGGAGTGGGAGAGCGGGGAAGGCTTCATGGGGGACTGTGGGAATCCTGGAGCTCATGATCAAGTCCTTCTAAACTGCTTCCATTCTTTTTTTTTTTTTTAAATATTTTTTTAGTTGTTAATAGATCTTTATTTTATTCATTTATTATTTATATGTGGTGCTGAGAATCGAACCCCGGGCCTCACGCATGCTAGGCAAGCGCTCTACCACTGAGCTACAGCCCCAGCCCTCCATTCATTTTTGATGTGAAAAAATATCTTGCTTCCAGTTTCTGTGCTTTTTAATTTTCTTCAGCACCTGTGAACCAGCAAATTCACGTTGTGTGTATCCGCATGTGTGTGCAGATGCAATCTCACCTATCCTCCTTTCTTCCTCATTGTTGCTACTGCTCTCACCTTCCTGATGTGACATGCAGGTGAGGCAGTGCACAGCATTCTCATATGTTCAGGTGTTTTTTTTTTTTTTCCTAAATGACAAATAAAAATTCTGGTTTGTTTTTTATTTTGTACACATGGTGTTTTGAGGTATGTATACATTGTGGAATGGCTAATCAAGCTACTTAAGATATGCAATGTCTTTTATTTGTGGTGAGAAAACTTAAAAATACTCTCTTGGAAACTCTTTACTATGTAATATCTTGTTATTAGCTGTAGTCACTGTAATGTGCAATAGATCTCTTGAACTTATTTCTCCTACTTAACAGGTATTTTGTGTAAAATATCTCTAATCTCTTTACCCCACTTCACATGCCAGACCCTGGTAACCACCACTCTCTCTCTTGTATGATTTCAACTATTATACACTCCACATGTAAGTGAGATCTTGTGATATTTGTCTTTCTGCGCCTGGCTTATTTCACTTAACAAACTATGTCCTCCAGGATTCCTTAGAAAACTTGGAATGGAACCACATTTGACCCAGCTATCCCACTCCTTGGTCTATACTCAAAGGACTTAAAAACAGCATAGTACAGTGACACAGCCACTTCAATGTTTATAGCAGCTCAATTCACTGTGGAACCAACCTAGATGCCCTTCAATAGATGAATGGATAAAGATGAATGAATGGAATATTAATCAGCATTAAAAGAGAATAAAATTATGGCATTTGCAGGTACATGGATGGAGTTGGAGAATATCATGCTAAGTGAAGCAAGCCAATCCCAAAAAACCAAAGGCCAAATGTTCTCTCTGATAAGTGGATGCTGATCCATAATGGGGAAGAGGGTGTGGAAAGAATGGAGAAATTTGGTCAAAGGAGAGGGAAGGAAGAGGATGAGACATGGGGGTGGGAAAGATGGTGGAATGAGATGGACAACAATGCCCTAGGTACGTGTATGACTGCACATATGGTGTAACTCTATATTGTGTACAACCAGAGAAATGAAAAGTTGTGCTCCATTTGTGTACAATGAATCAAAATACATTCTGCTTTCGTGTATACCTAATTAGAATAAATACATTAAAAAAAAGAAAAAAAATGTGTCTTCCAGGTTCATTCATGTTATTGCAAATGAGAGGATTTCTTACTTTTTATGGCAGAATAGTATTCTACGTATGATATGTATCACATTATCAGTTCATCTGTTGATGGACACTTAGGTTGGTTCCATATCTTGGGTCTTGTGATAGTCTTACAGTAAAAATAGGAGTACTGATGTCACTTTGCAGACTAATTTCATTTCCTTTGGATATAAAACCAGTAGTGGGATTGCTGAAACATACAGTAGTTCTGTTTTCCATTTTGTGTGGAACCCTTATACCATTTTCCATAATGATTTGTGCTAATTTACATTTCCACCAACAGTGGGCAAAGGTTCCCCTTTCTCCACATGCTGTCCAGTGGTATTATCTTTCTTTTTTTATGGGCTTAAGGTGATGCTTCTGGTGTGTTTTCACAATCCACTATTTGAGAAAATAGCAGTCGAATCAGTGGTTAACAAATACGCTTGAAAATGCTTCCCGGTCCTGTAGGGCCCAGGCCTCCATGTTCTTTCTGAGCTCCCAGGAGATGAAGACGTAGCTGCATCTTGAAACCAGCAGCTCAGATGACCAGGTTACTTTACTATTTGACCCAGGGATTAGGAGCCTGCAAGTTCCTCAGTTAGGATGGGGCTTTTAAAATTTGAGAATGTCTCATCCTTCCTCGACTTTCATCAGTGGAGAGGAAAATATCTAATGGAGCTGGATGTGGCTGGGGGAGTATTTCCCCAGGTCTTCTCTGTGTGGTGCTGTGTGTTTCCAGAGCCCTTGTCCAACAGAAAGCTCATTAAGACCCAGCACAAGTTGGGACCTGTCAGTAATGAGTGCTTTTATGCTGTTTTCTACAGAAATTCTACTTGAAAACTCAGAGCCTTCAAATATTCCTGATTTGCCATCTAATTAGTGAAGAAGGGCTTTGTGGGCAAGTTTGTGGTACTTTCAGTGTGTCCTGATTCTGTAAACCTCTTGGGAAGCACTTCAAGTGAAATTCTTCCAACACACACACACACACAAAAGGCAGCACAAACAATTCGACACCCCAGAGACTGGCAACCTCTAAACACATTCCATGTCCAAGTTCAGAGTTCTCATAGTAAGGTTGATGTCATCCTGCCTTGTGAGGAAAGAGGGCTTCACACTTTGGGGAGGTCTCAGGATTGGGGGCTCTGCCATGTGGGGATGCCCAATCCTCTTTAGGACTGGTTACTGAGTGACTGAATTGTTTGGGAAAAAGTGCTAGAGAAAACCCAGGAGACTCACTCTCAGGCTGACTGGATATGGGCTGGCTTGGGTAAGTCTTCTAGGCAGCATTGTCACCTTAAGGTCCCTAATGGCTTGAGGCTGTAGCATCTGAACACAGATGGTGTCTGCTGCCTCCATGTGGAGAAGTGGAGAAAGTGAAGAACTTCTCTGATTGTGTAGTCTCTGGCTTCCTCGTAAAGTGAGGACAAAACCACAGGTTCATGCCTGTGGTCCCTTACGAACAAGCTGGAATCTCAAGGCAAGGACGTGTTTCCCCCTAAGGAATGTGTTTTCCTCTAAAGCCAAGAGTATTAGGTACCTAAGTGAAAGGGCAAAGCTTCAGTGGATAGTACCAGACTTTGTAGGACTTTTGTTCCTGATTAGTTTTCTACTGGGCCCATGTTTTAGCCTTTTTTTTTTTTTTTTAAAGCCTTTTCCTGAACCTGGACCTCTGACTCCTTTAAAACTGTCTTTTACTGTGGCCCTTGCTCCATTCTGGTGCTGTGCCTTCTTCCCTTCAGATCTCCTCTATAGGTCCTCTCAGCTGCCCCCACGCAGTTCTTTATGACCAGAGAGTGCCAGATACTCGTACATTAAGGTTTTCATACGGTCTTCTCCTTAGAAAATGGATGGAGCTTCCATAGATCCAGTCAATGAAAGTTCTATGATCTAGACTTCCCTATCAGATATCACCATTCCATTCAACTGTTCATCCATTCATTACCAAGCACTACAAGGCTTTGTGAAGTTCTTGGGTATAGAGGTACATATGACAGAAAGAGGTGCTGTCTTTAAGTAACTCTCAGGCTGTTGGGGGAAGGTGAATAACTCAATTACGAAGATAAAAGGAGATGAAAGGAGGGGCACCTGTGTAAAGGGTGGGCAAGATCTTTTGTGGTCATCCACAGTGAATGTAGGGTAAGGACACTGTGCTGGAAAGAAACAGCAATTTTTAACATTAGGAGGAATAATGGTGACACTTTATTATACAGACCTACTTCAATTTAAGTTTGATTAAAAGTATTAACTCTCTGAGCCTTAAATTCTTATCTATAAGCTGAATACAGGAAAATGATAGCACCAACCTCATAGGGTGGAGGATTAAATGTGATAATATACATTTATTGAACATAATTAATGTTCAATAAATATTGACTGTCATTGTTATAATCAAGTTAGACAAGAAATTTTCTCTAGGATCCTTGGAGAAAATTTACTGAGATTACAGAGAAAACATCTTTGATAATTTGTTCAGCATGAACTCAACACATCTTATAAACCTGTGTGTTGTATTAGGCCTCAGCATAAAGAATAACACCAATAGTTCATTTTAGGGAGAGAAGTCTACAGGATGGAGCATAGTACCCTGTTGTGTCAAGTGTGAGATTTTGCACATAGACTTTTTTTAAAATATATTTTTAGTTGTAGATGGACACAATATTTTTATTTTTATTTATTCTTATGTGGTGCTAAGGATTGAACCCAGTGCCTCACACATGGGAGGTGAGCACTCTACCGCTGAGCCACATCCCCAGCCCTGCACATAGACTTTTTATTTTTTTAAGGAGAGGTATTTTAATGCTTGCAAGGTCATTTGATACAGTCAATCCTAAAGAGAGATAATATCAGAATCACTGGGGAAATATCTTACAAATATAGATCCCAGTCAGGAGCAATGGTACTTGTTTGTAATCCCAGCAACTTGGGAGGCTGAGTCAGGAAGATCACAAGTTCGAGATCAGCCTGAACTTAACAGGACCCTGTCTCAAAATAAAATAAAAAGAGCTGGAAATGTAGTTCAGTGGTAGAGTGCCCTGCATTTACTCCCCAGTAACACACACACACACTACAGATCCTGAGGAACTATCCACACTCCACAAACTGTTTCAACATATCTGGCCAGAGCCTGGCAGTATATATTTTATATAAGTGCCGCCAAAGTGGTTTTGCTTTTGAGACTCAGCAAGGGAACCTTGGACAGAACTCAGGATTCTGAGCAGCCCCAGACTTTCCCCCATGGTGCTGCCTGGTGATCCCCCAGTCACCAAAGCTCTTGGTGTTCCAGGGTTATCAGGCCTGTATACTCTATGAGGTGAATTTGAGCACCTTCCTCTATGTGGTCTCCAGAAATGTGCAGGATTGTTAATATCCTATTTATTATAATAATCCTGCTTCCCAGCCCCACTCTCTCCCCAGATGACTTAATCAGAATTACTACAGCATAACATTTATCTTTTAAGTCTACAGTTGATTTGACAGGATTTAAGGTTGTAAAATAAGCAAGAGCTGGTAGTTTGGCCCAATGGCAAATTCTTGTTGTTAAAAAGCCTCTGAGGGGCTGGGGCTATAGCTCAGTGGTAGAGCGCTTGCCTAGCATGCATGAGGCACTGGGTTCGATCCTCAGCACCACATATAAATAATAAATGAATAAAATGAAGATCCATCAACAACTTAAAAAATATTTAAAAAAAAAAAAAAAAGCCTCTGATTCTAAGCTGGCTGGGCACTTTCCCTATTAGGTGGAGAGAGAGAGACTGCGCCAGCTGTTTATAATTGGGACTTGAAAGCTTTAGGTCTGCGCTGTGCAAAAAAATAGCGACTAGCAATATGTGGCCATCAAGTACTTGTAGTTCAGCTAATCTAGATCAAGATGTGCTGTGAATGTAAAATACCCCCCAGATTTCAAACACAATGTTAAACAAAGTGTCTCAATAATGTTTTTACACTGATTACATGTTGAAGATGATAATTTTTGAATATGTTGGATCAAAAAAGTGTATTAAAATTAATTTCACTGATTTTTTAAAATAAAAAATGTGGCTACTAGAAAGTTTGAAATTGCATATGTGACATTTTTTCAGGCGCTGCTGTGTTTGTTTTTTTGGCACTGGGGATTGAACTCAGAGGTCCTTAACCACTGAGTACATCCCCACTCTCTTTTTATTTTGAGACAAGGTCTCACTAAGTTGCTCAGGACCTTGCTGGCTTGCTGAGGCTAGCTTTGTACTTGTGATCCTCCTGCCTCAGCCTCTGGAGCTGCTGGGGTTATAGGTGTAGGCCACTGCATCCAGCTGTGTTGGGTTTTTAAGTCAGCTTGGGGGAGGGGCAGTTTTAAAAGCTTATAGCGTGTGCTCGGTTTACAAATTCAAGAAGTACAGATTTGAAAAGAGTATCCACAACAGTTACTCTGAGTCATTTAACTTGACCTTGAACTTTGGCAGCATTATTATTACTGGTACTTTCCTTGAAGTGCCAAAGAGAAGGCCAGAGATGTTAGAAGACTATCTTCTAAAACAATAAAGGATACATTCTCCTAAGTGGAGAAATTGTTTTGCTCAGAGTGAAGTTTTATTGCAGAGCTGAAAAGCCCAGAAGGCTGCCTTTTACAGGGAACACTACAATTTATTTATTTATTTAGTTTTGTTTTTGAAACCTGAGGACAAGTTTTTAAAGTGTTTATTTGAAGTAATTATAAAAAGTCATTGCCTATTTTTAAAAATGGTCCCAAATCAAGTTTTTCTGGGGCCACCTGCAAATGAATATAATTCTACATATGAATTTTACATAGACATGAAAGTGATTTTTGTAGATACTTTTAACTTTTCCCTTCAAATATTATTAACAAGATCTTTTTTTTGTCAGTTTTTAAAAAAATTTAATTATTTTATTTAAATGCGTTTCAAGTCATAGTACATAAACAGAGCTCAGTTTTTCCATTTCTCTGGTTGCAAACCAGATAGAGTCACACCATTTGTCTTCATACATGCACCAAGGGTAGTGATGATGATCTCAATCAACCATCATTACTATACCCATTCCCTTTTCTTTCCTCCCACCTCCCCACTGCTGCATCCAGAGTTCCTGTATTTCTCCTATGTTTCCCGTTCCCACCCCCCTTATGTATCCTCATCCACTAATCAGAGAGAACATTCGGCATTTGGTTTTTTGGGATTGGCTTACTTCACTTAGCATAATGTTCTCCAATTCCATCCATTTGCCTGCAAAAGCCATAATT
>CM053399.1:41214845-41264099 GCA_028644305.1 Xerus rutilus
TACTATTTTTTAAATGTGCTTTTGTATGCGATTTGCCAAAATTTTATTGAGAATTTTTGCATCTATATTCATCAGGGATGTTAGTCTGAAATTTTCCTTTTTTGATGTGTCTCTGTCTGGTTTTGGAATCAAGGTGATACTAGCCTTGCAATTTATTTTTAAACTGTGGTCTTGGAAGCAAACCACTGTGAAATACCCATGAAAACACCACTCAACCCTCTTATCATTTTTGGCCTTCTCTTTGGCACTGTTTCCTTACTCTCTTGCCCTAAAGTTGTTTGAGGAATGTAGTATGTGAGATGCAGCTGGGTGCTCACATAGCAAGATAGAGAAGAGCAGACTTGATGGGTATGGTGGTGCACACCTGTAATCTCAGGGACTCAGGAGGCTGAGGCAGGAAGATTGCAAGTTTGAGACTAGCCTCGCAAATTAGTGAGCCCCTAAGCAACTTAGCGAGATCCTGTCTTAAAATAAAAAATAAAAATGGGCTGGGGATGTTGCTCAGTGGTTAGCACCACGAATAAAGTGAAGAGCAGATTCAGCTCCTAAGCAGTGGCCATGTTGAGGTGGGTACTGGTCATTGAATTTCTCTGTGAATGGCGGTATGCTTGAGCATTCAGAGCAGTTTCCTTATCTCTAGACTGGTAATACTTATAGTACTCCTGCCTGCCTTACAGTGGGATCGTGAGCAGTGAAGGAGAAATGAAAGGTGCATGTCAGAGGTGCAGCATGGTTGATGGTAGAAGGCCAGCTAAGGATCAGGTCCAGGGTTGCATAGCCTAAGTGAGCCCTGTACACCTCAGCTCTTTTCCTCAGATCTGTTCAAGGAAATGGATAGGTTTTGTAAGGGTCAATGAGACCCTGAGTTTGAATTTGAATTCAGCTTTGGGTCCTTGAGAAAGCCACATGATCACTCTGTGCCTCAGTTTTCTTATCTGTAAAAAGGGAACAATAGAGCCTGTGGTGAGGGTTAATGGAATTAATACACAGAAGGTCCTTAGAACAGTGCTGAGAACACAGCAAGCGCTCTGTAGGTGTTAGATTCATTCAGTCAGCACTGTTTACTAAGGGCCTTCCTGTGCTACATGTTGCACTGGAGCACAGCCCAAAGCAGCAGCAGCTTTCCCTTTCAGAGGAGGCGTTCCAGACTACTTATTATTATGAATATCAGTGTCTGTGGACTGCTTCTGGGGCCTTCACACACAGGGCTGCTTTATTTTATGTATTAAGGTTTGATATTAGTCTACTTTTTAAAAAGTTTCTACTGCTAAACAAAAGAAAATAATTTACAAACCTTGGGTTTCATTTCCAGCTCACCTCTTTTATGACCTTGGGCAAGTTACATAAATGCTCTGAGGCTTCATTTTCTCTTTTATAAAAAGGTAATAAATAATACCTTGCTCTAAGGAGAATGTGAGAATTAAATATTGTATTAAATGACATAATACCTGTAAAGCTCTTATCATGTGCATGGCTCATATGCTGTAAATGATGAGGGTTCTATAAATGCTAGCGACCATTGCCATCACTTCTAGTTCTAGAGACTCTGAGTCAGTGGTTCTAAATGAAAACTTCCACAGGATGGCAGAAGGGGAAATTGAATCAAATTCTGTGGTATTCCTCTCCATGAGTTTCATTGTTCTTGAGTCCTTGCAAACAATCTTTGTTTTCAGAGAAAAAGAGTAGACACCCAGGCTTTCAATAGAGCTGCCCAAAGATGGAATCTGTTACCTCAAGAGTCTCTTGTCAATGGAGGTGTTTAAACTGAATGAACAGTCAATAGGGATGTCATAAAAGAATGAGCCCTGGGCTTGTGATTCTGAAGATTGCTTCCAGCTTTGAGATTATGGAGCCTCTCCTCTATTTGGCCATTAACATTTGATCCAACTTGATAAAGAAACCCTAGGCAAAACACTTTAGAATACCTATTCTGAAGGGCAACTGGTGACCTCAGAGGTTTGCTGCCCCAGTCAGCCAAGCAGGCTGGGATACTCACCGTGACATTGCCTCTAATAAAACAGACAAATAAATAAAAATGAGTGTGTGTGTGTGTGTGTGTGTGTGTGTGTGTATGTGTGTGTATAATTATTTTTTTTTTGTACTGGAGATTTAACCCATTGGTGCTTTACCAAGAGCTACATCTCTAGCTCCTTTCTTTTTCTTTTCTTCCTCAGACAGGGTCTTACTAAGTTGCTTAGGGCCTCACTGAGTTGCTGAGGCTGATCTTGAACTTGTGATCTTCTTTCCTCAGCTTCTCCCAAGTTGCTGGGATTACAGGCAGTCACCACCCTGAACACCTCTGTTTTCTTCTCTTGAGTGTAGTTATTTCATGGTGGCAGGTACCAGGGTTGAATTGGAGGAAGGTGTACTACTACTTCAGTGATTTGCTTATCTAGAGAATGGTGGAACCTGGGTCTCAGTGCCTCTCAGGCTTAAACTCTCTTTCCTGGGGATGGAGCAAATAGAAATGACATCAGGGCCAAGTGGTTAATAGAGGAGTGTTTGCAGCCTTGGGGAAGCCACAGTCAGCTCTGGTTTAAGTCACTTTGTTTTGGCTTTCCACTGTGGACTTGCCTATGAAAATGAAAAAGCAAGACATCAAGGTTTACTGGATAAATTTTCTTTTCTTCAACACTTAATGGTTATGTCAGCCAGTTTATTTGCTTTTAAAGAACCATTTCCTGCGCATCTGTGATGTATAGCATCTGCTCGCCACCAGGGGGAAGAAGAAAAGAGATGAGATACTTTTCTCCCTTTGCTCTAAAATATCAAGTTCTTCCATTCCCTCAGAGTGCCTCCTGTGTGCCACTAGCGCTGTGCTGAGGGCTGAGAAGCAGACACCAGTGGCCCATAGCTCGCTTACAGCGCAGCGGGGGTGACTGCTCAGTTCCATTGACTGTGGCGCTTTTAAGTTCTGGTTGTGTATGTAGAGGGAGACAGACCCACACAGACTGTCTTCCTGGTGGCCCTTGTCTGCTGTGGCTCTGGCTTTGTCTTGAGTGCTCAGGACTATTCTCTGATCTCCTGGGTTTCTGACTCATTTCCTCTGGTGATGTCTGGATCTCTTTGGATCTGGATGTCAGTGAAAAACATCTGCCTCACCTCTACCTGGGTAGCTCCTTCACTGTACTGATGCCTCCTAGGCTAATGCCACCTGTTTCTTTCTTTTTTTTTTTTCATATTTTATTTATTTGTTCTATTTAGGCTTACATGTTAACAGAGTGCAATTTGATTCATTGTACATAGAGGATAACATATCAATTCTCTAGTAGTAAGTTGCATAGAATCACAACATATATGCAGTCATACATAAAGTTAGGGCTATGATGACCATCATATTCCACCACCTTTACTGTCCCCATGCCCCCTCCCCCCTTACACCCCAATGAACAGAGACCCACCATTGTTCTTCCCATGTCCTTCCCCACATTATGGATCAGCATCCAGTTATCAACGAGTACATTCGGCATTTGGTTTTCTGAGATTGGCTTACTTCACTTAGCATGATATTCTCCAACTCCATCCATTTACCTGCAAATGCCATAATTTTATTCTCTCTTATTGCTGAGTAATATTCCATTGTGTATATATACCACAGTTTCTTTTTTTTTATTATTATTTTTTTTAAATAATTTTTTTAATTTTCTTAGTTGTAGGTGAATAGAATATCTTTATTTTATTTTTATGTGGTGCTGAGGATCGAACCCAGTGCCTCACGCGTGCTAGGCGAGCACGCTACCACTGCGCCATAACCTCAGCCCCTATACCACAGTTTCTTTATCCAGTCATCTATCGAAGGGCATTTAGGTTGGTTCCACAGTTTAGCTATTGTGAATTGAGCTGCTATAAACATTGAAGTAGCTGCAGCACTGTAGTTTGCTGTTTTTAAGTCTTCTGGGTATAGACCGAGGAGTGGGATAGCAGGCTCAAATGGTGGCAACCTGTTACTTTCATGGTCTTTGCAGCAAACCGTGAATCCCTTGGTTTGTAATGGGAGGAAAGCCTGGTGGGATGAGTGGGTTGTAAGGGTATGTGTTACCAGACCAGCTGGTCTGGGGAAACATGAGGAGAGGAAAAGGGAAAAACAGTGGCCTTGAATGAGCTGCTTCAGGAGTTACATTTAGACTCTATCTGAATGGATTAAACCTGGGATTTGTGAGTCCTTTATGCAGTGTTTCTTCAATTTTAACTATCCCAAATTTCAGACATTCTTGTCCCGCCTGTACAACTTCATAATAATATATAATCTATTTTTAAAAAATTGACTCACTTAAAAAAACTAAATAAAACTAAATAAGACTGGGCATTGTGGTACATGCCTGTAATTCCAGAGGCTTGGGAGGCTGAGACAGGAAGATCAACAGGTTCAAAGCCAGCCTTAGCAATTTAGTGAGGCTGTTAGCAACCTAGTGAGATCCTTTCTTAAAATAAAAAAATAAAAAGGGCTGGGGATGTGGCTTAATGGTTAAGTGCCTTTGTGTTCAATCCCTGGCACCAAAATAAAAAATAAATGAATAAGTAAGTAAATAAATAAAACCTTAGGGTTGGGGATGTGGCTCAGTGGTTGAGTGCCCTTGGGTTCGATCTCTGGTGGGTCCCTCCCCCCAAAAAATTGAGAAAAAGCCTTAATAGGTTAAAATTTTTCATATTATTTTATGAGACTTCACTTTTTTTTTTTTTTTGGTACCAGGAATGAACTCAGGGGCACTCAACCACTGAGCCACATCCCCAGCCCTATTTTGTGTTTTATTTAGAGACAGGGTCTCACTGAGTTGCTCAGTGCCTCACCATTGCTGAGGCTGGCTTTGAACTTATGATTCTCCTGTCTCAGCCTTCCAAAGTGCAGGGATTACAGGCGTACACTACCACGCCCGGCAAGCCTTCACTCTTTATGTTATACATACTTATTTATAATATTTATTCATTCATTCATTCATTCATTCATTCATTCATTCATTCATTCATTCATTTAGTTAGTTAGTTAGTTAGTTTGGTGCCTGTGATTGAACTCAGGGGTACTCAACCACTGAGCCATATCCCCAGCCCTATTTTTTGTGTTGTATTTAGAGACAAAGTCTTACTGAGTTGCTTAGTGCCTCACCGTTGCTGAGGCTGGCTTTGAACTTGAATTCTCCTGTCTCAGCCTCCCAAAGTGCTGGGATTATAGGTGTGCAGCACTGTGCCTGGCTAATATTTCTATTTTCAAATGTTCTTGCCACACAGCTTCTCGGGCATTCTCAGATGTTTGCTTTCTTAGGGACATTCTACCTATGAAGCTCATGATTGTTCTTCCAGGAGGACTTTGAATCTCTGAAATTAAAAATTGTGTTTGTATTGTAAAAATTGTATTTATGTATTTTCCTGAGGGAAACTTTTAAAGTTTTCATCAAACAAAGGGGACCAGGACTAAAAGGAGTAAAGAGCCACAATTTGAGATTCCTAGAATTTTGTCTGATTATCATTTACAAAGATTTTCTCTCCTCAGAAATAAGAGCAGAGTTGTCTACATTTTTTTTTTGTACTGAGCATCGAATCCAGGGGCACATAACCTCTAAACCACATCTCCAGCCCTTTTTTATTATTTTATTTTGAAACAGGGTTTTGCTAAGTTGCTTAGGGCCTTACTAAATTGCTAAGACTGGTTTTGAACTTGTGATCCTCCTGCCTCAGCCTCCTGAGCTGCTGGGATTATAGGCATGTGCCAGCATTGGTATTTTTCTTTTTAATGAGGGGTAAAACTGCACTTTGAAAAGTGGTAATGGCCTCTCCTATATCTCCTCCTCACACATCTCTATCCAGTATATGTTCAGCCCTCAACATGTGAAGGTTAACTCACCATGAAAAGAGGGTAACTTTCTCTGTAAAATGAAAGACAAAAATTATGATATATGGAATGATAAAGGATTTTTTTTTTTTTTGTATTGGGGATTGAACCCAGGGGCACTTTTCCACTGAGATACATTCCTGGTCCTTTTTGTTATTATTTTCAAGTTTTTTTGTTTTTGTTTTTGTTTTTGGTACCCGGGATTGAACTCAGGAATACTCAATCACTGAGCCACATCCCTAGCCCTATTTTGTGTTTTGTGTAGAGGCAGGGTCTCACTGAGTTGCTTAGCGCCTCACCGTTGCTGAGTCTACCTTGGAACTTGTGATTCTCCTGTCTCAGCCTCCCAAAGTGCTGGGATTACAGGCATGCACCACTGTGCCCAGCTCTGTTTTCAAGTTTTCAGACAAGGTCTCCCTAAGTTGCTGAAGTTGACCTCAAACTTTTGATCCTCCTGTGTCAGCCTCTGAGTTGCTGGGATTACAGGGTTGTGCCACTGTGCCTAGTGATGGAGGGTTTTTATGTATGTAAAAGGTTATAAATAGAAAACCTTTGTTAAATAGTCTTTTCAAAGTAAATAGAAAAACAAATAGGGGGAAACTATCTGAGAATATTCATGGTGTAAGTTCACTGTAAATATAGGTTAGTGACTATTTCAGAGAAAAATATTAGCAAAAGGAACGCTGCTTGTTGGGGAAGAAATGTATCTTTTTTGTGTGTGGGGGTACTGGGGATTGAACTCAGGGGCACTCAACCATTGTATTTTATTTAGAGACAAGGGTCTCACTGAGTTGCTTAGTGCTTCACTTTCACTGAGGCTGGCTTTGAACTCATAATCCTCCTGCCTCAGCCTCCTGAACCACTGAGATCACAGGCATGTACTACCAACACCCAGCCAGAAATATATCTTGGAAAGTATCTCAGGAAAAAGTACAATCATGCTGGATCACACAAACCCACAAAAAACACACTGCTTGTATAAAAATGCACCAAGACACAAGTCTTGGGGTAACACACGAGGTTAGGGACACAAAGGGCACCCTGTTGGTTTTTTCCAGCTCAGTCCCTTAACCTTAGAAAGAGTATTAATAAGTCTCTATTTGTATCCTGCCTCCTTTCACTGAAGATCCATGAATTCTAGATGCAATAAGATAGAAATAAGAATTTGAGTGGGGTGTGGGGGCGCATGCCTGTAATCCCAGCACTTAGGGAGGCTGAGACAGGAGAATTGTGAGTTCAAAGCCAACTTCAGCAACAGTGGGGTGCTAAGCAACTCAGTGAGACCCTGTCTCTACATAAAATACAAAATAGGGCTGGGGATGTGGCTCAGTGGTTGAGTACCCCTGAGTTCAATCCTCAGTACCACCCCCCAAAAAAGAATTTGAAATTAGGACTACGTTTGAAACTACAAGTAAAAAGGAAGCAAATTTAAAAGGCTGTGAAGAATACAAAGGTTATGCATGAAAGGTCATGTTATTGCTGAGTTCCACATTTGACTTGGAGCTTCCTGCCAGCCCAAACAAACAAACAAACAAAACAATAACAACAACAACAAAAAGAAACAGAATAGATTTTCTGGATTTTACTGTTAGAGAAGAAAAACATCCTAGTTGTTCAGAGGTAACTAAGTTCTTCCTGGTTAGTTCCTTTAAGTCAAATGTCTTCCTTTTTCTTCCTTCCTTCCTTCCATACTGAGGATCCAACCTAGGAGTTGCTCTACCATCAAGCTACATTGCCAGCACTTTTTATTTTTTCTTTTGAGAAAGGAGCTTGCTGGCCTCAAACTTGAGATCCTTTTACTTCAGCCTCCCAAATCACTGAGATTACAGATGTGTAAATTTCTGGTTTAAATTTCTTACAAACAAAGCCCTCTTCAGCTTCTTCCTTGCCATATTAACCCGTCTTCATCATGTGGCTCCTAAGTCTGGACCATTTTCTTCCTCTTAGGTTGCCCTGTTAGAGGTAGCCATATACCTCTCCTTTGTAATACTCAGGGCAGATATGCATTCACATCTACTTGTGTGATTATTTGGAAAGCTTATCTTCTCCACTAGACTACAAACCTGAGTCTAGAGTCATGTTGTCCTCAGTGCCTGGCACAATCCTGGCACATTACAAGCCCTTGGTAAATATTTGTTTGAACAAATATTCAAATAAGGCCAGAGCAGCCAGGGATTTTTATGTAACTGATTCTTGTAGTGCCTTTATAGAAAACCAAGGCTCTTTCAAGGGTGCAAACTGTCTCCTGAACAGAGAATTTGACCTTCATTTCAAGCTCATTTTACCCACAGTGCCTTTCAGTGATTGCTAATGACAATAACACTCCAGGGAATTATAGTGCACCTGCTGTAAGTCCAGTCCTGTAGTAGACACTTTTGCACATGCTTGTAGTCCTCACAGATGGGGGAGACTGAGGCTCGGGGGAGGGAAACAGCTTGCCCAAGGTCATGTCACTGGTTAGAGTAGCAGCATAGTCTGTGTGCACAGAGCTGTGTTCTTCCCTGTCTGCCTGTTATTTCTGAGCCTGAGCCACAAGTGTGTGTGTGAGTTATGGGTTCTTATCTCTTGGCAATTAGAGCAGCTCAGCAAGGGTATTTCTGGCACAGGCCCTTGCTGCTTTCTGACAGCTGTTACCTTTCAGTCTTTCTTGAATTTGGGGGAAAGAAAGCCCACACCTGAGGTTGGCAAAATCAGTCTTAGAACTCATTTTTCCTGGTCTCTGAATGTGTTTATTGCTCTTGTCACACTGTCCCCTAAAGTGCAGGTGTATTAAAGTTGAATATTATTTTCATAAAAGCCACTGGGGACAAAGGAAGAGGCACAACCAGGGTGTCTCAAGGAATAATTGGATTTGCCCAGTGATTGTGGGAAATGACAGCATGCCAAAAAGTACATTTGATGGTGGTTTTGAGCCCGAATTTATCAGGCATGTGTTTTTAATTACCTTTTCCCTGTTGTCATTATTCTAATAGAGACCTAATTTTTGGAATGGTGTTCATTATTAGATTAAACTTTATTCAGGGAGGTTGGCAAATGAGATGTTCTGATGGCTCCGTGTTGCCACCTAGTGTGTACTGCATAGACCGTCAATCTTCAAAATATTAGAAGGCAATAAAACACATTTCAAACTGCAACAAGGCATAATTTGATCCGTCTGTTCTTCCACAGGGTTGCAAATCCTCAGGGTATGCATTATAAGCATCTGTCAGCACTGTGTGCTCTAGGAGTACTGAGACACTTGTTCCAGTGACTTCTGGTGATTAAAAAATACTAGACAAAAAAAATAACACTTTCCCTTTGCTCCCTTGGGAACTAGCCTCCTAAAAAAGCATGCATTGCCTGCCCCTCAGTATCTGAATAGTTGCTACATTCAGTATGTGTTAGAAAGTATCCCTGAGGAAGGCAGTTAGGGGGATGTTTGTAAATATGACAAGCCTTTTGGTTCTATCTGATTCTATCTTTGGCCCACGAGTCTCAGTAAGGATTTTGGCTCATGGCAGTGATTTAGAAAACCTAATAATTTTTATGTCTCTAAAGTTGTGCTTCTGGGCTGCTGGCTGTTTCCTATTTTCAAGCTTGTTTCTGCATTTAGAAGAACACAAGAGAATAGCAGTAGGCATTGACATGCCTTTACCTCCCCACACCAGAAAAGGACTGACAGATTTCAGCTTTGCTTGTGGATGGATTTAGATTGAGCCTTATTCCTATTTCCCTGCAGTGGCTTTGACAAGTCTTATTTGGAAGATGAAGTAGCACAGTTATTGAGCTGGGATCCTGTTGTTCCTGTTTGAATGGTAATAGCCACAAAATCATCCATATACATGTGGTGGATAAGATTTCACTCATTTCCCCCATACATTATTGTTTAGGGAATTAAGAAGAGAAAAATAGGAAAAATACAGGTGCTAATTACAACCAGACCTTGTCTTTATTATTATTATATATAATTATTGCTAATTATAACCAGACTTTTATTTACACATAAAGAGATCCAATTTTCCAGGCATTTTGAATATTAGGATATTTCCTCTCCCTCTTTTTAAAAAAATATTTTTAGTTGAAGATGGACACAATACTTTAATTTGTATTTATGTGTAGTGCTGAGGATTGAACCTAGTACCTCATGCATACTAGGCAAGCTCTCTACCATTGAGCCACAATACCACCCTGACATTTTGTCTCTTTAACCTTCAGTTACTATCCACATAAACAACCTTTATTGATAACATGCAATATCCAGCAGTGTCAAGACTGTGCATTGTTTGTTTATTCATTTACCATTCTGTCCTGTTCCATAGTGGATTCTAGGCACCTTATGGGAAAGGGATAAAATATAAATTAAAATATAAAACAATCAGGTTCAGCAAAAGTATAAATTATATTAGGAGATTAAAGCCTAAGGAGATGTGGAGTATGAGAACAGCCTGGTACTATTTCTGTTAAGTTAAAAAGACAGTTCATTGGACAAATTGATGTAGCCATTTTTTAAAAAGCTATTTGGAAGCCACTTTCAGTTTTCGAAAGCTCTGTGTAAACATGGACTGCTTCATGTTCCTGACATTTCAGCTGAACTTCAAAACATCACCTTTTTTTCCCTCTTCCAACCTCTACCTGACCTCTAGCATACTCCCACTTCCTCTGAGCCAAGGAGATGTCAATATGAAAGCATTTTATCAAGTGAGGTTGGTATTTTTCTGGAAATGCTGTAACCTGGGCAGCAGCTGGGCTTTTGGGAAGATTATGGGAAGCTTATTTTGGAAACCTTTTTATTATCATGGCACTCAGGCTCTTGCAAGTGGCTCCAGGGCCTCACCCCGGATGGGCTGTAATGATAGGGGGACCAAAAAAAGGAGTGTTGAAGTGGAAGAGGGGTGTAGAAGTCCTCTTTTCACAAAAGGGCAGGATGCTTGATAGCCCTCCTTCTACAGCTCTTCCCCTGTTCCTACCTCTCCTCCAGGACCAGAGTGCTTTGCATTGCCTTCTGGAGGCCTGGCCTGGAGCATCCTGAAGGAATGCTGCCTAAATAGGCTTCCAGGAAGCTATGTCAACACTTGCTGGGATGCAGGCTTTCCTGGAACACAGAGAGCAGGCTGGGCAGGGTACTTTTAGCCTCAGAGTGAGTTATAATCTTATGCTGAGATGTCACTCTGTCCTTGCTTTTACAGCCAACCAGAGGTCCATTGGTGGTAGAGCCACCCTCCCCATGCACCCATTAAGGAGGAGCCTCAGGTCAGTGAGATGCCATTGGTTACATCTCCCAACCACTTCCCTGAGTGGAGTCTCCTGCAGTTCACTGCCCTCACGACTTCCCCGCTTGGACGTCTGCTAGACATGTCCAGCTAATGTGTTCAAAACACAGATCCTGATTAATTTTAATTCCTACCTTCTCATTTGATTTTTTTCCCCTTCCCCCAGGCTTAATCATCTCAGGAAATAGCACTGGCATCCATTCAGTTGCTCAAAGAAAAAACCTGGAAGTCATCTTTTTTTTCTCTCTTTTATTTACTCCAGCTATAAATCACATCATTAAGTCCTGTTGGCTCCACCACTGGGACATTTTGCCAAGCTAAATCCCCTTCAGCATTTTTGCCATTGCTGTCTTAGTCAGACCCCATCCTGTCCTGCCTGTACTGCTGCAGAGGTCTTTTTACCAAGTCTCCCTACTTTTCCCCACTTCTTTTCAAAGTCATTGTTAGTGGCACTCTAGTGAGACTGGCTTTACACACCGGCCCTCCACTCACTGACTTGAGATGGCAAGTTACCAGATCGTGCTATGCCTGGGTTTTATCACCTGCAAAATCAGGACAATAATAGTATTCATATCAAAAAGTTTTCATGAAGATTAAAGGAAGTCATACATATTGTGGTGTTAGGGTAGTTCAAAACACACAATTAAGCACTGAATTAATGTTACGTTTTTATTTATTGTCCTCAATCCCCAGGCCATTCTCCATGTAGAAGATACAGAAATATTTTTAAGAAGCAAACCAGATTATGTTTCTTCTGTCTTTTAAAGCCATCCATGGCTTCCTATTGCCTTTGGAAGAGAACCTGAATTTCCATGAGGTGTTACAAAGCCCTAGATAACCTCCACTAACCTGTCTCCTAGCTTGATCTTTTACTACTGTTCCCACTGGTCACCAAGCTCTGGCCTCAGGGCGCTTCTTCCTTCCCAGAAGCATGCTTCATTTTTCCCCACCTGTTCTCATGCCCAGGATGCTCTTTGCTTAAACACCACATGTCCTGACCCCCATATATCACTGTCTTGTTTTCTTCATACCAATATCTGATTTCACACCAATATCTGAAATTACTTCCTTACTTGCTTATTATCTGTATTTCTGTCCCTCTGTCCTTTATCATTACTGTATCTCCTGAGCCTTCAGTGCCAGCCTTGGAGAAGGCCCTGATAAATGTTTATTAAGCAATCAAATAATGATGGCCACAGTCACTATTTATTTAGTGCTTACTATATCCTCTGCGTTTACAGAAATCTGTCCTTTAATCCTCAACTCAACAATACTGCCGGGGTAGGGTTGTCTTTTTTTGTGTGTGTGTGTTTGTGTGTGGTGCTGGGGATTGAACCCAGGGCCTTGTGCATATGAGGCAAATACTCTACCAATGGAGCAATATCCCCAGCCCAGGGGTTGGTATTTTTAATCTCATTTTAGAATTGAAGCAATAGTGACTCTGGGAAGAAAAATTATCTAAGGCCACCCAGCTGGGAAGTGGATGAGACTAGATTTTAACTTGGGTCTGTTTAGGTCCATGGACTTTGTAGTTGATAAACACTGGTAAGTTGCTAGAGTTCCTAACTGACTTATGAATAGAAAATGAGACCATTCAGTGTCAAAAGTACCCCATCGACATCTTTTTGAAAATTAATAATTTTAGAGAACTTCCTATGTGCTGTGTGCTGCTTTTACTTGGATTTTCATTTTTTGGGGGGGAGGCTATTCTCTATCATGTTCAGTTTTGTTGTAATTTTGGAGAGATTTCACAGGAAGCATTGGTTGGATTCTATTCAGCTTCAATTATGAATTGGTTCAAGTCTACTTGGGATATGTCTGCTAGAAAGTTAAACAGTGTGCTAGACTTTTCTGGCCTTTAAACTAAAAATTTTCTGTGTGGACTAAGACCACAAGCAGCTAAACCATTTGAGCATCTGAGGTACTTGCTAAAGTGAAGATTCTTGGACTCACTCTAGATATTTTTTTGTGGTACTGGGGATTGAACCTAGGGGTGCTTTATCAGTGAGCTACATCCCCAGCCTTTTTTAAAATTTTGAGACAGGGTCTCACTAAGTTGCCTAGGCTGACCTTGAATTTGGGATCCTCCTGCTCAGCTTCTCCAGTTGCTGAGATTATAGGCATATGCCACTGCACCAGGCTCATTCTAGACTGTTGGCATTAGATGCTCTAGTGGGCTGCCTGAATCTGCATATTTTTACCTCATGTTATTCTGATTAAAAGATGAAGATCATTGGTTATACCTTTGTTCTAGCTGGATTTTTTTCTTTGATTTAAAAAAATCTACAGAGCTATATATTTAATTATTAATCATTTTATCAAAACTCAATTTGGGTGGCTTTTGATATATCTGATCATGAGTCATGTGTGCTTTTTTTCCCATGGTAATGACCTTTAGGCTCCATGTCCCAGGACCATGTTAGCCTCTTGGTCATTATGTTCAATGTTTCCAGCTTAAATGAGGCAAGGTGGCCTCATTTAGATCCAAGTCAGAATCTTCTGATATATTTGGTCCTGCTAAAGTTACTTTTAAAATTCAGGTTTCTTTTTGTTACTTCATTCCCAGAAACAATTCTTGAATAATCAAAATCCCTAGCCCTTAATGCCTCTGTTTTCCTCCCCTCTGTTCACACTCTAAACAAAGGCTCCATGTTTTAATAGACATAATAACAGTAAAATTACCTTGATTAGACTCTAGGTGGATTTAAAATGTAACCTAATGGCCGCCCTGTCTGGCTTGGAAGTCATGCATTTTTATTTTGAGCACAGAATGTATTTGCAGTGCCTGGTAGGGGATTAAATGATTATTGAATTAAAGTGGCCAAATAATATAAGCATCCTTCATCTATAGATTCTACCCTGGTGGGTTTTTTTTTTTGCCAGTTGTGATTTCAGAAATCTGGGCCTCCAGCTTAGAGCTTAAGCCACCTGCTTTCTGTCCTTGACTTCAGATTTCCTGAGTTGTGCTGCAAGAGAAAAGTCAGCAGTTATCTTTCCTGCCTCTGCTCCTTCCTCTGGTCTATGAACCCTCTAGGTTCTTGAAGAGCTCAAAATGTGAGGCAAATTGTAGTTTTATGTCTTGTTCCAAAGAACTCACAACTAGCTTGCTCCTTTCTTCCTCCAAAAGTCCTAGCATATGCTTTCGTTAAATAATAATGCCCTACACTGGGGCAGCACTGTTCACTTTGTCTACCCTTTTCCTATTAGGCTGTTTACTAAGGGGAAGCTGAGACACAGATCATCCAACCAGCTGTCAGCAGAGCCCAGTCTAATTTGTGGCTTGTTCTCATTCAACTAATCCTTTCCTATGTTTGGTGACACTACCAGGTCTGAGGAAAGCAGTCTGAACAGTTTTTGATCTTTTGGACTAAAAATATATATGTATTATGTGCTCTCAGCTTATTAAGAACTCAGAATATTCAATAGAGAGTTTTAGCTGATAGCCAGGGCTGTTTCATTTTGGAACCTTTAGTCTAAGCTTCTGAACATTATTACAAGCACAGCCTAGGAGGTAAATGTAAAAATAATTTTCTTGCCAGTTTTTCCTGCATGGTATCCTAGCGACGATGGACTGCCTGTCCTTGGGTGTTGGGGCACCAACTGGGGCAGTGTCAGAGCTTGCAGAGGGAAGGGATATAAAGGGCATGATCAGTCTCCCTTTTTAAACTCAAGGCATAGTTTCTTTTTAGTTTATCTTTTGGGGAGTTTTTAACCCAGTTATATTTGAGTAGCATTTTATGTTCTGATCACCAAAGTAATATATGTTCATTGTTAAATAACTTGGAAAATACAGAAAATCCCAAGGAAGAAAATTGAAAATCAGCTAAAATTCCATCATTGCTAACATATTGGTAAATATCCTTCTATTTGTCTGTTTTGCCAAACTTTCATACAGTAATTAGGTTCTGGAGTCAGTGAACAGTTAAAAAAAATCTTATAAAGTCAAATATACCCTAAACCACCCTGGACAGTAATTTTAATGCACATTAAAGTTTGAAAACCACTGAGCTAGACTCAAGGAAAGAACAACTGAAAAATCTATATGAAATGAAAAGTCTGGGGGCAAAGCCATTCTCCCTTTAAGATTATTGTCCAATCCCTAATGGCGAGTGGATGATGGTGAAGAATTGAACTGTTTTCCTGTTTGCCTGTAAGGTTTGTTCCATTCTGTTTTAATATTAGGGTTTTGTAGCTTTAATGTAAGCTAATAGATTTACTTGTGAGGATGACAAGCCATAGTGGCAACGTGTTTTGCTTTGGGGCATAGGTTCTGAGAAAGTAAGAAAAAATGAATGCAGTGTAACTCCACAAAAAAGTCCTTACCACTCCCCTGAACATCGCCCCCTAAACCACACAAAAACACACACAACTGGGATTGTTTTGTAATCTTTTCTTTTATCCTACAGTAAATATTTTATATATATCATTTTTAAAGTTGCATGTGTTCCATTGTAAGGATATAACACAGTTTAATAACCAATCTTCTATTATATTTAGGTCATTTGCAATTATTTGCTATTATTTTGATGCAATGAGCATTGTTATGGATAAATCTTTATGCCCATCCATAATTATGTCTGTGGATAAATACTTAAATATGGAATTGATAGTTCATAGGATATAAGAATTAAGATTTTTAATTCATATTGCCAAATTGTCCCCAGAAACATTGTATGCTTCCTTCAGAGTGTTTATTTCTCAGCATTACTGGAAATTATCATTCAAGAGTCTCTACAACATGCCTTTTTTTTTTTTTTTTTGGATGACCCAGGACTATTGCTCATTGCCTGGCCAATTTAACCTGGAAAGAATAAAAGAAACAAGGCTAGAGATTTTAAATACTTGTGACTGGTTCATGTGGGAGAGTGAGATAGATAACAGAAGAATGAGCTTGGAGGCTATCTCTTTACTTCTGCTTCTAAGCTATCTTCAGCAGACCTTGAAAGATGGCATGCTGCTTAATACTTAAAGGGTATATGCAGTTTTTAAAAACATATTCAATATAACTTTTGATTTGGAAAATAATTTGGCGCCTTGTCATCATAAAAGCTACAGAACGGTAATGACATTTGTATGGAGAAAATTGTATGGAGAAGCACTGACTAATCCAACACTTCATTTTAGAACACTGAAACCAGAGAGTAGAAGGGATATCTTTAGGGCCACTCAGCAAATTGATGATGGAGTTGGAGCCATACATAAAAGGTTCCTGATTCCTATTTAGTGCTTTTTCATCAAAATGAGACAGCCATGGGTCAGGGGGAGATGAGAAAACACATAAAGATCTCTGAATGGATGGCTAGGCTATCTTCTAGAGTCTATGAGCTGCTCCATGCCCCTCCTGGACAAAAGTGCTGGTGTCCCTGGCATGGCAGTTTGCTTCTGCTTAATCATCTCCCCTTGTCAATAAATGAACACTTACACCTTAATGACCAGTGTCTTTGCCAGAACTTTCTTCATCTCCATGTCTCAGTTGTGAAAAAGTATCAGGGAAGCCTATCCTGCTTCCTTGTGCCTTCTTATAGCACCTCTTACCTTGAATACCCTTGTGACTATTGTGATTACTTTGTTCTGATTAGACTATACGGGGTGTGGGTGCAGGAACTTTATCTTCTGTTGCTCCTGGCACATACTGAGCCTTATTTATGCGTCAACATTTGAATATTTGGATGGATGCTAATGAATGAATTAGTAGTGTGTGGGTTGCCAGTGTTGCTGTTTTCTGTTTGTCTGCAGAACCAGGAGAGGGGTCCCTATTGCCAAGGGCACTGAGAAAAGAAAGGAGGCAGTTGAAGCTGTCAGTGTGGAGACAAGGCAGAGGGTATGGTCTGCTTCGTAGGGTGCCTGATAGTGTGGCCTCCTGTCCTGTGGGGTCAGCAACCACATCCAACTCGGCATTCTTTCTTGGCTTGTCAAAGTCAGTCTCCTCAATTTAGTAGGGGTTATTAAAGAGGGGCCTCCTTGAATCATTCTGAAGAAGAGAATTCAAGGTCAGGGATCTTGGAAGGCTCCTTAGCGGGACCAGGAAAGCACACCGGGTCACCTACAGCCTGGTTTTCACAGTTAATGGGTACTTGCAGCAAGGGCTGTCAGTTCTGTTAGTGGCTGGCTGGGCGCCAGAGCGGCGCCGCTGCGAGGCCGCAGGTCCTGCCCCCTCCGCGGGTTTCACCCCCCGCCCCCCTATCTCCCAACTGCCTTGCTTTTGCAGCATCCTCCGTAAAGGAAAGGAATGTACCGTGCTAGGAGGGGCCGTCCTGGCCAAGCAACAGTACCTGGGGCACACTCTGGATTGCCAGGGTCCGCCGTCTGGCGCTGCGCCACGTGCTTTGGTCGGTGCTGATGTCAAGTGGGTGTGGGTTCTTCGGGAAGGCGCCTGCGAGGATGAGTAGGGCGCAGGATGCGCCGCCAACGTGTTGAGGCCCCGAAGTGCTCGGTCGCCCAGTGCTGCTGACCCATAACCCGCCCGGGCTCGCAGAGTGGGGCGCATGGAGCCGCGGCACTGCCCGCCCCGGGACACGTGCCTTGCCGCCCTAGGAGGCTGGCGGGATCCGTCAAGGGGAGGCTGCAGGTGTGTGCACGCGCCATAACTTTCAGGGGTCTGCAGGCTGGAGGGCCGACCGCAAGCAGCGTTCACGGGCTGCGTTCGGCAGTGCTTTGTGTCTCTCTGGGCGCGGCGTGACCGGAGCAGGTTCGTTCCCGCCGGCCATCGGCGTGGGAACCGCAGCTCCTCCCTGGAGTTACAGCGAGAGAATTCGTTGAGCCGGCGCCCAGCTTGGGTTACTAATCGGGAAGGGCGCCGAGGGAGATTCCTTGTTGTTCTAAGTATCAGGTCTCCAAGTACAGCTTGCGTTCATGGTAACAGGATTATCTCTCAGCAGACATCGCGGCTTTCCGAAATCGGCTATGGTTGGGGGCCCCACGCCCCGGAGGTGTGCTGCTGCGGGGGACAGCGGCTGGCCAGCAGTGGAGTGGGGGTGGGGGTCGGGAGGTGGGCAGAGGCGACCTCTCCGTGCGTTCCGCAAGGCGCACTGGGTGCCTGCCCCACCTCCTCTTCTCCCGTAGCCTCTCTACTCTCACTTGCGGGGAACCAGCTAAGGAGGAGGTAAGGGGTCAGCTAGCTTGTGACAGCTCTGGTTTCAGACACACCTTTCTGGAGGAATGCAGAGGCTTTGTTCCAGGAGCTTGTACCAGCCCGGAGCCTTGAAGCCCGCGGGCATGGGGCTGGAGCTCGGGTTCCATTACTCATCTTTTATGGCAATGCCGGGAGCTCCTGGGTAGGCAAGTTAATTAATGGTGTGTCTCGGCTGGGGAGAGGGAATTTGAAAAATGAGATTGGTGGGTTGCAGGTACCCTCCCCTTTTTCTTTTTTGGCTTAAGGTTTAATATTGTAGTGCATTTCTGAGAAGGATGCGGGCATTCCCCACAACCCTCACTCAGGGGAGGGGATGGCCCGGGTTCTCCAGGAAGGGCAGAAAGGAAGCATCCCTCAGTTTTTATCTTCTTTGGAACAGTCTGTACCTGTTCTTTGCCTTCAGAAACCATCCTCACTCCCATCCCCTGCCTCAGCTTCCCAGTGAACTTCCAGTCCAGATGTATGAGACCTAAATCCTCTGTGCAGGTAGTCTGAAGCCTTCAGAAAATTGCTACCCTGCCCTGGCCCCAGTGCCTGAAAACATCCGCATACACTCCACAAATGCTTGGGGAGTATTTTCAGCACCCAGGTCTGTAGTAGCACGATGGGAGCTTGCAAAGCTCTGGCAGGTGGTCACCTGACCTGACTTTCCCAGGGCCCTCAGTGGAAAGGAAGTAGAGATCCAGGTGCGGAATTAGGGCGGAGTGAAGCTCCTCCCTCAGGCAGTTTCAGTTTCCCTCCCGCTCTTGGCCGGGAGAGGGTGAATGAATTTACCTTGAAGCATAAAATGAGCTGTTGTGCTGGGGGATTTTCTAGGTGGGACCAAAGGAATGAGAGTGGAAGAAGGGCACAATCCTTAAAAGGAGGATGTGAATGAGGTTGGGCTCTGGGGATGCATAGAGGCTGGTTGGAGGCAGGCCTGAGGAGAGTTGCCAAACTCAGCCTTCCTCACAGCATTGTGTCTTATAGACCTGGGAAGCTATTAAATCCTTCTCAGTTTAGGATAAAGTACTCAGTCCTGTTAACTGAAGGGCTCAAGGATTTGTAGAGTATGTGTGATGAGAGGGAAGAAAGAGCATCTTGGAAGTTGACACCTTTGGGAGTGCAGAGGAGGCTGGACTTATGTAAAGGAAGGAGGATGGAGTGTGGGGGGTGGAGGGCTTATGGGAGGTGGAAGACCCAGAGGGAGACTATAGCTGGGCAGCTGATCTGAGAGGTGCTGTGAAACAGGCTTCTTTGCTCTCCCACTGCCCTCCTTCCAGTTTTTTGGTCCACTTATGACTTGACTTGTATGTTCATCTGTCTCCTTGCTGTTGTGTCCATGGGCTGGGCTGCTGTTCTAGGGAGGAAATGAGTGAAGAGGGCTTGGCTTTAGTGAGGCTGCTGACCCTGACACTCAGACAATTGGGGAACTGTGCGACCTGTTCCTACACCTGGGTTTGTGATATGTACACTTTGAGCATCCTCCCCCAGCATGCAGGGCTCTGATTTTTTTTAGAGTGCTGCCTTGATCTGCTGGCACCATATGTGGGTTTGGAGGTGACTGATTAGGAATGTTTTATTTCTGTCATGGGAAGTCCACCCAAGCCTGCCATCTGATCTCTGCTTACCTTTTGACCTGTTGGTCATGGCTGAATATTCATTGATTATTGCCCAGCCACTTCCTGGGGAAGCTACTGAAGGTGATTTTGTAAGGAGTAGGTGAATAGTAGTGTCCCTTGGGCACTGTGAGTTAAGCAGGCACCTGTGACTGGGGGGTTGTGGGGAAAGAGTGAGGCAGTTAGAGAGGTTGTGGGATGAGGGGGTTGGGGTCACTAGGGGTTGTAGGGTCAGCACTGAGTAGGATGATGGGAGATTCCCCCATGTGCCTTGCTTCTAATGCCTGACCTGCAGGGAGCAGGCTTGGGGCCCAATCCCCTGCAACCTGGGGAAAGGGGCAGCCTGTTTGCACCACTCCTCAGCTTATCTTTTCCCCTTCCTCTTTAAGGAGGCACTGGGTTGATGGTGGTGCTTAGTGTGTTCCTCAGGAGCAGCTGTGGCAGGGAGCCTTTTCCTAGGGTAAGAAAAGAGTGCTCTGAAAGTTTGTTCTGAATCAGACAAGATTAGGAGGAGAAGTAGAATAAAGACCCTGGAAGCCTTTGCAGTGTTGGGTTTGCAAAAAACAAATTCCACCTTGGGATTTGTACTGTCTTGTGAAGGGAAAAAGAGGCCACTATTCTAGGCCTCTGTCCTATGGATATGCAGGGATGAGGGGAGAGAGAATGAGGAGTTAATTGAGGCAATGTGTGGCATTTTCTCTGAGGACTTGAGTTCAAACACAATCTTTACTGCTTACAAGCTTTGTGTCTGTGACCATCCCTCAGTCAACTTCTTTGCCTGTTCAATGGGGATAAGGACACTTCCTCCCAGCATAATTGTGAGGGTCATATGAAATGTTTGTAAGGGCTTCAACTCAGTGCTTCCTGAACTCATAGCTGTTTTTGTTTTGTTTTAATGAAGGTAGCTAGACAATTGTTGGATCATCAGCTGAGGGAATTGGCTTGTTATGTAGAAAATAAGAATCTCAGAAATATCACTTTGTGCTGCCACCAGAGACTATATCCAGCCTCTGGATAGGAAAGGTGGCATGCTCTAACTCCTGGTGCCATGTCAGTCCTACCAGCGACTGGGTACTTGCTACTTTTTAGTTGTGTGACTCTGGACAAGTCCTTTTATCTCTTTGAGCTACTGTCCTGTGAGAATCATAAACCTTGCTTCGCACAGACATTCCTGTGATCAAATGGGATAATGTATGCAACACTGAATGTGGCATTACATATTATTGATAGCTTACCATGTACCAGAGACTGTTCTAAGTACCTTTATGTATTATCTCATTGAATTCTCCCAACAACTTATGATGCAAGTAATTATTACCCACAGTTTATTGATGAGGAAGTTGAGCTGTTAGGAATTATCATTGTTATTTTTGGGTAGCTGACCTTCTGTTGGAAATCATGCATCTGAAGGCCTTTGACTCCTCTAGTAGAAATGAACTGAAGTTTCTACAAATAGAAACCTCCTTTTCTTCCATTGGGCGTGTGACCTATTCACCTTGCCATTCTTCCATTGACCTATTCTGATGCTCCAGGCTAAATCTGGATATAAGTTTGTAAAATGGGTAAAAGAAGTACTTATTGGTCAGCTTGTTCTTTGGTGTCCCTCTGTGCCCCCCTTATCCATAGGCCCTGTGGGGCCTACACTCACCCTGTCTAGTGGTTGCTTTTGAGAAAGTGATTGCTAGTTTGATTTGACATTAGGCAGGGGAGATGTTTTGTCTAGAGTAATCAGTCCATTATGCTCAGTGTTTTCAAGGTCCCATCTTTCTCTCTGGTACTCTGGTTAGCTGTTTTGCCTCCTTCCCACTGCTCCAAATGATCTACCTGTGTGCACTGAGGTCTGAAGTTTCCCATGTGTTAGGAAAAGAAATTTTTTTTAAGGAAGAATTAACAAAACACCCCATGAAAATAAGGGCTCTCACAGCTGATGGTGTTTCAAACATGGGTGGTGCTCATTAACAGAGAGTTATGATCACAGCCCCAAATTTATTCTCATTACTTTTATATCATGCTTATAAGATAGAAAAAAAAAAGACTACAGCCTTGTGGGTTATTCCTCTATTAATGACAAAAAGCAGCATTTATGAAGGTGTGACACAAAGAAATAAAGGTATGGTTTGGAATAAAAAGTAAAAGCAACTGGTGGGGCTCCAGGCATGCTCAGGAGATTCCAGAGCTCTGCTTAGCACAGGAGGAATTTCCACAGCATGGTCCTGGGTCCCCTGCTCCCACAGCCACCTGATGATGTCATCAGAGAGGGTGTAGTTTCTGTCAATTTATGAGAAAGTGAAGTGACTTGCCTCAGGTCAGGTAGCCAGATACGTGATGGCAGAGACTGGACATCAGGTCTCTGACTTTCTGACTCAGAGGCAGGCAGTCTTATTTATCCTTGTAATAGTTTTAACAGTTTTTCCTACTAGGTATACATTGTTGAGATTTTTAAATATCAGAAAGGAAGATAGAAGGGGAGAATTGTGGATCAAGCCCCAATGACAACCATTGTTCCATTGTTTGCATTTAGGTGAATTTCTTTTTTTTTTTTTTTTTAATTTCAAGGAAGTGGGGACATTTGTTTTTGTCAGGGGAGATTTGCTTGTTATCTGTACATCTCTGGTTATATCTAGTTTCGTGCCTTGGAACAGACATTCTTTCTGTAAGATATATTTCCCTAAAATTCAGATCAAATTCTTTATTTTGTGTGAAGCACCCTACTAGGCACTGTGAGAGAAAGATGGGCAAGAGCACCCTGCTTTCAGAGTTTAAAATTAAATGGGAGAGGCATGTGTACATTCAACCAATTAGTGTAGGCATTGATAGTGGTAGGACACATCTACTGTGTCCAGCTGTGTTCCCAAATGGCTTTGTATAAATTACTAACACTTAATTCCTAGTCAACCTTGTGAAGAAGGTATTGCCCATTTTAAAAGTGTGGAAACTAAAAGTTTAAATGTTTTGCCTAAGGAAATAAAACTAACAACCACCCAAGCTGAGGTTCAAATCTAGCTTGTCCCATTACGAAACCAAGTGCCATCTCTTATGAAAAGCTGCAGATACAACAAATCCCAGGAAAGGGAAGCACAGTCAGTCTTTTAAGATGAGGGGATGGCACCCCTCTCTGTCATTCTCTCTTATCCTTTTTCTTCTTTCTGGTGTTAAATCTAATTGCAGTTGACCTTCTGTATTCATGGGTTTCACATCCATGGATTCTACTAACTACACATCTAAAATATTTTGGGAGAAAATTTAATCTGTACTAAACATGTAGAGACTTTTTTTCTTGTCATTACTCCCTAAACAATACAGTATAACAACTATTTACAGAACATTTACATTGTATTAGGTATTTTAAGTAATCTGCAGAAAGAGCATATCAGTAGGTTATATGCAAACACTGTACCATTTCATATAAGAGACTTGATCATCTATAGATTTTGGTACTTGAGGGAGTCCTGGAACTAAACCTCCAAAGTGTACTGAGGGAAAACTTTATTGTACTGAGTGGTATTCATTGTCATTTTAAAAAAAGTTTCCTTCTTGGATTCTTTTTTTTGGGGAGGGGACTTTATAGTCTCAGAATATTGGAACTGGAAATAAATGAAAAGTTTTGTATGGACCTTTGTATTTATTTTCTTACTGAAAAAAACCTGAGTCTTGGAAGGGAAGTGACCTGGGCATAGAGAATAGTCTTGAGTTGAGCCAGGACCAGAACTCCAGCCTATTTTCACCAGTTTCCAAGGTGTGAAATGACATAGCATAATACAGAGGTGAATGTTTTTTAGTTTAATAGTTTTGTACATTAGTATGCTTTTTTCATATATATTTGAAGAAGATTACAGCTAGACTCTTAAACTTATTCAGCATCTGTTATTACTTAGGATGTGGCTAGAATCTGTATGATCTGTTTAAAGAAAAAGAGGAAGTACAGGTTGGAAAGGGATGTGGCAGAAATTTCGGAAGCAGTGTGTGGGCGATGTGTGGTTAACATTAGGGAAACAGGGCATTTACAACAATTTGCACTCTCCCCAAATGCTTTGACTTGCCCAGCCAGCTTTATAATTTGGGGGGCAAGAAGAAAGAAAACATACTACTTGCTAGGCATCTCACCTCTGAGTCAGTGTGAGCGGGCTCATTGTGTATATATTGAGAAGGCTCAGAGAGGTCAGTTAAACCCAAGGGCACAGAAGATATTGGCAGGTCAGGGTTTCAGTCCCATTTTGGTCTCCTTCCATTGCCCCTTCGAGACACCTGTTGTATTCCATAAGGTTCATGAGTCGGAGATCCAGCCTGCCTCTTACCTCTAGGGTCTGGCTCCTATTGGGATGTGATATCTTGTGCAGGTACCAGGCTTAAGTGGAAATGAATGTGGCTGGGTTGCTAGGTTGCCACCATAGTCTGCTAATTTAAGGCTTGATTTTGATAGAATTTCAAAGAATGTGTGATATTTATCAAATCTGACTCATGCTGTTAAGTGATAGGACCCTTATCCTGCTGCCATTTGGCTTTTGTTCACACTGTGATGACGCCATGTGGATTTAGAGCTCTAGGGAAGATGTAGACTGTGCCTGTCAGTCTCTGTGAAGGGCAATTACTGAATGATTTTTGAGATTGAGTCATCTATCTGTACTGTCAGAGTTCAGAGAATCAACTGGTAGGTATTTACCTGGAGCAACAATATAAAGTGAAGATGAAAGCTGTTTCCAAGTTAACTGAAGAGGCTCAGAGCCGTTGGTTACAGAGACAAGATTTTCAGGGCTCCCTTTGAGAGATTCCGACTGGAACATGGGGTCCAAGATTTGGATCTCTCCTAAACCACCTAAGAAAGTTCAATTTCTCAAGGGTTTAAGACCACTTGGAGCATAGTCTCTTTGATGAGAGAGTCACTGTGCTTCTGTCGGGCAGTAGGTGCTGGGACAGTGAGGCAAGGCAAACGATGGCCCCCGAAGGTGTGTGGGCTCTAATTCTGAAAATGTGTAAATTTGTTAGCTTAAATAATAAAAGAGACTTTCAGATGTAATGAAAGATTTGGGGGAGCTGGTTGTGGCTCAGTGGCAGAGTGCTTGCCTAGCATGCGTGAGGCACAGGGTTCGATCCTCAGCACCACATAAATAAATAAACAAAATAAAGACATTGTGTCTATAACTAAAAAAAACTTAAAAAAAAAGATTTGGGGATTGAGAGATTATCCTGGATCATCTGGGTGAATGAGTGTAATCAGAAGGATCTTTATTAGAGAGAGTGAGGAGAGGGAAATATACCCACGGTAGCAGAGGTTGAAGGGGTGTGGGGCCATGAGCCAAGGAATAGAAGCTGGAAAAGGCAAGGAAAGGATTTTGCCCTAGGGCCTGCAGAAGGAATGTGCCCTGCTGACACTTTTAGTCCAACAAAACTGATTTTGGCCTGCTGATCTCCGGAATCTTAAGATGACAAGTTTGTTTGCATGTGTTTTTGTTTCAGTCCCTTTTACATACCTTTATTTATATTTTTATCCATACACAATGTATAAACTCATTTGTAAGAAAATTACTTATTATCCTTTTTTGGGGGGAGGGGGCACTAGGGATTGAACTCAGGGGCACTCAACCACTGAGCCACATCACCAGCCCTATTTTGTGTTTTTATTTAGAGACAGGGTCTCACTGAGTTGCTTAGCACCTTGCCATTGCTGAGGCTGGCTTTGAACTTGTGATACTCCTGCCTTAGCCTCCTGAGCCACTGGGATTATAGGCGTGTGCCACTGCACCCAGCTATATTGTCCATTTTTAACTTAACATTTCTTTTGGATCTTTTCATGTTGATGCATAAACATCTAATTTATTCAGCTTAACTGCTATTTAGTAGTCATTATCTAAATACATGAAATTTTTATTTACCAGTTCCCCAATTCATGGGCAATCAATCAAATTGTTTCCAAATTTTTTAAAATCAATACAAACAGAACCACATTCTTGTGATAAACACCCTTTTTTTTTTTTTTTTTGGTATTGGGGATTGAACTCAGGGGCACTCAACCACTGAACCACATCCGCAGGCTTTTTAAATATTTTTTTTAAAGATAAGGTCTCACCGAGTTGCGTAGAGCCTCACTGTTCCTAAGGCTAGCTTTGAACTCAGGATCCTCCTGCCTCAGCCTCCCGAACTGCTGAGATTACAGGCATGCGCCATTGTGCCTGGCTTAAACACCTTTTCTTGTCACCTTGTTTAAGTGTTCTGAGTGGGTACCCTTTACCACTATATTACAGACTTCTGTTTTTCCTCCCATGACATTTAACACAAATTTATGTATTTATTTTACTTATTGTTTGCTTTTTTAAATGGCTACCTCCTTTACTAGATTGATTGGATTGTGTTAAGTCACTACATGTGTGATAATTTGCTGTAACACAATAGGAAACTCCGTTTACTCAGGTACTAGGGATGAAACAGTGAATGTAGCACAGTCTCTGCCTTCAAGTGACTCTCAGTCTATTGGGGAAACAGGCAAGTAAACAGCCAGTTTTGGTAACAGTGGGAGGCCTCGTAAGGCTGTGCATCCAGGATTCCTTGGAACCTAATCCACCCTGGCCCCAGAGATGCCACTGAAGAATGGGCTGGAGGATTGGGGACAGGGAAGAGCCTTAGGGAGAGGGCAGAGCATGTTTAAAGTCATCTCAGGTCTGAAAACCAGGTGAAGGCTACTTACTGGTCAGACCTGGGAAGGGAGAAAGCTGGTTTCCTCTAAGCTGATGCAGGTCCTCATGGCCCTGTTTTCAGACTGAAGCTTTTCAGGCGGTAGATAATGGAGGAGAGAGCATGGAAAACCTTGCTGCTACCCCTCTGGTTACGTGATAGTAGAGCTGACAGTGTTCCAGACACTGCACTGTTCTTTTTACTTGTTATCCCATTTACTCTTTACAACAACTGCCTGTAGTTGGTCATTTTTTTTTTTTTAAGTCACAATTGAGGGAAATGAGATTTTGGTAAATATTGGGCCCCACATAACACACCTTATTAAATACTGGGGCTGAGATTTGAATTGAGGCCTCAGAGCTTGAGTTCTCAGTATGCTTTTCTAGTGAAAAGATCACAGCCCTGGTTTAGTCCCAGGGCTGCTTATTAGACTTAGAGCTGATCAATCTGTTCTCTTCCCTTCATTTCTCTATCTGTAAAAGGGGGTAAGAGGCCTGACTGCTTCACACATGTTGTGAGTATAGACGAGGTCCTGAAGGCATGTGCTTTTTCTTTGTGTGAAGTTATCCATAAGAGTCATTGAGGAGAGTTGAGGACTTTGGCCACAGTGGACCACTAGGTGTCCATGAAGCTAGTGTATTTGCATCCTTGGGCAGTGGCAAGGAACATTGAGGTAGCCTGTCTCAGAGTATTGGGAGTGGGAGGTTTAAGTCTAGAAAGGAGAGGTATGGTCTGCATCATGTTCTTGGTGAAGATGCTAACACTGGAGGTGGCTATGACAAAAACCTTGCCTGACTGAGTGTAAGGTGACCAACATTTACTCCCAGCCCTGACATTTATTATCTGTGTGATTTGAGACAAGTGGTTTTGTGTTTGGGGGCCTCAGTTTCTTTGTGTATAAAAAGTGGCCAATGATTCCTACGTCACAGAGTATGTGAATATAACCTGTCTAGGTCCTGTCATATAGTGGACTTTTGGTAAATAATGGTTGACTTTAAAATATGGTAGTTCCATACCTCTCAGGGTTAACACAGTATATTCCAATTCTCTGAAGAGTGGTTTTCAGGTGACTGCAGTGGGTATGCTGTGCCATTTTGGAAGGAAGAATATGGTTGTCTTGCCAAGTATAAGATTGAGTGTCACTGTTTTGCTTTCTGGGAATATGGTTAGACAGATAAGTAGATTGATGGCAAGGTATGTCAGAGAACAGATTTTCTTTCTTTTTAAAAAATTTTTCCCCTGCTCTTTTATTTTTCTTGTGAATGTTTTCTGATTATTCTTATTTTAGAATTTTTGGAAAATAACAAAAAAGGAGAAAATAAAAACATCTCCTTCATAGGTAGAGATGACTTCTACTGACATTTTGATGTATTGTTCTCCTTTCAAATAAACATACTTATTTTTTTTTACAGAGCACACAATTTAATCTGCCTATTCATTTATCATAGCATATGCATTCCTAGATCATTACATATTCCTTAAAAGCATTTCTGTTTGCTACATAATAGTCTGTGGCATACATGTGTCATAATTTTTTTCATCACTCTCTGTTCAATAGTTAGACATTTAGGTTACTACTTCCTCTTTTCTCCAAAGACACAGAAAAATACTTGACTATGCTTTTTACTATTAGATTCTTAGAACTCAAATTCCTAGGACAAAGAATAAGCACATTTAAAAGTGCTATTAGTGGACTTTTCAATTTACCTTACATTAAAAACAAGTTGTGGTGCCTCAGGCAGCTTTGGGCAGCCTGGGTGAGGTCTCTGCTTCTGACCATTGTGTATGGAAGGCTGCCTCCTCACTGCTCACTTGCTTCCTGGCAGACCGTACAATCAGCCCCTTGTGACTCCCCAGTGAAATTTAAGTAATGGGTCAGCCTTTCCAGTGTTTCCCTCTCTGTCAGGAAGTTTGTGAATCTAACCTAAATCTCATCTGCTGCATTTTAAATCCTCACCTGCTGCCAGTTCACCTCAGTGGAGTAAAGCGGAGCATTGCTGCATACCATCTTCAGGCAGCCTTGCTCGACTCTGGCCACCAGCCTTATGTTACCCTGGAGGAAACTCGAGGGTCTCTGGCTACTGCTGTCACGACGGGGAGGGCGGTCCCCGCATCAAGTTGCCACTGATAACACCAGGTAGGGTTTCTGAATCCTGGAGTGTCCATGTGATGGAGGCCAGCATGCCGACCTCTCCAGTGCTTTTTGCAGGGGCAATTAGTATTCAGAGTGGTGCTCTCCTATTGACACTGCGGGTCTATCAGATTCATTTTCTGGGGGAAAAAAATGTGGCTGGAGCAGGGATTAATTGTATTTCATTCCCAAGCACATTGGCCAAGTGGTAAATGTGTGGCGAAGGAGGATGGCCAGGCAGGGGGGCGGGGGTTTCCAGGCACGCTGATAATAGGACAGGCAGTGGTTAGTGTAGGAGGGTAGGGTTCCACCCTGGGTGCCCACCCTTAGCATCAAGCAACAACTGTGCCTTTTGCTGGAATTGTCTGGGCCACCTTTCTTTGCTAGTGTCCTTTGTTGGGAGCTGACAGCTTTATTACTGGGCAATAGGATGTTAATTTGAAAGCGACATGAAATGAATATAGTTGCAACTTCATGGGAAGCAAGAGGCCCCTTATGTCCCTCACTTAGGCATTTTAGAGCTGGCTGGCAATAGCCCAGCAGCGTGGAGTGAGTCTTTCGGAAGAGAGATTGGGAATTGAGCCCTTGCAGCACCTGTGGGAGTATCTGCACTCGGTGGGAAGCCCATAGGAGATGGAGCTGAAGCCCCCCAGGACCTGGTGTGGGTTGACTGACCTCCTCCAGATCCTTGTGCTCCCCTCTTCCAGCACCAGGAGATCCCACCTGAATGTTAACTCCCGATGCTCCCAGTTTTACTTCCTCAGAAGATTTATGCTCTTAAGAGGTGCTTTGTTTTATACTCTGCTATTCCTTCCTTTAGTGCCTGGCACAGTGTAGTGCTGGATTGAAATGAAACCAGCATTGAAGAGGCAAAACCCAGGGGTTTGTGTGCTTAATAAAGAGGTTTTTTTTGTTTTTTTTTTTTTTGCCAGGAGCGGTGGTGCACGCCTGTAATCCCAGCGAGACTGAGATAGGATGATTGCTAGTTCAAAGCCAGCCTCAGCAATGGCGAGGCACTAAGCAACTCAGTGAGACCCTGTCTCTACATAAAACACAAAATAGGGCTGGGGATGTGGCTTAGTGGGTGAGTGCTCCTGAATTCAATCCCTTGTACCCTCCTCCCCCCCAAAAGATTTTTCTCTAAGGTTCAGCTCTCATTTAAAATATCCACATCAGATTGTTATTCCTCCATTTGAAAAGGGAGAACCTTTTCTTGACTCTCCTTATTGTTATCCCAGATTCCCTTTAGTGCTGAATATCACTAGTACTTTCAGTTTGCCAAGTTGGAGTTGGAGCCCAAGGTCCCCACTGCACAACCTTAGCCCAGTGAACATTATCCCTGGGGGAATTTTAAAGAATACTGACATTTGGTACCCAATGCTGGAGGTTAATTTCTTTAGTTTGAATTGAGGCTCTGGGCTCATTTTAAAAACATTCCATGGGTGATTATTTATTTATTTATTTATTTTGGTACTGGGGATTGAACTCAGGGGCACTCGACCACTGAGCCACATCCCCAGCCCCATTTTGTGTTTTATGTAGAGACAGGGTCTCACTGAGTTGCTTAGCACCTCGCTGTTGCTGAGGCTGGCTTTGAACTCGCGATTCTCCTGTCTCAGCCTCCCTAAGTGCTGGGATTACAGGCTTGAGCCACCGCGCCCGGCTTCCCACAGGTGATTCTAAAGGTCAGTGATTCTCCAAGGACGTGGAGTAAGATGTGTCTGCCATGGCCTGTCAGTAATTTCCTTCATGGGAATATAGTAGGAGAAGACTGTGTGATATCTGCCACAGAAGGTTGCTCCACATCCTTTTGGGAAGAAGAAAGGATAAAATGACAGATAAGAGCACTGTGCCTGGACTTCCATGAGAGATGCGAAACCTTCACAGAGGCACCCTGGGGGTGTGCTCTGGCTGTGTCACTCTGCCTGGTAATTAAGCAAGTGATGGTGGACAGGATGAGTGTGTTTTAGTTAGGGTTAAAGATAAAAAAGGGAAGAAGCAGGATAAGAGTCTTCTTATATTTGGTTCATCAGCCAGGGCCTAGATTCACTTTTTTCTTGAACATTTTAGAGCAAAGTGGGACAGGGTGAGGACAGGGCTGTCAGTGGCAGAGGGTGACTTCAGTTTGCATTGTAGAGAACAGACAGGTCAAAGGATTGGGTGCCTGAAGTAAATGTTCAACCCTGTTTAGCTTCCTGGCATCCCTTTGAGATTGGAATCCCTGAGATCTCATTTCTACCAGTTTCTTTTTTTTTTGGTACTGGGGATTGAACTCAGGGGCACTCGACCACTGAGCCACATCCCCAGCCCCATTTTGTGTTTTATGTAGAGACAGGGTCTCACTGAGTTGCTTAGCCCCTTGCCGTTGCTGAGGCTGGCTTTGAACTCACGATTCTCCTGTCTCAGCTTCCCTAAGTGCTGGGATTACAGGCTTGAGCCACCGCGCCCGGCTTCTACCAGTTTCTTTTTGGATGTTATAGCCATTATTGGATGAGCCCCTTTGTCACATGTTTGGGTTTGCCTGTGGGTTCCTTTTCATGGCATGAATATGTTTATGCTCCTTGTTGGCTGATGCATTTGACTTGATGTTCTAAGTCCTAGCACCTTCTCTCAGTTATTTGGGGTGCTGGGGGCTGCTTTTCAGTTTGTATCTGCTTCTTTGCTTCTTCTATCTCATGGATGTGCTGCCTCCCCAGCCTCTGCCTTCTCAACTTGGAGAAGTTGGAGTTCCTTGAGAGAGTCCTCATCATTTTTTCACTGAGGAGGCCTCTAGGTTAATACCTGGGGTGCTGATGGCATCATTCCTCAAACTTGCAAATCCTGCTTAGGAAAAGCTACCCACATTGTTTTGAGTTTTCTTGTGACATTTCAGACTGCAATTTGCTAACCACCTAGAAGAAATTCCCTGGGGTGCTTATTAAAAATGTATACTCTCATGTGGCTCAGTGGTCCAGTGCCCCCGAGTTCAATCCCTGGTACCAAAAAAAAAAAATGTATACTCCCAGCCAGGTGTGGTGGCACACGCCTGTAATCCCAGCACTTTGGGAGGCTGAGACAGGAGAATCACGAGTTCAAAGCCAGCCTCAGCAACAGCGAGGCACTAAGCAACTCATTGAGACACTACCTCTAAATAAAACACAAAATAGGGCTGGGGATGTGGCTCAGTGGTCAAGTACCCCTGAATTCAATCCCAAGTAGCCCCTGCCCCCAAATGCATTCTCCCTGGGAATGGAACTTAGAAATTTGTATTTTAGCAAGAATTCCAGGCTATAATCAGGTACAACAGTGTTTGACACCCATCTTCTGCCTCTCTACTTTCCTAAGATAGGAGAGTACCGTCATGTTTTAAACCAGATTATTCCTTGCTTTGGGGGGCTGTATTGAACATTTATAGGATGTTTGACAGCATCCCTGCCTTCTACCCCTTGGATGCCAGTGACCACCAAAAGAAATCTCCGGGCATTGCCAAATGTCCTCCAAAATTGCCCCAGTTGAGTGGCTGGTGGTGTGGCTCAGTGGCAGAGTGCTTGCCTCCCATGTGTGAGGCACTGTGTTTGATTCTCAGCACCGCATTAAAAAAAAAAAAATCCATCAACAACTAAAAAAAGTATTTAAAAAATATTGCCCCAGTTGAGACCACTGCTTTCATGGGAGAAACTGTCTTTCAGGGATGTTCCCTATTGGTATCCTATGACATTTTTATGTTTGGGGATTTGACTTTTAAAATTTGCATAGTTGGCTTCTTTCTGACTCGGCTAATGTGCCAGATTATACCCATAAACGAAGCCATACAAAATATAAGCTCTCCTCTCATCTGTGCTTTGGCCTGCAGAGGGAAGGCATAAATCAGCCTGGAAAGACCACTGGCTTTGGACTTAAGTCCATGGTTTGCTTGCCAGCCCTGTGCTTTCTAGTTATGTGAGCCTACTAGGCCTTCTCCAACGCCTTCCCTTATCTGATTATGATAGAAAGAAATGTTTGTTGTGAGTGAGAATTAAGTGATACCTTGAATGTGGAAATGTTTATAAAACATTACTCATCTATTAAGTGGCAATGATAAGATTCAGGTCTAATTACCAGCACTTGAGATTTTCTCAAATTTAAAAGTGTAGAACTCAGCACAGCAATTCTAGACTTGTATTTGGCCAAGTATATTACCCTTGTCATCTTCCTGCCCATAAAGTTAATCTTCCCTTTTCTCAATTTAGAATTAATCTTCCACTTCTCGGTGACCATTGCAGTACCTCTTTTGGGTCATTGTCTCTGCAAGATTTGTCATTAGGTTATTACCTTTCACTGGCAAAAGCTAGTTTCTTTTTATGGTGAGATTTTCTGAAGGGCTGTCAAATATTTTCTGAAAAGCAAAATGTGTGACACTTTCTCTTCCTCATTGCTGGCACCCAGGGGGATGCAAGGTCATTGGTGCATGAGGCCTGAATTCAGGTAGTGAAGCAAGCATCAGTCTACAAAGAGATTCACCCAGATTAACTTGGAGAATAACTCAGCTGGTGCTCTAGTTTGCAGATAAGGAAACTGAGTCAGAGAATGAGCTTGTTTGAGGTGTCACAGTGGCAGTGAGAGAAGGACCTGGGCTCTCCAGGTTCCAGGTGCTGGACACAGTATCTGTGCCTGTCCAGGATGCTGCTACCTCAGATAGTGGGGTCAGGGAGAGGGCCCTGTCTGTCCAGGGTGCCAGGGTTGCTTTCTTTCACTTCATTTTCTTGTGAAATGATCTCTTTCTGCTCAGTAATTTATGGATGGAATTTCCCCAGAATACACATAGCACATGCATGATTATCATTGATTCTTATAACAGAACATCTTGAGAGGAAAGGCAGTGAACGTAAAGGTTCCAGTTTCTGTGTGAATGTATCACAAAAGAAAACAGCCTAAGAAGCCAAAGCTTCTTAGCTTCCTTCCTTCAGTAACTTGAAACACTATTCCTCGTCTTCACAGTTTCTCCGTGATATGTTCCCATACCATCATTAATATTATTAGTATTGTTGATACTTGCTGCTATTGAGCACTTGCTATGTGCGGATGCATGTGAATGTTTAGCACAATGTGCATCTCATTAAATCCACTCACACCCTCTGCCAGAAGACCCTATAGCTGTCTCCATTTACTGAGTGAGGAAACAGGTTAAATAACATTCTCAAGGTCACAGTAGACCTGAGAATCAAATCCCTCTGATTAATGTAGCCAAAATTGGCCTATTCCTGCCCTTACACTCCTGATTTCTATGGGGGTGACTGCCCCCCCAATCACCCACCTGTGTACCACAAAGACCAAGTGGTTTAAACAACACACATTTATTTTCTCAGCCTGGAGGCTGGAAACCTGAGATCAGGGCTGTTGGTCTGCCTGCTTTGCTTCCTTTTTAATGGTACTGGGGGTTGAACCTAAGGGTACTACTGAGCTACATCCTCAGACTTTTTTCATTTTGTTTTATTTTTTAAAATATTTTTAGTTGTAGATGAACACAATACCTTTATTTTATTTATTTATTCTTTTATGTGGTGCTGAGGTTTGAACCCAATGCCTCACACATGCTAGGCAAGTGCTGTACCACTGAGTTACAACCCCAGCCCTCATTTTATTTTTGAGACAGGGTCTTGCTCAGTTGCCCAATCTGGCCTGAGCCTTGTGATCATCCTGACTCAGCCTCCTGAGTGGCTGGGATTACAGACATGTGCCACCATGCTTTCCTAGGTTTGGTTTCTTCAGAGACCTCTCCTCTTGTAGTTGTGCCTTCACACTATTTTCACATGGCCTCTTTGGATTGTCCAAATTTCACTCTTACAAGAACCCTAGTCATATTGGATTAGGGCTCTCATTTTGTTTTTGTTTTTGAGATGGGGGTCTCACTACATTGGCCAGGCTGGTGTTGAACTCCTGGGCTCAAGCAGTCTTCTGCCTCAACCTCCTCAGTAGATGGGACTACAGGTATGAAGATCTTATCTCCAAATATGGTTACATTCTGAAGTTCTTGGATTTGAATTTTTTTGGAGGATACAATTCAACACACAGCAGTCCTGTTTGTCAGGTGGCCAGTTTGAACTGCTAGGGCTCTCTCAACTGGGTGACACCCAGCTCTAAGCTGCCCCCTGCCACTGGGCGGTGCAGGAACCTTAAAGAAGAGCTGCTTCTGGTGCTGGAAGAAAGAGGCCTGCAGCTAAGGTCTGTATTTGATGAGACAGACCAAACCTGGAGCCTCATCTCTAGAAGATTCCTGTCTCTGATAAATAAAACTCTTCATACGAAAATGTTTATTAACTTCTGAGTTTGGGTGGGTTTGACTAATGATTACTCAGTGCCTAATCCAAAATCCTCATGATTCTGGAGAGTATAGAATGGGAGCTTGGGAAAGAATTTTTAAAAGGATAAAGCATAGATAGGGGAAAAACACCCCACTGAGCTAGTCTCCCTTGCCTCAGCTTCCCTCCCTCCCTTTTCTTAGTGGTACTAGGTTTGGAACCCAGGGGTACTCTACTACTGAGCTACATCTCCTGCTCTTTTTTATTTTCTGTTTTGAGATAGGGTCTTGCCACGTTTCTCAGATTGGCCTCCAACTTTCCATCCTCTTGCCTCAACCTCCCAGAGTCACTGGCATTACAGCCATGTGCCAATGTGCCCAGCTTGCTCCGGTTTCTTGAAAGCTTTCTGGCCTAACCTTTCACCTGGGCACTGTGTGTGGGTGTGTTTCTGCTTCCCTGTCCCCTCTGGAGGAAATGCTCACAGGTACTGATGGGAGTGAGAATTCCTGTAGGTCCCAGCCTGCAGCATTCATCAGAGAGCCCCATTCTGCTGTTGCCTGGGACTCTGCCACAAAGAAAGCAGGTGGAGGTAGAGGGTAGAGACAGGTTGCTTAAAGCAAAATTGCCTAATAGATATTTTGGGCAGAGCACAGAATTTTAAAAAAAAAATATTTTTCTTTTTCTGCTGTGAAGGTAATATAACTAAATTAAAAGTTGGATAATAAAAAGGAGAAAAAAAGCACCCATGTTTATTTCACTTTATGTATCTTCTGGATTTTTTTTTAGAAGAGGTAGAGAAATAATTTTTATTTATTTTAAATAGGTATGCCTAGCATGACACAAATTTAACAGGGTACGAAGCAGTGAGGCAAAGCAGTCTTTCTGTATAAGAATTTTTAGTCATGTTGTACAGATGGTTTTGACTTTTTCAGTTAGCATTTCATCATCTTCATCTGTCCAAACAACATTCTGTATTCTCCTCCATTTTAAAGATTTTTAACTTTTTAAAAGCAATGGATGCAAAATATATTTATGAAATTTCATTCTTGTATAAATAATGGACAACAAAATACCAAATAACTGGGGCTGGGTTTGTGGCTCAGTGGTAGTGTGCTTGTTTAGCATGTGTGAGGCACTGGGTTCAGTTCTTAGCACCACGTGTAAATCAATGAATAAAATAAAATAAAGGTCCGTGAACATCTAAAGAATATTTTAAAAAACAAAAACAAATTACTAACAATGGTGTCATAATACAGATGTTTTTTGTTTATGCTTTTATTTTCTAAAATTTCTACAAATGAGCAGAAATATTCAGAGATGTAGAAGAGATATTAACTATAATCTTAGAATTAACCTTTTGAACAGTTTTTATCCAGTCTTCATTTCTTTTTTTAAGATTTTTTTAAACCTTTATTTTATTTATTTGTGTATTTTGTATGTGGTGCTGAGGATCGAACCCAGTGCCTCATGCATGTGAGGCAAGCACTCTACCACTGAGCCACAACCCCAGCCCCCAGTCTTCATTTCTTTGCATTTTATAAACAGTTGAGATTATATTTTATGTACAATATAGGTCTTGCCTGATTTTCATCACATAAGCATTTATTTAACTTAGATTTTGTAAAGACTTTGTTCTGTTTTTTTGTGGTACTGGTATAGAACCCAGGGGTACTCTACTCCTGAGCTATATCCCCAGACAGGGTATCACTATGTGGCTCAGGTTGGCCCCACACAAATTTGTGATCCTCCTGCCTTAGCCTCCTGATAGCTGGGATTGCAGGTGTATGCCACCATGTCCAGAATTTTTTTTTAACTATGTCTCATACTGTATTGGAACTTCTTAGTGTAAATGATCCTTCCACCTGGGCCTCCTGAGTAGCTGACCTACAGTACTCACCACCACTCTCAGGTTAGACTTTGTTCTTAATTGCTGTACATTGTTCTGTCAAGTTGAAACATCATTGTTTTAGTTAACCCTTCCCTGATAGTTATTTCCAGTTTTTTACTGTAAATAAATACCATTACAAATAAATTAGGAAACAGCATTTAAAAGTGTCAACCCTGGGGAAAAAAAAAGAATGGTGGAGCTTAGAGGCACTGTATTGCCCATGGATGGGTACACAGCAAGTACACAGCATTTGCTTTTGCCTAATGAATGAAGGGACATGAGTAAAGGAATGTTCCTCCGTAAGTGATTTCAACAAACGATAATGTGAAAGAATAAAGAATGGTTTAAGGCAACGAAGACCTGCTAACAGGCACCCCAAAATGAATTGCAAAATTCAAACCTGTCATATTCTGATAGCTTCAAGGTTTTTGAGAAGGTTCTGTAATTTCAGCTATGAAAAATATCAGGGATAGAGAGTCATCTGCAAAATTGAACAGCAGGAATGTACAGCTTGCCCTGTCTTTGTACCTTGTTGAAGAATCAAGTGTTAGCAATGATTTCGTGGTCTCTGAAGGAAGGGAACGTGGCGAGAACAATAGACTGGAGGGCTGTTTGCTGTCTGACTGTGTGCTGCTCAAATATATGGCTGCTGAAACTAAAACGATTTGTGGGAGGCTGGAAGGTTTTCTTCACTTGACTCTCTTTCAGAATTTAATGGGAAAATAGAATTTCTCTGAAAACTGTCTCTCCTGTTTCTACCTGGAGTGCTCTATAATTTGGACCTTGTCAGAGCAGCCTGCCTTTATTTTTGAATGTGGAGCCACTGACTCCCCTTTTCTTCCTGCTGTGAGCTATTTATAGGCCGAGAAGCATAGGTGGAGGCCTTTTTTCCTCTTCACTCATGACTAGAAGAAATAAAGGAAAGCAGCATTCTTTAGAATCCATGATCCCTGAGAACTGGTAACAAAGAAATGAAAAATATTCTAATGCAGGTGTCTGTTGCGATGGTAATGCATGATGGAGGGTCAGGAAGAAACTCATCTGCCAGTCCTCAGCAGTTTCTCCACCTTTTGTGGGACCTTCTGAGGAAGGGGCTCCCCATTCACCTACCTGAACGTACATCCCAAACATGTTGTTAATTTACTCATTCCTCTTGGTTCAGCGCAGTTATTGGTCACCTAATGCTGTATGCCATGCAGTGTATAGGGCTGTAGTAATAGAGCCTCGACTAAGACCTGTCTCCTTCCTGTTTCATTCAGGGTTCATTGGCAGTAATGAGAGCTACTCTAGCTATTCTAGACAGAAATGGGTGAGATACAGTGAATTGGGTGCTTGTATCATTACTGGGTGGGCAGTGGAGCAGACTGTAGGCTAACTTTTTTTTTTTTAAATATTTTTTTAGTTGTAGATGGACACAATGTCTTTTATTTATTTATTTATTTATGTGGTGCTGAGGATTGAACCCAGTGACTAGCGCATATGAGGCAAGCGCTCTACCACTGAGCTACAGCCCCAACCCTGTAGGCTAACTTTTGACAGTGACAACCAAAGTGAGACTGTGAGAGTGATCCACTAATTGACAGGTTTCCTTTCGCATTTTTCTCCTTTTTGAACTATCCTTTTATCCTGCTTCTAACTTCTGTCACAAATCTTGGACTCTCCCTATCTGACAAGAACGGTTCAAAGAATTCATGGATTATAAAGTGTTAATCTTGGGTTATAAAGTGTTAATCATCAAGTCTGTTTTTAATAATGGTTACTTGTTAACCAGTTACTGTGTGTTCTGCTCTGTGCTAAACCCTTTACACGCCTAATCTCAATTCTCACACCATCTAGTAGTTAGTATTATTATCTGCACTTTATAGGCAAGGAATCTGAAGGTAATAAAAGTTAAGTGACTTGCCCAGGACAATTCAGTTAATAAATAACACTTGAATTCAGGTAGTGTCCCTGTGTGGTGGTGCTTGCAGTTTAAAGGAAATGCTGGACCAAACAAGATACACAGATGGCTGATAAGCTCATGGAAAGATGTTCAACATCATCAACCATCAAGAAAATGCAAATCAAAATCGTAACTAGATACCAGTTCACACACAGGATGTCAATACAGTAGATATGTATTCCAGCCTGCCAGTGGATACTCAAAACTACAGATGGTACTAAACTCTGAATATATCGTGTTTTTTCCTATATGCCCCGTAGTGTTGCCAGAGTTTATCTGCTCATGTTTTATGCCCTGGTGTGTCCTTTGCATAACTACTTTTACTCTTTGGGCTATTATTAAGTAAAATATAGGTTACTTGAATGCAAGCATTGTGATACCATGATAATCTGATAACCATGATGGTTGCCAAGGGACTAATGGGCAGCTAGTGTATCAGCATGGATATGCTGGACAAAGGGATGATTCACATCCTGGGTGGGATGGAGCAAACAGCAAAGATTTCATCATGCTACTCAGAACAGCAAGCAAGTTAAAATTTATGAATTTTTTATTTTTGGAATTTTCCAGTTAATATTTTTGGACCTCTGTTGAGAGTGGGTAACTGAAATCATGGAAAGTAAAACCTTAGATGGGGTAGAGTGGCTATCATATTCCAAAAAATAGATAATCAATAGTCCTGGTGAATACATGGAGAAATTAGAACACTGTTAACACCACCAATATGCTATTGGTAAAATGATGGAGCAACTTTGGACGCTAGTTAGCAGGTTTTCAAAAGTTTAAATGTGTAGTTGCCATATGACTCATCAATTCCACTCCTAGGAATATACCCAAGAAAAATGAATGTATGTTCACACAAAAACTTGAACACAAATGTTTGTAGCAGCATTATTTATAATATCCTAAAAGTGGGTGTAAACCAGATGTCCATCAAGAGATATGGATAAAATATCACGTGGTATATCCATAAAATGGAGTATTATCTGACAATAAAAAGGAATGAATATAATGCTATAAAAAGGATGTACCTTGAAAAAAATTATGCCAAGGGAAAGAAAGCCAGTCATAAAAAATGACATAGTGTGTAATTCTATTATATGACATGTCCAGAATAGAGAAATCAATGGAGAGAGAAAATAGATTAGTGATTGCTTAGAAATGGAGTGAGGGGTGATAACTAGAGATAGTTTTTTGTTGTTGTTGTTTGTGTTACTGAGGATTGAATCCAGGACCCTGTACATGTTAGGCAAGCATTCTGCCACTGAGCTATATTCCCAGCCCTTTTAAAATTTTAAGACAGAGTCTTGCTAAGTTGTCCAGGCTGGCCTTACTTTCAGTCCTTCTGCCTCAGCCTTCTGTGTAGCTGGGATTACAGATGTGTGTAACTTAACCCAGCTAGGGACTTTTTAGGGTGATAGAATATTCTAAAATTGAAGTGGTAATTATACAACTCAATATACTAAAAACCTTTGCACTGTATATTTTAGATGGATGAATTGTTTGATATGTGAACTATAGCTCATAAAGCAGTTTACCAAGCTCCCTACCACTCCCAACTTTCTGTTGGTAAGGACCATACTTATCCAAATAAATGAATTGCTAATAAAGGGAATTTAGAGGAGAGTGAATAAACTGCACAGTTTTCTTAAACTTTTTGGCTTATATTGCTTTGTTCTCACTAGAATCCCCTGGGGAAAAAAGTTAATTTAGCATAAATTTAGTTAATATTTTTTTTTAAGTTGTTGAGGGACCTTTGTTGTATTCATTTATGTATATGTGGTGCTGAGAATCAAACCCAGCACCTCACACACATGAGGCAAGTGCTCCACCACTGAGCCACAACCCCAGCCCTAGTTAATATTTTTAATTTAGCATAAAGTAAATATTTAGTTCCCAACTGATTATCTGGTTGGTGAACCTAGAGGTGTTTTTTTTTCCCTTCTCCTTCAGCTGTCTGCTGTTCTAGATTCCCTCCCCCCATTTTCCTCTAAGGGTTACTTATTACTTCTTATAAATAGGGAATCAAAAATAAACTTTTTCATGCAGTATTTATCTCATTGAGTTATGCAAAAGGAACAACATATGTGGCTTCTGCAGGTTGTACTACTAGTTGCAGAATTTCTGTTCTAGGAAACTAGATGTTGGGGGTCAAAAAGGAGTATTTACATAAGAGTTTGTCCATGAACTAGATTGATGTCATTATGAAGCCATACTTGGGAGCCTCCTGCCCTTCATCTCATTTTTCCTTTGTCCTTTAAGTCTGCCCAAGGACCACCAAGTTGTTAATGATCTGATGTTTTATACAATTTTGGGGGGGCGAGATTGAACTCAGGGACACTTGACCACTGAGCTACATCCCCAGCCCTATTTTGTATTTTATTTAGAGACAAGGTCTCACTGAGTTGCTTAGCGCCTCACTTTTGCTGAGGCTGGCTTTGAACTCCTGATCCTCCTGCCTCAGCCTCCCAAACTGCTGGGATTATAGGCATATGCCACTGCTCCGGCTGTTTTATACAGTTTTGGGTGCAACTTTGTTTACAAGGAAAAGATAATCTGGTGGCGGGAGGAGTTTTTTAGTTAGGTAAAGTTGAATAGGAGTAAAGGAAGAAATGTGACAGTGTCTATGGGCTTAGGTAATTTGTTTCAGTTTGTTGTACAAATGTAATTGCTTATGCCAGCACTTCATAGTCTATTTGTAGCCTAGTAAAACACCTAATGAAAGTTATAAGGCCTTAACAGAATGAGAATTCACTCTAGTCCTCTCCTTTGTACTCTACTAAGGGCTAATTGGGCCATGCATATGTTTTTTTTAAAACAGGATTTAAGGATCAGCAAAGTAAAATTTATTGAGATTCAACTGTATGTTTGAGGGCAGACTATGCTGTCATGCAATCAGAATAAAGCTGAGTATTTACAACCTGTGAGAGACTTAAATGTGGAGAGTTCTTTTCCCACCATGCATTAAGCTGGCAACTTGGAGCATGACCTGGATTTCTCAGGCTGGAATGTGGCACACAGTAGGGCTTTCAGGCCTTTTCATTTACTGTGTCCAAGAGTGTTCAAAAGTAAAGCTGAGGGCATTCTCAGGTAAAGGGGGAGTAGGCAGTTAGGGGAGGAACAGCTCCACAGCACTTCCCCGCACATCCCTGGCACCAGGGCTCCCTGCCTTCTTGCTGCTACCTGGAACCACCAAGAGCAGCCTGGAGCAGCTCACAAGTATGGTAGGCAGGGAAAGCCCAGAGATCAAGGTTCAGTTCCCATGAATTACCACTTAGGAGAGCTCTTTTGCCTTTAAGCAAATCACTCACCCTTCTTAAGGTATTCCTCTCTTTCATAGAAATGGTGCTACCTGCTTTACATACTTGTGGTGAATTTTAGTTGCAAATCGTATGGAAAATGCATAGCACAGTGCTTGAAACAGCAGCCTGTAGTAAAGATTATTGTCTTTCTCCCAATCTGCTTTTCTTCTTTGCCTTCCTATTCCTTGACCTTGTGTCTGCACTGGGTTATAGAGAAAATTACCCAGTTTTCTTCACTCCAATCAGAGGTTACCTATTGTTATTTTATGAAAATATTTTGTCTCCTACTATTTTTATGTTAAATTTTAGTTTATATTGACCACATTTCCCTGAAGTAAAACCCCCTGAAGCAAAAAAAAAAAAAAGGTTCATTCTGGAATGACTGTGTCCAATAGAAATTTTTGCAGTGATGGAAATGTTCTTGGCTATTTTTGTCCTTTTGCTCTTTCATTTAGGTTTGAAGATCATTTTACAGTGATCCATGAAACATCGAGATTGCAGTTGGTTTCACATTGAACTTATAGATTAATTGAGGGAAGAATCACCATCTTTACCACATTGGCATTTCCTAGCTCTCTGTTCATTTAGACTTTTGAAAATGCTTTTCAGTAAAGCCATATTTTTCCCTATGAAAGTCCTATTGGAGGTTTATACAGAGCAGAGTGACCTGGTCTGGGTGGCCATGAGTGCTGTGAATAGAGAGAACAGACTCTAGAATCAGGGAGGCCAATTAGGAGGAGGCTATTGAGGTAGTCCAGGTAAGGGATGTCAGGAGCCTGAGTTTAGTACTGTGAGAAGGGATGGGAGCTGACCCATGCCAGAGACATTTCCTAGGAAGAGTAGGTGGGCCTTTTTTATTTCAGGACAGAATAAAGCAGAGTAATAATAATAACTTGCTGCTATTATTGATAACTTACTATTGAACCGGCAAAGTGTTGGTATATCATGGTCATCATTGCTTCTCCTTATAATGCAACAAAGTAGGAGTTACTACTTCTGTCCTCCAGACAAGAAAACAAAATCTCAGAGAGGTTAAGTACCCTGCACAAGGTCACACAGGGGTTTAGTGCAGATATTCAAATCTAAATCTGCTCCTGTCCAAAGGTCACTGAACACTACAATCTAATCATGAGCTATCTGGGAATTTATTGAAAGTACTTATGAAAATGTACCAGACATTTTGAATTTTATGACTGAAATAAAAATGACTAAAATTTCTGTTCTCAATCATAGTCAGAAAATGAAATTGGAATGTTTACCTAGTTTTGTGATGTTTGATAAAAGATCCAGACAAATCTGAATTTATGAGATCTATAAAATTTGAGCTATTGAGAGGGTGGGAGAGCGGGCTGTGGGACTATAGGGGCGAGTCATGGGACTCCACGAAAGCAGTGAAAAATATTTTTGAGTTCTCAAAGTGTTCCTAGTCATGTATTTCTGGGTAACATTTTGTGGATGTTTTCTTCTATCGGTCAGGAAAAAAATGAATGGCCTTAATTAAAATTTCTATTGTCTTTGCCACAGAGGAAGGAAGCCTTTTGGTGGTTGTCATAGTGATGTCTGAATACATCATGGAAGTGGGTAGTGATTGCCACCCAGAGCCCTGAAATGAGCATTTGTCATTTTACTTACTCCCAGAGAGGATTGCCTCACCAAACTGCATATTTCTTTAATTGCCTTTTAAATTCACATTTGAGCCAAATGTGTGTGTACAGGGGAATGCTCACCACTGCAGTCACAGTTACAGCCATAAAGTCTGAAGCCCCATTTCTAATTGCTTTGTGTTCCTGAAGCAAAATGGCATATGCAAGGTGCTCACAAAAACTCTCAGAAAGTAATTAGGAACCATCAGCCTTTCACGTGACACAGTGCACAGTGGGACAGACTGCTTTTTGCTTTCCCCCTGGCCCCTCCCCTGACAGGCATTCAGAAGTCTTGCCTGATACACCTTCTCTGTGGGGTGGCCCCTTTTAAAGCAGTGGGAACTTAATGCAAGGCAACTTTGAACGCTGCCACTTAATCTGGCCACCCCTCCCTGCACCCAGCCAGCATACTGAGCTGTCATGCTGCATGCTGGCAGAGTGTAGCTGTTTCTGACAGTAAAACCAGGCTCTTTGGTGGGCTTTGAGGTTTCTGCACAGTGTGATTGGGGTTTGGGATGGTGGGATGCGGCTGGATAACGTGATGGGCTTTCCAGAGCTATCTGCAGTGAGATCTGAGGAACACAGGATGATGACTTCTCCCACGTCTGGATGTCTGTTCTGTAACCTTTCACGTGTTGTGACAAACAGCAAAGAATTTGCCATCAGAGAACCAGATTCAAGTCTTAGTTGCCTCCCTTAGTCATTTTAAACCTGGGGTAGAGACTTAATCTCTTCCATAAAATGGTAATAATGACAGTAACTACCTTTTCAGTTTATTGTATCTCATGAGCTGATGCTTTTGTCAACAGTGAGTGCTTTATAGGGTATAAATTCTAATTCATTGGCTATTCATTTAGCTCACATTGTATGTGATGCTCTGAGCTGACAGAGGCAGAGTAGGCAGGGCAGCAACTATGAAAAGGGCAGTAAATGTGATCCTACTGTGCAAACGCAGGCCTTTAACTCAGCCTGGTATCAGGGAAGGCTTCTAGAACAAGCTGACCCTTGCACTTGTCTTGAAGGACAAATAGAAGTTAGCTAAAGAAATAAGGACTCAGCATTCAAGAAAAGAGAATAGCTTGTGCAAAGATACTGAGGCACACTGGAACCTGGGTATCTCTGTAAGAGTGCTGAACCATGAGGCAGGGAACAGAGAAAGGGCATTGTCCAGCTGGATTTAAGCAGTTATGAACTAGGGGAGGGGAGCTGTTGGATTTTAACTCAAGGAGTGATACAATTTCCAAATTTAGAAGTCTTACAAGATAGCTATGTAGAGAAACAGAAAGTGATTAGGGCCAGGTGTGGTGGTGCATGCCTATAATCTCAGCACCTTGACTCAGGAAGCTGAGGCAGGAGGATCGAGTTTGAGGCCAGCTTCAGCAATATAGCAAGACTTGCAGCATTTGAGATATTGTCTTAAAATAAAAAATAAAAATGACTGGGGATGTGGCTCAGTGGCAAAACTTTCCTGGGTTTAATCCACAATTAAAAAAAAAAAGAAAAAAAAATTTAAAGGAAGAAAGTGGTTGGGAATGGGTGGGTGGGTACAAGTATAGGATGATGACTTTAAAACAAGTGTGATCATCCCCACGTGGTTATAGGGAGGGAGAGGATGGGTTAGACGGGGTTGTAGAAAGTAGAGGTGCCTAGTCTTGAAGATAGACAGGGAGTGAGGGAAAGATGTAGGTTAACTTCCAAGTCCTAGCTGGTGTTACTGTTGGTATTTTGGAGGGACAGATCTTCATTGTGCAGGATGGTATTGTTTAGCCTCCTGGGCCTCCTGCTCACTAAATGTCCCTCGCCTCCAGTTGTTGTGATAACAAAAATATCAATGACATTTTTCAAAATACCCCTGGTAGAAAATCATTAAATGGTGGTGACATTCACCAAGATGAGGAATAAAAGAGAATCAATGGTTTGGATATGTGATGTAATGGTGCCTAGAGGACACTGTGGTAGAAGTGTCCTGTAGACAACTGGATTGAAGGATCTGGGACTAAAGTGTAGGCAACACTCAAGAGACAGCTTTAGGGGTGTGAGCTTTCCCAGGGAAGAGAATAGCACCAAAAAGCAGGTAGGCAGAACCTTGGGGATCATCATGGATCTTGCTTATTCTTGTGAGCCAGAGAGGACCGATAGTATTCTAGGGCGATTTTATAGGAAGGGGAAATTAAAGTTCTGTAAGAACAAATGACTTTTCCATCTTTCTCTTTTATTATTAATTAATTTATGAATGAATGAATAATTGGGTCTGTTTTAGTCTACTTTTTTACCACTGTGACCAAAAGACCTGATAAGAACAATTAAAGGAGGAAAAGTTTATTTGGGGGCTCATGGTTTCAGAGGTCTTAGTCTGTAGACATCTGACCCAATTCCTTAGGCAGAACATCATGGTGGAAGGGTGTGGTGGAGGAGAGTGGTTTCCCACATAGCCACCCTGAAGCAGAGAGAGAGCTCTGCTCAACAAAAGACAAAATATATACTCCAAAGGCATACCTTCCTCCAGCCACGCCCTTCCTTGCCTAGGACTACTACGTAATTTACCCCTGTCAGGGGATTAATTCACTGATTGGGTTAAGACTCTCATAACTCAATCATCTCACCTCTAAACCTTCTTGTGTTGGTTTAGAGCTTACACATTAGCTTTTGGGCGACATACATCTAAACCATAACAGGGTCTCACTATGTTACCCAGGCTGGTCTCAAGCTCCTGGGCGCAAGCAATTCTGCCTCAGCCTTCTTCCTGAGTAGCTGGGACTATAGGTATGTACCACTGCACCTGGTCCAAGTTTCTCTTTTAAACAGTTTTGGTAAATTCTCTCCTTGGTTCAGCCAGTGTCCAGATGAGATGAGGAGAAGGAGATTTTGCCCTTTTGAGTTGGGAACTCTTTTATTATCTTACTTTGTGGCCAGTGGATCCAAGTGTCTCAATGACTGGGCTGATATTATCACCACCTCCGCTTTGTGCATCAGTAAAGAGGCCTCTAACGATTTTCTTTTTTCCCTGCAATGGCAGATTTTCCTGGGCGCCCTCTGTATTCTTGGTTCACTGATTAATAGACACTTGAGGAATTGCAGGGAGGCGTTTAACATGCATCAGATACCATCACTAGCAGAGAACGCGATTCAGTAAGCACTCTCACACTGCAGTCTGCATCCCTCCTCACTGACACAGTTTGACGCTGGGGAATTGGGTCTGGATTTGGAAAAGCAGTTTAAATGTGTGATTCATAATCAGTGATGTGCAACTCTTTCCAAAGTAGGAGGTGCACAGGAGAGGTAGATGGTGCTTTGCGCTTCCGTTTCTTTACATGCCCTTCAAAGGTAGGAGTTATTCCTGGTTAAAGAACATCAGCAACTTCTGGTATCTAACCTGCAGGTTTCCAGCCAGTACGTGTGCCAGAGTGCTGGGACTTCCAGACAGAGATGTGGAGGGCTGGGGGTTTATTTTCAGAAGGTGGAGAACCTAGTTACTTCTATTAAGTCCTCTGTACCAGAGGTTTCTTCTTACCCTGGAAAGGTAAAGGAACTGATTTTGTGCTTTTTATCTTCACAGGGAGTAGCCCAACCTTTGACCACAACTCTGGAATCAAAGGGCCTGGGTTTGAATCCTGGCTTTGCCCCTGTCTAGCTGTGTAATCTTCACAAACCCCTTAATGGTTCTGATCCTTAATTTCCCCATCTATAAAATGGAGATAATAATACCTACCTTCTGAGATAATGCCTGCGTGCCTAGACTATATCATATAACAGGCTCATTGGTGTCACTGTTATGGATACCTTTCATTTATCTTATTTGGTTCCATATCCATTACCCATGCTTTCAGTTTTTTATATCTGCAGGAGAGTCTGGCACATCAGCATGGTGGGTCCTCTGTTAGGGATGTGGGGAACTGGTAGATTTTCTTCAGGGACAAGAGACCTCATCAAGAGGATCCATCCTATGGTTCACCTCCTGATGTCAGGCATCATTTAGAAGGTATCTGCAGGCTTACACTGCTGATATACAGCTGTCGTTGGCACCAGTTCTGGCTCTGAAACACTCTTTTCACTGAGCTTGAGGCTTCTCTCCTACCCCTTCTTCTCTCCTGTTTGCTTTTACCCCTGCCTCCGTAAAAAACCTAAAACAAAAAGAAAGAAATATTAATATAAAACTAGAAAGGTATATCAGGATATTTTCTGTGGGCTCAGTGGTGTGCTCTTACTGGAAACTCCTGGTACTTGGGGTTCTGTGGGTCAGGCACCTTCTTCCTGTCCTGTTCCTCAAGCTGGGACTCCCTTCCTGAATGGGCATCACTAGGAAATTGAAGAGGAAACTAGTTTGGGTGGGGGGATTTCCAGAATCATTCCATTTTGCCATTTTCTAGAAGTGAGATAGGCAGAGAGAGCCCCTCCCTGACTGGATGTCCGGAGTCCTTCCTCTCAGTGGGGAACGAAGTACCTCAGGCCCTTAACAGCCTCCTCCTCACCATCTCTTGGGTCTCTGGAGTCCCTAAACTCTGTTAATATCATTGCTGGAAGACTCTTAGAGGGGACCATTGGGAAATAGGAGGCATAGCTGGAAGTCTGGAGCAGGGTGTGTTGAAGATTGTGGGAAAGCAGCTGCAGGAAGCTCCTCCTACTGGAATGTGGCTAGTCTGCTTTACCTCTTACACCCTGGTAACTATCTTTTCCCAAACAAAGACCCTGTGCTTAATTCCTCATGATTTTCTCCTGGGCTCTGGGCATAGCGAGCCCTCAGATCTGTGTGCTGATACTTCACAGCATAGCCCCGGTTTATGGAGTAAAGTGCTAAAGGTCAGGATTTATGTGGGTCACTGTGTACTGCATACCTGCCTTTGAGGTCATGCAGCTGACTTTATGCCTGCTCTTGATTTCCTCCTTCCATTACTGCTCTGACCTTGAAGCAGCATGGGAAATATTACTGTCTGTGTCCTCCTTGTGGTGGGTTCTAGAGAGGTCCTTCCTCAATGTCACAGCTTCTCAGGACGGGAAGGACTCCCTGAGTTCATCATCTCCAACCTTTTCCTACTTTAAGGATGAGATGACAGAACCACGAGGGAATGCTACCTGTCTCCTTCCTACCTGTCTGGTATTACTACCTTAAACAATGTAAATACCCCCAGGAAGGCACAGAGGAAACATCGTGATGCAGGAGAAGAGTTTGGCTTTCTGGACTTCGATTCTAGTGGGAGTCCTAAATCTTTCCCAGGTGTGTAGACTTGGACAAATGATTTAACCTATCCTATTCTTCAGTTTCCTAAGATGATAATACCTTATGGTGTTGAAGTGACCATTAGAGACAAACACACAACACACACAAATGTCTTGAACAGGTATCCAGGAAATGGTGACTGTTACTTCTGTTATAGTTGGTTCTGGTCACACTGGACTATTAAAGCTGTGTGTCTGGAAGAGAAAACTTAAAGAATGAATGGGATTGGTGCCCCTATAAAAATGGCTTTAGGGAGTTGTGTGACCCTTCCAGCACATAAGGAAAGCAGCAAGAGGCACTGTCTATGAGGAATTGGTCCTCACCAGACACTGAATCTGTGGGCACTTTCATGTTGGACCTCTCAGCCTCTAGAACTGTGAGAAGTACATGTTAATGTTTTTTTTTTT
>CM053399.1:41264199-41278746 GCA_028644305.1 Xerus rutilus
ATGTTTCCCGTTCCCACCCCCCGTATGAATCCTTATCCACTAATCAGAGAGAACATTCTGCATTTGGTTTTTTGGGATTGGCTTACTTCACTGAGCATAATGTTCTCCAATTCCATCCATTTGCCTGCAAATGCCATAATTTTATTCTCTCTTATTGCTGAATAATATTCCATTGTGTATATGTTTATTAAAAAAAAAAAGTAATGAGGAAAGCTAGACTAAGCTTCCTGTGAAAAAGAGCTTAAAGAACCTTAAATAGCCTCCGTGGTAGGCTGTGACCACCTGCTCCTGCTGCTAGGTCCCTGGGAGCTGGCTATAGATTCTCAGCCATTGCTCTGGACAGAGCTTTGCTTCAACTTTCCCACAACAGGTTTCTTTTCATGCTCAGGGTCTTTACATCTCACCCATGTATTTCAGACTTCTTTTGACTCACATAATTGCTGCATAGGTATGTTTCATGGACTGATAGATACATAGAGCTGGAGCAGAACGTATGGCCATCTCAACAGATTGCAGGCCTGAGGTCTGCGTTCTTTCATTACCAACATCCTGGCCAGGTGGATTTTTTGGCTTGGACTTAGAAACTTCCACCTATATAATGCATCCAGCTAATGTGATGGTCAGAGGCCATTCTGTTATATTGTTGACATTTAATTCTTGAAAAATATGCCTCCATCCACAGATCCTAGTTCAACTCTTGGACCTCAGGGACCAAAAATAAGATTGCTCTGCTTCTTGACAGTCCTTCAGAGATGAAGGTAGTAGTTATGTGCCCTGAGCTTACTGAGGCTATCAACTCCAGTTCCTTCAGTGATGTGGCTTTGACATATTTGAGCCCTTCCAGGCCTGGCCTATATCTACTGGGCTTACTCCAGCTTTCTACTCTGATCTGGAGGTATGATTCCCAGAAGTGGAAACAATATTTGGATGGGGTCTGATCAGTTTAGAATTGAAAAACCTTTTACCTCCCTTGTTTTTGACTCTGTACTAGTATTAAGTGAGCCCTAAGGTCCTATTGGCCCTTGTGACAGCTTTTCCACATTGTTAACTAATTGGGCTTATAGTAAATTAAAGCCACTAAACTAATACAGATTCTGTGTTAGTTTCCTAGGGCTCACTTAACAAATTGCCATAAACTCGGTGACTTAAAACAACAGAAATTTATTTTCTTCCAGATCTGGAGGCCAAAAGTCCAAAATCAAAGTGTCAGGTGGGTTAATTCCATCTCATCATGTTTCTCTGCTTCTGGTGACTGCTGGCATTTCTTGGCATACCCTGGCCAAACATGTGTTCCTCTAGTATCTGCCTCTGTTTTCACATGGCTATTCCTCTAGGTCATTTTATAGGCCACTCAAATCCAGACCAAGGATCCTGAATTTCTATGCAAGGTCCTTTGGCTGGACACGGAGATTCCCAGCTCTAAAATGTATTTTTTGTGTTTGCTAGTGGAAATTTATCACTGGAAGATGGATTCTATTTAAGGAAGGAAATTAACTTTAAAACAATGTGTGATCCCCTCCCCCCCATAATCCTTGTTTTCAGGAGCCTAGTTTTAATTTATGGTTCAGTAATAATACCTGTGACTTCTAGCAATTCTCCTAACCTTTCCAAGCCCCAGTTTCCTCATCTACCAAATAGAGATTGGATGAGGCCAGCTCTGAGTTTTCAGCTCTAAAACTCTCAATATTGTGATTTCGGGAAAGCAAGGATTACCCTCTGTGAGAAAATAGGTCTCAAGTTGGCTTCACAAACTGACTGAGAATTTATAGCTCTTAACTAAGAAGATAGATTATCATTCATGAATTTGAAAATCTGAACAACTCTGTCCTTTTGTTCACCTCTGACAGGATATAGAGACCAAATTATTCCATACCTCTTTCCTCTTCTCAGTTACTCACCTTTCAGGTGTAAGACACTGAGGGATTGGACTCTAGTCAGCTCTCAAATATTTGTTAAATGAATGTACAGATATACTGATGTTACTCAATATCGTGGGGGCAGGGTCGTGGCAAGTAAAGCAATAGCCTTCAGGTCTGATGATAGAGTAATTATGAGCCTTTTGTTTTGGCAGTAGTGGGGATTGAACCCACTGGGTACTCGACAGCTGTGCTACCTCCGAGCCATTTTTTTTTAAACAAAGTTTCACTAAGTTGCCCAAGCTGGTCTTGAACTTTTTTTTTTTTTTTAATTTTTTTTTAGTTGTAGATGGACACAATGTCTTTATTTTATTGCTTTGTATGTGGTGCTGAGGATCGAACCCAGGGCCTCACGCATGCGAGGCAAGCGCTCTACCACTGAGCTACAATCCTGGCCCCGGTCTTGAACTTTTGATTCTCCTGCCTGAGCCTCCTGATTTGCTGAGATTACAGGTGTATATTTCTCCTGAATGTCCAATTAAAACAATTATTTTTAAAACACAGTGGCAACTTTTTATCATTGTTTTCCAGAGCAGTTTCCTTATATGTGATGTAGGTGGCTGTTGAGGCCTGGATTCCAGAGCCTGGGCTCTAAAGACCACAGTAGGCTTTTGCTAGGGGTGGAGGTTGTCAGGGAGGTCAGTGATCTGGCTCCAGGTAGTACTGGTCCAGGAGCCCCTGCCTACTGTCAGAGCCCCTTTGAGTGTCTGTCAGGGCTGCATGCACTGGCACCTTTCTTCCTTTGGATTCTTTAGGGATGGCACTGCTTAAAGTGCCTTTCAGGATTTTTAGTGTCTGGAAGGAAGAGTTGTGGTGTGGGTTTTGTCTCTTTGGGAGCCCAGGCAGGGAAGCCAAAGGGTAGGTCTACTTGCTTAGTTGTTGGGAAGATTCTTCTAAGATTTTTTGTGAGAAGGAAAATTCTTGACCAATATTTTGCCATCTGTCCTTAGTTCTTACTCTAATTCAAGAAATCTTTATTGTTTTTTTGGCACTGAGGATTGAACCCAAGGACTCATGCATGCAAGGCAAGCACCCAACCTCTAGGCTATATTCCCAGCCTAAAACCTTTACTCTTGAAACAATCTTCTTCCTAAAAAGAAGGTCTTCTCTAAAATCAGTGGTGTGGGTACAAGATGGGGGTTGCAAACTCAAATTTCTATAGAGGCTTTGTAGCCTGTGTTTATGTGCTCTAATTCGCTTTTTAAATACTCATACTACTGCCTTTATATTTTTCTCTCCCTATATGGCTGAGATGTGGGTATGAAGAAATTATTGTAAGAAAATTAAAAATGTGGGAGTGATGATAAATAGCACTAGGTGTTTATCTCAATATTTGCAATCAGTAGGAAGTGGAGGGGACTGCAGTGAACTAAAAGGGTCATTCTACTCATGGGGCCCAGTGTTCCTACAGTTTTTGTTTTTCCAAAATAAGCTGGATTTTTATATGAAAAATTTCTACTTTCAAACTTTGGCTGAATTTTAAACATCTGTATAGTACAATTAAAATTCATTTTGGGACAATTTGTAAGTCATGAGTTTGAAATATCTGATACATGTTGGGGTAGACTGGCATATGGACTGGGCTCCTGGTTCATCTCTCTTAAAGGGCTGCTCTGGGAGGTGTGGGGGCACTAGGGGAGCAGCTATGTTCCTTTCTGCATATAGATATGGAGAAGGGGCCCATGATAAGTAAAGTAAAAATCAAGTTATAGAGCATGTACAGTTTTATTGTAGTTCTGTAAATATTTTATGTGTGTATAGAATTTTAAAGGTATAGAAATGTCATAAATGCAAAACCTCCCAAATAACACAAGAATCTGGTTACGGTAGCTGTCTCTGGGATTGACATTGAATTGGAGGCAGCAAAGGGAACTGCTTTTTAGTTGATACTCTTCTGTAACATGTAGTACTTAAATAATTGTCAGAAAATAACATGAAAAGAGTTGGAAGTGTATTTGGCTTGTGAGGAATATCAGCCTTTGGTGCTGAGAATGTTGAAGAGGGGAGAAATTAGAGTGGTTTGGAGTGATCAGAAAGGGCCACTTGGAAGAGAAGGAGCCTGGAAGGTTGGGCAGAATTCATGAGGGAGGAGGACAACAGGAGTCAAAGCCCAGGGGTAGGAAAGACAGGGTGACTGGTGGACAGATAAATTTGGCAGGATCCAGGGGTATAGAGAAGTGGTAAGAGATAAGGAGGCTTCAGCAGTGAGGGGCCCTGGAGGGTGTGTGGGCAGGAGATAATGGAACCAGAACTGTGCTCTGGCACAATTCATCTGGCAACAAGGGAAGCAGGACCAGGGAATTTGGAGGCAGCACTTCAGGGTCATTGCTCTCATGTGGCCCCTTCTTACTCCCAAGTAGCTGTCACTGATTCCTGCTAAGATGCTGCCTGGTGAATGAGGGTTAATACCTAGGTACCTGATGAATAAGCTCTTGGCACTTCCTGTTCTTCCACTCCCTAGAGTGTGAGCCCTGGAAGCCTGCCAACTTCTGCTGGTGCCTGATGTGGCTTCTCTACCTCCGAAGCCTGCATGACTCCTAGACACTTTGGAGAATCTATAAAGCACGTGGTCATTGATGTGTAATGGGGACTAAGAAAAAGTCCCCATTTGGAGTTGTGTAGATTTGGTTATGTGGTCTTGGAGAGGCTCTTGACTAATTTAGGCCTTGATTTTTCTCATTTGCAATATAGAGCGAATAGTATATCCTCTAGGGTTATTGAACCTAGCCAGGTTGATTGATGCCTACCTAGTGGATGGGCTTTGTATTTCTATTGTCACCTTGCTCCATTTGTGCATGTGTATGATATATATGATATATATACACAAACATATATATGTGTGTGTGTATATATATATATATATGTTCATATCAGTCTATCCATTGGATTATAAGCTATTCAGTGGGATGATTAATCATCATTTATCCCCAAAGCACTCAGTGTGCTAAACACATAAGGATTTTGTGCTCTTATACCTAACCCGGTCTTTATGGCAATTGATTTTTGATTGATTAGGTTGTATCCATTGGCCATGATATATTTCTTTTTATTTTTTAATTTCTTTTTTTAGTTGTAGATGGACACAATATCTTTATTTATTTATTTTTACGTGGTGCTGAGGATCAAACCCAGTGCCTCACGCATGCGAGGCAAGTGCTCTCTTCCACTGAACTACAATCCCAGCCCCATGATATATTTCTTCTGTGGCTAAAACAAGCTTTGTCAAAGCAAATTCCTCAGAATAATATGTTGAGAAGGCTTGCAGGTCATTGACTTGTCAATTCTGCTGTGGCAGATTAATATTTTGTGGGACTTGACATTTATACAATTTTGAAAGCCTTCTTTAAAAATACATAAAATCGCAGAAAAGCACATTGATATAGCCCTTCCCCCGGACCTCTGAGGGGGCTCTAAAACTTGAGCTTCATTAGTGTCACAGTTAATCATCTCTCTATATAGAGATATTTCTAACACTGCCTATAGGACAGGATGAAGGATATGGAGATTTCTAAAAGGCAAAAAGTAATGGTGATAATGGAAACAAGTTTTAGTAAAATTGTCATCCTAAGTAGACTCAAAACAAAATCCTTTGGGTTTTTTTTTTTCCTCCCCTCCCCATTCTCATTCAGTGAGGATTTATTGGGCACCACTAAGCACTGGAACATAGCTGTGAAAGCAGTAGTCTTTGCCCTATGGAGATTATATTCTATTGATCACCTGCATTGTGACTCAGACCTACATGGGTTGCAATGAGAAAAACCTCCATGTGGATATGTGGGTTTGGTGCCTTAGTTTCCCTTTCTGACCCCTCTGCCCTTTTCCTTTCCAGGCCTGTTTTTGAGAATGACAGCCAGATGATGAAATTGGTGCTGAGAGAGCCTTAGCCATCCCAAGCAGTGATGAAAGAATCATAGATTGTTACCAGAGTGTGTGGGTATGGTGGCTTGTAAACTGCTCAACCCCTTCCTTGTCCTGACTAGTGTGAAATATTGATGAGAGAGTCATTGTTTCTCCACCAAAAATAGGCTCTGTTTTGGGGCTGATTTCAACCCAGAGCTAGAAGTTGGGTTGTTTTTTAAGTTTTGGTTCTAGAGAGACAGCCTACCCCACCAGTCTTTAAGAACGGAAGCATTGGGCCCTATAGACAAAAGTGCCTGCCTTGCTTTACCACTAGCCAGTACTCCCTGTGGCCACAGTGAGGCGGTGACTCAGAGCTAGAATTATGTTCTTTCCTGGTTGCCAGATTTTGTGTGGTGGGTGGAGAGGAGGGAGAATGAATGAGCAGAAGCAAGTGGCTGCTGGATTTGTAACACCCTGGGAGGCAACTGCTCAAAAAGTGAAATTGAGAGAGAGCTGGGTGACTGGGAGTCTCCCTCCCTGTGTGACTTGAACCTGGATTTCATAAGGCTGTGACTGGAGAAGACATGATTCTGAACATGGAGCTCAAAAAGAGAGTGAGTCTGGTTGCTGCCTTTCCCAGAAGGAACGAGAGAGCAGGTTAGTCCTGTACTGGTTTTGTAGGGGTTCAGTTTGCTGTGACATATTATTATTTGTGAAAGTCAAGTAATGACAAAGAAAGGGAGTTTTTGATGGTTGGGAGTGCCTGCAGTTAAATAAAAAACAGTGCAATTTAATTAGGAATGAATAGGACAAAAGTAGCATGAACCACTCCTCCCTGATATTATTATAGAGAACATTCTCTTGGCAGGTGAGAGTGGGGAGGACCACGGTTGTGTTTCCATCTCTGTGTTTTCAGTTATAGACAGTGTTGTTAAATTTTAGTCTGTGGCTCCGTGGATAGCAGTAGTTTGAGATGATCCTTGGTGTCTTAAAATGTTACAGCCAAATGGAGGATCTTTATAGCACTTGGTTCAGCCTTCTCATTTTACACTTGAGGAACCTGACTTATTTAAGAGCTAAAAAGAAGCATAAAACTGGGTATTCTGAGGTTGAACGTGTTTCCCCTGAAGTTTTAAAACTTCTGTAGAATGTGTGTCCCTGGCTCAGATGGGCCCACTGGGGAGGAAGTTTTTCTTAGGCTGTACTTTCTGAACCATAGGACTTGACTATATAAGGGACAGAAATGAGACTGAAGGCAGGGTGCCTGTTGATCTTATGTCACTTTGCCTGGCAGGCGAGTTCTTTAAATAGAAATTGAACAGGGTGCTGGATGTTATGCCATAACTCAAATGGCAGACAATGTATTCTTGAGCCTCTGTCCTGGCATAGGCTAATACTGCTGGAATTTGCATCATGGGAAAAGACAACTTTGAGTACAATTTTAGAGTTAGCAAAAGAAAAATATAGAAGGCATTAAAGTGTCTCCTGTGGGCTGGGCACATTACCATTACTCTTCACAACACCTTTACAGTGTTGGAATCTCCCCTGCACCTCTCTCCACATAAACTCACCAGTGGAGGTCATGCACTGCCAACATGTGGCTGTGGTGGGATTTGAACTCCAGCCTGTGCAACTCTGATCTGTTTAGGGTTTGTGGAAACCTCATGTGGCCCTTCCAGGTGGGGTGTCTAATGTCCTCAACTTATAGATGAATAAACAAGGGCACAGAGACATTGAATGTTTGCTCAGGCCATGGAACTTGTTGGTCAACAAAACTGATACTTGGTTCTTATTACATTGCTTCTCTGCCAACTTCCTTTTGAAAAAGCTAGGGGAATGGCTCTCTGGGTTGATTCCTGATTCTATAAAGAGTTTGACTCTAATCTTTTCCTGGGTAGTGAGAACCTGCGGGACCTCAGGAAACAGTTTGCAGCCCAGGTTACTGGGTCAGAAGAGCTACTTCACAAAATGAGTTAGCTACTGAGAGGATCTAAAAATCTCTGCATAAACCTATGAAACATAAAGTTTTTCAAATTATATTAGAAAACTTAAATCTGTTTTTGTTTTGGTACTGGAAATAGAACCCAGGGGTGCTTTACCATTGAGCTACATCTCCAGCCCTTTTTATTTTTTATTTTGAGACAAAATCTCGCTGAGTTGCTGAGGGTCTTTCTAAGTTGCTCAGGCTGTCCTTGAACTTGCAATCCTCCTGCCTCAGCTTCCAGAGCCACTGGGACTACAGGTGTCCACCACTATACCCAGCCAGAACACTTCAGTCTGTTAAGTCCAGGATTTAGAAAGTACAGACTTTCCTTTTTACAAGGTACTAAGTTAGTTTGTGACTCCTTATGCCCTGCTGTCTGCTAGGCTCTGCCCCTTTTGGCATCTTTGAATGAGGACAGTTGCTAATTGCCCTTCAGGTGGTGGGCCTGGGTTTGGTTGGCCCTACTTTGCCTAACTGGACCAGTTTGTTCTAGTTTGACTGCTGCATAGTTTGTGGGGTTTAAGTCAGATCTGGAGAGTGTGGAAGCAGGCAGGCTCTGTTGCAGTCTGTTCTCTAGGGTCTGGTGGAGGTTCCCATTCCAAGATAGGATCCCTCATCAGGGACTGTGGGCCCCTGCTTCCCTTATTCTCTGGGGCTTTGTGATTCATTGAGCAGCTGCTATCAGCAAATAAGTTGGGTTCTACATAGCCTTTCCCTGGAGGTGTCCTGGGCTTGTGCCTAGGTTCTTGAGATGCAGGCGATCAGGTGCCACAGTGTGGGCATTCCTGTTCCTGTGCTGCAGTGACAGGAATGACTTCTCCCAACTCTCTGGGAGCTGAGGAGTGGAAGACTGGGAAGAGGGGAAGAGAATAAATGCCGTAAAGTAAGTAGAGAGCAATACTATAGTGTGTAATCAGTCACCAAATTGTAGGCTTCACACCCAAAACTCTGGTTCACAAAGGGAGAAAGAGGTGATGTTTATATTATCCTCTTGTGTTTTTAATCACTTAGTAATTTCCTCTTGGGTGTTTGCATTCCATTCTTTGATTCTGTTGAGTGTATTAACCTTCATTTACAGGGGTGAGGGGGAGTTGCAGGGGAGGGCTAATTTTTACAAATTATTTTGTAACACAGTTCAGGAGTGCCAAGGATGAAGTGTTTGTGGTGTGTTGGTGTCTCACTCTTCCTTCCTCTGGCATTCTGATGGTTGATGGCTCATCTCTTTTTTACTGAAGTTCAGATTTCTGTAGGATTAGCTGGCTCACTTTGAGGCATAGCCTCAAATTTAAGGTAAGAGTCTTCATAGTTTTTTCTCATTCACTCTTTTCGGCAGATATTTTTGGGCCCCTCCTATGTACCAGGCACGGTTACAGCTGATAACAGTAGTGGAAAGACAGCAAGTGTTTCGCTCTCAAGGAATTTGCATGCTAGTCAGGGAAACCAACAGTAATTACACACATACCTCAGTGAGAAAAATAACAGGTAGTAATATCTAAAAAGGGTGATGTGATATGAAGGGACTGCTGCGAAGGGCTCTCTGATGGTGATAATTTTGCTGAGGTCTGAATGACAAGGAACGAGCTATAAGAGTGGGGGAAAGAACATCCAGGCTGAGAGGACATTGGGTACAAAGGATGTTAGATAGGAAAGAGCTTGGTATTCAAGGAACAGAAAGGAGGCCACTGTGGCTGGGGCAGGATGGGCCCAGGGGAAGATGTTACATGTTGAGGCAGGGTCAAGTCATCTGGTGTTTTGTAAGCCAAGGTAAGAAGCTTATTTTTACTCTGTGTCATGTGTCACTGTTGTAGGGTTTAATGGAGGAAAAATGACGTGATCTAACTTGTATTTGTAAAGATCCAACAGGCTTCTGGTGAAGGTACAGAAGCCAAGGTAGAAGCAGAAGGAACAATTAGGAGCTGTTGCGGTGTCTAATCAAGAGATGAGCGGGGTGTTAGCTGTAGAGATGGAAAGAAGTGGATGAATGCAGAGCACGTTTGTCAGTAAGGCAATAGGACTTGCACACATCTTATACAGGGAGGTTACAGTAAAGAAAGGAACAGAGGATGACTCCAAGGTTTTGGATTTTGACTGTTACTGGAAATTGGGAAGCCTGGAGGAATATTGGGTTTGTGGGGAAGGAGGATCATTCTGTTTTTCCTTGTTAAAATTTAGATGTCTGTCAGTCATTGCTGTAATCAAGGCACAGTCAGGTTCAGCAAACATTAAGTGAGTGCTGTCTGTATGCCAAATGTTGTACAAGACTTTTTCATATATATTCCCTAATTGTAACCTCCCAACAACCTTTGGAACATTTGTGTCCCCTATTTGCCAGTGGAAGAACTTAGGCTCAGAGAGGTGGGACGGTTTGCTCTTATTTGGACCCATGTTTTCTGCCTTAAAGCTCTGGACTGATTTTGAAGAAGACAGATGTTGCTAGGGGCAGATGTTGAGGGAGGCCAATTAGTGCTGAGTTAATAGCTTCTACTTGGAAAGAGCATGGGGACCATGCATTGGCTTGCCAAGGCCTGATTCTCATGCTTCTGGAAGAAGGGCCTGCCAGAGGATTGCCTGTATGCAGTCGGCTGTTGTAAAATCTTGATGCTTTTCAAAAATAGTGCTAATTTGAAAGACCATTTCAGTAAGAGTCTCAGCTTCCTTAGCAATGCCATATTAACCATGGTGACGCTGCACTAAACAAGCTATTTTGTAAAAGTGTTAAGTAAAATAAACCAAAAGGAGCTTAAGGAATGTTGAGTGAGGCAATGTTATTTCAACTCTTGATTGCTACCTTCTGTTTTTTTCCTTTTTCTTTTTGGTAGTGGAGATTGAACCCAGGTGCACTTTACAACTGAGCTACATCTCCAGCTCTTTTTATTTTTTATTTTGAGACAGGTCTCACTAAGTCGGCAATGCTGCCCTTAAATTTGCAGTCCTCCTGCCTCAGCCTCCCAAGTTGCTGGGGTTACAGCTGTGCACCACTGCATCTGATACTACCTTATTACCGAGGGGCCTAAATTAGCTGAAGAAGAGAAAGAGGCAGTTTCTTGTGTTCTTGAAGTTTCAATTTCCAATTTTCATTCCTAACTTGGAACATTATTAGGTTATGCAGAATCCTTAGTTTTCTTGAGACACTGGGATTTAGAACAAAGATTATAAGTGCCGTAATACACCTAGAGGCAGTGCTGAATGTGGCTTCAGACTGCGAGGTGACTCTCTTACAGTGTTCTGGGAGCCACATTGAGGAGAAGGTTCAGGGGGCAAGTGTGTGCTGCTGAGTGTGTTAATGAGAAGATCCTTGATAGAGTCTTTCTTTTATATTTAAAGCTGTTTTTTTTTTTTCTTTAGAGTCTGGTATAGAGAAGAACTAGCATTGACAGAGCAGACTCATCACACTAGCATGCAAATACCATCACTGTCAGAAAATTAGACTTATCAGGGTGTTCTTCCTGCCACTGTTGAATATCATTCACACAACTCCAGAACTTCCTGCCATGCCAAAAACTTCACCTTATTAAGTAATTGAAACATTTACGTTTAACCAAACAGACTCACTACTCCCATTAGAGTCAAAGTCTATGTGAATACAAAATTGATGTTGCAAAAACATTGCAAGAAATTGTAGGACTTTGCATTTTGACTATAGCCTTGTTTGTAGATGAGTTCTTATGTTAAGCTCAAATTCCAGTTCTCCCTAATCCTCACTTTATTTTGTTACCAAGTCTCTTTTGTTTGTGGCCAGGCTTCTGTAGGGCCTAACCCAGTCCTTCTCTGCCCTTGGGCCTATGAAGGTGTGCTTATTTACCTGGATGGTTACCCATGGCCCACCTTCATGGAGACCATCCTTCCTTGCACCTTCATTTGTGCTTCCTGGCTCTCCAATGAAAGTGGCTACCATGCTTCTTTGAGGGGCCATTTCTGGAAGAATGGGAATTGAAAATGAAGACTAGGTTGTGTTTTACCTCATTTTCCAAATTGCTTTCTCAGTAGCCTGAAGAGAAACAGAAGCGCTTGTGTAGAAGAGAAAGAGTTTCTGTGCTCCTTTGAAACCAGCCATCTGGCTCCCATCCTGGTCATCTCTGTATTACCAGGGAGCAAGGTGGCAATTCAGGTTTAAGAACAGGTATTTCAGGGGATGTGTCTGTGCCTGCTAAACGCTTAAGACAGGGTGATAGGATGTGAGACTCTTCATGGATTTTAGAATGAGAAAATGGAGCAGACTGGGGGCTTTGGGGCTAAAGGGTCAGAGAAAGCAAGTAAAACCAGAGGAATTGCAGTCTCCAAATGAGTTTAATGGGCAGCCTTCATTTGGCAAGGTTGAGCCTGGAGGAGTGGAAAGATTTCAGAAGCAGGTGGTGTGGAGAGAACCCAGAAGTTGACTGTGGCTGTGGGCAAACTGTCTAGCCCTTGTGGATCTCACCTTCCTCACTTGTGGCCTAGTGATGATACATAACCTGCCCTACCAGGTATTTGGGAAGATTTAGTAGAATAACCCAGGGACCTAACTCTTGTTCTTTTACTCAAAGAGCACTGATCCAGGAACTCTTCCATTAGCAAGCTGGGTGTACTTGATCAGAAACAATTCAAATTTTAAAACCTCAGTATTCAGGAAGCATTACTTTGGCTCACCTCTTTTCCCAGTGTGTCATTTCTTCTCTCCCTCTCCTACCTCTTAATTTAATGCTCAAATAATATTCCATAACCTAGAGCCTCATTTTTCTTATGTGTATCATGGGAATAAAAATATCTGTCCTCTCTACCTTAATGAGTAGTTGCCAGGATCCAATAAGATGATGAATGTGAGCATGCTGAAAACTTGGTGTAAATGCAGAACAGGGGTGATGGTACTGTGGCCGGGAATGTTTTAGCACAGAGGGCAGCTTCCATATTAGGGAAGAAAGTTTGGGGAGCTGCCTCTAGGTCTGATCAGGTGGCAGCTATTTTCTGTCAACTTTTAAAAATGATTTTCTTTCTAATGTTAGAATGCAAAATTTAATTTAGTGCCCACATCTTGCAGAACAGTATTCATTTACCCAAGCTCTGAGCTTATTTAAGCAGATATAGATTGGAGAAGAGGAACCCAGGAATTGAAGATTAGACAGTGTGTATCACAAGGTGGTTACCAGCTGGATCTGCTTCAGGCACATAGAAGATTTACTCTGTGCCCTCATCTACCAGACATCTACCAATTGATCTTGTGGCTACTGAGGGCCACATAAATGTCTTCACTCAAAACTTTGGCATTGAGCCCAAGAGGAAAACAGGAGATAGGAACAGGGAGTAGTGGTGAGTGGTGCTATTTTTCTGATGTCTTGTTTTTAGGGCTTTCTGATCAAGTCCAAGAAGCTGTCAGCTCCATAGGTCCCTAAGGGAAGGAAATAGCCAGTTAGTGTGCAAAAACAAAGAAATTAAAAATCAGAGGACCTGCATTCATGTTCCAGTTTTATCAGTTATTGACAAAGTTATTTTTTTATTTAACTGTATACTGGGGATTGAACCTAGGACTTCACACATGCTAGGCAAGTGTTCTACCACTGAACTGCATCTCCTAGCCCAACAAAGTTTTCCCATATGAGTCATTTAACCTCTCTGAGCCCAGTTTCCTCATTCATAAAATGGGGGTTCATGGTGTTAACAGCTGAGCTGTGTAAGAGAAGGCTTTGTAGACTATAAAGTCCTTTAGAGGTAATAGTGGATAGTGGTGTTACTGCTTTATTGTTATTCCCATTACAAGCAGGGCTTTCTTGAGCTGTTTCTCTCTCTTTCTCTGAAAATGAGGTGGGATTAGATTAGAATTTGCATTTTCAAGTTCCCCAGTGAGTAGAAATGGCTCTCTAGAAGAAGCTGGGTGCAAATAAAGCCCAACCCTTGAACATGATGCAAGGATTTCTGAAACAGGTGTGTGTGTGGGGTGGGGGGCTACTTCTCATCCTTACCTCAGATGCTCACACCTGAAAGCTGCTTTTCTTAGGGGAAGACCTGATAAGGTCATAGATCCATGAACTTACCTGGGGGCAGGACCCCAGAATTGAGAGGCCATTTTTGGTTGGATGGGTGGGTGAGGGTGTGGTAGGGGTGGCACATGGTGGGAGGGCCAGAAATGGCCCTGCTTGATGGTACTTCCTGCCTCACATTTGGCTTATGAGGATCCAGGCTGCTGTAGACTTCAGTGCCCAGCTTACCCTAGGCACCAGGGCAGAGTAAGGAAAACTTTATAGGTCTCAAGAACTTTTCTTTTTTAACCTTTGTGCTGATTTAGAAATACTAATGTCCAGGGAGTCTCAGTGCTCACTTTGGAGATGGTACATATTAGTCCTAACAGAAGCACTTTGGTTGTCTGTGTTAAAGATTTAAAAAGTAACCATGCTCTTTGATTCAATAATTTCATCTCTGGGAGTTTAATACAAGGAAATAATTTGAATTGCAGAAAAAGCCTATGCTTAAAGATGCATTGATTATAATAGCTGGGGGAGGCACTCCAAACATCCAGCATTAGAAGACTATAAATTTAAAACCTAGGGCTGGGGATATAGCTCAGTTGGTGGAGTGCTTGCCTTGCATGCACAAGGCCCTGGGTTCAATCCTCAGCACCACAAACACAAAACAAAACAAAACAAAAAACCATAAAATATAAGCACTATGGAGTTGGGACTTTTTTCTTCCCTTTGTGTCTCTAGTGCCTACTACAGCACTGCCTGGCATGCATGTGCTCAGTGACACTTTTTGAAGAATTGCATGAAAAAAAAATTATATCCATATGATAAGACTATTATTAGTCATTTCAAATGAAGAAACCTTAATGAAATAGGA
>CM053399.1:41279246-41309608 GCA_028644305.1 Xerus rutilus
TATCATCTCAGCTGAACATCTATGCTCTTTGTGGCCAAGTCCTCTGAATGACACAATCCTTGACAGCCAAGGGGTACTTCATTCTTTCCTACTATTGTGCTATTTGAGTATTGCAGACTTGAGAAGTCATGTGTTTAATTGTTGGGAATGCAAGGAGGAAACCAAAAACTCTTTTTGGCTTTAGATCTCATAGATTAGTAAGTTAAATGAGAAGGTTGGGCAATAGGGAATATTACCTGCACCTTTCTCACCTGCAACTACAGCCTGTGGGCCCAAAGGTGCATATTACATGAGGCCCAGGAGCCAGGGGAATAAGGAGCTGTTTATAACCCCAAAGTAAACTGCCAGTGACAAGCAGACTACCTTCCTTTTAACCACCCTCTAAAGGTTTGTTTTGTATTGCATGCTGGTATTAATCTGAAGAAAAGGATATATCATCCCTATCAAATTGGTTTCCAGAAACTACTAGCATGTATAGGAGTATGTGTATCCTCATAAGTACACATGCAGTAAGGACTATGATTTTTGTTATAGAATAAGCTCCCAGGCTAGAGGAGACCAACAAAATCCCTGTTGTAAGAACACAACAAATAGTGTTTATAAGAACACTATTAAATGTTATTATGACTAAATTGAACTTGAGGGTCATATGGCTTTGAAAGCAGAGGCTATTTTCCCTACTATTTTCTTATACCCCAGGTGTCTCTCCTAGTAAGGCAGGGTTAGGTGTTCAGTAAATCCATGGTGGTTGGTTAGTAAAGAAAGACAACGCAATTTTTGGGGCTGAGATATTACACTTATAATCCTTGGGTTCTGAAGCTGAAGGAGCCCTCATTTTCCTTCAGTTCTAATGCCATACATGTTGGTGGCATGTTTGTTTCCTAAATGTCTCTTAATGACAAGATGTTTGTCTCTTGGGTATGAATAACAAGAAGATAGTTACTTGGGTTTCACAATTGGAGTAACCACTTGAAAATATTGGAGCAAGTAAATCCCAAGTGGCACGATAGGTCATAAAGCTTCCTAGACTTAGTCAGGGTGTGATCCAGAAAGCAGAGCTTATCATCTCGATGGCAACCTTAGCACATCCTCCATGGGTAGTTTCCTGAATTTGGGAAATAGTAAAGAAGATAAGAGCCACCTTAGCCAACTTGAAGGCTGCTGGTGGGGTTACACTGATGAGGAATAAAGGAAGGAAGGAGAGTTCAACTTCTGGGTACCCACCTTGTGCAACAGAGTTCTTCCTAAGCCTGCAGTAAGAATCAATTTTTTTTTTTTTTCATTTTTGGTATCAGGGATTGAACTCAGGGGTACTTGACCACTGAGCCACATCCCCAGCCCTATTTTGTGTTTTATGTAGAGACAGGGTCTCACTGAGTTGCTTAGCGCCTCGCCGTTGCTGAGGCTGGCTTTGAACTTGCAGTTCTCCTGTATCAGCCTCCCAAAGTGCAGGGATTACAGGCTTGTACCACCGTACCTGGCTAAGAATCGATTTTTATTGCAGTACAGGTCCCTGAATATTTTCTTACTGCTGAAGACCCACCGCATGTTAGCAGTGGAGGGGCTCTCGGAGATCACCATTTCAGGGTATATAATAGAAACCAAAGAAAGTTTTAATGAGAAAGGGAATTTAGTGGTTCACAACCAAAAAGTCTGAGGATGTATCTGGTTTAGGTGTGACTCTGTCTGGGACCTCAGGCCTGGTTTTTGGAACTCTGTCTCTCCAGCTACTTTCCTTGGTGTTGGCTTCATTCTCAGTGTCTTCCCACATAGTTGCAGCAACTCTCAAGAGTAGCTGTAGCCAAAATCCCAGGGCTAACTCCAGTTGGCCTGGATTGGGCCATGAACCAGTCACTGAAACTCTGGAGCCTCGGGGAGACAAAGAGTAGCAGAGACAGCAGCACCCAAACCATGTGGACTGAGGGGGTTGGGAGAGGTGATCCCTAAATGAAAGCTGTCATCAGAAGAGCAATGGATGCAGATGTAGGTGGGAAGGAACAGTGTGTCCTAGTGATGAATAAAGAGAGGTCTTCAGGAGCATTATGATTATTTTTTTCCCTCACAAGCTTGGGATATCCATGCAAAAGGGCATTAGTACATCAACAGTGAGAAGCATGATTGCTTTTCTCAGTTCTCCATGCCTAAGTTAACATTAAAAGAACCAGCCCCTGTGCTGGGAATGTATTTTCACTTCATACTGACATTTTGTTTCCCAGACTGGGTTGATTCTGCCCTATGCTGATTGTTAGTAGCTGAGGTTCTAAGGTTGCTGCAAGGATGCCTGGGGTCTGGCCACTGAGATGTAAATGCAGCAGTATTTCCATTATATTTTCTCAGATTGAAATGGAGACCCTACTGGCTTGACCATTTTAAGAGTGATACATTGTAACAAATAAAAACTTTTTAAAAAAATTTCAGATCATAGGAAGGAATGAACCTCCCCAGTTAATTCTACAGAGCTAGAATATCTTTTAAAAAATTTTTTTTTGTAGTTGCAGATGGACAGAATGCCTTTATTTGTTTATTTTTATGTGGTGCTAAGGATCAAACCCAGTGCCTCACACATGCTAGGCACTAGTGCTAGTGCTCTGCCACTGAGCTACAGCCCCAGCCCAGAGCTAGAATATCTTAATGCTAAAACCTGATAAAAATATTCTTGAATAAAAATTATTGGCCGCCAGGCGCAGGGGCACAAACCTATAATCCCAGTGACTTGGGAGGCTGAGGCAGGAGGATCATGAGTTCAAAGCCAACCTCAGCAAAAGCGAGGTGCTAAGCTTTTCAGTGAGACCCTGTCTCTAAATAAATAAAACACAAAATATGGCTGGGGATATGGCTCAGTGGTTGAGTGCCCCTGAGTTCAATCCCTGGTATTTCCCCCAATGCCCCCCAAAAAGTGATGCATCTTAAGACCAGAACCTTTTTAGCAAGGAGTACAGCTAGAATGCTGCCCCATGAAGCATCCCTGGTGATTTTTCTAGTCCGTCTGGGCTGGAGTATGTTCCTCAGACTCCAGTGGGGATACAGACATAATTAGGACTTATCCCAAGGAGGCAGGAACAGGCACAGCTTACAGTGGGACATGAGCCCTCTGCTGTGTTCCAGAGCTGCTCCTCTAGTCTCAGTTCATACCCTGGGCTATCAACCCTCTCTTCTCCTTTACAATTGCTGGTTTTGTATGGAGGTAAGCCACAGACACACATATGGGAAGTCGGTAGGGGTGTAGGCTAGAGCACTCAGGCTCTGGAGTCCATCCGGGTTTAACCCCTGGTGTCACTCTCTTCCAGCTGTATGATTTGGGGCAAATCATTGGTCTCCTCTGTGTCTCCATTTCCTTAGCTCTAAAATCAGACTAGTAATACAGGATCGTTAAGTCAGTTCTATTAGGTTTCTGTTTGAGCTGTTCCCTGATAAGATACGTGTTTGTATGGAGGGGTGCCTGTTCTCATTACCATCTCTGAAAAGTGTTAATTAAGTTGCCAGTTGTACTTTGGGCTGTACTGGACACCAGTGGAAGAGATCCCGGGCTCAGGATCCTGGACTCCACGGTGGACTGTGCCACACAGACATGTGGACAAATAGCAGAAAGGAAAGGCAGGATCAGTAGCACAGAGTAGGATGGGAACACATCACGAAATTCATGAAGTTATCACTCGTATCACTTCTTTGTTCTTTTATGCAGTAGTACTTACAGAGCGCCATTCCATACCAGTCATGTTGCAGAAGTTCTGGACATACACAGTGATCAAGCCTCTGGTCTGAAGGATCCTATAGTCTATTTGGAAACTAAATCAGTAAACACAGTTTTGTTCCCAGTATAATTAGTGTACAATAGGGTCAGCATAAAGTCTCATCCTAAATTGAGGGTATGTGTCAGGGGTGACTTCTTAGAGGAGGTGACATTAAGCCCGATCCTCAAAGGAGTAAAGGACAGGGCATGAAAAGTGTTTGAAACAGAGAGAATAGTCTGTGCAAAGGCCCAGAGGTGAGTGAATGTAATGTGTGTGTACCGAGGAATCTTGGCTGTGGAGCGAGCTGAATTTGTTGCTATTTTTACAGGGACATGGAGAAGGTGGAGCGGCAGGCAGTGCCCCAAGCCAACCACACAGAGTTGTGTCGAGAGTGTGGCCGTGTTGGACCCGGACACTCAAGGGATTGTCCTCATCGTGGCCATGATGACTCCTTTGGCTTCGAGAGGCGGGAGCAGGAAGAAGAGCGGTACCAGAAGGACCCACTGGAGGGCAAGAGGGACAGGAGCAAGGCCAGGTCCCCGTATTCACCAGCAGAGGAGGATGCCTTGTTTGTAGATTTATCCAGTGGTCCTAGAGGCCAGCAGGCACAGCCCCAACGGGCAGAGAAGAATGGTATGCTCCCCATCTCCTATACCCCAGGAGAGCAGAACGGAACTGGCGGTTACCAGCGGGCCTTCCCTCCAAGGGCCAACCCAGAGAAGCACAGCCAGAGGAAGAGCAGCCTGGCCCAGGCAGAGCCCTGGGCAAAGGCCCAGAAGGGAGATGGCAGGAGGTCAGTCATAGACTCAGGATCTTGCTAATAATGGGCATAATAATATAGTAACAATGGCTATCATTTCCCCAGCACTCACTGGGTAAATGCCTGCCTTAAACTCTTTACCTCCATTATCTACATAAATCCCTCTAATAGTCTGGCAAGGAGGAATGATATCTCTAATTTATATCTCTAATTTATAGACAGAGAAACTGGGACTTAGAGAAATGAAAGAACCTACCCAGGGCACACAGACTAGAGGCAAAGCCAGAGTTCACACCTGGGTCTGTGGATCTCCATAGCCCACACAAAGTTACACAGAGGTGACTGTGCTCCTGTCTGTGTTCCCCTTTCATGATACTTGAGCCACGTAGCACAGAGATAGTAATGGATCTTCTCCTCATATGCTGCTTTCTCTCTGCACCGGAGAAATATCTATAGAAATGAGAATAAATACAGATCCACGATTTCATTCCAGGCACATGGAGAAGTGCTCACTGTTGTTGTTTATTTGTTTGTTTTGTTTTGGTGGTACTGGGGATTGAACCCAGGGCCTTCTGCATATGAGGAAAGCATTCTACCAACTGAGCCATACCCCCAGCCCCAAGACACTGTTGACATTAGTCTTTATCAAGCCCATTTCTTCAAGAAGCAGTCTTTAATTATTTAGAAGAAGTGCATCTCTTGGTATTTGCAAAGCAACTATCTATATTTTATTATAATTTTAGATTAATTAGGACACATGAACACGAAGAATTCAGGGTCACCTAGCTTCTCTGTTGGGTGAAACCAGAGAAAACCACTGTACTTTGTCTTCATTATGAAGACATGGAAAATTTCCTTACTGTCCTCAGCCTTCTAAAAACAAATCAATGAAATGAGAGGAGATAGCAAAGACAATGTGCATTTAGAAAGCCATTCAGGGTCTGGAGAGGCCAAGGTGGATGTACCAGAGCTCAGTGTGCCACAGGCCTGATGACATGTTCTAAAATGCTGTGGTTCATTCTCCCTGTTGGTGAGGCTCAGGTTGTCTGCCTGTGGCTCTGGAGGCTGTGGTACTCCTCAGGGAACAGTTTGGGCCTGTTTTTAGATGTGTGGGGTTGTATGTGTGGGTTGCTGTGACCCTCCTTTAATCTGGTCCAGCTGGGCCATTGTGAGGATGGACATGGAGAACTCACAATGGAATCCCTCTTAGTGACTGAGAGACATAGCTGGGCAATAGACCAGGGAAGGCCTTTCATTTGGTAACTAAGATACCTTCCCACTCCCACCTGGGAATGACCAGGTGTCAATTCTTTTTTTTTTTTTCCCTTCAAGTTTGTGTCTTATTGAAAATAAAAAGCTACTGCCCCAGGCAGGGGAATGTACCTGCTCTCTTTGGTGCTAGGTTAGGTGACCCCTACCCAGGCAATAGGTGTGAGATGACCCACTGCTGAGTGAAGTTAGAAAATTGGCAGGGGTGGTATCATGTAGGTCCTCATTCTCCAAGGTAAGGCATTTGAATTTTATTTGAAAAAACAACAGAGGGAACCACTGGAAGGCTTTAAGCAGGTAAGTGATGTGATCCGATTAATATTTTTCAAAGAAAATAAGAGCCTAGGAGGAGGCTCTTGCAATAATCCAGGCTGATGATGATGGAAATTGAAATAAACAGATTTTAGAGTTTGACTTGAGCAACTAAGTGGTTGCTGAAATGGGAAAGGCTAAGCAAAGAACAGGTTTGGAGGAAATCAGGATTTCCATTTTGGCTGTCAGTGGGGAGGGCTGCAGGTGGAGCTGGACTTGGTGTTCAGGTTATAGGTAGATCTGGTGCCTTGAGCCAGGTGTATGCACAGGCCAGAGAAGTGAGCTTGATGGGGAATGCATCACATGTGGAGTGTCCAGGAGGAAATGACCAGTAGGTTATAAGGAATGTAAGTATAGTTGGTAGAGAGATTTGGGGTCATTGCTCTGGAGGTAGTATCTGATGACTCCGGCAGTAGTTACTTACCCAAGGTAGAATGCTTGGAGCCATGATTCTTAATCCTTACTGCACAATTTGATCTTTTGAAACCCTGCCCCAGAGCTTTAATTGGTCTGAGGTGAGGTCAAGTCATTGTATGTTTTAAGAGCTCTCCTGGTGATCCCACCAGTATACGGCCACAGTGAAGAAACTGTTGCTTAGCTACACAGTGACCTGGAGAGGTTCAGCCTCATTTCCATGTCCAGAAATCTGCTTCCGTTGGTCTGGGTTGCAGCCTGCACGTAGGGATTTTTAAAAGGCACAAACTCCCCTATCCCTCCTCCTCTGATGACTCTTACATGCAGACAGGGATGAGAATTCCTAGCTCAGAGTGAGCAATAGCAGAGGGCCAAAGACAGAACCCTGGGAATCCCCAGGCCAAGGGCTAGGCAAAAACAGTCTCCTTAAAGGGAACTGAGAGCTGGGCACAGTGGAGCACGCCTGTAATCCCAACAGCTTGGGAGGCTGAGACAGGAGGATCGCGAGTTCAAAGTCAATCCCAGCAAAAGTGAGGCACTAAGTCACCAGTGAGAACCTGTCCTAAATCAAAATACAAAACAGGGCTAGGGATGTGGTTCAGTGGGCACAGTACCCCTGAATTCAATCCCTGGTCCCCCCACCCCCCAAAAAAAAACAAAAACAAAAAACAAAGAAGAACTGAGCAGGAGATGAAGGAGGAAAACTGGAGTGTTCCTATGGACAGTGTCCATAGGAAGGAGTTTGGTCAGCAGTGCAAGGTGCTATGAATGAACACTTCTCCCTGGCTGTGGTACCTTCCAAGGTGGGTGCCACTGAAGAAAAATCTGGAACTTCAGGGTCTCTATTGGTCTGTTGCTCATGACTAGAGATCTTTTTTTCCACTGAGTTTCTAAGTGGTCTTTGAATGGGCAGAGCTGTATTGCTGTCCTTAATAGAGCTAGAATTTCAAAGATAGGTCAGGAGACAAAGTCATAGGAGGGGAAGAAGCCAATGAGATGGCATGGTCATTTACCACTCTTTTGTGGTAAAAGGATTTTTCAAAAAAGGGGTGACTGAAAGTTCAAAGTTGTGAATTGTGGGGGCTGGAGATGTAGCTCAGTGGCAGAATGCTTGCCTAGCATGTGTAAGGCACTGGATTCAATCCTTAGCACCACTTAAAAATAAATGCATGCTGTCCGTCTACAACTACCAAAAAAAAATTTTTTTAAGTTGTTAACTGTGAAATGTCACAGCATAACTATTTCTGGCAATTCACAAGCTCTGCTACAAATGGCCCATATTAAGGAACAGGGGTAAGCATCAGGAAGCTGAAGGATGTCAACAAGGAGATGAGAGATGGCTGGGGAGGTCGTTGGACATTCTTAGGATGTGAGGTGGGCATTTGAGCCATTTTTATCTAAGGAGAAGGGACATCAGGTCTGTGGAGAACATTGTCCACTGGCTTTGGAGATTGTTGGCACACACAGGAATTTCACTCTAGCAGTGGAAGCAGATCTCAGTAGGCTAAAAAGAGAATAAGAGTGAAGAATCAAAGACCGAGTACAGGGAAGAAAGTGCTGTCAATCTCTGAGTGACTGCTTGGATCACTTGATCTTTCACTTGTTTCCTGAAAAGTCTGTATCTTGCATTCTCCGATATTTTTTTCTTAAAGATATATTTGTAATTTTTCACAGTATGTGATAAGTAGATCTGGCTGCTTAATAAAGGAACCTCCACCATTTTCCACTGGAAAATATAGAAGATAGATATCTCTGCTTTGTGTATAATTAAGACTGTGCTAATCTCATTATCATTAGACTGAGCACATTAAGGTATTTGGGCTGCATTGTGTTCCTATATTCAAGGGTTTAGACCACACAGGGAATTATTTCTAACTGTTCTTTTGGTACGCAGAGGTATATATAATGTTTTACATTATTAAACTCCTTTGGAATATGGTTTACAGGAATCAGACTGTCATAGCGTAGTATATTAGCACATACTAAGAGCTTGTTTTGAAATCTAGCCTTCTATCCCCCTCCCCCATTGCATACTTTAAAGCATACTTGTAAAATAAAAAGGCAGAGATGGAGATTGGGCAGGGTACTCAAACACTGCTATAAAGAACAGTAGGAAGTCCTGCATGATTGATATGGAAGTTAAGGTGAGGCATTTCTGCAGCATAAGTAATTTGTTACAAAAAAATGGTTTCACACTTTGAAATATTTCACACACATTTGTAGTGGGTTTATTGGAATATCTTGCTTAGTGCCTTTTGGGATGGGGAGACCCCATAGCCGCAGATCAGGGTCTGAGGACAAAAGACTTTGATCCTATTTTTTGGGGTAATACTGGGATGGGGACCAGCAAATAGATCTGTTAGGGCAGAGCTGCTTTGGGTGCTCCCACCTCCTCCTGGGGGTCTTCATATTTCTGGCTACCTCCTATGTCCTTTTCTCTGGTAAAGCCAGGGCTTACCATTGTACTGATATCTTGGGGTCACCTCCAAGAGGTAGACAATGTGTAAATGGAGGGCACAGGCTGTAGGGTGAGCTCAGGGTCCAGGGCACTGCCCAGTAGGGGCCTCTGATTGTCCAGGCACAGCAGGCAGCCTCCCAGAGTGTGCTGCTGAGTGGATCACATGCTAGAGAACAGGCCTGGTCTTGGGGACTGCTTGGTGTAGGGGCTCAGACCTTCCAGGTGCTATAGGCAGGCACAGAGAGTGGGCTGCAGAACCAGATGGAAGGGTGGAGGGTGAGAGCACAGCTGGGACATGCTTTGCATGCTTAGCATTTTCTTTAGGCAGAATGAACAATGGTTGGTAAAGTCCTGCACTTCCCAGGGGAAGCCCCCAGCCTTTCTGCACCCACCACCACCTCCATCAGATGCAGGCGCTGCCCTACCTTAGAGAAAACATTCCTACCTAACTTTGGGGAACCAGAAGCTAACTCTGCCACCTAGTGGCAACCAACCACACTTGGTGCACAGGTCAGGTCTGGCTTGAAGAGATCTTAAAATTTCCTTCTGCGACTGCAAAGTAAGAATTAAAGGGGATTAAAAAAAAAACCCATTTGAATGACACCTATTTCTAATATTCACAACAATTTATTAAGTGGTTCTTATTATCCCCTTTTTATAGGAAGGAAAATGAGAATCAGAGGAAATGAAATGAACTGAGGTTAAGACAATGAGAAGAGCACTTCTCAAACTTCAGGGAGAGTCAGAATCACCTGGTGGGCTGTTAAAACAGGTGACCAGGCCCTGCCGCAGAGCTTCTGATTTGTAGGTCTGTAGTGGGGCTGATAACCTGCACTTTGAAATTTTATTTTTAATTAAAAAGTAATAATTACATATATATTTGTGGGATACATGTAATATTTTGATATATGTATATTGTAGAATGGTTAGATTAAGTGAATTAATGTCACCTCACCTCTTGTTTTTCAGTGGTGAGAATACTTTGAGCTTAGAGCAATTTTGAAATATACATTATTAACTATAGTCACCACATTATTCCACAAAACTCTAAAGTTTATTCCTCCTGTCTAACTGAAATTTTGTACCCTTTCACCAACATCTACCCCCTCACTGTCCTCCTATTTCCAACTTCTAGAAACCACAGTTCTGCTCTTTGTTTCTTTGAGTTCCACATTTTAATATTTCACATGTAAGTGAGATCATACAGAATCTGTCGTTCTGTGCCTGATTTATTTCACTAACATACATTTTTTTTTTTTTAAGTATAATTGCTAGATTATAGGATAATTCTATATTTTTTTTTTTTTAATTTTTTCTTAGTTGTAGATGGACACAATGTCTTTATTTTATTGCTTTGTATGTGGTGCTGAGGATCGAACCCAGGGCCTCACGCATGCGAGGCAAGCGCTCTACCGCTGAGCCACAATCCCAGCCCACTAACATACATTTTTAACAAGTCCCCAGGTGGTGGTGCTGATGCTGCTGGTCTGTGGACCACACTTTGAGTAGCATTGGCATAGAACTGTATCTGGCACATCGTAGGTACTATATCGAAGTCTGTTAGATAAAATTGAAAAACAGGATTAGGATTTGCACTCAGGCATGACTCTGATCTTTTTCTTTTTGGCACCTGGGATTGAACTCAGGGGTACTCGACCACTGAGCCACATCCCCAGCCCTATTTTGTGTTTTATGTAGAGACAGGGTCTCACTGAGTTGCTTAGCAAGCCTCGTCGTTGCTGAGGCTGGCTTTGAACTTGAGATTCTCCTGTCTCAGCCTCCCGAAGTGCTGGGATTACAGGCGTGCACCACCATGCCCAGCTACTCTGATCTCTTTTTACATCATTCTTATAGGTTAGACTTTTAAGACTTAATAGAACTCCATAATTTGTCCCTTACTGAATTTTTCATCCTTCTTAGAAAATAAGATGGCTAAGTTGGTAATGGTTTTCAAAGTCATATCCACATCTTGGAGTGCTTATTGAAGGACTGGTTATACATGTCAGGATTTTCCCAGACTGTAGACAATACCCCAGAGTGTGAGACACTGTGGGCACCAGGGCACTGGCCATCGGGACTGAGCTGTGGTGCTGGCCGCACAGTGCTATGCACAACAGTTCCTTTCCTTCAAGAATTTTCATCTTGGCTGGGGAAGACACATCCTGCAAGTATGAAAAGATCACAACCACACAGGACCTTTGAAATGGTATAGACAGTGCAATAACGAGATTAAACAAAAGAAGAATGTTGAAGGCTACAGCATTGTGGAAGGCCGCCATAGGAAAGGCATGGGCCACTATTCTGGATAATAAGATTCGGGTAAACAGTGGGAAGAGAACCCATACAGATTAGGGAGAGAAGAAGAAGTGTTATGAGAATAAAGAGGGGAAAGGGAGTGCATACTGGTGGAGGATCTTGATGGAGAATGCCATTTTCTTTTAGGGTCTCATTTTCTCCTCAGAATAGCTGTTATGAGGCAGATAATGCTGTCTCACATTGTAGGTAGGGAGACTGAGTCAGTAAGACAGCTAGAGTTGCATAGCCAGTAAATGGTAGAGCTTGGCTACTACCTGCTTTTGCCCTGTGAGAAGTTGCTCAGATGTGGAGGAGACTGGGCCGGGGCCAGGGTGGAGCTCACTCTCAGGCTCCAGCAGGTGTGGGGGGGTTGTGCCTGACAGGGAGTGCCTCCTTAAAGTTTGAGCCCTAGGCATCTGGCTTGGCCCAGCTGAGTCCCAGCCCTGGTAAAAGGAGGAGTGAGAAAACAGTAGGACTGCAAGGTGTATTGAGGCCAGGTGAAGGAATTTAAATTTGATTTCACAAAAGTGGGGAGTCATGGAAGTTTCTGGAGTATGGGAGTGATTGGATCAGAGCAGGTGACTGCTGAGGTGGGGAATGATTTAGGAGGGTCTCCAAGTAATCTGGGTGAGCTCATTAATCAGTATCTAGATTAGAATAGTAGAAAAAGGAATGAACTGTGGCAGCCATTTCCTTAAAAAGTCTCCAGAACTTGGTGCTAGGATCCCAGGCAGAAGGAAAATGTCAGTAACCCAGGGGTGTGAAAGGCCTTTTCTAGACATGTGCACACTATGGTCACTGGCTACTGGCAAGACGGACAGAAGGATCAGACCGTTCAATCACACCACAGTGTAAGAAAGGGACATGAGGCAGCTGAGTCAGCCTGGTAGGGGGCTGACAGACAAAACTGCTTTTGGAGTCTTCTGCCAAGACCAGTGACTGGACGCCTGAGTGTCTGCTTTATCATTATTTTGAGTTCTTACAAGACTCCCCCACATGCCTGGCTTTGCGGATCTGCTGAACTTTGTTCCCTTGCTTGGTGGCCTGACTTGTCCTTCCCTTTCTCCTCAGCCTTCCCTCAGATCAGACGCTTCCTCGCCAGGGTCCTAGCCAGCCCCCGTCCTTCCCGGAAAACTACCAGACTATGCCCAGGAGTGCCCGACACCCCTCAGGGGGCTCTTCACCCCCTCCCCGGAACCTGCCAAGTGACTACAAATATGCACAGGATCGAGCCAGTCACCTGAAGATGTCCAGTGAGGAGCGCCGGGCACACCGGGATGGCACTGTGTGGCAGCTGTATGAGTGGCAGCAGCGCCAGCAGTTCCGGCATGGCAGCCCCACAGCACCCATCTGTGCTGGCTCCCTGGAGTTCTCTGACCAGGGCCGGAGCAAGAGCATGCTGGAGGTGCCTCGCTCCATCTCTGTGCCTCCATCTCCCTCCGATATCCCTCCCCCTGGGCCTCCAAGGGTCTTCCCACCTCGGCGTCCACACACACCAGCAGAAAGGGTTACCGTGAAGCCACCAGACCAGAGGAGGAGTGTGGACATCTCACTGGGGGCTTCTCCCAAGAAGGCACGGGGTCATACCATCAAGGTGAGGCCTGCAAACCTCTGCCATGTGCCTGGGGTCTGGCCTTTGGGTGTCAGGAACCTCACCTGGCTTGAGTACAGATTTGAGCTATTAGAACTAATGATAGCTAACCCTTATGCAGTTCTTTGGGAAGCCAGTGCAGTTTTAGAAGTTTTATTTTAATTCTTACCAAAACCCTATGAGGTAGGTGCTGTGATAGGTCCATTCCACAGATGAGAACTCAGAGGCATAGAAGAGAAAATCATTTGCACAGGGTCACACAGTCTGCTCCTTGGCAACTTGGCAGGCAGGAAAAGATGTCTGTGTCCAATCAGTTCAGTTATTTACAGTCCCATGTAATTTTAACTCTCTAAGGGGCTTACACAGTTTTCTCTGCTGTACCCATTGAGGAAGGTGTGTATTCCCATTTTACCGACAGGAATCTGGGACTGAAACAGGTGAAGTGGCATGTGGTAGGCTGACCTGGGAACAAGAGGCCAAGGACTCCTTTCCCTGCCTCATTGTGACTTCTTGTCTCCCCACCTGCAGAACTCTTCCCACATGGACAGACGCTCCATGCCCTCAATGGGTTACATGACCCACACTGTCAGTGCTCCCAGTTTACATGGAAAATCGGTAAGCAGCCCCTCATCTCCTCCTCCAAGTAAATGATAGGATACAGCCTGTAAGGCCTTATTTCATTGGGGCTTTCGTCCCTCCCTGAGTCATGAAGTCCACCAGGCAGCTATTAACCTCCATTTAGAGATGAAGAAACTCATGCTCAAAGAAATCCAATGATTTGCCTGACATCATGCAGCTGGTCCTTCAAAGACTGGGTGAAGAGATTAGGGGGAAGTCCAAGGGAATGTTGGACTCAGCTTCTCTTTTGAATAGAATTTTGTCAAAAGCATATTCCAGTCACCTGCCTTTTTCCCATTAGCTCCTCTCCTTTTTTCCCTGGTCTTCACTATGATTAATTTACTCTTCCTTCAAAGTTTGAGTTTGGGGGCTAAGAGTGCCGCTTAGTGGTAGAATGGTGCCCAAGGTGCACAAAGCCCTGAGTTCAATCCCCAGCACCGCAAAAAATAAAAAAATAAAAAATAAAATAAATTTTTTTTTATACCAACTTCAAATCTGGGTGAGGTTGCACTGTTGGTTGCAGCTTTCCTGAGAAAACAACTTCCTGCAGCCCTTTGCTACCACTGCCTTTATTTGTCCTAATGGCAAAATTAATGCAATCATTACTTAGTGGTGTTGCATCAGTGCTATCCCAGCACCGAGGTGAAGAGTGTAATTAAAGTGGCGTGCCCCTGTGGTGGCTAATTTCCTCCTGATGTGTCTACACACCTGCAGCTGGAGGAGCTCTCACTGCTTCTCACCCGGTTGCGGCGGCACCAGGCCAAGTTGGCCAGTGTGCGAGATTTCGCTGTTGGCCAGTTACTGAAGCGCTACCTGACCTTTCCCACCTGCCAGGTCAGCGCTGGTAGCTTCTCTCAGGGCCGGGGTGTGATATGCTGGCCCATGATCCCTTGTGATGTGCTCTGGTCTGTCTTTTCTGTCTGGCTCTCCCTTATTCCCTGCCTGTTTGCTTCTGGATGCCACTGCCAGATGCTGCAACAGTGGTGGAGCCTGCCCCCTGGCACTGGGGAGAGGTCTGCATGTGGTGTGAGGAACCTGAAGTGTGGCTTCTCAGGCTGTACGTAGTGACTGTGAAGCTGGTGTGTGGTCATGTCTGAAGGGCTATGCCAGCTGTCACCCTTGTTGCCACCTTGGGCACTCCTTGGGATGCTGAAAGACACATGTGGGCCAGCCTAGAGGGAGAATGCAGGGGGCCTTCTCTTTTCTGGACAGTGCCCTGCTGACTTGCAGAGCATCTCACATTTTATCCTGTTGAGCTTTGCAGTAACCTGGGAGAGTTTAGATAGGATGGAATTTTTACCACACACACAAAGCAAGTGGATCCAGGAGGGGAGGGCACTTGCCCAGTATTCCTGGCAAAATCCAGGTCCTGTTTGTCACAGTGTTCTAAAGAGTGTCTAGGACATTAGGCTTTGCAGTCTGTCTCTTTGAGGACTCGCCTGAGAGTTGCTCTCCCAAGCATCTTGAGCAGCTTGAAGAAACTGATTCCTCCCCCAAGTTGTCCTCAAGTAGGGATAGGTTTAGCCTCTTGAGGCTGGTCCCTCCAGGCTACACAGAGGTAGACAGGACAGATGAGGAGGGTGATGGAGCTGTCACCTTCCTTCCCTATCTTGTTTTAGCAAAGACTGAGAGACTCAGGGAATATATTTAGAAAAATGAATGTAAGAGCTATGTGGTGGTACATTCCTATGCCCTAGCTGTTTGGGAGGCTGAGGCAGGAGGACTGGAAGTTCAAGGACAGTCTGGGCAACTTAATGAGACCCTGTCCAAAATAAAATTTTAAAGAAGGTCTGGGGATGTAGCTCAGTGGTATAGTACTTGCCTAGAATGCATAAGGTTCCGGACTCAATCCCCAGTACTGAAGGAAAAAAAAGAAAAAGAAAAGAAAAATGAATGTAAAGGGGCATGTGCAGAAACCATAAATTGTAGATGTGGGTGATTTTTAGGGTTTTTTTTGGTACTGGGGATTGCACTCAGGGGTACTCGACCACTGAGCCACATCCCCAGCCCTATTTTGTGTTTTATGTAGAGACAGGCTCTTACTGAGTTGCTTAGTGCCTCGCCCTTGCTGAGGTTGGCTTTGAACTTGTGATTCTCCTGTCTCAGCCTCCCAAAGTGCAGGGATTACAGGCATGCACCACCACGCCTGGCTGATGTGGGTGACTTTTAAGAACATTCTCCAGCTCCATCTTACCTACTCCTATGGAAAGTGGTAGGGCCTAAGCTGATTAGGGAAATAAGAATGGAAAAGAGGACAATGGAAAGACACAAATAAGACCTTGCAAGCCACAAACATCCCAGACAATGGTCCTTCAGTTCTTCCCATATTTAAAAGTATCACCTGAACTTCTCATGTGACTGTTTCATGTCAGAGCTGTGCATGGTCCCACCTTCCATGGCTCTGGCTCGTTTAACTGGGAGACCCCCTTAGTTGCTAAAAATGTGACATCTGGACGGACCATTCTTAAGCTCTCCCAGCCCGTTGGTCTCACTGTTGGCTTCACAAGAGAGCATGAGTTCTAAGGATTCAAAGAATCTTTTCCTTATTTTCAGTGCTCTGGTAATTACACCAAAGAGCTCAACAGATACCAGGAGATGCCACAAGCAGATAGATGTGATCCTGGGACTTCTTCCACTAGCTCTTGACATGGCTACATTGGCTTCATGCTGAGCAAAAACAGCAGGACTTTAGGAAACTTCCACTGGCTGCTGATGCTTATTGTTCTGGAACCCACGGTCACATTGGGTCCTCCTGGGTTATCCAACTCATCTTCCTGACTCTTCCAGGCATTCATCCATGCTAATCAGGGTCATCTTACTTCATGCATGTGAAGTGGCCCTGTCCAAAGGTTTGATGACAAGAATTGGTGGCTGGAGTTTTAGTTCAGAGGTAGAGTGCTTGCCTAGCACGTGTGAGGCACTGGGTTTATTCATCAGCACCACATAAAAATAAATAAATAAAATAAAGGTATTGTGTCCATCTACAACTAAAAAAAAAAATTGGTAACTGATGCAACCCTAGCTCAGGTGTAGCATGTGCTCTTCCAGGTAGACTCCCCTCATTCTGCCCAGCATCTGCTTCAACTGCTCTGCTGTCCTAGCCCTCTGGTAGGAGCTTTTCCACCAGAATGCTAATGGTGGGGACAAGCTGGCTTTTCCCATAGTGGTCTACAGTCTCCACTGTGCCAAAAGAGCGCTATCAGCTATACTGCAAGACATTTGTGCTTCCTCTGTGGCCCTGGATGTGTTGGTCTGCTGTGGCCTCTTGCTTCCAAAGCTGTCAACTGTAAATGATTCACTCATGAAGCCCCTAGTTATGGAAAGTCTTGGTGTTCATACTGTTTGGTTTTATTTTTTCCCTCCCTGTGCTTCCTGTGAAGGCTGATGATACCTACCTCCAGCTAAAGAAAGACCTGGAGTACCTGGATCTAAAGGTAAGTGACATCAGGGATCCTGCCTTCCTCTGACACTCACCTTTCTGAGAATGTCACCTCCTTGGAGCTGAGCCTGAAGCCAAAGTTCATGTAGTCTTATCAAATATGGATCCCAAATGAAGACATCTTTTATATGAATCAGAAAAATTGCATTTCTTATAGCCTCAAACTATGGCTCTCTACAGTTTTTTTGTGAATTCTGTTGCAAGGGCTCTGGCTTACATGATGAGGGCACAAGATCTTGATCTTTTCTTCCCTTGGTCAGAATCAAAGGTCCCTCTAAAAATAACCATTCACTTTTTCAGAGCCTCTGGTAGGGGCAGGGGTTTGCGTTTGGTTCCTGAGGTGCCACTGAGATGTACTTTAGCCACAAGTGGCTTGGGGCATTATTTGGTTTTGTTGCTGGGGGAGCGAGTTGCACATGAAATTATGTGGCTTCAGGGCTTACCAATAACCTCCCTCCTTCATTTAGAGATGAATGCTGGACCCCTGTAGGTGGTAAAACTCCAGGCTTTGACTCAGCCTGCACAGCACAGAGAACTGGAGAAGGCTCCTGTGGAAGGGAGAGGCATTCTGCCTGAAAGAGAGCTGCTTTTGTTCCTTCCCACAGCTCACTGAAAGCCCCCACTGTGAACAGCACTCCTTAGGCCTGAGCCATGAAAAGACTGAAGGAATGTGACCTTTAATCAACCAACGGTGGGTGAGGAGCCTGTGGGACACCCAGGCAACTGCCATGGGGACCTGCCTCCTGTCGGCCCCAAGTATACCTGGCTTGAGATATTTTAACATGGGGTCTCCAACCAGCCTTGCAGAGCAGGGTCATGAACCGTAGGCCCCAAGGCAGCAAATGGGGGCAGGGTATCATGCTTATGCACCATCAGGGTCTTTCTGATCTCAAATTTTCAAATAGTCCGGGAAAAGAAAATAATCCCCAAATAAGACTTCTGTACAATGACTGTATGAAGATCTGTTTGGCTCACTTCTCAGCTGACGTCGTGAAAAGTACTGTGGGCTTATAGGCAGACTTTTGGGAGAAGGCGGCAGATGTGTGGAACATGGAAGAATGAGGGGTTGGCATTGGTTGAGATTAAAGGGAAGGGAACAGCAGGAACCAAGGAAAGCCAGAGTATGGTGAAGTGGCAAGGGCCAGGGAGTGGAGGTCGAGGTAGGGTCCTGATTTTATCCTGGTCCTTAGGAAGGAAGGTGAGCACAAAATCAAACCTGGGTTAGGGCATGAGGAAAAGTAGGAGACTACTCTCCAGATCAGGACATTTTCTTTCATTTATGGGGTTTTTTTCTCCCTTTTTGTTGTGGTGGAGATAGAACCCTAGGGCCTTAAGCCTACTTGGTAAGCTTTCTACCACTGAGCTACACAACCAGCCCCCAAGATCAGGACATCTTCTCAGCTTACATGACAATCAGATCACACAGAGCTTAAGTGAATATTATACCTCAGGATTCAAAGTTCTCAAATGTGGCTTCGTGGGCTGAATGTGGCAGACTAGCTCACCTCCTGCATTCTGTTAGGATAGGCAGGATCCTTCCCATGAGGTCCATGAAGAGAGGTCCAGCAGCTCCCACATCCCTCTGCTCTTTGCAGTACCATATCCCATTCCTTGGCCTCTCTGACAACCAGTTATAGCCACCTGCTAGGTTCTTCTTGCCCCTGTCCTGTGACTGAGGAGTCAGTCCAGATGTACCTATCATACTGGGCTGTGGGAGAGGCTTGGCTCAGCAGCTGCACAAGCATATACAAAACATTCTTCAGAATGCTTGGTGCACAGTGTAACTTCAAACAGTGCCTAAGCAACAGCTGTAGGAATTACCTGTTTTCTAAAACCTGTTTGAATGTGAAAGCAGACACTCAGAGGTGGTCCTGGAGTGAAGCTTCATCTCGAGTTTGTTTTATTCAGCTTTATAAAATTTGAGCTATGAGAGATTAGAGAAGGAGAAACTGAGGCATGAGACAGCACAGCAGAACTAAGAGTCCCTGTGTATCCTAACTTCAACAGAAGCTTAATAACAGTAGAGGGTGTGATGTGTGCCAGTTACGGCATTTGACTTCTGTTGAATTATTTAAACCTCACAGTGGTCCTGTATGAGAGTTAGTAGTATCCTCTTTTAAATGACTGAGGCTCAGAGGTGGTAAATGACTTTCCCAAGGCTGCACAGCAGTTATGGGAGGGTCAGATGGTATTTGGATAGAGCTCTAACTCTCAAACCTGTACTCTTAATCACCACACTGCATGGCCTTTCTTAAAGGTTGCTTCTACTACTGTGTTTCAGTAGTAGAGTAGACTGGGCTCACCAGTAACACATGTGAGAAGAGATCGTGGGCTTTGCACTGTGTGTGTGTCATCAGTCTGCTGTGGCTTCCAGAAAGGCTGACACCTCCTGTCCCACTTCAGAATCCAGACAAAGGGAAGACTGAATCAGGGGAGAGGGGTTGAGAGCCTGCAGAACTATTGCTAGGTATTTTAAGTGGGATGCTTTTTGTTGCAGATGTTCAAAACCCAAATCAATTTGCTAAGTCACAGAGGGAGTATACCACCAGGCACCATGGTGCATGCCTGTAACCAGTGGCTTGGAAGACTGAAGCAGGAGGATCACAAGGCCAGTCTGGACAGCTTAGCAAAAAAAGAAAAGAAAAAAAAAAAATCCAAAGGGCTAGAGATTTGGTTCAGTAGTAGAGCATCCTGGGTTCTATCCCCAGTATCACAAAACAACAACAAAAGAGGGAATATAACAATTCCTATATCCAGGAGCAATATTCCAGGGGCTCTTAGAAGACACTCTGTACTAATGGGTGTTTGAGGACTGTTTACTCTCAGCATTTTACTTGGTTGTGCCAGGGTGAACAAGACTCCACATTGATCAGACAGCTGTCCCTGCCTGGCCCAGAGTTTGGGTACTTAGTGTCCACTTATGTCATTTAATCCTCTCAGCAACCTTGAGCCATAGAAACTATTTTCCCTGTCTTACTAACCAGGAACCCAAGTCTCAGAGAAGTTAAGTAATTTCTGCAGAGCTACATGGCTGGAAATGACTTCATCCTTGCCTTCTTTTTTCCATAAACGATATACTTTGACACCCTAGAGTTGTCTTCTTTGAGTTGTATTTCTGGCATATAAGTTCTGTTCTTCAGAACCTTTCACCCTAGCTGGCATAAAAGAGTGGGTGGTATGGGGAACCCATTGTTGTTGACAGCTTGAATTGGTTTATTTTCAATTTATTTGTAGTTGATTTATTCATTTATTTGAGGGGTCTCAATATGTTGCCCAGATTGGTCTTTAACTTGTGGGCTTAAGTGATACTCTTGCCTCAGCCTCCAGGGTAGCTGAAACTATAGGCATACTCTACTGCACAGGCTTTGAGTTGTTTTTATGTATCTGTGAAGCACAACCAAGAAGGAGAGGTGGATGAGGGTGTCTGCAGCTGCTCAGGAGGTGCCTTTGCAGATCAGAAGGTTGTGGTCAACCTGAGAGAGACTCATGTCTCTGGTGAGAAACATGCCACCAATGACTTCATGTCTGTTGGACTCTGGACTCTTTCTGTTTGAGTCTAAAATCAGTGCTTCTGTGTTCAGTGTCTGGTTCCAAAGTCAGCTTCTGGGGCAGAGTTTTTTGAGTTGTTATCTGGGACATCATCTACTTCCAGAACATTGGGAAGCTTGATTTTTAAAATGCAGATCTAAGCCTGGTGTGGTAGAGTGCTTTTATCACAGCTACTGGGGAGGCTGAGGCAGTAGAATTGCTTGAACCCAGGAGTTTGAAGCCAGCCTCGACAACATAGTAAAACCTCATTTCTTTAAAAAAAGAACGAACAAAAAAAAAAAAACCAAAAAAAACAAAGCAGATCTGAAGGGAAGGACTCTATTGATTTAGAGCCTCTGGTACCAGAATTCTGTATTTTTAAGTATCAAGTCCTGGTGTATTCTTATGTTCACTGAAGTTTGAGATTTATTTTTCTGGAGCAGAGATGACTAATCCTGGCCATGAACTGAAACGACCAGGAAGGTGTTATTTTGTTGTTGTTTTGTTTTGGTACTAGGGATTAAACCCAGGAGTGCTTAACCACTGACCCACATCCCCAGCACTTTATTTTATTCAGAGATTAGTATCTTGCTAAATTGCTTAGGGCCTTGGTAAATTGCTGAGGCAGGATTTGAACTTGCAATCCTCCCACTTAGCCTCCTGAGCCGCTGGGATTACAGGCATGCACCATCACACCCAGCTATTAGGGAGCTTTTAAAATGAATATAGATGCTTGAGTTCTACTTCTTAGTAACTATGATTTAATACTCAGGTACTATTCTTTGTAAAAAAGCAAAAAGAATAAAAGAAAATCCCTTAAGTGTTTGTAATATGCAGCCAGGGTTGAGAGATCTTCAGACTATCAGCAATACCCAAGAATTTATTAGGAATGCAAAAATCTTAGGTCCTATCCTAGACCTGTTCAGTGAGAACCTCTGGAGTGAGTCCCTGCAAATGTGTTTGTTAATAAGCCCTCTAGGTGATTCTGAGGCATTGTAAAGGTTAAGAATTACTGATTTAGAGCATTGGCTGTCTGTCCTGACTGAACATTGGAATTACCCAGGAGGGCTTTGAAGAATCCCGATGCTGGACTGAGGTGGGTAGCTCAAGGATAGAGCACTTGCCTCATACCCATGAGGCCCTGGGTTCATTTCCCAGCATTGGGGGTGGAGGGGAATCCTAATACTCACTCAGGTGCTATCCTAGACCAATTACCTCAGGATCTCCTGGGGTAGGACTCAGAGATCAGTATTTTTAAAAGTTCCCCCGGTGATTCCAGTCTTCAGCCAGGCTTAAAAATTCCACTGTCTTAGATGATGAGAAAAATGTTTCCTAAAAGGAGCTGTAACCATTTGGAACCTTTGGTGTAAGACATGACCATTTAGATGCATCCCAAGGGTGGAGATGAAAAGTCCAAGGGACTTAAGTTGGAAAATGTCGGGCAGCAGTGAGATTAATGCATTGGCACAACTCTAAACAAAAATTTGATGTCTTAGAGAACATAATGAGGGAGTCAAGGAAGAAGCAAAATTCCCCTTTGCCTTCTGTGGCAGAACCAGGAAGGACGTGGGCTCTGAAGCAGCCCTGTCACATAAACAGCCTGTACAAGACCCCTTCAGCCAGAGCTTTAGACTCCTCTATTTCACAGAGGAGTCTAGAAGGGTCCCACAGCTGTAAATGAGCATCACCAAGATTCATTTTAATTGCACTACGCACGTCCTCCTTAAGGTTCCCCTTCACCAGTTCCCCAGGTTCTGGCTGCTTCAAGTGTTGTCTGATGTCTTACCTGTTACGTTTTGTTGTATTTGCCTTTTTGTTTGGAACAGATTAAAAATAATGAACCTTTGATCAACGTGCTTTACAAAGTGCTGAAGAAGTCAGCACAGGGCTGTCGGCCCAGGAGAAGCGTAAGATGATCTGATCCGTGTCTCCGAGTGGGGCCATTCCATTGCTTCTGGCTCAGTGCCGGCTCCATCACTCGCTTTACCAGTTGCTCTCCTGATCGCCCCAGGCTTCCTGCAAGTCATTTCGGTTTATTTTCTTTACATGAAGTTCTCTTCAGCATTGTGGCTGATGCACCAGGCTGAGCCGTTCATCTGTGGTGCTCTGTGACTCCCATCTTTCGTGCTGCCAAGGGGTGGGGAGCTTGCCTGGCTTGCCTCCAGCTTGTGTCGTGTTTCCATTCTCACTTGTCTGCCTCCATGGCAAGGGCTCATCTAGACAGGGTTGAGCATGAGCTTCTTGGGAGGGAACAACAGTTACTGGTCCTTTGGAGGAGCCAGAGTATCCTCAGAGTCCACCTTGGCCCTGGCCTCTTCTTTGGGGGCAGGGTGTAGATATTTGGATAACAATGTAGAGCTGTACTAGAATAAAACCAGCCACCTCATACCCACTTTGACTGACACAGAATAACTATAGATTACAACAGGGCCAGCTCTCATAGCATTCCAAAGGAGGCTGCAGGTTGGGGAACAGGTGGTGTGTCCAGCCACCTGGGGCCCTGAGGAGGTGTGTTGGGATGTGGTGGAAAAGACAGGTAAGAGACCTGGATTGGGGGGGTACTTTGATTCCCCTCTAATGCAAAGATTCTTTCAAATGGATGAGTACCCATGGATATTCACCTTTTTTTTTTTTTTTTTTTTTGGTGACAGATACTAGGGTTTTGCATTATTTATGTCTAAATGGATTTAAACATTGCCATCACAAAGCATAATTTTAAAAGGAAACTTAGCTTTAATATACTGCATATGGATATACTATTTCTTAGTAGCCTCAGCTCTCTGAAATGGAACTAATTTCAGACACTTAAAGGCCTCTGAGCTGTGTGAATAGGCATCAAGTAGCCCATGCTCTGCAGCCTGTATTTTTACTCCATAGGAGGCAAAACCAGCCCACCTTATTTTGAAAAGTTCATGAACTCACTAAGCAAACATTTTCTGAATATTCTTAGTGTACTAGGCCCTGGCTGGGCTTTGGGGATTCAGAGAAAATACATCCCAGTCTCCATAGTCACCCCTAGTTACTAGGTTACCACATAGTGAGAAGAGCCAATGAGCAAGCAGAGCATTATAATCTGATGTGCTGCGTACCACAGTGGTGACAGACACAGGCAGGGTAAGGGGTGGGGTAAGACACCCTAAAGGGCACTAAGTCCGGTCAGAAGGGAGGAAAAAGATGTATTTTGCCTATGTTGAGCTTTTAAGGTCTTTGAATTCCTAACTCACAATACCTTATAAGTGACACATTAAAAGAAGATAGAAATCTATTTCTTAGAAAAGAGGGAATGATGATATCCTGATACAGGGAGAAAAAAAGGTTGACTATATATATTCAGTATTCTAGGAAGGCACTGAAGAGCATACTTTTAGAAAGCTTCTTATCAAAAAGTTTAATTTAAAAGATTTGGCTTTTTCAAAATGCCTTTTGTGTGTGTGTGTAGAATATCTCATTTCTTTCGTGATAGTGATGATAGTGCTAGATAAATGAGGCATTGCTCAATTAGATTCTCTGCTTTGTTATTTAAGTATCAAAAATACGTCCTTGGTAAAAAGCATCAGTGCAATAAGGGGAAGCATTTTGCTGGAGGGAAAATCCCAGAAGACTATCTCAATTTGAAAGCAATTTCTACCTAGGAAATGAGTCAGGGTCAGCCTCCTTGGAGAATAGACAAGTTCACTTTGATGAAAGGGCTGTGGAGACCTCACCCACTTTCACCTGCATTTTCTCCTGGGTTCTCTGAGTTCAAAGCCCAAGTCCTGCCTGGGATGTCCAGCAGTTTGTGGATCATCAAGATTAATTCCATGCCTTTTCCTTTTGCCCATTTTAGGAGACAGTGCTGTTTGTGAGTTATTGTAGGTATCCATGTATTGTACGACTGTGTATATGTGTTATATACACGTAATTTGCCAGTTTGGGGAATTGAATTTGGCTGAGTTCTTCTCTTTGTAGGAACTTCCACTCACCTACATGTTTCCCTTTCACCTACATGGAGTTCATTAAACATTTGTTTAGTACCTTCTATTGTGACAGGCCTTATGTTCAAGACTTTATTGCAAAAAATGAGACTGGTCCTAGCCCAGAACTGTGTGACTAAAGGGATTATGAGAAAGGGGTGGGGGACAGTTCTGCAGCCCAGAATCAATTCTCAGCTCAAGGCAAGAACAGGTCTTTTGACTTTGGCCTTGACTTTAGGATTTGTTGATCATTCTCAGGAGTAGCGTAGGACACTTGGGCACAGTTGAGCTCTAAAGGGAAGGATAGTCAATATATAGCTCCCGATTCACACTCACTTGCTGGACCTCCTAAATGAGTGGGGAGAAAGCAAAAGCTGTTTCTCCCGCACCTGCCTGTCCATTCACACTGGGACTCTTTGCATGGTGCACACACCCTCTATCTATGGTTAGCCCTACCCTTCATTTCCCCTGGTCAGAACTGTAAAACAGAGGTCAGAGAGGTCATCTCCTCTACATGAGGTTCATTAGACCTCACTATTCCTGACCTTGACTTGGTCATGAATGCATCTGTGAAAAAGTCACTCCCTGCACCCCTCTCCAGCTTTTGACAAGAGAGAAATTGGGAGGAAATGGAAGCATGGGATAAAGAGTTGGATGCAGCTTCTTAGGTGTCAGAGATGAGCATCATGCTGCACTCTTTGGGTTGAGTGAAGGATGGAAGATGTCAGATCCCTTTTACCCTTAAATTTGGGTGATTTTGTTTTCCTTTCTTGAGAAGATGAGGAAGTTTATAACTTTTCTACGGACACTTCTGAAAAGAGATCTAATAGAGAAAATATGTGGAGTATTGAAGAGTTTCATCTCCTGTGCACCTGAGTCCGACTGCAGTGTCAAAGCCTCTCCAAGGCTCAGGGCTGAAAACAGCGTATAAAAGCTTTTTATTTTCTACAGACACTTCTGAAAAGAGACGAAGGTTGTAACTTATACAGGTACAACCTAGCTGCAGTTATTCAGGGATCAGTTATCCAGGTTCCTTCTTCCTTTGGGCAGGTCTTCTTAGATAGTTTAGGGTGTGCTGGCTTTACTCACAAGGAAGGAGGCTGCTCAGACTTCCTTAAACTGAGGCTTGACAGTGCTGGTTTATTCCTCGTGGGCTGGGGGGTGATGGACTTCTATCACTTTTATTTGTTTCAGTAACAAACCTTTTTCTTATCAGTGGCATACCTTCCAAGGTTGATACTGACTTATCATACTCCTTTTGGGCAAATATATGCTTTTAAAATTGATCATCATGTAACTTGAATGCCTACATTTTCTTTAGTTTGAGAAATTTACAAGGATCACAAAAAGATTTTAGTTTTTCCCTAAAATGAAATAGACATAGAAATAAAGCAGATATTGCTTGAATTTTTGCCCCATTTGTGCCATGACCCTCTCCTGCTACTGCCCAGACTTTTACATCTTTCCACTGTAGGGCTGACTTTCCTTCCAGAGTTCTGACTCTAAGAATCACAGTTAAGTCTTCTTTAAATTGTTCACCTCCCAGATGACAGGCCGAGACCTCAAGGATCGAAGTCTGAAGCCTATGAAGATCGCGGAGAGTGACATTGACGTGAGTGAGCAGAGTGACATGCTGATCCCTCAGCTGCCTCCTGACCCAGACCCAGCAAGGGCAGCTTCCGGAAGGGTTGGGATGGCTCTGTAGCTAGAGGCTTTCTGCTCTCACCCCTAGGCCATGCCCTATTCTCATCCTCCCAGGCCCTTCCCAACCTGTTCTTGCTTATAGGTCAAATTGAGCGTCTTCTGCGAACAAGACAGGATCCTCCAGGACTTGGAAGACAAGATACGAGCCCTCAAGGAGAACAAAGTATGCATCAGTTTGCATAATCTTGGGATGGGTCGGGGACATTTTGTCACTCAATTTTTCCTGAGACATCGAGTGAACTCTCATTTTAGTATTGAACAACACGATTACTTTATCCACAGCAATGCATTTGCTGTAAATGGTGCTTCTTGTGGGGTTTTCTCTTCTCAGCCTACTTGTTCTAGATACCTTTACCCCTTCATTCTGCTCTGGCCCATCTCTCCCTGGACACCCTGAGAGACGTGCCTGGGAGAGGAGCTCCCCTGGCTTGTGTGTGATGACCCACGCATCTGGGCACTAGGGAAGGGGCTGCCTTGGAGAAAAATGGCAACAATAATAAAAGGACAGAGACCTTTACTTCCTAAAGCTTCTTTCCTCCTAGCATCTGAGCTGTGGGGGCAACAAGTCTCAATGGGAGGGCAGGAAAAACCTGGGACTACCAATGTCTGCCTTCCTAGACTATTAAAGTAAATTTTTTTCTTCTTGCATTTTAATAAGGCATTATATTTGTGATGATAAAATTTATAACATACCTTTTTCCCCCAAGAGCTTTCAGAGTTTTCCATTGACTCTTTGATTTATCTTCATATTTTATCCCATAAGGAGTTAGGTCACTTAATGCCTATTTTATAGATGAGGAAAGAGAAGCAAAGAGCTGTTAGAATACTTGGCCCTTCAACAGAAGCCGGACTGGCATCAGAGGCCCTGCCCCTCAGCCCACACCTCAGCTCTGGTCTCTTCAGCCTTAGTTAAACCCAGCAGCTTTCTTTGTTCCTGTCATGGAATGGAGAGGCCTCTGGGGACTATTTTCTTATCCTGTTGCTCTTTGACCCTTCCTGATGCAGGACCAGCTAGAATCTGTGCTGGAGGTGTTGCACAGACAGATGGAGCAGTACCGAGACCAGCCCCAGCACCTGGAAAAGATTGCCTACCAGCAGAGGCTGCTGCAGGAGGACCTTGTCCACATCCGAGCTGAGCTGTCCAGAGAGTCCACTGTGCGTAGAGGGTGGGGAGGGAGGCAGACACTTCCTCTCAGAATGGGCAGGCCATGGGCTGCTGTTCTCATCTCCTCAGTCGAAGTTGAAGTGGTAGCCATGGGCAAGTGTTGGAATAGAAGAACTTCTACAAGCCACCTCTCAACAGTCGCTTTTTCAGGAGTGACATGTCTGTCTCCACCTGTGCCTTAGATTGTTTTCTATCAGGGGCTTCTAGATGGCTAAGGACACTTGATGACACTCAAGGAACCAGATTACTCAGAGCAGCCTGCAGGTTATATTCTGATCTATGTGCAGTTAATTCTAAACCCTCAGAATTTTCACCTTTCCATTTGAGTCTGATGTGGGTGCAGGCCCTTCTGCATTAATGCCTTAATGCTTTAATGTACATTAAGGCATTCCTGAATGGAAGAGAGGACAGTGCAGGTGGCCAGGGTCAAATACCACACTTGCTCCTGCTCTGGTCTCTCTCTCACCAGACCTGCCTGAAGGCCCATTGAGTCCCTTTCCCACTTTCTCTGACTGGGTCATTTTGAGGTCAGGAGTTCAGGTGCTCTTGAGGCCACTTGGGAGACCAGGGATAACTTGGAACAAGAAGTATTTCTTTGGCCAACAGGAGATGGAAAATGCCTGGAACGAGTACCTGAAGTTGGAGAGGGATGTGACACAGCTGAAGCAGACTCTGCAGGAACAACACAGAAGAGCCTTTTTTTTCCAGGTGACCAAGGGCTATTCATCCCTTTTACCTATGGTTGCCTCTGACACACTACCCTGGGACTTTCTCTTCCTCAGCCCTGTGAAGTGGCCCCCTCAAGCTCTCCCTTGGGGGCCCTTTCTTTCAACTGGGCCATGATGAGAAGCCTCACCCCAGATACCCTGCCTCTCTGCTCTCAGACAAACTCTTGTTGGTTTTGGAAGGGATTTTCTTCTGATAATTTGGAGAAGCCGACCAATACCAACCTGGAGCACTTTACAGAGATGGAGATGTGAAAGTGATGTGTGCTTCCTTCTTGTGTTCCTTAGACAGCTTAGACAGCAACAGAAAGCCTCACCTGAGTCCTGCCTCAGATTTCTAAAAATAGATGCTATTATCCCTCTGCCTGAGGAGGGACTGTGACCAGTCCATTGAGGTGCCTCCGGTCTCCAGGCATTCATTTGCATTTCTGGAGGCCAGGCTGGGTGATACCCATCTTTGTGGCCCCTGCCCCAAAGGGGAAAGGAGACCTTAGAGCCCTGCCTCCTTACCTTAAAATCCAGACCATCCCATGGATAGCAGCCTCTGTCTCACAAAGGTGAGACAATGAAAAGCCCTGTATGGTTACTCTTCTTCCACATTGGGTCCCCCAGCTGCCCTCCTCACATTGTGGTGCCCAACCAGCCTTCTACTCCACACTTAATTTTTTTTTCTTTTTTTTGTGATGCTAAGGATTGAACCCAGGGCCTTAAGCATACCAGGCAAGCACTCCACCACAGAGCCACATCACTGAGCTACATGCCCAGCCTTACCCACCCTTAAATTTTTAAAAATGGAAAATGACCTGCTTTCCAAATCAACTTCAGATATGTATGGGCTCTGACATGAATTCTGTTTATTGAATTCAGCAAGTATTCATGGAGTCTTTTTTTGTACGAGGTAACCATACCATGCCAATTTTGTTGATGATGCTAATTGATGACCTAAGTCTAAGCCAGGCTCTTCATTCAGGTGATGTAATGAATATGTGGACTCCCTGGATCCCACTGTCCCCCACTCACTCAGAAATGCTTCCCAAAGAGCCCAACCCAGAACCTTATAGAGGAGAATTTTGCCTCTGGCTCCAGGCTGATGTATGTGGTTCCCCAGAACTTGTCTGTCTCTTGCTGTTGTTGTCCCCCTACACCAACTTCCCTTCATCTATACTACCATTTTCTTTCTGTTTTTGTTTTTGTTCTGTTTGTATATCCCCAGCACTTAGCATGGCTTGAAAATACTAGCTGAATACTGTTGAGAAAGTTTCTTTTTTTTTTGAAAGAAAGGACTCACAAATTTTATTATACTATAATTTTTTGAATAGCAAAAAACACATTAAGCAAAATCAAAAGGTAATATATTTGCAATTTATAGCACAAAGATTAATGACTCTAATATAGGAAGATATCCCAAAAATAGAGCATAAGAAGCAGGCAGCTTTTTAAAGGATAAATGGACAAAAACATGACTTTAAGCTTTCAAAAAAATAAGAAATGGATTTTAAATTTGTAAATATATGCTTTGTCTTGCTTGTTACATAAGAATTGTGAAATAAATCTACACTAAAATGCTACTGCTAATATAGTAGTTGGCCAAAATCTAAAAGTCCATTGGCAAAGTTTTAGGAAAACAAGTATAATCATACATCACTGGTAGGGATGCAAAATGATAAAACTCCTATGGAGGTGAATTTAAAATTTTTTAAAAATCATTGCATTTGTGTTTATCTTTTATTTAAGCAATGTCTCTTTTTTCTGAAAGATATACTTTTAAAACCTGAAATCACTTAGACATCACAATTATTCTTTACAATAATTGTTGGTATAGGAAAAGAAAAAAAGTCACATTTCTTAGGAGACTAGTTTAATATTTGGAATACTATGTAGCCATAAAATGAATATAGAAATGCTAAATTTTGTGTAAGAAGTGAGAGAAATGGAAATATAAATAGGTATAAATGTTTATGTTTTCACTCCTGCCCTCAAATAATTGTAAGAGCAAACAAAACAAAATAGAATTTTTTTTGGCAGCAGGGATTGAACTCAGGGGTACTCAACCACTAAGCCACATCTCCAGCCCTATTTTGTATTTTAATTAGAGACAGGGTCTCACAGAGATGCTTAACACTTTGCCATAGAGGAGGCTGGCTTTGAACTCATGATTCTCCTGTGTCAGCCTCCCTAAGTGCTGGGATTATAGGCATGCACCACCGTGCCCAGCTAGAAATGGTTATCTTTAGGGAAAAGAAAACTCATGAGAGATGGGAGAGTAAAGAAAGTAACACTATCCTAAATATGCCTTATTACATATTTTTGATGTTGGACTCAATCATTTTATATGTTAAAATATGAAATTATGTCAAGAGAAGCAATATCTAAATTTTAAAAATTAAAGTGGATTAATCT
>CM053399.1:41310108-41409290 GCA_028644305.1 Xerus rutilus
GGGGCAGCTGTAGGATGATGTCCAGAAGCTGGCTGGGAGATGGTATTTCCACAACTTCAATCTCTGGCTCTGGAGAGACTGACCGCAGCGTCTGCCTAGGCCGCCATCTTGGAACTGCCCCGAGTTTTGAATCTTGCTCTACTGGAGGAACACTTCTCTCAGGAATAGTCATAAAAATCAGCCAAAACCGCGCGAGTGAGATTTCCTTCTGTGCTGTCCAAAAGCCTGGTGGGAGAAGGTTGTACCGCAGTTTCTGGTCTTTTGTTTGGGGAGACTGGTAGCTGCGTCCCTCTAAGCCGCCATCTTGCCGGAAGTCTCTCGAGAAAGTTTCTAGTTGATTCTGTTTCAGAGACTTGTAACTATCTTCCTGGACTTCAATGATCCATGCTGATTTGGGCAGGAATTATTTTTTTCAGCTTTTATAGTTACATTCACTATTTTTCTATAATTATACAAATCATTCATGAATACATTTCTCAGAAAAGCCCAAACAATGAGAAGCAAAAATGATATAAAAGCTGTAATGATATAAAAGCTCCTCCTTTCCACTTTCTGCCCCACTCCCATCACCCTCCCTGCATGTAGTCAGGGCTGTCCATTTGTGATGTTCTCGTCTTGATCATTTTCTATGCATTTACAAGCATATGTATCCACATAGAATCATATCATTTATTTGGGTTTGGGAGGAAGTAAAAGGTTTACTTTCAGAGGTTCACACATATCATCTGGCAACTTCTTTTTGTCATCACTTTATGTTGTGGAAATCCTTCCAGGAATGATGCCCCCAAGTTTATGCTGCCCAATACAGCAGTTATTTCTATCTAAATTAATTACAGCTAAAATTAAAAACGAATTCTCCATTCATATCAGACTCATTCCAAGTGCTTAGAAGCCACCATAGTGTATAGCACAGATTACAGAAGATTTCCATAATCTCAGAAAGTTGTATAGGACAGCAATAGTAAAAAGTAAATTAAATTAGTTCTTCTTGTTCGTCACGTATTATTTCATAGCGTGGGTATTCCCTACTTTATTTAGCCATTGCTCTTCTGGTGGGCATTCAAGTGATTTCTAGCATTTTGCTTTTGTAAATGATGCTGTTGTAAACATGCTTATAACTGCCTTTTCAAACTCATTTGTAAGCATTTATCTAAGATAGGTTCCTAGGAGTAGACTTTCTGGGTTGAAATGAATACACATCTCAAAAGTTGACAAATATCAAAGTAGGATGACTCTAAGTAGCAATAATACAATATACATCTCAAAAAAAAAAAAGAAGAAACGATTTCATATATTTCACCATAAAAGGATAATAAATATTGGAAGAGACAGATATGCTTATCCTGATATAAACTTTATACAATGTATATATGTATCAAAACATTACATGGTAGCTCATGAGTATGTAAAATTTTCATATTTTTATGTATCAGTCACAAATATTTTTAAATACAAAAAAGTTAATAAATATTGCCAAATTGCCCTCTGAAAGGCTGCACTAATTTAGTCTCCCATTCACAGTGACTGAGAGTGCTGAGCCTGTTTGCCATGTCTTGGCCAGCACTTGATGTCATCCTCTTTTTAGTTTTTGCCATCTGTTGGCTAAAAACGACATCTTACTTTAATTTACATTTCTTTAATTAGTGCTAAGTTAAGCTGTGTGTGTGTGTTTATTTGGTTTACTAAGGATTGAACCCAGGTTGAACTCAGGGGTGCTCTACCACTGAGCTATATTCTAAGTCCTTTTTTTATTTTTTGAGACAGGGTCTTTCAGATTGCTAAGGCTGGTCTTGAACTTGTAATCAGTCCTCCTGCCTCAGCCTCCCAAGGAGTTGGGATTACAGGCATGTACATGTACTACCATGCTTAAGTTAAACAACTTTTAATATGATTATTGGGCATTTGTGTTCCTACTGTGCTTTTATTTCATAGTGATTAAATATATAACAGGCCCATAATCATTCTTCTCCTCTAAAACATAAATCTCAGGGTATAATAGATCTTGTTACAAACTACCTGGAGAATTGACCCCTTTAAATTTCTAGTAGATGGACAAGGCCAGGGCCTGTGGCTTGGTTTTAATGTAGCTCCATGGCATTGCTCATGCTTTCTGAGTGCTTCATTGACCTGGGAGTCATAAGCCCTGTTTGATCAGGCTCTGTACTAGCCTCTTTGATGTAATCGTAGGCCAGGCAGGCTGTTAAAGCCCTAAACAAATCATTAACAAAGGGAATATCTGTAACTTCTCAATAATGGCTTTGAAACTCACCTCTGTAAACCAGGTTTGGCTGTGAAAAAGTTCATAACCTTTTCAGTGAAGTGGGTGGCTTTATTTATAAAGGTACTCATGGCTTGCCTGGCCATCAAGGAAACCAAGAGATAGAACACCCAGGGAATAGTGTGGTGAGAGGCAGTGATAGGTGAGGCTACCTGTAGGTGTTCCCATCCCAACCCTGGACAGTGGGTCCAAGCCTTTGCTGAAAGCCTTCCCATCCATGTGGTGTAAAAATACAGGACTGAAAACCCTACCTCTTTGCTCTGTTAAGTTACAAAATTCCATCACCCTTGGAGAAAGAGACTGTCTGGCCTTGCTCCTCCCTGTTCTTCTTTTACATGTAGAGATGTCAGAAAGGCAAAAGGGATGAGAGAATGGGCTGACAGGGGTGCTTTTCTTGGGAGCTATGGAGGAGAGAGAGGAGGGATGTTTTCCCTTTTACTTTTTTCAAGCATTTAGCTTGGGGACTTCAACTGTGGAGATCATCACCTATTGACTTACATACTGTAGGGGCAGCAGTACACCTGCCTGTTTTAGGACCATACTTGAGTCTGGAGCTGAGTATCAAGCCTGTTCCTTGCTTGTCAGCCCTGAGGGTACACTTTGCTGTTGGGATATGGAGAATGGAAGCATGAGCCCCCTTGGCACAGCAGCCTTCGGACATCTACTGTCATGGCTTTTGGAAAATATTTGACTGAGGATTTTACATGATTGTTCTTTTATTCACTCAATGTACATGGATTGAAAACCTGCCAAGTACCAGATTCTGTGGGGGATGTAACACAATCTAGTGGGCAGGTTGGTAAGTATCATGCAGTGTGAGAACTCTTTAGTTGAAGGACATCCAGGAGCCTTGAGAGTATTTCAAAACTTTCTATGGCCAAATAACATTCCTTTGCTCATTGTGCTTTTAACTAAACCTCAAATCCCAGGATTTTGCTCTGACTTTGAAAAAAATGTTCTTAATATTCTAGAGGTAATGTAACCTCTAGTCCTTTCCTTCCCTCCTCTGCTGCTGTGGTTGCATAAGACAGCATCTATGTTTATTGATGGTGGTAAACTATACAAATATGAGATTTTCCAATCTAACCATTTTTTAATTAATTAATTTATTTGTTGGCACTGGGAAGTGAACCCAGGGATGCTTAACCACTGAGCCACATCTCCAGCCCTTTTTATTTTTTTATTTTAATACAGGGTCTTTCCAAGTTGCTTAGGGCTTTGCTAAGTTGCTGAGGCTGGCTTTGATCCTCCTGCCTCTGGCTTCCCTGCCTTTGGGCCAGACCCAAAGGCCCACGGGTCTTTACAATCTAGGTTTGCAATGGCCCCCACTGATCTGGGGGCCATTGGGATTACATGCATGTACTAACCCATACCTGGCCATCCTAACAGTTTTTAAGAGTACAGCTCTATAGTGTTAAGTACATTCACACTGCTGTGCACCAAATTCAAGAACTTGCATCTTACAAAACTGTTAAACAGCTCCCCATCCTCCTTTCCCCACTCCTGGCAACCACTGTTCTACTTCCTGTCTCTATGAAATTGACTACTCTAGATACTTCACTCAGTATTTAAATGGAATCCTGTAGTATTTAAGGCAGTATGTTTTTAAATTAGGTAGAAACAGGCAAGCTGAATTGGTGAAAGCTATTCCAGAATTCTTCCCTAGACCTTGATCGACTTCCTTAGGAGGCTGTGAGCAGGCTTGACTCTAATCCTGGTATAGCTTTTAAAGCAGGTGCTGCCCCCTCAGGGTGAGGGATTGTCTGAATTGGCAAGATAAATCCTAAGACGAAAATTCTAGTAAGGAGCTAAGAAGGCAATGAACCACCTGCTTGCCTTTCCTAGGAGAAATCACAGATACAGAAGGATCTGTGGAGGATTGAAGATGTCCTTGCAGGCCTGAGCGCAAATAAAGAGAACTATAGAATCCTGGTGGAATCAGTCAAAAATCCAGGTGAGGAGCATCTTCCTCAGTGTGGGGAATAGGTGGGGGCGGGTGGGATGGCAGTAGGGGACACGGTGACAGATCTGTGTGGTACTGTCACTCCATTTGTTCCCCTAAGAGTAGGGTCTTTATTCCATCCCATGCTTATGTCCCTCCATGCCCCTTAGAGAGGAAAACGGTGCCTTTGTTCCCTCACCCGACTGTGCCTTCACTCTCCACCTCTGAGAGCAAGCCACCCCTGCAGCCCAGCCCTCCCACCAGCCCAGTGCGGACCCCTTTGGAGGTTCGCCTCTTCCCGCAGCTGCAGACCTACGTGCCATACCGACCTCACCCACCCCAACTAAGGAAAGTGATGTCCCCGCTTCAGTCACCAACTAAGACAAAGCCCAAAGTGGTAAGTTCTGATGAGTAGGAGCTGAGTGCCTTCATTTCCTCTCTGGCTGTTGACTGTCCTTCTTTGTCCTCAGATCAGCTTATCTTGGGAGAAAATTTCTGCAGAAAACCTGAGGACACAAACCCACTGGAGTCCTTGGTCCTGAGCAGTTGAGGAGTTGTATTTACCCTGCTGTTGTGCCTTTGCCTATTGGGACTGGCCAGGCTCTGAGAGACAGTCTAGCCCAACCCTCCCATTTGCAGTTGGTAAAATTGAGGCCTAGCAAGAAGTGACTGGACTGAGTGGGGTGAAATTTGTGATCTGCACTGTGGCCTGCAGAGGCTTGCCTACAGTTACACAGCCTGGAACAGGCAAGGAGCTCCTTCCAGCAAGAGTATCTTTATTCCCACCTGCAAGTTGAGTACTGTGCTGGGCTGTAAGGTTGCTTGTGGTCTTTCTAGTAGCCCCATGGGGGACAGGAAGGGCAGTATCCCCATCCCACAGAGAAGAAAACTAAATCCTCAGGATGTTGAAACTCGCTAAAGGTCTCCATATTAGATATTAGATCCAACATCCGCTGACCCTTCTGTTTTATTCTGTGCCATCTACCATCTAGCTGGACCCTCAGCCTAGGTCCTTGGGTTAAGTCTGTGGCCCATGTGGGGTAGCCTGCACCAATACCTTGGCTTACCTGGCATAGAGAGGAACCAAGATCTTGGCAAGATCTGAGAGCACAGGAAATTTTAAAGAAATAGAAGATGTGGTCAAGTGCCATGAGAGCTTCTACCTCCACAAGAAGGCCAGCCTTATGTAGAGAACAAAAGGGGTCTGGCCCAAAGGCAGGGAAGCCAGAGCGTAGGGGACTTTGGCTTATGGGACTCCTGGTTTTTGCCAACAAAAGGTTCGCAGGAGCCTTGCCTGGAACCATGTGTGCCCAGGGCTTCTGATTAGGTTGGCACACAGTGCTAGGAAAACACAGGCATTCCCTGGACCTCAGCATTCACCTGCTTCCCTCTGTGGCCCAGGACCCAGATTAGATGCAAGTGTGGCCTGTGACCCAGTCAGAATCACTGTGAATTTTTCCATCTTGAGATCTCCTTCATAGTCCTAGATCTAAGGAGCAGATTGGAGCACCAACCATAAAACACCAAAACAGTGAATGGAGATGTCTGGGATGGATGGCTGTTGATGTGCAGCAGGGTTCCCATCATCTGGGTTGAGGAATAGGAGGGAAAGGTGCAACATGAGAGATGGGATGCCTGGAGTCTAGTCCTTGTTCTTTCTCTGTGTCCTTGGGTATGTCCATTCTTTTTCTGAGCCCCAGTTTCCCTTGAGTAGACAATCACAGCTGGTCCTCTGTGGCCCCTGGGTAGGGCTTTTTCTGCTTTGGTGAGCATCAGGGTCACTGGGGGTCTTTTCTCCTTCTTGTAGTACATATGTGTTTACCAGTGCTACCAATTATGTCATATTTGCTTGTTTTTAACATTTATCCTGAAAATAACATAGAAAATATAATTAAACAAATAATAATAAAGAGACCACCCATGATATACTAACATCTGGACCAAAAATAGAACTTTGCGAGCAAACCTTCAAGGAGTCTTTAGAATTGTAGATCCCTTTTGGGTTCAGGCCCCTCCCTTTCTGCCAGAAGTAACCATGATCCTGATTTATGTATAATATTCCCTGGCTTTTTCCTTTTAGTTTGTCCATTTGTGTTTTCATTCCTAAGCACTTTAATTATGCTGATGTGAAACACTGAACTTTTATCTTGCGTCTTTTCAACAACATCATATTTGTGAGATTGATCCATATCGTTGCATATATCAATAGGTCTTTCATTTTTATTTGGCTTATTTTCTTGAATTTAATGTCATTTTTAAATTATATAATCTCAAAGAGTATAAAAACAAAAGATACTTTCTAAATATATGATAAAATGTCTCCCTCCCACCCTCTGTTTCTGTTCTTTTCGGTCATAAGCAATCAATGTTTTGTGTGTATCTTCCTAAAGAGTTTTATAGAAATTGTTGATCCCTGTGTCTTGTCAAGGTTAGAAACTGCTGGATTCTCAGAGAATTAGTGGGTATCCTAAGTGACTTACTTTTTGCATATCAGTGAAGTGTATTGCTTTAAAAGAATTCTGATAAACCTTTGCAAAGCAAGCTTGGTCTGAACCCTGTTCTGAACTCTGCAAAAGTCTGAAAAAACAAAGCCAAATGAAGCTAAGAAAGGATGAGTGTAGGAGGAGGGAGACGAGATGGTCATTAGTGTGTGTGCATGGTAGTCAGGGGCCAGTCTGCAGATGTGAAGAGGAGCCACAACCCTCAGAGAGCACTGTGAACAAGGAGTTTCAAGGAAAATAGTCACATTTGTCACATCCCAGGGGTGGGCAGTGAGTCACTCATTCTGTGACTGGCTCTTGTGTCTGGAATCAGGAACGACGAAATGTTTTGTAACCATGCACATTTCTGAGAGAAAGGGCAAGAGGTGGTAGACGCTGTTCTTGCTCAGATCATTGCCCTGTTGAAGGATCCAGAGTCTGTGCAGAAGCAGTGAGCCAGCCTAAGGGTAAGCACGGTGGAATAGGGAACATGTTTGTTCTGCAGAGTGGGTACTGTCATCAATTTAGAAATGACACAGAGTTCACAGCCTGCCTCCTCATAGTGCACACCAAAGAAGTGGAGTAGACAGTTTGGTGCAGTGCCAATGGACCCAGGAGCCTAAGTCCTGAATTTGGGGACACAGTACATACAGGTGACACTTTGAAAAATAGAAAATGTATGAGTCAAAAGGAAAAATGAAGTTGGAGCAGAGGCACTTTTCCTCTTCACAGCTTCTCCAGAGGAAATGTTCACACTTCGTTTTGTCTCTGAAGTGGCCTGTTCAGCTCTCTAGGTCACCACTGGGGCACAGCCACTCAGCAGTCTTCCCTCCAGCTCCTTCCCACTGGGCACTGATTCTGGTTCTCTTTCTAAGCAGGAAGAGGAGGCACCTCCAAGGCCCCCGCTCCCTGAACTATACAGCCCAGAAGACCAGCCTCCAGCTGTGCCGCCTCTGCCAAGAGAGGCCACCATCATCCGACACACTTCTGTGCGGGGCCTTAAGCGGCAGTCGGATGAGAGGAAGCGAGACCGGGAGCTGGGGCAGTGTGTGAATGGGGACTCACGGGTGAGCCAGAAGGACCTTGAGGTTGCCCACTGAGAGTGGGGAGAGGGACTGTGATGTGATGTTGGGCGGGTATGACAGTGTTACATTGCTCACAGGTGGAGCTCCGGTCATATGTTAGTGAGCCCGAGCTGGCCACCCTCAGTGGGGACATGACTCAGCCCTCCCTGGGACTCGAGGGCCCTGAGAGCAGGTACCAGACACTGCCGGGCAGAGGTAAGGCAAGACCCTCTACAGAATCTTTTGGAAATCCCATCACTACCACCACACAGCTCCCAACCCTCAGCCCGCACCTTGTACAAGCTGCCTGTAGCTTTAGGCCAAGGCTCGGGTTGCTGAAAGGCAGGACCTGGCTTCCCTTCCTCTCACTCACATCCTGATTCTCTTCCTCTTTTATTCTGTCTGTTCCTGGGAACAATGATAATAGCAATTACTATAAAACTCAACACTGTTTAAGTACTTTATATATACCTCATATTCACAGTGCTGTGAGGGAAGTGCTACTTCCCACTTTAGAAACCAAGAACCTAAGACTCAAAGAAGTTAAATAACTTGCCAATTAGCTGATTGGTGAGGGAGTCAGAAGACAATCTCAGGGCTCTGACTCTACCTTACTGCAACCTATAGGCTGGGGTGCTAGGCTTTTGCCACCAGCAAGTCACCTAAGGCCCTCCAGAGGGCTTTTTCCTCTTGCACCACCCTAAGACTCAGTGAGTCTTAAACGTTCTCTCCGCTGGGACCCCTCTTTCTATCCTCCCTTATCCTGAATTGGGTAGGGCAAGAGAATGTGGCAGGAAGCAGAGGGGTGGAGGGCACTGGCACCCTTCCAGGCTTTCCACCTGGGCTTTCCAGAAGCCCATGGTTCTTTTTTTTAGTTGTAGATGGACACAATATGTTTATTTTATTTACTTATTTTTATGTGGTGTTGAGGATCAAACCCAGTGCCTCATGCATGCGAGGCAAGCGCTCTACCACTGAGCCACAATCCCAGCCCCAAGTCCAGGGCTTCTGTATTGAAGGAATGCCTAGGGTGGTTCACAGATCTGCAAGGAGTCTTTCCCTTATTGGGGACACAGGACACCTCTGGACCGACCACCTCTTGGGCCTTGCTCTAAGGAGAACGAAGAAAAAGATGAATGGGTTGTTAGTTGGGCCCTCTTGGTCCCTCATGGGAGTAGGGGTGCTTAGGGAAGGGCCAAGGACTGTCTACCTCATCACAAATATGCTTGACTCCTCTTTCTTCACTAAGGGCTCTCAGGATCCACATCAAGGCTCCAGCAGTCGTCTACCATTGCTCCCTATGTCACTCTCCGGAGGGTTCTAAATGCTGAAAATAGCAAGATGACTTTTCCTGTGAGTGATCTTGATCTGGACATCAACTATGTACTCTATGAGCACTAAGGATAGCCTCTGAGGTGGCCTAAGCCCCTTGTGAGTTCAGAGTCCCAGTCACCCACTGACTATCAAGAAAGCCCTGCCTTTCTGTTTTCTGAGGACCCTACATTTTCATCTCCAGCTTGACATGGTTGTGGGAGGGAGCCCAAGGAATATGCACCCTGGTGTGCTGCATGTGTGTCCAACTGGACAGGCCTGGGCCTCGGTGTTTGCATGTGCAGAATGGGGTGCTGCGGGGAAAGGTGGTGAGGGCCAGGGGCATCATGGTGCTTAGAGAGAGTGGATCTCATAATCAAGAGGAGTCCAGCCAGAGTGTGTGAGAAACTAAGAACAAGAATGAACTCAGAAGGGCGGCTGCCCTCTGTGTTCCCAGCCCAGCTGCTCTGTGTCTCTTACTTCCTCCTCCTCAGAGACCCAAGAGTGCCTTGGAGCGCCTGTACTCAGGGGACCACCAGCGGGGCAAGATGAGTGCAGAGGAGCAGCTCGAGCGCATGAAGCGGCACCAGAAGGCCCTGGTCCGGGAGCGCAAGAAGACACTGAGCCAAGGAGAGAGGATGGGCCTGTCCTCATCCCGCTACCTCAGCCAGCCGCTCCCTGGAGATCTTGGCTCAGTATGTTAGGCAGGCGGGGATGGGACAGGGAGCACAGCTTCTCCAAGTCCCCCAAACACAAGCGTGACACAACCCCGAGTGAGTGGGCCACTCACTAACCTAGATGGTTGAGAGAACATCCCACGGGGCTATTTGTCTACAATCCTGTCTGCATGTGTGAGCTGGTCAGAGGGTGACCTGGAACTGGAGCAGGAAGGAGGATCCCACAGCAAAGTTCTAGGAATATGAGAAAATATCCAGTCAGTTCTCCAAGCCTTTGCAGGAATTCAGATCTCTCAGCTGAATTAAGGACTTGGGAATTTGGAGTTTAAGGAGTTGAGGAAGAAGATGGTGATATGATTTGATGAGAAGTGCAAGTGAACCAACCAGCCTCCCAGTTGTTCAGACCGATGTTGGAGGAAAGGAAGGCAACTGACCAAGTGTTGGTGGCCTAAAATCTCAAAGTCTGTGGTCTCCCGCAGCAGGTGGTGCTGAGAGGCCTCAGAATGCCCAGGAGAGCTGGGGGATTGGTGCTGCCCCTGGTGGTGCTCACTGGCACTGCATCCTGCCCACAGTCGCCTTAGGTCCCTTTTGGAAACATTCCATTTAACATACATTTCTGTTTGGAATCCGTGTTTCCCTAGACCTCTAGCCTGGCTGTTCTTTCCCTAATTCATTGCACAAGCTCTTTTGCTTTTAGTGTTACCGCTCATTACCTCTCTAATCCTGCCTGATTGTGTTTACAGAAATTCTGATTTGTAAAGAACATTGTCTAACTGGCCTGCTCTTTGTTACCAGGCTTCTAATAGCAGCTCTTGTCTCCTTAGCCTACCAAGCACCCCCAGATGTCACTCACCTTTCTGCTGCCCTCCTTTGTGCAGGCCTACTGACTCATAAAGCTGCACCACAACCTGAGCCAACCTACTGCCTGAGGACCACAGTCATTGGCAGAGGTCTGGGCATTATGAATTTATCAAAATCCATGCCTTACACCTGGACAGTAGACATGGACTTCAGAGATTGTATGTTTGAATAAGTGCTACCAAATCTGAGGTTGTTCAGTTTTAACTCCTTCAGTCCCATCACATAATTTCTTGTGGAAAACCTTTTGTGTTTCTGATATTTAATAACCTGAATTGATAGCAAAATAAACTATGTATTCAGAGGGACTCTATGCAGCTATTAGCTCAGATACCAAAGGGGTAAGACCCAGGACGGTTAAATCTTTAAAAGCTGCAAACCCAGTAACTTCTAAGCTTTATAAACAAATGTCATATGGGGTAATACTGACTTTTTACAGTCTGATGTCTCAAATGTAGAGATTATCTAAAACTCATACATTGAATACCTTGTAATTTTTCTCTTTAAGACTTGTGTAAGTCTCTGCATCAGCGCCAATAAACGTGTTGCTTAATAATGATGGATTGGCGTGGTTCTTCCCCAGGATACTCTTTAGAGTTTAGTGGACTTTTCCTGTTTGTGGAAGCAATCAGGCTGGGTTTAAATGAGGACGTGTCTCTATTTGGAGAACTTGTGAGCGTGTAAGAGAATGTGCATTTTCTTTGTGAATCATTAAATTAATTCATCCCTAAACTTCAGCTGCCTAATCCTTTCAAACTGTAATTGGAAAACCATCACCCAAGGGTGATGACATTGATTTGGAGTCAGAATTGAGAGCTTGTGCATGAATGGGTGAAATGTGCTGATATGGCTATGGGTTTGGGGTTTGGAGCGACTTGAGGGCCATGACTGCCTGGGGCCCTGAAGTGGGTAGGTTGGGAGGGAGGAGATGACCTGGGATGGGTACGTACCTTCTTTGTTTCTGCTCAAGAGAAGAAAGGCTTTGAGTCTGCTCTGTTCTCAAGAACCTGCTCAGCAGTCAGAGGCCTGTGAGGACATAGGGCCTGGGTGAACAGAAAACCACCACAGAATTGAGCAGGTGTGCTTGGATCTTAAAATGATTGGATTACATTTTCTCTCTTACAAAGAGTTTCTTGTTACAAAGGTGATGCTGCCAAACAGCCCTGGAATTATCACATTTGATTTAGCACTTTAGTTATACATGATTTAGGTTTTTTCCTAGTTTAAAGAAAGTGTCCCTCCCAAATAGATACTGTCATACACAACAGTTTATCTGCTTCACTAGCTTCAACCTGTGCCTGCTTGGACTTCCCCAACCCTGCTGTGAGTGCGGTATCCCCCACCCCAGATGGATCCTATTGGGAATACCCACTTGCTTAGCAAAACCCTAAAGGCTTGTTTTATTCATTGTTTCTGAACCTGAGACATAAGGCACCTGAACCTGAAAGTCCTATCAGCTGTGGGGCAGCACGCAGGCTGAATCCATCATCTGGAGCTGTTCCAGGTTCTGTTTGGGGGTCTTGCTCTCAGACCTGGGAGCATTCTATATCCTTGGGGGCCATTGCAAACCTAGATTGCCCTCAGGAAGCATGTTTGAACTCTGGGGTCCCAGATCAGAGAGAAATCAGCAATGTGGAACAGGCCATGCGAAGGAAACAAAGGCCTTGTTCTCCGTTAGGCATAGAGTTACAGCACAGCACTTTTCTCTGATGAGTCACAGATCCATCTTCCCAAGGGACCTTCTTCCTGAAGGACCCATTTAAAAGTGGACTGGCAAGGTTCTCAGCAGTCAGGAAGTGACTGCAATTAACCTTGTTATTCTGTTGCCAGTGGAAGCGCGAGCAGGACTTTGACCTGCAGTTACTGGAACGAGCCATGCAAGGGGAAAGAAAAGACAAAGAGGAGAATGGCTGGTCGAAAGTGCAGGCCCTGCCTGTCACAGAGCTGGACCTGGAACCTCAAGACTATGACTTGGACATCAGCAGAGAGGTGAGGGCAGGGGCTCCCTTCACATCCCTCCACAAGGCATGGCCTTTGGACTGCCATCCTGATCAATCCTCCCACGGAGGGTGTGTCCTGAATGGAGACAAGGTTCAGCTTCACTGTGGCCCGAGAATGGATAGCAGGTTGAGGCAAGAAAAGGAACCTAGGGTTTTTTTTTTAGTACTAGAGATTGAACTCAGGGGCATTCGACCACTGAGCCACATCCCCAGCCCTATTTTGTGTTTTATGTAGAGACAGGGTCTCACTGAGTTGCTTAGCGCCTCACCGTTGCTGAGGCTGGCTTTGCACTGGTGATTCTCCTGTCTCGGCCTCCCTAAGTACTGGGATTATAGGCTTGTGTCACCGCACCCGACTGAGCCTAGGTATTTTGATGAGGGTTAAGAGGTATCTCTGTAATTTGGGACAAATTATAATAGTAATTTCTCAACTTCCTTATTAACATGGTATGGTGAGGATTAAGCAACTCAATATAATTCCCAAGAAGTTTAACAGTGATCAGAAAGCCTGATGCACAGTAGGCTTGTTGAGGCAGTAGTTGCTATTATTAGAAAAGGTTCCCTGGAACACCAAGGGTTAACCTTGAAACTGTCCAGTCAGGTGACTTGGACTGTCAGACTTGGGGGAAAGACGGGGCAGGTTTGAAAATCACCTTGAAATTTCCAGCCAGGAGAAAAGTAAGAATAGTGCGTAGTTCTAGTCTGAATGCCTCTGTCGCCCTCTGGTGGCATGCATCTATCATGACAGGGCAGGCCTAGGAAAGCAAGTAACCACCTCTATCCAAGGGAAAAGAAAGGGGGCAGGAGATGACAGACTGGTTTTTCTAGACATCTGTGCTCGCCTGTGGGCTGCATTGTGCCATCTGGAAGCTCTCCAGAGCAGTGTCTATGGCTGCTTGACTCACTTTTGTATCCTTAGCACCATGTCAGCATGCAGTAGGTGCTCTGTAAATGTTTACCGGAGGAAGACTTTGTGGAATGAATCACAGTGGCCTATAAATATCCAGAAAACATTTTTACAAAGACTTGGCCTGTCCTGTAACTGCAAGAGGGGAAATGTTACCACCATGTGAAGGATGGATTTAGTTTTCATAAACATCCCCACAGATTTGTCTGGTCTGCAAATGAGCGCTAAAGGGGAGCTGTGCCTCCAGATTTCTTCCTCCTGTTTTTAAGGGGCATGGACAGACTCACTCACAAGCCAGTTTTGCTACTGGGATCTACCTGACTTGATTGGTTAGGGATTCATGGGGGACTTTGAGAACAAAGGAGCTTTGTGTGAGCAAATAGATGCTTATGGAATTACTGGGTTGTGGGGTCAGCTGGGACTTCAGGGGTTAACAAAGCTTGGTAAACTGCCCCCTGACCTTTTCTCTTTGGATGCTGAAATAGCCAAAGATCTTTACTTTCTCAGATTCACAAAGAACCCTCCACGTTCTGTCTTGGCAGTACACATGTGCTCTATAGCGTCCTAATTTGCCTGCCAGCCCAGGGAAAAAAATCCTTCCTTATCTTTAATCCAAATCCCTCCTGCTACAATGTAATCTACTTCCTTCCTCTAGATCTGCCCTCATTGGAAATAACAGAGAAGAGCTTATTTCTTGCCATCTTTCAGCAAAATGCAAGGGCTACATGAGTTTAAATCTGTTGACCGTGAATAGAATCACCCAAGTTGAGAACAAAGAAAACTACTTTGGGGCTAATTAGAATTGCAATCCAGGAAAACACAGATCAAGCCTTCTATTATTATTATTATTATTATTATTATTATTATTATTATTATTATTTCTTTTTGTTGTTGTAGGTGGACATCATGTCTTTATTTTTGTGTGGTGCTAAGGATTGAACCCAATGCCTCACATACAGTGGGCAAGTGCTCTGCCACTGAGCTATATAGCTTCATTCTCCAGATTGAAGCATTCTTGGAAGTGTGTTCTGAAGTTTTGCAAAATGATGGTTGCATTTATAGCATTAAACCACAAGAGGGGTTAGGAATTATGATTGTTGCTGGCAAAAATTAAGCTTTCTTGCAAGAAAGGGATTGGATACAATCTGAGTGTGGATACTTTGGGGGAAGGGATCTGTTTTACAGAATGTCATCAGGGGTTAATATTTCAAAAGTCAGCTCACATCTAGGTGGGCATGTTTGCAGATCAGTTCAAAGGATCAGTTGCAGACATATCTGAGATCTGATTAACAGTGGCTTCCTAACTCCATTTTAAGTGTCCTGAACCAATGCTATTCAATTTTTATTTTCTTTTTCCTTGACAAATCCAAGAGTAGATTTGTCCTGGGTTGGATTTAACCTGTTTTGGGGGAGCTTCAACCAACCCCATTTTAATAAGGGCCTGCAAAATTTGCCTTTAGTGTTTTTTTTTTAAATGTTTTTTAGTTGTAGATGGACACAATATCTTTATTTTATTTATTTTTATGTGGTGCTGAGGATCAAACCCAGTGCCTCACGCATGCAAGGCAAGCGCTCTACCACTGAGCCACAATCTCAGCCCTGCCTTTAGTGTTCTTAACCCTGAACTTTATTTCACCTAATTGAGTTTGCCACTGGAGGAATGAAATACTTGGGGGTATTGGATGCTGAAATAGCCAGTGTGTGTGTGTGGGGGGGGGGTAGGGAGTAGGTCCATTTCCCCTTGGAAAGCAGCAGATACAGTATAGCTGCCTCCTGTCTAGATCAGAAGAACTTTTGTAAAACAGAAACCACTATCATTTTCTTTCATCTATCCGTCCATCCATCTATCTATCCATCACCCACTCAAGGAGGATTCAATGAAGGACTACTTGAGTGCCAGTCCCTGCATTAGACAGTGAGAGACAGTGGTGGACAGAAAATGAGAGTCATGGAGGTCAGAAGAAGGATTGGGGTAGGGATTGGGGTGAGGTCGAAAGGATGAGAGTTGGTGAAGCAAAAGAGGAGCATTCCAGTCAGGGGAAGAGCAAGAAGAAAGGCCCCACTGTTGGAGGAGCACTTGAGGAACTGCTGGGTCAGTGTGGCTAGAGAAATCACAGGGGTCAGATCACTAGGGCCTTGGGCAGCCCTAAGAATTATCATTTTTCCCCTAAACACTTTCAGTCCAGCTGTTTGGCCTTGCCCTCCTCTTTCCTTGGTCTATAGGAGGTGGATAAGTTGGCACATTATCAACCCAACCCCACCATAAATGGTTGTCTGGTATAGCTGGCTTTGTTGTCAGACCAGGTTCAAATCCCGATCCACAATTGACTAATTTTGTGATTTCAGCAAGTTACTTCATCTCTGTGGACTGTTGACCTTCTCTTGGGACAGTGGGGAAAGCAAGTCCTAAACGAAAACATCTGAGCCTTCCCTTCCACCCTACCTGGTCCTCTCCCCAGCTATCCAAACCAGAGAAGGTCTCCATCCCTGAGCGTTACGTGGAGCTGGATCCTGAAGAGCCACCCAGCCTTGAGGAGTTGCAGGCGCGGTATCGAAAAGCTGAGAAGATTCGCAATATCCTCACCCGGTCAAGGTCAGCTCTTAACTTGCTAGTCCTGACATCCCACTAGTCCTGACCCCAGGTGGCATCTCATTCATGTGGGACCTGGGCCAGGCTGGCTGGGGTGCATGTTTCGTCAGCCTCTGTCTCAGATGAACTCCACTCATTGGAGGGGGCAGGCAGGTCCTCTGATCAGTGAGAAGTCTCACCTAAATAAACTGGAAAGCCCTGAAATACTCATAAAACAGGAGCCCTCATTCTCAAATCTGTCCCAGGTGACCCTAGAAAATGTGAGAAATGGAGCCCAGTTGGAGATTGGCTCTAGTGGTGGCCCTCCCAGCAGTTGGGCCCCTGCTCCCTCACACAGACCTGTAGACCAGGCTCCAGCCTTGTCCTGAGGGTGCCAGAGGCTTTGCCCACTTCCCTGGATGTTGGGCTGGGACCCTAGGAAGTGGCTTTTCTGGCTTCTCTGCCTCCATAGCGTCAGAAATTTGTCATTTATGAGCTTCTCTCTCAGAGCTAGGCCATTTTGTGTCTGAATTTAACAGGATCCTCCAGCTAGATCCCTTAACTTAATGTCTATGACCCTCCTAAAAGGAACAAAGCTATAATCATTGGGGTACTGGGAGACGCACGTACTCCTTTGTCTTGGGAGAAAGTCCACAGTTTGCACGTTATGCTCCCCAAAGTGTTGAGAACCTCCAGATCAGGGAGACCCTCCACTCCTGAGGCTCATGCCCAGGAGTAAGGGCCTATCTCCTGCTTTACGGCCCCCTGCAGCATGTGCAACCTGCAGCCCATGTCAGGCCAGGACCGCAACAGCCTGGCTGACCTGGACTCACAGCTGCAAGAACAGGAGCGCATCATCAACATCTCTTATGCCCTGGCCTCTGAGGCCTCCCAGCGCAGCAAGCAGGTGGCAGGTAAGGCCTAATGCCAGACTCCAAGACCCAGTTCCCACCTGCTGTTCCTTGGGGCTTGGGCCCAACCTGCCCTGTCCCAGAGCCAGGTAATCAGTGGAAGTTGGCAGTTGAGGGCCAGCTCCTGACTAGAAGGTCCTACCCTGGGAGGAAGGGTGTTGCTATATGACTTCAGGTTTGTCAGGCCACTGAGCCAAGGGGCTGGGGCTAAGGTTTCTTTCCTCATAAAGAGGGAGCATGAAAACCTCTGGTGCTTCTTCACTGTTTACATCATCAGAGAATGTTGTAACAGAAAGCAGAACTTGGGAAGTGGGTTTCTGCCACCCAAATGGAAAAAATATCACCATGTGTGTTTGCATGGTACATGGGTGTGTGCATGTCCTTATAAAAGGGACTCCAAGCTTCTTTCTCCACCCATGTCTCCCCTCTGTGTGGGAGACTTCTGTGTGTGTCTAGATGGTGCCTCTGACCAGGGATCCTCCTTCTGGGATAGGGACGGTCCTAGAGCTTTAAATGGTGTCACTAGTCTCTACCAGTTTTTCAACTCTGGCCAAACGATCTAGTAGTGGAAGAATAGGACCTTCAGGGCCCTGTGGTGACTGACCCTGGGGAGTCTGGTGTGGGGAGTAGAGCTTTGCTTTGGCCTTAGGGGCCCCTGGGAGTGACCCATGACAAAGGGTGGGATCATAGTCTCAGCAAAAACATATTCTCTGTCCCCCATACCCTGATCCTGCAGAGTCCCTGAAATCCCTGCTGTCCTCACTCCTTTCATGCTGAGAGGGCTGAGGGGTGGTTGGCATGGTGCTGTATGGCTGGAGACATAGAAGAGAGCCATCCACACCCCTCTTCCTAATGACCCTGGGCTCATCTCAGCAGCTTCTAAGCTCCTCCTCATGAGACTACTATCATCCTCAAGAGCCTTTCTCTCTGTGCTGTGCTTGCTCTAACTCTGGATCTGCCATCCTCAACTCCCTTACCAACAGCAGCTGGGGACTCGAACTCTGTCGTCCTTGGTCAGTTGGTGGCTATTCTCACCTGCCACTCAGCAATGATCTGCACTCTTCCTTGCTCTTGCTTCCTCTTCCATCTCAGGACATATTAGGAACCACAGGCATTGGATCCTCCCAAGCCCAGGTCATTAGTGGGGGCCCACAGGGCCCATGCCACCCAGTCCTGCCAAGTGGGGTGTCTGGTGCTGCAGGAGTAGATGAGTCTAAAACACCACTTAATTCATGTGTGCTCCGTCTAGCGCAGCAGCTGGCCCTCCTCCCGCCTAAAGCCCCCCTGTCCTCCAGGACGGTGCCACCTTACTCCCCCTTAAGCAACGGACTCCACTACACCTTTGTCTAACACCTTCCAAGTAAGAGCCCCTGCCTGACGTGCCCCTGTGCTGCTCCCTGCTCCTATCCTAGTGCTGAGCATGTCCCCAACCCCCAACCCTGCTGAGCTGATTGCAATGATCCCTGCTAATGCTTCCTTCTATTGGCACAGTGGCCGCTGGAGGGACCCACCTGGATAGTAGGCAGGTTGGGGAGTTGATGCTTTTTAGGTACTCTGACCTCGGTTGCCCCCATATAGTAGAGACCATAACCTGGACCACTCCCTCTCTGAAATCTCGCCCCACCCATCCTGCTCCCCTTCCTTAGGGCAACTTTCTAAGTGCAACTCGGACCAGCATAGCCCATGGCTGCCAGCCTTGGGGGCTAGAAAAGAAGAGTTAGATCTTGGTCTTTGAGGCTTTAACCAAAGAAATTGAAGTACTGCAAGACTAGAAAAAGGCCAAATAGACCAGTGCACAAGCAGTCTGGGTGCACTCCATGTCACACAGCATTGATGCCAGAGCAGGGACTGGGACTGCCCTTTTAGTCACTGAGCAACTAAGGGAGGCCCAGGGCCACGTACAGTTGGCTCTCAGCCAGTTGGGGAGTTCTGGCACCACCCCCCTCATTCTCCCCATGGTGAGAGGCAGTGTGGGATTGAGAAGGAGTTCTGGACCAGGAACCAGGAGGCCCGTATCTGGTGGGTTTTGAGTGGGCTTGTGTCCTGTGCCTGTTGCTACAGAGCCTCTTGCCTTACCTGGACAGGGGAGGGTCAGACTAGAGGTCTTGCTGGTCTCTCTCCTGGCAGTCCTTCTCACTGTTATTTTGCAAAGTGTTCCCCTCTCTTTCCTTTATATTTGCCTATAGTTAACCCTGTTGAGTACCTACTGTGTGTCATACATTCTGCTAAACATCTCTTTTGACCCACACAACAACTCTGTGAAGTTATTCACCCCCATTTTACAGATGAGAAAACGAAGCTCAGAGACCTTGAGGGACTTGTCCAAGGAGTCGCAGCTTGTAAGTTTCAGGGTTTGAAGCCCTTTGGTGTAGTCCAGAGCCTTTGTTCTCCATTACCACTTGTGGACTTGTCTGGGCCACCCCAGGAGCTCTAGGTGTCTGAAGAGAATGAAATGAGGGACACTACTTGTGTTGCCAGGGGTGGAAGTATGATTTCAGTGGGGGTCCTGCAGCCTGGGCAGTTCTCTAAGCTTTGATTTCCTGGCCAAGTCTGCTTGAGGGTGGAAGGAAGAGGTAATCCTTCTTGGGCCTGGTTCTCCGGCGTGGAACAGAAGCCTAGAACTAGGAATCCTGAGGAGATACTTCAGCTGGGTCCTTTGTAAAGGCTTTAGGGACCTTCCAGGAGCATGGTAGGGTGTGGTTTCCTCCTAGAGATCTGAGATGGATAATACCACACAGGCACAGAGACACAGGAAAGAGGCTCCACGTCTGCCCTGGGTCTGAGGTATTAGGCCTTGAATGTTCTTTTTATAATACATCCACATTCCTCTTCCCCTCACTGCCTCATTTGGAGGGTGGTATGGGCCTCTATTTTTAGATTAGAAAAACAAGGCCCACAGAGACTGAGTTATCTAGAGTTATTCAACGAATGAAGGGCAGGGCCATAACTGGACCCCAGAGTCTTGCCCAAGTCCTTTGCTCTATTGCACAGATCCAATTTAGAGACCTGTATGTGTCTGGTGTACTTCCTAGAAGCAGAGATAGGGTGAGGCCCAGAGCCAAAGAGTCCTAGAAGTCAGTGGTCCCTCAGCAGCGGCCACATTGCCTAAGCGCTCTGCTCTGCTGCTCTGCCAGCCTTCTGCCCTCCCCTGCCGTGTGTGCACAGAAATGCCCACTGCCCACTCTCCAGACATAAACAGGGGTCCTGACAACCTCTCAGTATCTCATGGGGTTTTTTTGTTTTTTGTTTTTGTTTTTGTTTTTGCCAGCCCAAGCAGTGATGGAACCGTGACCCACTGGGCAGTGGAGAAGCCTGGATCCAGGGGCCCAGTGGAATCAGCTTTCTCCCAGGAGATCGGCTTTTCTGCCCCCATGGAAACCCCTTCCAGCTGAGTAGGGGTTCTGGCTGGAAGAACGAGCAGCCCACCAACCATGGGACAATCCCCATGGGGCTCAGTCCTAACACACACCACTTTTTCAATTCAGACTCCTTTTTACATGCAACAAAAGCACTTTTGATACACACTGTAAAATAGACTGTATTTTAGAATCAGAATATATTTTATAATGTTCACCTCAAGGGATGAGTGGCTGGAAAGCTGAGAATGCAGGATTTTGTTGCTGCACATACAGATTCAGGTACTGCTGGGATGGTAAGTGTGGGTGGTGAGGATAAGGGCAGGGCAAGCAGAGGCCAGTCCAACTGCTGATGAACTCAGGGGAAGGCTGGATTTGACAATGTGCTTCTGGTGAATTCCAGCATTAAGCTTGTTGTTATGCTCTCTGAGAAAAGAGGGCCCCTTGGCTGCAGAGATGAGCCATCCCTGACCTGACCTGACCTGACCTTATGACCATCTCCAAGTGAAACTACCAGGATGCAGGTGGAACCCAAGTTTATGCCTTGGCCCTTGGTTTTGGTTAAGGGACAACAGTGTGATCAAGAGCTTTGGCCTCTCTAGCCTGTCCAGGAGGTTCCCTTAGCAAAGGGATCTTCTCAGAAGAAAAGCAATTTGCTTTAATTAAAAAAAAAACAAAACATTTTGAGGTACAGAAAAGGTAAGAGGAATCAACTTTTTTGTATTGTAGCAATAAGCTCCACACTAGGTGGCATCTGCCTAAAAATCCCTGACTGAATGCTTCCCTCCAGGCAGGCTGTGTTGGGGACATTGGCTGCCTGCCCTGGAGAGCCCCAGTCTAAGCTGCTCTTGGACTTGGGTCTGGTGGCAACAGAACAAGCAGTGTGCTCCCCACTGTACCCAATGGGCCTGTCATCAGTGGGGCCACCATGGCAGGACTTGGACTTGACTTTCAGACCCAAATGAGGAAGTGCTACCAAGCCAGGCACAGTGTTTATGATCCTTTATTTAAGTTTTATCATGATATTTTCTATACAGAAAATGATGTTTAAAAGGAAAAAAAACAAACAAAAACCTCCATTGGGTGGAGCCACACTTTAAATCAAAATTTACCTTTAACTATGCTCAGAAAAACAAACAAAAATATTGAATATATTTAGAAGTTTTCTATTTTTAACTAACTCCATATGTTGCCAGTATCAACTTCATGACATTTGCCAAAATAAAATTTTATTTTTGCCTTTATAAGATTTTGTTGAGGAAATGAAATGACTATTTTGCAAGAAGTTAATTTAAATAAAGGTGTAATGGTTTGCAAAAAAAAATGTGATGTATAGATTAAAATATTAACCTGATATGTTTCCTGTTTCTTGCTGGCTGTGTTCTCTCACAAGTGGTCGTGGTAATTTTTTTTCCCATTTCTTGGGAAAGTCCTCACTTCTTAGCTCTTACCCCTGCTTGTGTTTACCTATGAAAATCCTCTCCTGATGACAGTTCCTTGACACTTGATTGACTTTGGAGGCCTCAGGAAAAGAGGATTGGCTTCTGGGCTCTTGGCTGGGCTTCGTTAGCTGCTCTGGGTGGCCCCCCGCCCCACCCAGCCTAGGAGCCGCCAGGCTGTGGACTCCCGTGTGGGGCTGGTTTGGCAGGCAGACTGCAATCCAATCTGAGATAGCACAGGGGACGCCATAGGCCCCCTTCCAACCCACATGCCACTGGCTCCTTCCAATGAAGCGGGTTAGTGACGGACCATTGCAAACTGGATTTGTAGTTAATTCATTTTGACTTGTGATGTATGCTTAAAACAGAAGGCAGGAGGCCAGTTTGGTCTAGGGATGTGTCTATTTCCAGGATTGTTGTTATGGCAGTTTTTCTACACTGCCAAGAAGAGCATCCGAGGTTTGGAGTGGCTTTCCAATTATTTAAACTGGGGAAAGTAGATTCCAAGGCATTCAGGACAAAGGATACTGCTGCTTTTTTAGCCACTGATTCTTTTTTAATTTTGAAATAAAAAATACTCTAGTTTTAGACATTACTTGGAGATACTGCTGCTTTTTTAGCCACTGATTCTTTTTTAATTTTGAAATAAAAAATACTCTAGTTTTAGACATTACTTGGAGATGTCACCATAACTGATGAAAAGGATAGGGTTGGAGAATAATTCCATAACCAAGTGCAGTGGCTTCCCAACAAAAATACAAACAAACAAAAACCTAGAGGAGGCAGTACCCAACTCACAGGGTAGCCATCTGTAGACATTTTCTCAGTGAAAACATGGAAACAGTTTTGTACTCTTGGTCTGTTTCTCTTTCACATATGCGATCCTGTGTATGAAGGTACATAGCAGCTCACTGACTAGGTGCTGTTTCCCAAGTGCACCATCGGCAAGGAGGTGTAGCCTGCTCTGTGAGAATCATGGCCCACGTTTCAGACAGCAGAGAAAAGTGACAGGCCCTCAGCTCAGACTCAGCTGAAAACACTCGTGGTTCATAAAAGGCACACCCCAGCTACATCTGTGTAAGAGGCAGCATGGCCTCACCCTCCTCAACCCCTCAAGAGGACTCTGGTTACCTCAGTAACATGCAGCCATCTGTGAAAGCACTAGCTAACCAGTCATACTTCAGAGTGAGGACAACTCTGTGGCCCAGCATTTCCAATTTCACTTACAGGGAACCCCAGGGCCTGAGCCAAATTTTAAACAGTGGAATTGCAGTTGATGAAGAGGACATGAATATGCTTCTGCATCCACTTGTTGAGTTTTTAATTCCTTTAACTCAGGCCCACAATGGGCCCAGGATATGTGTCTTTAGCAAGAACCAACAAGAATAATTTAGGAACTAGACTTAACAGGAGTTAGGAATAAAATATTTTTTTCCTAAGCTCTACTTGAATCTCCAGAACTGCCAATATTTTCAACATGTCTGGGACATCCAGTTTGAGTACACGTGAAGTAGATGCCTCGGACTAGTGTGGATGCCGAGAATGAAGTTCTTGCTGTCCGTTCTGCATGCCTTGGTGTTTGATTGGGGGTGTGTAAGCTACAACAGGCCCTTCCCCACCTTCTGAGATCTTGGCTGCCTTCAGGTAAGCTGGATTCTCCAGAATTTTTCTGGCTGTTTTAGATGATAGTCCAAGACAAAGGATTCCTCTGTCTGCTCATGGACATTCTCCAGAGTCCTGAAGGGTTTTTTTGGGGTCAGTTTGGGCAGGAAAAGTGGGGAGGGGCAGAGGTATATACAGGCCCTGTCTCAGGCAGGAGACCGTTTTGGGCTCTGGGAGTTTCCCACAGCTGCAGTGCAGCACTCCACGGGAAGTCCTTCTGTGTTCTCACCAAGGGTGGGAAAAGAAGCAAATTATTTGTCTAATCCACAAATCATATTTCTGAGACATGGCAGGCCAATCCTGGGAGCCCTCTGTTTGAGACTCGGCGTCAGATGCTGGGCTGTGCAAGGGACTTTGCCAATGTGGGTTGCATGTCGTTATGAAAAGAACAAAGAGAACAGGCTGGAGAAGACATGAAAAATGGCAGCCCCTCCCGGCGCAGTAAACACGCCATTGCTTTGCCGCCTCTACTAAAAAGGCTATCACTTTCATTGCTCCCCTAGCAAAGAAACCTTTCTTCAGAGCGAGTGGCGGGGTACAAAGGCAGAGCACAAAATGTGTGCACATCACAGTCCCTGCAATTCTGTTTGAACAAGCATATTGATTGGGTCTGACCCTGTTACATTTTTTCCCTATTATTTGAAAAGGTTCATCTAAGTGTAGTGAATTGAACCAGCAGAGCTGAACTTTCCATGAAAACTTCTTGAGGTATTTCTTTAGTTCAAAGCTTTTGAATTTTAAAGGGCATTTTTAATAGGAGTCTGTCGAGTATTCTCTGCCACAGCCCAACAAGGCATGTTAAATGCAGATGAGGCTGGAGCAGGGAGGCTGGGGGTGGAGGCTGAGGCTGTTGTTGGAGGGTGTGGACCAGCTTGGCCTTGGGCTGAACCTCAGGCTTAGAAGCAACATTGACTCTAAAAGGGACCTCCCTGAGCACACAGGGGACAGCTTAGCAATGGGGAAGAAGCTTCAAGGCTAAGCTGCTCAAGCCAGGAAGCACTCACTGGGGACTCCTAATGGAGGAGGGTTGTGTCTCATCTCCTTGCTACTCAGCTGCTTACTGTCTCTCTTGCTCTGCCTTAGAACTGAGAAGAAACCAGGGAGGCAAAGGCTGGTCGATGACCCAGCATCAGATGGGAAGTGACTGTAAGTGTCTGCAGTCATGCACACACTTTGCCTCTGTCCCTTAGCCCTGGGTATATCAAACTGATCAGTCACAGGTGCTTTCCCTCTTTGCTGTGAGCTAGCTGTGTCTCAGTTGTTAACTGGTTTGATATCATTGTATGTTTCACTAGTGATGTGGGTAGTAGCCATGGCCCTCCATGGCATCCTGGCCTAAAGCTCTGTAACTATCTACAAAATTTCATTCTCCCCACTTGTAGGGAGGCCTTTGTGGTCCAGAACAGGCACATGGCTCCTTTTGACTAAGTTCCTGGCTTCTTGGTGGCCTGTCTCTGCTAATCTCTGGATGCCTCTTGGCTCTAGAAAGCACCTCCTTCCTAGACCCAGAATTTGGGTTCAGAGGCTATATTTGTTCCTGGGAAGAGTTGGAAAATCAGGTCCTATGTGGAAAGAACCCAGGGCTTAGCATCTTGGCAAAATCCTTTCAGTAAAATCCTTGCCAAATCTCCAGTCTAGAAGATAGTGACCCAGGGGAATCACAACAGGGTCAGGATCATAGAGAGAAAAAAAAAAACAGTGGCTCTCTGGGCCCATCTCTGCCCACAGTTATAGAAACACCAGCTACCTCCAGAGTCTGCCACCTTGTCCTGGGAGGCCACATAAATGTTGAAATTTGTTTTCTTGGCTATCATTTTTAGGCCTTCCTGCTGTTACTTGTGTTTCTAGAGTCCACACTAGCCACTGTGCACAAAGGCAGTCCCAATGACAGTAACAACTTAGACTTCTTGGCCTTTACCAGTTCTTTTCACCATGGGGGCCTTAGCCAGTATCTCCCTTGATCACTCCTGAGAGTCCCTAGGCATACCTCATGTAAGCTGTAAACAGTTCTCACTATTTTAAGTTTCCCCCACTTGCAGCTTTTAGATGTCTGCTGGCCATGAAGCTGCCCCAGGGTGGCCTCTCATCTCTGCCCCTGCACTCCAGGAAAGCTGGAGTCTGTTCCTGGCTTGTGGCCTCCTCCCTAAGATAAAAGCCCTGAAATTAATTGATGACTGGTTCTCTCTGCCAAGCCCAAGCTGTGGTCTGCACACCAATGGGAGAAATTTTGCTCCCTCATTTTTAATCTCTTGGGCCTTAAAACAGGGCTGCTTGTGCTCCTTTACTTGGCCATTGCATCTTCTGTGTCCCTCTCCTCACTCAGGACTCGGCCCTCTTTCAGGTATCTATTGTTGTGTGTTAAATAGTCCCCAGTCATGGTGGTTTCAAAACCACAAGAGTTTATTATTTTTCATGATTCTACCATCTGGGCTATGCTAAGCTGGGATGCTCTTCAGGGACTGGGATGTTCACAGTGGCCTCTTTACTCACCTGTGAGCTACCCACACAGCAGGATGGCTGGGTGTGCTGGCATGGCTGGGCATCACTATTTCTCCATTGCCCTCTCTAAGGGGCTGTTTGGTCTTTTTTACAGCATGGAGGGCTTCTGGTAGTTGGACTTTTGACCTGAGCTGGCCTCCCAGGGAAGCAAAGCTGCCAGACCTTTAAAAGTTAAGTCTGGAATTGGCAGTGTAACTTCCATATTCTCAATTGCTTAGAGCACAAGCTTTACAAAGTGGAATGGTTTCTGTGACTGTCGCCAATCAGATTTTCTGCCATGCAGTGTCTGCCCCCATGCACTTACCTCACCTGCCAGCCTGTGGGCTCTCAGCAGCTACCCTTTGCTCAGTGCCCACTACCACAGATGCTTGCTGACTGCTCGGGAAGGAGGGATTAGAGGGTATGGGTGGGCTATGGTGCCTACCTCTTCCTCACACTTCCCCATTTCATGCTATTCCAGGAGAGCTGGCCCTGGGGTGACAATGCAGAGACCTAGAGAAAGTTTCAAGAGAGTGAATAGAGCAAGCCCATGGGGAGCTATTGAAGTAAAGACATGTACAATGGGGGTTGCGGGGGGTGGCTCAGTGGTAGAGCGCTTGCCTAGCATGTGTGAGGCACTGGGTTTGATCCTTAGCAGCACCACACATAAATAAATAAATACCCATCAACAACTAAAAAAAAAGTATAATGGATGAACTGGACTTGGCACTTCGGGGGGAGGCGATGGCAGAGGCACCTGGGATGCACAATCACTGTTACACTCTAGCGCTTCTCCTCTTTCCTGAAATTTGCCCTCATACTTGAAGTCCCAGAATAGTTTCCTGCATTATTATCATGGTTAATAATTATTTATCAAATGCTTATTATGTATTAGACACTCTGTGATAGACACAACTACATATGCCTTTCTACATTCTCTGACCACATCATCATCATTTAAAGCCATATGTCCAGCTCTGGCCTGTGGACTATAAGGTTTGGAATCAGGGCAGTCTTGGAGAGACCTGATGTCATTGAGCTACAGCAGCCAGAAGGACTGTCTCTACTGCAGGATCCTTCCATCCCATAGACCTGGTGCCCGTGCTTTTGGGCCCTGCCTGGTCAGCCCCATGTTAGTAGGAGACTGCCATATAAAGGAGGCAGTCCAGTTAGGAGATTCAAGCACAGACTCTGGAGCCAGGTAGCCTGGAACCAAATGTTGGTTTGCCAGCCTTGTGACCTTAGGCAAATGACTTCAGCTCTCCATGCCTTAGTTTTCTAATCTGTAAAGTAAGGAGATTATATTGACACCTTCCTCAATAGAGTCATAAGAAATCAATGAGTTAATACATAGAAAATGATAATAATAATTCCTGGTTCCATAGGAAATACTAACAAAAAATTTAAATATTCATTATTGTTTACCTGCATTTACATTATAGTCATCTAACATGTATCACATGTTTTATTCTTTACTTCTTTGTTGCCTGTTTCCCATATAAGAAAATGAGCTTTTGAGAGCAAGGACATTGATTGTTCACTGTGTGATCCAATTATCCACAACAATGTCTGTCACAAAGTAGGTGTTAAGAAATGAGTTGTTCTGTGAACAAATCTGAAAGAGGAAGTACAGGCCTATTGGCCAGAGAGATTTCTCTCTTCTCTTGCTCACCCCCCCACCCCCCAGTACTAGAGGTTTAACCCAGAGGCCCTTAACCACTGAGCCACATCCCCAGCTCTTTTTATTTTTATTATTTGTTTTGAGACAGGGTCTCATTAAGTTGCTTAGGGCCTTGCTAAATTGCTGAGGCTGGCTTTGAACTTGCAATCCCCCTGTGTCAGCCTCTTGAGTTGCTGGGATTATAGGCATGTGCCACCATGCCTGGCTAAGACTTCTCTCTTTTCAGATGACTTTGCTTATCTCTACTCTGTTATGTGTCTTATACTGTAACTCCCAGAGAACATCCCTAATTCCTTTCTTCTAAGTTCCTTGAGCAATATGTAGAAGCAGGGGTGGAGGAATTCATATCCACCCTTTTTAACTCTGTGGCCTAGGGCAATTCACTTGACCACCCTAAACTTGTTTCCTCATCTGAAAAAAGAAACTAATAGTATTACATGGATCACTGTGAGAACTAAGTGAGGTGATCCTTTGCTCAGTACCTGGCTTGGGACCCCTTAATAAGTGTTTAATATGCAGGTGTTGCCCTCATGCCTCATCCTTTACAAGCAGCAGGGCTCAAGGTGGTTCTTCCATTTTTAAACTGTTTTCTTTTTCTGGCTGTGCAGGATAAACAGGTTTAGGGGTGTCTACTATCCCTCTGCCCTAGTCTTTTGCCCTCGTCCTCTGCCATTTTCTACAACAGTGGATATGCAGTAGCCTAGGGATTTTGAAGCTGGGATTCAGGAAATCAGACCACTGCCAAACTGCCTTCCTGAGCTCTCAGGTACCAAGGACAGGCAGGTCCTTGGAGGCCTCCTCTTGCAGCCCTGTGGCCGTCCACCTGATATCAGATCAACCTGTGCAGTCCCTTTGATGTCAGTCCCCAAACTGGAGCTTCTTGCCCTGCTCTGAGGACCTGGGCTTTGAAGTTGGCCTATAAATCGAGCTTTCAGGAAGAAAGTTGTCGTTGTGCCTCAGAGCACGCCTGGGCCCTGTAAAGGCATGCGGAATGCCGTGAACTCCTGATAAATAATTCTTTCTGCGCCCAAGAAAGAGTCGTTCCATTTAAAGGAGAGGAAAATTCCCTTGACCTTTCATTGAAGTCAGGGGAGGGTAGTTAGAGAGGGTTTTTGTGTCTTCTCACTAAGGCCATATGAGGCAGGCAGGTTGTCTCTGAGAGCTGAGCTCGTTACTGCTCCAAAAGGGCTCCCTATTCCTGACTCCTGACACCAAGTCCCCTTAGCCAACCCTCTCCCCTTCAGGCTCCCCAACTCCTACCATGACCAGAGAAGACTGGACTTCTCACAGGGGGAGAGGCCTCAGCCTCTCAGGGCAAAACTCTGCTGGGAATGGCAGGGCCTTCCTTTCTCCCAGTGCCTGGCATGTTCAAGGGGCTATATAGATAGGAAGGTGCCCTGGATTTCCTGCCTGAAGGAGCCTCACAACAGACACTATGACAGGCATGAGTACTTGCTTAGGCCAGGTCCTCAGCAAGGCCCAGTTTTGTGCCTAATAATAGGAGGAGTTTTATGCAGTTTTGTGAAGCCTTTCTTTATGGCAAAACATAATGTATGCATAGACAGCACACAAAATATCAATGTTAGTTCATGAGCAATCAGAAAGCAAACACCTGTGTAACCACAGTCAGGAGACAACTTGCCAGGGCATTGTCTTCTTCCTGCCCTGCCCACTCATAGGCCCACCCCTACACCCAAACAGAGGGGCTTTCTAGACTCTGGTACCTACTGACTTGCTTTATTTATGGTTTACTATCTTAAGCAGGCATCACCAAATGACTATATCTTAGTTCAATTTGTTTTCTTAAATGTGTATAAATGTAATAATAAAGAATGCATTCCTTTGTGTCAAACTTATCGCCATTAAACATCATGCTTATGATATCCATGTAGCATGTAGCTATATTTCACTAATTTTTGCTACTATCTAGCATCCCATAAAATGGATAGTCAACATTGACTTGTGCTCTTGAAGAACATTTGGGTTTTTCCAGCTGGGAGCTACTAAAGATAATGCTGCTATAAACATTTTGTGTCTCTTGGTGCATCCATTTCTTTGGTATATACCTAGGAGTAACTCATAGCATAAGTATATCCTCAACTTAGGTAGAAAGTACCAAACTGAGCCGGGCGCGGTGGCTCACGCTTGTAATCCCAGCACTTAGGGAGGCTGAGACAGGAGAATCGCGAGTTCAAAGCCAACCTCAGCAATGGTGAGGTGCTAAGCAACTCAGTGAGACCCTGTCTCTACATAAAACACAAAATAGGGCTGGGGATGTGGCTCAGGGGTCGAGTGCCCGTGAGTTCAATCCCCGGTACCAAAAAAAAAAAAAAAAAAAAAAGAAAGTACCAAACTGTTTTCTAGAATAGTAGTACTAATTTACGCTCCCATCTTCACTGTGATAGTCAGCCGCAGAGATGGCTCCCAGTGATTCTTACTTTTTTTTTAATTTGTACTGGGGATTGAACTCAGGGGCGCTTGACCACAGAGCAACATCTCCAGTCCTATTTTGTATTTTATTTAAAGACAGAGTCTCACTGAGTTGCTTAGCGCCTCGTTGTTGCTGAGGCTGGCTTTGAACTTGCAATTCTCCTGTCTCAGCCTCCCAAAGTGCTGGGATTACAGGCGTGTGCCACCGTGCCCACCCAGCTAATGATTCTCACTTCTTGTTATTTACACCCTAACCCCTTCTCCTTAAGTGTGAGCTGAAGCTAGTTATTCATTTTGACTGAATTGGATATGATGGAAGATAATGGGATGTCACTTCCGAGATGAGGTTACAAAAAGACTATGGCTAGCTGGGTGTGGTGGCGCACACCTGTAATCCCAGCACTTTGGGAGGCTGAGACAGGAGGATTGAGAGTTCAAAACCAGCCTCAGCAACGGCAGGGTGCTAAGCAACTCAGTGAGACCCTGTCTCTACATAAAACACAAAATAGGGCTGGGGATGTGGCTCAGTGGTCGAGTGCCCCTGAGTTCAGTCCCCAGTACCCCCCCCCCAAATGTTCTCCTATGGTATTTTCTAGGAGGTTTGTTATTTTGTGTTTCAGGGATCTATGATTCACGTGAAGAACTGTCATTTCCTGCTACCACTTTTGTCATAAATCAAGACCCTGTGTGTGTAAGCCTATTTCAGGGCCCTTTTCTCTGTTATGTTTTCTATTTGTCTATCTTTGTGATGATATCATACTATTTTAATCACTAGAGAGTTACAGTGAGTTCTGATACCCAGAAAATAATGCTTCTTACTCTTATTCTGCACAAATGTCTTAATTTATTTTTGTCTTTTGTATTTCCTTATAAGTTTTAGAATCAATAGCCAAGTTTCATCCACCACCCTCAGTTGGATTTTTCTTTTAAATTGAACTGCTTGGCATGTAAATTACTTTGGGAAGAATTGCATCTTTTACAATATTGAATTTCCTAATCTATGGACACAATATATGCATCCCTATTGATTTAGGCCTTGAATTTTTTTTCAAAATGTTTCGTAGACAAAAAGAACTGCATCCAACAATGCTAAGCATGTTTACTTTTAACCATTTTTTCCACTGAGAGCAAGTAGAAGCAGACTAAAATATAAAAAATGTGTTTGAAGCTGGGCATAGTGGTACAAGCTTGTAATCCTAGTGACTTGGGAGGCCGAGGCAAGAGGATTGCAAGTTCGAGGCCAGCCTGGGCAATTTAGTGAGATTCTGTCTCAAAATAAAAAATGAAAAGGAACTGGGAAAGTAGCTCAGTGGTAAAGCCCTCTTGGGTTCAATCCCCAGTACCAAAAGGAAAAAAAAATTTTTTTTGAAAGCATTGGAGGGCTAGTAAAGCTGTACCTTTTTGGAGCCAAGGAAAGAAAGAAAGGCAGGGATCAGGAGCTGAACTTTTGGTACCACTTCTTCCCACAAGGTGAATTGCCCACCCCAACAGCAGTGTTTGAGGGCCTTAGAAGCCACATGACCATCAGTCTCCAAGCAGCAATGCTTTGATAGACTCCAAACTCTCCTGTTCATGTGCAGTTTAGGAGCCACCAAGGACCCAAGAAAGTATCTTTGTACAAATTTTGGAAACTCTAGTGCTCCTGAATCTCCAAATCCCAATCACCTTAAAAGGCTTGAATGCTCCCCTCTGTCTCTTCTACCTAGCGAGACTGTGACTGGTGTGGGCTCCATTTCCTTGAAGGTAATTTGAAAAGTTACTTTAGGAAGAAATTGGGATTCAATGTGAGATTTGCCTATGTATGTCCCTTCTCTTAATAATCCTAAGCCACATGTGGGTTAGCCAACACAAATTTCTTTACATCTAAAAAAATATCTTTATTTATTTTTATGTGGTGCTGAGAATCAAACCCAGTGAGTGACTCACGCATGCGAGGTAAGCACTCTACCACTGAGCCACAACCCTAGCACCTCTTTACCTTTATTTTTGAAGGGTATTTTCACTGGGAATAGGATTTGGAGATGGCAGTTCTTTTATTTCAGTGCTTTGAAGGCATCACTTATGTTGTCTTCTGACTTCCTGTTTCTGTGAAGAAGTTAGCTGTCTTCTGTTCCCTTGAAGAGAATGTGTCTCTTTTCTCTGACTACATTTACTTTTCTTCTTGTCTTTGGTTCATAGTACTTTTACCATAGAATACTGTAGAATCCCAAATCCTATTTGGGATTTATAGTGATTCTTAAATCTATGGGTAGCTATCTTTTGTCAGTTTGAGGAAATTCTCATTCATTATCTGTTCAAAAATTGATTTTCCTGGTCCTTTCAGCTTTCAGGCACTCCCCCAGTTAAATGAAAGCTGGACTTTTTACTCTATTTCCCACTATGGGAAACAATACTTCATTATGCAAGAGTGCATTACATCCATATGAGAAGGATTCGACAAATTAGTGTCTTCTCTTACTGAAGCACTTGTGCCACTCAAATTCTTTTGAACTCAAGCAATGTCTCTTACTTCAAGAACACAGGGTAAAAGATGTGGAGAATTTTCCTAGTCACAATGGTAAATGTTTAAGGCTAAAAGATACACTATACTGGATCTCACAGCCACATTCACATTCTGAGTGACAGAGGCACCACAGGCTCTTTGATAAATATGTATTGTGACATGCAGAATCCTCAAAAGCATGGGTCCCAAGGCGGGAGGTCATCTCACCTGGGTCTAAAGCTAGTTTCTCAATCTCAATAATATTGACATTTAAGAGTCAGATAACTGTTGGTTGTGAGAGCCTATCTTTGGGCATCAGAGGATGTTTAGCAGTGTCCCTGGACTCTATCTGCTATATTCCAGTAGCACTTCTTTGCTGTGACACAACAAAAATATCTCCAGACTTTGCCCAATGTTCCTATTGGGTAGGGGACAAAAATCACTCCTGGTGGAGAACCACTGGTCTGAAGATAATACTCCAGATAAGAAAGACCCACATGATAAGTTTTGAATAGAACTTAACACCAAGACATAATCTGCTTGATAAAGCATATCACCAGTGTACCGGACATGGGTTATAATGAGTTGTATATTTTCCTTTAACTTTGGTTGTTTGGAAACTCAAAACCGAGTTTCATGTGTTAACTATGTGAACCTCAGTTTTCAGGACTGATCTTTTGTTTTCAATATAATAATCCTAGCTGGGCATGGTGGTGCACACCTATAATTCCAGCACTCTGGGAGGCTGAGATAGGAGAATTGCAAGTGCAGAGCCAGCCTCAGCAACAGCGACTCAGCCTAAGCAACTCAGTGAAACACAAAATAGGGCTGGGCATGTAGCTCTGGTCTAGTACCCGAGTTCAATCCCCAGTGTGTGTATATCTATCTATCTATCTATCTATCTATCTATCTATCTATCTATCTATCTATCTATACCAATCCTTTTGGGAATGGCTTCATGTAGTTTGAAAAGATTGGCAGGCAAAATGCAATTCAGTTTGGAGGTAACCTTCTGGCTTTGGGAACAGCACAAGAGCCCCTTTTCCAGAGGTGCAAGTTAGGCTTCTTGAAACAGGTTTGAGGGCAGTGAACAGCAGTCATCAGAGTTGAGAGAACAAGGAAGGCATTGTTTGAGAATGGTGGGGGCATACTTTGTGGGGAACACACACAGGAGGTATTCCTTGATTTTTCCTGTGCCAGAAATAATTGTGGGATGCTTTCTGAGAGTAGGATGGGGAGCTGAACAGTCAGAAAATAAGCCCCCGGGGTTTCAGCCATAGTAATTTGGGTGTAAAACTTAATGTGTACTTCCAGTTTGGAGACAGAAGAGTGAAGTCATTTCTTTCTTCCCTTGGAAACCACCCAAAAGCAACAGGCAGAATGAGAAACAGAAGTGCAGACTCCAGACTCAACAGAACTAGGAGACATCTGAAATTCTTCACTCTAAAATGGTCAGAGTTGGAAAGGTAGTGAATATCGAATAGAATATGGGGGGATGACTGCTTCTGCAGGACCTCAGTAAGCTGGCCAGAGTGTTTTGAAGTGAAGCTGTTTGCAGGACCAGACTATTGACATGGCAGAGATAAAGACATTGCATTTGGAACAATCCTAAACGTCTGCTCTGCATTGGTTCATACACACAAACTTGAATCATGAAAGGAAGTTCTGCTAGCCTGACCCCCTCCCAACATGAAATCCCCACAGATACTTGGCACAGTGGTGTACATCTGTAATCTCATCTACTTGGAGGCTAAGGCAGGAGGATCGCAAGTTCAACACCAGCCGGGGCAGTTTAGTGAGATGCTCACAGTAAAAATGGCTGGGGATGTAGCTTAGTGGTAGATCACTTACCTAATATGCACGAGGCCCTGTTCAATCCCTAATATTGGGGGGAAAAAAAGATGAATCCGTCTATGTACATGGCAGTTCCCCTCTCCCAAGAGCTCATTATTGACTCCTATCACATGCTACATTCCAGTATTAGCAAATTCTGTTGGCTCTACTTACAAAACTTATCCACAATTCATTTCTCACTATTCCCACCATTACCACTCTAGTCCAAACCTTCGTGCTCACCTAGAAAATTGCTGTGATGTCATAGCTGTGCTCCTCATTTAGTTGGCTTCTTACAATTTTTCCCCAACATTTAAAAAATTTTTTTATATGTTGATGGACCTTTATTTTATTCATTTATTTATATGTGGTGCTGAGAATCAAACTCAGTGCCTCACGCATGCTAGGCAAGTGCTCTATCACTGAGCCACAACCCCAGCCCTTTCCCCAACCTTTTAAACTATAGTACTTATAAATACAGCATATTAACCCATATTAATTAGATCATGTTGCTCTAATAAAAGAATTCTCCAAGGTCTTCTCATTCTCCTCAGAATAAAAACCAAAGTTTATCTCATGCTCTTTTGATCTTATTCCTGCTATCTCTTTGAACTCACCTCATAACCCTCTGCTGCCCCCAGCTTATTCTAGTAATGTCACTGCATCTCCTTACTGTTTTCATGTTTATCACCACCTGAAGTATATAGCTGTCATGCATCTCCTCTCCATCAGAATGAAGCTTCATTAAAGCAGGGTCTGATTTTGTTCACTGCTGTACTCACAGTGCCTAAGTCCTAGTACACAGCAGGTGCTCAATAAATATTTGTAGTTGATCAAACAATAAAAAAAACTAGCAAAGCTTTGTATGAGGGTACAGTAGAAGGAAAAATGGCAGATGAACCCATTTATCAGAAAAATACTGCCTCAAAACATTTGCAAATTATGATGAAACATTTCATGGAACTAATATCTTAGTTAAAAATTCATCTCTATATAATAAGCACATATCAGAAATAGAACATAGGAAAGAACAAAGAATGAAATAGTTGAAAGGGCCAAAATTTAAAAATCATAAAAATGAAAATGAAATTGGAATGATAGTATACAAGAGGAATACAGAATAGGAATGACAAAAGTGACATAGAGATAGATAGGTGATACATCATATACGTAACTGGAACTGGAGAAAATTGCTATTTCTATAAATAAAAGGACTGAGAAAACTTTCTCACATGAAAAAGTGGTCAATAGGTTTTTAGAAACTTCAGTCTTTAAAAAACAAGTTTTTTTGTAGTTGTAGATCAACAGAATGCCTTTTATGTGGTGCTAAAAATCAAACCCAGTGCCTCACATGTGCTAGGCAAGCACTCTGCCAATGAGCTACAGCCCCAGCCCCTTCTCAATCTTAACTTTTAGAATTTAGGCCCAAAAACCTCCCAAAAACAAAAAAACAATTCAGTGATCTTTCACAAATATTTATAATAAACCTATCAGTTCTCTACCAGTTTCACTGAGTACATATAACTGGAAATGATCTGTTAGTCTGTTTTCTAGCTGTAACAATACCTCTGGGTAAATTTTTCATGAAAAGACAACTGGGGATGCAGGTCAGCAGTAGAGCACTTGCTCAGCATGTGAGGACATAGGTTTAATCCCCAGCACTGGGGTGGGAGGGAAAAATCATTTTTAGCTAGATGTGGAGGAGTGCCTGCCTGCAGTTCCCAGGTACTCCCGGTTACTTGGGAAGCTGAGGGAGGAAATCACCTGAGCCAAGTTTGAGGTAAACTTGAGAAACAGCAAAACAGCAAGACTGTCTAAAAAAAAAGGGGGGGTATGGTGGTGACTTAACTCAGTGGTAGTGTGTCTAGCGTGTGCCAAGACCTTGTTATAGATCCCTACTAAGTCCAAAACAAAAGTTTGTTTCTTACACTTCTGGAGGCTGGGCGGTCCAAAATGTGAGTGCCAGAACATTAGTGCCAGCAACGGCTGAGGACCTCTGTGCTGTTATTCGTGGCAGAAGAGCAGAAGGGTTAAGAAAATGTGTGAAAAAACACCTGCTCTCTTGATAACTACTTCACTCCATACAGTCAATGCACTCATGAAGGTATTTAAAAAAAAAAAACTCAACATGTTTTGGAGGGGACATTCAAACTATAGCACCATCTGAACTGCCAAAGGAGTCACTTAAGTCTCAACAAGAATGTTTCAAATTGTTCCTTTGGACCATTTAAAGATTGTGCTCCCTGGGACTATTAAACAATTAGGTTATGGGATAGCTGGGAGGTACTGCCTTGCCTTTCTCTAATGAAAGGCTGTGAAATGAGGTAGTTTTAAGGGAAATCATTTTAGCACAAGTACATGTGAATGCACAGGACTGGGAAGTTGTGTTGAACCCCTTCATACACGGTAGGAGTGTGAATGCTTCACTTAGAAGACTATGGGTAACAATGACAAGAACTGCTAATGAATCAAGAAAGAATTAAAAAATTAAAAAATACTTAAAAGTTTTAGGGAAGCAAAAACTTTTGATTAAAGTTTTTCACTGTGGTGTGTCAAGGGTGGGTAGAAGTCCCATTGGAGTGGATTAAGGGAGGGGATGAAGTATAGCGAGGAAGAGAAACAAGGTATTAAAGTTGAATAAAGAAGGTATGGAAAGGATTGGAGCTGAAGCACATGGTATGGTACCTGGGAGCCATTTTCTAAAAAACATGTAAAATACCTGCAACTGCTGACTGAAAAAATAATAATAGTGGGCTGGGGATGTGGCTCAGTGATGGAGTGCTTGTCTAGCATGCACAAGGCTCTAGATTTGATCTCCAGCACCACAAAACAAACACCAATAGATTGAGGGAATGGTCTTAGATTCAAATGATAATCAAAAGTACTAGGTTCATTAAGATACAAAGGATTAACAGTTGCCTGCATTTATTAATCACATCATCTACTTGTTTCATCCAATTCTCACAATAAATATAGAAGGTAGTTACACTTACTGCCATCCTCAATTTACTTATGAGGAATGGAGACCTAGAGATCAAGTCAGGCTCCAGGTTAGTTTATCACCAAGGTGGTAGAACTGAGATGTGACCCAAAGCATGGTTATGGATCCAATAGGTGGAGGATCAGGGAATTTCTACCTAAGAATCCCTACTTTTTATGTAAAACAGAGGCACAGATGTATGAAATGTATGGGGGGAAAGGGTCATAAGTTTCAGAGTAACGGTTCTTAAGCCCTTAGGCAGAATTGACTTGACATGAACAGGTATAAAGAATAGAGCTGAACGTGACTTGTTTTCAAACTATGCGTTAATCACTCAATTTTTTTCTGTACTTTCAGTTCTCCCAGATTTTAGAAATATTTGAGAACTTTTGTCTAATAACACAAATGACATTGGAATCTGTTATTGAAAAATTTTCAATAAAAAGGCTTATTAGATTATTGGTATATGTAAATAGTTGATAGGAAAATTTGGGAGAAGTGCATTTTAGGTATGAAATTACCAATAACATGGAAAAAACTGATCTTAAACTTTTCAATCATGTTTCACTGTTAAAAAATAATGTGTTTTCCCTCCTAATATATATATATTTTGGTACCAGGGATTGAACTTAGGGGTACTTGACCCCTGAGCCAAATCACCAGCCGTATCTTTTGTGTTTTATGTAGAGACAGGGTCTGAGTTGCTTAGTGCCTCGCTGTTGCTGAGGCTGACTTTGAACTCGTGATTCTCCAGTCTCAGCCTCCCAAAGTGCTGGGATTAAGGTGTGCACCACGGCTCAGCTCAGTGTAATTATTTTAGGTGTTTCTGTTTACATCAGAACCAAGACTCATAAGCAACCCAGCATATTTAAACCATGAATTGATGAAAATGCTTCCTTTTTAAAACATAACACAGAGCCGGGTGCGGTGGCTCAAGCCTGTAATCCCAGCACTTAGGGAGGCTGAGACAGGAGAATCGCGAGTTCAAAGCCAGCCTCAGCAATGGCGAGGCGCTAAGCAACTCAGTGAGACCCTGTCTCTACAACACAAAATAGGGCTGGGGATGTGGCTCAGTGGTCGAGTGCCCCTGAGTTCAATCTCCAGTACCAAAACAACAACAACAAAAAACAACAGGTTTCTCTCCTTACTAAAATTGTTTAAGGTGAATAAAGCCAAGATTCTACAAATGAAGTATCTGTTAAATGTTATACACATTATCTGTCACCTAAACTCCTTATTTTAAATATATAGGGTAGCACCTATTTTAAAACAACATGAGAAGTTAAAAAAGCACAAAACAAAACAAAAAAAACACATTGGGAGCCAGATTTATGAAAAATATTGCAAGACACAGTCTATAACCAGAAATCACCTGTTTTAGTTGCCTCACTCTAGCACATTCTAAATTACAAAATGATAGAGTACTTTGGGAGGGGGGAAAATGCATCAAACACATACTTCACTAGATATAAAATTGTTTAGCTTTCACAAACAGGTTTGACTCACATCTTTGAACCTGTTACTTGGAAACATTTGGAAACAATTATTTGGAGATCCACTGACTAACTCATAATGTATGTGTTAATCCATTGTACAAATTAACCACTTAACAACGGATTATTCTACTCTTACTCCAACAGAATCAATAAAATTAGAAACTAATACCTCTTTTTAGTAATTAGTCAATCAAGTAACAGCATTGGGATAAAATGAAGAGAATTTCTTGTCTCAGCTTCTTAGTCAATAAGTCCGTTCCTCATTTTTAGACAATGAGGATAAAGGTATCACAACCAAATATGGGAAACTGCTTTCTCTTTATTTAGACCTTAAGGAGAAAAAATAAAACTTTGGTCACATATTGCCTTAAAAAAAAAAAATCCAGTTTAACATATTTCTAAATAGATAGGACTAAATGATCAGAGAAATAATTTCATTTGTAAAAATTAGCCAAATTTTATCAAAAACCTAACACACAATGTAATCCAAATTATATAAAGGCTGGGATTATACATTCCAAATGCATGTCTGTTATATTCCCACCCAACAGATGTTTACCCCATTATGTCCCATCGTCCTATATAGAATTGAAAACTTGGGACTTCATGGATTAATGTACTTGCTCTCATGTTATTTTGGTCCAAAAGAGCAGAACTGAATTGGTAAGAGTAAATCCCAAATAGCTCATCTTTTGCCAACAATAATTTAGATTGTGATTGGCAGCAGAAATATCCATGATGAATAATTCTACTTTAACAAAGTATAGTTAAGGAATATTTTTCATGAACACATCACAGTATCAAATTTTTAAAGAGAAAAATATGAAGGAACAAAATCAAAGATGAAATAGATACCACAAACAGAAGTGTCTTTCCCACAATGCATCTGAAGGGGTAAAAGGTCAAGTTAAAGGGCTGATGATGCTAAGATGAAAGGAAGTTGAGTACTGTATTTATTTATTTTATACAACTCTTACTCTTTACAAAATGGTTATAGTCATGCCCATAAAAGTGTAACGAATGGCATTTGAAAGCAAACACTTTGTAATTATTTAAAAGGGCCTTTTTAAAAATTATAATACAAAGGTCTGTGCTCTATAAGCAGTCCTCCACTGTGCATTATAACAATAAGGCTTACTTTTATTACAAAGACTAAGTGGGAGTTATGAACCACTGGATTTAACAAACATCATTTTATAATTGCTTTTTGCATCTTTTTTGTTTTTGGGATCTTCCACTTCATCAGGGTGCTCAGTAGCTTGGAGTTCTTCAGCAGATTCTTCTTTTTCTGACTCTGAATCACTTTCAGAGTCATCTGGACTTTCAGGATCAGGTGAATCATCATCATCATCATCATCCCCAGCCACATCACCTTCTCCATCATGATCTTCTACCTAAAATATCCATCAACAGGGTCTTTGTAAAACCAGTATCAGTAAGCAGCATAGAAACTGGGAAAGCTTCTTAGTAAGGCAAATAAATCATTGTGAAATCAGCTATCAATGTTTTGCACATTATATTATGCACATATATATTTGCACGTTATATTCTTTGGAACCAGTTATACATTAATTCATAATATGAAATGAGATCACTTAAGCAATAACTGAGAAAGAACTCTTGCACCCTTACATAAACTATTTGGTCTAACTTGTATGTTTAAGCCATTATTGGAAACTACATTTAAACTGTTAACATCTGATTATCTCTAGAAAGACACAGCTGGGTAATAATATTTTAAGTATCTGTACAAAGAAAGCTATCTACATTAGCATTCTTGGTTGCTAGTGTAATCCAACAAAAACAAATGATATCAAATTGAAATTATCTTCCCAATCAATGAAAACAAGTTAATTACTACCTCACTGAAGCCAAGTCCACAATGTCGTCGATATCTTCCTGATAATTTACTGTCCATACTCTGTTGATATTGAGACTCCAGTTCTTCATTAATTTTCTTGTCTTCTTCCCCTGCATGTCCATTGTACTTTGGTTATGTTTCAGTCAAATTAATAAAAACATTTGATTACCAAAAAAAACCCCATGATACAGATGCCATTTTATTCAGGGCTGAATTCTCTGTGACTAATTTTACGATGAATTTTGTGGATAGGTTTTTTTTTTTTTTTTAATATTTTTTAAGTTGTTGGTGGACCTTTATTTTTTCATTTATTTATATGTGGTGCTGAGAATCGAAGCCAGTGTCTCACGCATGCTAGGCAAGCGCTCTACCACTGAGCCACAACCCCAGCCCCTGTGGATAGGTTTTTTATAACTGAAAGATGTATTTATGATTAGTTATTAGTAACTAGCCCTCTGAATTACAGAAGTATATAATGACTGTTCTCCTGAAAGTTTTCTCCAAGTCACCTAAAACAAAACAAAAACCTCCAACGAACAAAAGCATCTTATCCAATTCTGTTCAGAAAATGAATATATAAAAATGACCTTTAAATGGTTTTCCTTTATGCCTGTCTTTGCTTATCAGCTAACTGAAGCAACATATGCCTTTGCTCATCAGCTAACCAAAGCAACATAAACTTGACAAAATTTATTATCTCATTATGTAACATCTGTGTATTTATTTTACATAATACTGTTGTAATTAATTTATGCAGCAGGATACAAACAACCACAAACAAACTTACCACCCAAGAAATGGAGTGACCACTATTACTAGCATTTCCTTTGTATATTTTATCAATATAAGAGGAATTTCAGGTTTTCATCAAATGGTGGGTCTCTGCATTGTTTTTATACATTAAGTTCCCAGTTTTAAGAGTAAATGCAAGCTGGGCGCGGTGGCCCATGCCTGTAATCCCAGCACTTAGGGAGGCTGAGATAGGAGAAGTGCAAGTTCAAAGCGAGCCTCAGCAATGGCAAGGCACTAAGCAACTCAATGAGACCCTGTCTCTACATAAAACACAAAATAGGGCTGGGGATGTGGCTTGGTGGTTGAGTACTCCTAAGTTCAATCTCCAGTACCAAAAAAAAAAAAACGTCCAAGACTAGGATCAATTTTAAACAGTTGGAAATTTTACTTTTCAGCAGGCTGAATTCAAATTCAGTTTTTAAAGTTTCCCTCAATATTAAAAAAAATATTTCTTCAGATTGTAATTAATGTATATTCTTCAAAGATTTCTAACAGAACTTAGTAAATAAGCTCAAAAGCAGTATAATATGCCAACTATAACACTATATGGTAAACAACTGATACAATGACAATGAATTCTATACACATCACAGTCTGCAAGATCAGGTATAAAAATCTTACTGCTGCCGATAATAGTGGCGCACACCTGTAATCCTTGCACTTTGGGAGGCCGAAACTGGAGAATCATGAGTTCAAAGCCAGACTCAAGAATAGCAAGGTGCTAAGCAACTCAGAGAGACCCTGTCTCTACATAAAACACAAAATAGGGCTGGGGATGTGGCTCAGTGGTCAAGTATGTCTGAGTTAATCCCCGGTACCAAAACAAACAAACAAACAAAACCACCCATAACTCAAAAACAAACAAACAAAAAACCCCAAAACTCACTGCAATTAAAATATATATTCTCCAATAGTAAAAATAAAAACAAAAAGATTAATTTCTTGGTTAGACTCGATATATATATGATATGTATTCTATCTTTTAAATCAAAACCCATATTTGATACTTTATATGATACAGGGGATATGTTTTCATGTAATATACACATTTCTAATTCTGTTATTTCAGTTATTAACACAACTATGTACAGAAGTTAAGAATTTCCCAAAATATGTACAATTATCGCATACACCAAATTTAGCATCTCCTTTCTAATTATTTTACTTTCTTACCTGTTCGGAAGTGAGATGTTGATTTATGATCTCCTATGACAAGACGACCAGTATGTTCTTTCTGTAAGAAAGTAGAAAATGTATTAGAATTTGAGACTACTAATTTAGCATTATTATTGAATGTCCACTATGTACTGGAAACTAACCCAAGCTTCTGGGATATAGTAGAGCCAAAGGAATAAATTCAGACCTCTGCCTTTATGCAGCTTACATTCTGGCAAGGACAGGGATGGGTAAAGGAGATGGACAGATGTAATCAATAAGCAAATTATTGTATTTTAGTAGGCAGTGTCATTAAAACAAAACAGAGCAAAATAAAGGGAAAGAGTATAGAGTAGAGGTAGAGATCAGGTTGAAATTTTAAGTGAGATGGATAGATAACTAGAAAATTAAGTCTTTTTTTTTTGGGGGGGGTACCAGGGATTGAACTCAGGGGTACTTGACCACTAAGCCACATCCCCAGCCCTATTTTGTGTTTTATGTAGAGACACGGTCTCAATGAGTTGCTTAGTGCCTCACTGTTGCTAAGGCTGGCTTTGAACTCATGATTCCCCTGTCTCAGCCTCCCAAAGTGTTGGGATTACAGGTGTGGCTTTGAACTCATGATTCCCCTGTCTCAGCCTCCCAAAGTGTTGGGATTACAGGTGTGCGTCACTGCGCCCAGCTTAAATCTTAAAGTCCAGTTAAATGAGTTGCTTTAACTTTTCCACCATTTCTGATGACCCAGGAATATCTCATGGGAAGAGAACAGAGACTATTTAGGTAGAGAAATATGAAACAATGAACAGACTTAGAATGTAAAAAGTGACAGATTTTTGAAATACAAAAAATTAAAAAATAATCATTACTGTTTACAATATATCATAACCAATTAGGTAGCTCTTTGCTATTGAGCTACAAGAAACTCCTAATTTCAACTTGTTAAAAAAGAACAGAATCTAAAACAATCTAATACTAATATTAGAAAGTATAAAAACAATCTGATTCAAAGTAACCAACTGATCAAGCTACAGATTTAATCTTAATTTATCAGTCCAATCCACTCTGTGGTTGATATTTAGTTCCATAAGATCAAAAAATAAATTATTCACTGAAATACGTACAATGAATGATTAAATGGGACTTTGTAAAGCATTCTCAATCAATCATCTGTAAAGTTATAGTTTGGAGTCTTCCTATTGTGAAACAATGGTAGACATGTTCACACACAAAGATGATAATACTAAAAAGCTTCAGGCATTACACTATTACCTTACATGCTGCCTACATTTAAGCAAATCAGTGATTTAATGTGCTGCTGCTTTAGATAGCAAAACAGATTCCCCATCGACAAGTTTGAATATAAATACAATGGCATCAACTTATTTGAGGATGATGACAGTATTGCACTTATCTGTTCATATTTTCTCAGCTGGTTCTTCCTATCACCAATAAAATATTCATGCTAGCTGGCTAGTATTAAGAATATACTTTGTGGCCATAAAACAGTAAATCTAAACAGTTCATATGAAGATCTGTTCATATGAACTGGCTTCTACAGCAAAAAACTTTTTGTGTTATTTTGTGTTTTGGTGCTAAGGATTGAACCCTGGGCCTTGCACATGCTGAATGTGATTTACCACTAGGCTGCATTCCCAGTTGCTACAACAAAAAATTTAACATATGAGAAAGAGCCTATTTACTGATAGCCAAATTTTCAAAATTTTATGTTAGGATGTTCTAAGTACTCAAAGAGTTTTTATTCTACTAGATGAACATGCCCCCTAATCCATTACTTACTTTATAAATCCTAACACAGCTTTTATTTGCACGAAACAAGAGAAACCCAAGTCTACTTTATACGAGAAGCTACAAATTACTAGGAAATATGGATTAATAAGATACTACACAAATTCCTCCTTTATATAAGTCTTGATGTTTTACATGACTTCTCCCTATCCCCCAAACCACTGGTGCAGTCTAGCTAACTCCTCATCCTTTCAGATTCAGATCAATTCTATTTCTGGAGCTGTCTTATGCTGCTACGCCAGACTCAGCTATCCTTCTCCATGATTCCACAGCAGCATGTGTATTGCTCTCTCATAGCAATTATAATTTTGTATGGTTATTATTATCCAGTTTCTTCCATTATATGATAGCTCCAAACATGTCTTACTGATCTGTGACTCACAGGACCTAATACAGTGCCTAGCATGTAGCGGGCAATCAATAATTATTGGTAAAATACACAAAATGTATTCCTATGTAAGGGCAGAATTTCATTTAAGGTACCTTAAAAAGAAAAAAATGTTCTTTCAAATTTGGTTTGTAGGAAGACCACCAGGAAAATGTTATAAAAAAGTTAAGTTGGTATCCACATTTTATATCTTTTATTATGCTCATTAAACTGAGAGGTATTTCAAAATATATTGAACATTTTGTTTGGGGTGGTGGTTCACACCTGTAATCCAGGCTACTGAGGTGGCTGAAGCAGGAGGATCTCAACTTTAAGGTCAGTCTCAGCAACTGAGTGAGATTCTGTCTCAAAATAAAATTTAAAAAATAAAAAAACTTAGCTAGGATGTAGCTCAGTGATAGAATGTTGTGCCTGGATTCAATGTCTATACTGAATACACATGCACAAACCAAAAAAACTATATAAATAAATAAAATTTCATGGCTGCTACCATGGGTTGGAGAAAGCTATGAAATACAACAGACTTTTGATACAGGTTCCTACCAGATAACCTGTTCAGAAATACCTTCTATCAAAACCATCAGGCTAATAGACAGCAAATCATAAACTTTTACGTTTCCTTTCTCCCTTGGCTTGAATCTCCTGAAAATAACATTTTCTCTATATAGTCTCCAATTATACTACCAGAAGCACTGAGAATTCTGGAAGTGGTTTCAGAAATATTATAAATGTTAAGTGCTTAATTAGGCTGGGTATGTTTGTTTCCCAAAGTCAAAAGTAATCATGCAAAACAGGTAAATCGGAACAAAGTATATTCAGTCCTTCTTACTTAACGTACACACACACACACACACACACACGACATTATTTTCATAGAAAAGATAAAAAATGCGTACCATATGATTCTTACCTTGCCTGCACCCATAAGTCTCAAGAATTTTTGTTTTCTCTCTTCATTGCCCAAGTCTGCTGCCTCCCAATTGCTAGATCCAAGCTGGAAAAGAAATCAGTTGATTAATTTTCTAACATAAAAACAAGTATTAAAAAATTTAGAGTCTCCCAAGTCCACCCGCCGTCAGTTTTAACTATAAACAGCTATAGTTGTTTTTGCTTAGAAAGTTAAGCATATATGTCATATTTGAATTTATATATGCTCCTTTTTTATTTTATCCTAGCAGAATCCTTTACTTCTTTTGCAGCCAGAGGTCAGTAAGTCTAGGGTAGGGAATTTCTTTCTTCCTTCCTTTCTGAGGTACTGGGAAGTGAACCCAAGGCCTTGTGCATGCTAGGCAAGTACTCCACCACTGAGCTACATCCCCAAGCCTCTAGAGGTGGGGAATTTCTAAAAAATTCTTAAGTGATACTTTTGATGGGATGATCACATTTGACACCCACTGCCCTAGAACCCTGAAGGGGCCTACAGCATCTAGTATTTTGAATCCAAAAGGCTGCAACAATTTTTAGTTGAAATTTAAGAGATTCTGGCGTTAGTGATACTCTAAGGATAGCATATCATCAGGATTCATTGGACCTAATTTTAATTTTTCAGTTTCTTTTGAGCAATTATTATTAATTAGGATTGAGATGTCATCACTTTTATTCTTTCTTAAAGATTTTCCAAAGAACAAAGAAAATTTACTTCTTTTTTAAAGGAACAGACTAAAACTCATTCTACCTTGCATTACCAGTGGATCACTGAATCCTTTTAGAAATCAAAGACATATCATGGAATTCTAATGACTATTTTTCCCTATATCTTGAAATAAATGTTAAGAATCATTTCATTGTAATTCATCAATTATCCCCCCAAAAGCTCAAATGACTTAAATAATAAGAATCAAGAATAATGGTGGAAGGCTTTTCTCATTGTGTCCAAAGTATTGCATCATTATCTTTCAAGAAGTCATCATGCCTCTGTTGTCTGCTTTTAGGATTCATTGAACTCAGATGAGAATTCAGAATTGCTCATTCTCTACCCATAGGGGCAAAAAGAAGAAAACTGACAGAAGGCATTTTACAATGACTAGAACCAAAAAGATAAATAAACAAAGGTAAATGCAAAATGATAGTCAATACAAGTATAAACTAACAATGAAGATGAAATTGACTGTGTGAAAATCTTAAGACTACGAGTTCTTTGTTGATGAAATACCAGACATTGTTCTCCAAACCAAGAGATGTGAGACAAAGAAAAATAGCAACAACAAAACAAGGACAAATGAAGAAATAACGGTACTGCATCTGGAGGGTCATTCAACAGGAAGAACTTCACCTTGCCATAATCTGCAATGAGAGTTGAGATCATCTCATTTTTCTAAAAGGATGTGTGATTTTTATTTAATCTTTTATAATGTCTGTGGACCAAAATTTAATTGATTCTATTTGTAAGTGGACAAAGGCTGAATGTAGGTGTATATGCAAATGTGACTGAATGATTTAGAAATGAAAACATCATTGATCATTCTAACTGAGATTATAGTCTAAAAATGGAACCATTCTGCAATTAAGGAGCAAAGACGATAAACCCCTCTTCAACAGAATTTTAAGTAACCAAAAAAGTTTCAAAAACTCAAGTGTTATTAGTCTGAATGATGCCAATAAAAGAATGAGAAGAATAAAGCTAAAAGCTATTAGAAATAGACATGAAATCTTAAATTTTATGTTCCAGGTTCACACATAATAGCTGATGAGCAATTAGCTGTATTCAGAGAATGTGAACTCTTGTGTATATACACTTCTGAAATCAGAAAAACAAAGAACAAAAATTTAGGTTTGCTATTGTATTAAAATTTCTAATAGGGCCCCTTTCACTACTCCTTTATTCTTTCTTCTGAAAATTATTCATAAAAGTCTAAAAGAATATTGAAAAAAATGAGAATTACTTGTGAACATATTAGGGTTAAAGCACTTGTACCACCTGGACCCACTTTTGGTTCTAAATTCTTTCTGGTGGAAGGATTACATGTTCTTATAATTTTGGCTACCTAAGTTACAAATCTCTACTTCTTTCCATCTGACCGATCATATCTTTTTACAGGTCATTTGGTCTTAACTATTTCTGACTTAATATGGGTTAAAATTTTTAAAAAGTACTACTGATGCTTTGGATCTCACTTGCATTATTCTATCATTTACTCTGTGAGCCTAGATGTGAAATTTAACCTAGTTTTAATTCCTGATCTACAAAAACAGACCTCTTCAAGATATTGTCTTAAGAACATTACACCTAACAATTCCATACAGCTTGAGCATCCTTAATCTGAAAAGCTCTAAAATTCCAAAACATTTTGAGCACTAACATGACACCACAAGTGGAAAATTCCACATCTGATCTCCTGTGACATGTCACAATTAAAATGTAGGAGCACTAAAAATATTGCATAAAATTACCTTCAGGCTATAAGATGTACATGAAACAAATGAATTTCCTATTTAAATGTGGGGGCTATCCCCAGGATACACATATGTATACACACATAATTTACATATACATATGTATATATTCCAAAATCCAAAAATATCTGGCCCTAAGCACAAGGGATATTCAACCTAGAGTGTTTTATAATCTATGAATAGCTTTTCATTTACATTCTCTTAAAATCCCCCATAACAGTCCATTTAACAAACAAGGACACTGAGGTACAAAGGGGCAGGTGACTTGTTTCAGTTTTCTGGCCCTAAGTCTTCTGCTTTTTTCACACCACACTGTACATGACCAAATTAAAAAGCATACTGAAGGTAGTCTATGAACGACAGTTACAAAAATGCTGAGAATTGGGGCTGGGATTGCGGCTTAGTGGTAGAGCGCTTGCCTTGCATGCGTGAGGTACTGGGTTCAATCCTCAGCACCACATAAAAATAAATAAAATAAAGATATTGTGTCCATCTGCAATTTAAAAAAATATTTTAAAAAATGCCAAGAATTAAGTTAAAAACAATGGTCTAAAAACGAACTTTCCAGATCTTCTGTTTCTATTGAAAGAGCAAACAAAGGTTGGGGCTGTAGCTCTGTGGTAGAGTGGTGCTTAGCATGCCTGAGGTCCTGGGTTCAATGCCCAGCACCACCATCCCCCCAAAAGCAAACACCTTCACAATGTTTTTACATAAATAACCCTACTATCTACAACAACTAATCCTAATTTAAAGAAAATATTAAGTCTTTCTGGTTCTTTCTTTCAAAGTACAGCAAGTACCTTGCCAAAGTGCTACATTTGGAAAAGCACATGGGTGTCCTCCATTCCAACCGAACTAATGGAATCTTTAAATTGCCTTCATCCTTAATATTCTTTACTATGACACTGCAGTCAATTTTCCTCAATATATCTTAGTGACTCTTACAATTTACACTATTAGCATTTACCTGGAGTTGTATTCTGATTTAATATCTATTTTAATATCTCTTAAATGTTTTGTTATTCCCAATTATGAGATGTCAGTGGGCAAAAAGACATCTTTTACAAGTAGATATTCATTAGAAACTGTTGACTCAACTACAAATTACAACTGATTTTCTACAATTTTGAAGTCTATTTTAAAAATATGATTTAAAAAATATTTTTAAAACAAGTACTTAAAGATAATTCCCAATTACCAGTAAAAGCAATAAAAATCTCACAAAAGAGGTACAGGTCACTATATTGTAACGTTAGCAACACAATCATCTTTAGAATAGTACTTGATGCTTCCAAATCCTAATCTTGAAGTTTAACCATAGCCATCTCCTTTTCTGGACAGGGGAAGATACTGGGGTTTGAACCCAGGAGTGATTTACCACTGAGCTAGGAACCCCGTTCTTTTTCTTTTTTGAGATATAGTCACACCAAGTTGCTGAAGATGGCCTCAAACTTGCCATCCTCTTGCCTCTGCCTCTGGATTAACTGGGGCAGCCTAACCCTATAACCATCTCCTTTAAAGACAATGTTTATAGGATTGGAAAAGGTATTAAGTCTTCTAGTTTAAATTGATCTTATTAGAAGCTGTAGAGACTTAATGAAGTATCCCTTTAACTTTCTGCTAAATACATAACATCACCTGCAGTTTTTGGTCAAGTTAAAAGACTGTTTATTTCTGAGTCTAGCAAATCAGAGTATCTGACATCCTAGCAACTGAGTCACAGTTAAATATGAGGTGAAAAACAATGTAATAACCTTTAAAATTATGGCCAAGTCAGTTAAAAAGAACTATAAAATGGATGAAAAATATTTAATTACAATATTAACAAGAAAAGATCTCAATGTCAGTAGCAGTGACAAGAGGGGAACTGAATAAATCTCAGTGTATGTATAACCATCATTCCCAATTCTTTATGGATTACTAATCTTTCTGCAGAACTAAAAATAAATTTCCTTAGATCCTTACTATTTGTGTTCTCACCCCACCTTCCACCCAAGAGTGGGTCTTGGCACCATCTCATTGAGCACAAAATAGTACTGAGCCAGCCTTATGGTTCAAAGATACTGCGAAAGCCACTTAACTGCACTACAGAAAAAAAACTACACATTCACAAACTGACAGTGCTTTAAACAGTAACTGGTGGAAAATTAATGTCCCTCCATGGTCTTTAAAGATGACCTCTTCAGCCCCTTTCCAAATAATTTCCCCATCAATGTTTCCAAGGTATTTACTCATTTTAAGGACAGTTTTTTACAAGTACAGGTTACCTGCAGTTTCCATGACACTGCGCTAGAGTTAGGCCAAATATGCAAAAAAAGCCTAACGTAAGCACCTTACTTACTCCTCTTTTCATTCCCAAGACCTAGCTTAGAAGTCAATATTTAATGGGTTACTTTACAGAATTATTTGTTATTTAAACTGATAAGGTAAAGGTTTGGGGATAAGTCGACGGAAGAACAACAAGGTATGATTATCAAAATGAGCTTCTGGGTCTCCCCGTCTCAGACCTCATCACATTATCTAATATCAGTACCAAATTACGTCCCTGGTACAATTTTCGGTTCAACGCTGCTGTTTACTTTTACGAGTACATTAAAGATAACTATCAACAATACACTGCAAAAATACTCCAGGTCGGAGAATGTGTTCAATTGTGCACGAACATTTCGCCATTATCACAGGAGCATTTTAAACCTAATAACAGGGACGGTCTTGCTATCTCAATCCTGAGTAGAAAGGCCTAAGAAATCAGCTTCATCAACCATCCACCAACACGCAAATATGACGATCCCTTGACTAAGCTCTTTCACTTCTCGATCCTATCAGGATTTTCTTCCTCAATCCCCATTCTACGCAGGTCTCTGGCTCAGCGTATGGCCCTCTTCAAACCTTCTGATCCTTATTAAGAAAGGAAAACATTTCCCAGTCACTCGTGTTTCTCCCCTTTGGCCTTCCCTCTCAGAGCTACTTCGGGCGCTTCTTCCTCCTTCGTCCACCCTTCCCGGCCTATCCTAGCCTTCAGTAGGCCTCAACCCTCACCCACTCCGCCATTGTTATTTACATCGTCGTCTGGGGAGGCTGAACGCTTCACCCCGTGCGGGTGAGACTCCCTGGCAGCGCTCATCGTTGCGCGGATCCCGACGCGAAATGCCTAACACACTCGCGGTTCTCCTCCGCCCGACACCAGCAGCCAGCAATCTGCCACCGGCCCAAGCAGCGCCACTCCAGAACGCAGAGCTCCTCCGGGCCTTCTCCGCCACAGTCGTCACCGCTGCAGCCGCTCGCCGGTCCGGAGCACCCTGGGAGTTGTAGTTTCCAGTTTCATTCCATACTGGCCCCAATAAAAAGATAGCTGGGTAACTAAAACTACAATTCCCAGGAGGCACAGCGGTCAGCTCGTGCTGTGTGGCGGGAGTGCCCTCGTAGGCTCCTCCTTCTTCGGCTTGTGGAGGGAGCTTTCCCGCGGATGGGTATAGTGGTGAGCTTTGGTGAGAGCTTTGTCGCCACAGAAAGAGGCCTAGTGGGTTTTCGCTTTTCACTGTGAGACGCTGTCACCTGGGCAAATGCATCTCTCATAGTTAAGCACCTATATTTAAACGTAATGCTTGAGGCTAATTCAATACCCAGGATAAAAACATTTTAAAAAATGGCTTCTTCCATTCCCACTTTGGTATGTGTTCTCTATTGCCTGTAGGAGATTTATAGGAGATTCTCATGAATATCTTGCCATTTTCCTCATACCGAAGTGAATTCAATACGATATTGAATGCTGGTTAATTGGCCATTATTGAAACTGGGATCCACCTGAGGGAATTCCGAAACGCTTTCCATAAGGCTGTGTGGTTAGGTAGGAGCACTCCAGTCCTACCTTGCTGTGCTATATAGGCATTAATACTGTTGAAGTTCTCACCAAGTGAAGTCTGTTTCTGCTAGAATTCTTTTTTTTTTCTTTAAAAAATATATATATTTTTAAAATTAGGGCGAATCACACAACATAAAATTAACCATATTAAAGTATACAATTCAGTGGCATTTAGTACCTTCGAAACCTTCTGCAACTCTCAAGTCTCCCTAGTCCCAAGACATTTCATCACCCCCAATGGAACCCCAGTACCCGTTCGCGGGCTCTCCCCACATCCCCTCTCCTCAGCCTAGCAATCGCTTGCCTACTCCAAAATCCCTTATAGCTAAAGGTATTATTCTGATACTGGAAACTAACTCCTGCTATATTAAGGTGTCTGAATGTTTAGCGGTGCCTGAACCTAACATTCTATCAGGATCCTTGCTTTATGAAGCTTTCTGATCTTGATCAAAAAATTGATTTTTTTAAAGCAAAAATCAGTAGGAGTTATGACTGTACATATCAAGTGTGAGTTTCTGTACTGAGAGCAGTTTGTGAAACAAAACCTATTAGTTTCTGAACTCAGAAATCACTCTTGTTTGCTTGCATAGAACTACTATTACTTTGCTAGATTTCAGATGATCGCTGAACCCACTGGAAGACAGTAATTTATGCAAAGATCCAACTTTTTTTTTTTTTTTTAATTTTGGAAACAGAAATAACATAAGTAGAATAATAAAAAAGATCTCAAGGCCACATTTTATAACTAAGAAGAGGGCACCTTAATCTATTTGTGTAATAATAAACCTCTGAGGAGAAAAAGCAATTTTTTTTGATCTATGCTAGAATTAAAATATTTTGCCCACTAACTCTGTAATTCTACTAAGGTTCTACAAATGTAATTAGAATGATACAACATTTAAGTTATAGAGCTTTGTAGGAAGACCTACACAGTTCACCTCCAATGGGTTTGACAAACAAATATATGCAATTTAGAACTCAGTTATATTACCAATAAAGTGAGATGGCTGAATAGCTTCTTTAGGCTGCTAAAAAGAATTGCAAAATAGAAAGAACTGTAATAAAGCTTTGTAGTTACTAAATAATTTCAACATTACTAAGTGGTGAAAGTCCAGAAAAGTTTTAATGAACTAGCAACATGTCTTGTATTTTTTTATCAGAATTGTTGGCATCTGGATGGCTAAGTCTTCGAGTTACTATAAAACAAGATCACAAGCCAAAAAGTAACATAGGAAATAAAGACTGGATCATTTGATCAGATTTTACTGTATTCAGAAGGCTATCGGTAAGGATGAAATTATACAGTGTAATAGAAATATATGGAACAGAAACTCAGCAATGATCTTTGTTTTGTAAAAACAAGATACTGTCACAAGTTGAAGTATTAACTACCATCTCTCATGACTGAGACTATTCCAACTCCATTTTTTTTTTTTTTTTTTTGGTACAGGGGGTTGAACTCAGGGGTAGTTGACCACTGAGCCACATCTCCAGCCCTATTTTGTGTTTTATGTAGAGACAGGGTCTCACTGAGTTGCTTAGCACCTCGCTGTTGCTGAGGCTGGCTTTGAATTCGCAATTCTCCTGTCTCAGCCTCCCAGAGTGCTGGGATTACAGATGTGCGCCTCGGCACCCAGCTCCAGCTCCATTTTTTATTTCTGTAGCTTCTAGCACAATGCCTGCCACAGTAATAATGATTGTCTAAAGTCTGTACTTTCTAAAATATTGTGATGAATACACAGTAAGTACAGAAAACTTCATTGAATATTTCCAGAGGGAATGTAAGAGAGAAACACCATGTTTTCTGCCTTCAAGAAATTTAAAATTTAATTGTAATGGTTTAAACTCAGCTTACCAATTAGCAAAATACATCAGGAAAATTTGTTAAAGACTTAGAAATGGGCAAAAATGATGGCTGGGGTTAACTTTTATGGGAATGCTGAATGTCTAAGGACTCTCCAGGGATCATTTGATTCTAAACGAATATGTGCTTTTTCTCTTTTAGATATATATCCTCTAACATTTATCATTTCTTTAGGGTTAATTATTCAAAATAATTCTTTTAATGTTATAGATAATGTTATGGTCATTTATAATCACCCTACTAGGCAATAGCACACCAGAAGTTTTTACTCTTATCTAACCTTGACTTTGTATCCATGATCAACCTCTCTCCATTTCTCCCTCTTCCCTCTACTCTTCCCAGCCTCTGGTAACACTACCATTTTACTCTCAACTTTTACGAGATCAGCTTATTTTATATTCCACATATGAGTGCAATCATGCGATACTTATCTTTCTGTACCTAACTCATTTTACTTAACATAATGATCTCTAGTTCTATCCTTGTTAGTGCAAATGACAGGATTTCATTCCTTTTTATAACTGAATAATATTGTAAAGTGTATATATATCACGTTGTCCATTCATCTATTGATGTACCCTTAGATTATTTCCATTGCTTGGTTATTATGAATAGTGCTGCAGTAAACATGGGAATACAGATGTCTCTTTGACATACTGATTTCATTTCCTTGACTATGTACCCAGTTGGGTGATTGCTGGATCATGTGATAGTTCTATTTTTCATGTTTTGAGGAACTACCATACTGTTTTCTATAATGGCTATACTAATTCACATTCCCACCAGCAGTGTGCAAAGATTCCCTTTTTTCCATATTCTTGTCAACACTTGTTATCTTTTGTCCTTTTGATAATAGCCATTTTACTAGAGTGAGATAATATCTCATTGTGGTTTTGATTGCATTACCCTCACAATTAGTGATGTTAAGGGGGATAGGGATTTAGCTTTGTTATTTCGAACATATTTTCATTTACCTGTTGGCCATTTATTTGCCTTCTTTTGAGAAATGTCTATTAAGACCTATCGTCCTTATGTTATTGAGTTTCTAGAGTTCCTTATATATCCTGGATATGAACTCCTTCTCAGGTGGGGAGTTGGCAAATATTTTCTCCCATTATTTTGCACTTTTGATTTTCTTTGATTTACTAGGCTCTTTACAACTCTAGAGATAAAAGTTAAATTTTAGAAAACTGTGAAGGATGCATAGGGGTTTTGCAAATAACAATGCAAATGATTCTTCTTCTTGGCAATGGGTTTTGTCTAGTAGAGGATATAAATCTCTAGTCTCTATAATGAAATAGCTTTAATGTCTTACTGATTTCTTCAATGTTGTTTGGGGGGTTGGAATATTGAAGCCAGGGTGGGTTGATTTACCACTGAGTTAAATTCCCAGCCCTTTTTTTTTTTGGTACCAGGCATTGAACTCAGGGGTACTCAACCACTGAGCCATATACCCAGCCCTATTTTGTGTTTTATGTAAAGACAGGGTCTCACTGAGTTGTTTAGCGCTTCACCGTTGCTGAAACTGGCTTTGAACTTGGGATTCTCCAGTGTCAGCCTCCCAAAGTGCTGGGATTACAGGTGTGCACCACTGTACCCCAGCCCCAGCCCTTTGTATTTTATATTTTGAGACAAAGTTTCACTAAGTTGCCCAGGCTGGCCTTGAACCTTTTGATACTCCCATTTTAGCTTCTGAGTAGCTGGGATTATAGACATGTGCCATTCTGCCTGGCTGTTACTGAATAAGTTAAGTGAAATATTTGACACAATATTTTAACTCATGTTCTGTTTGAGAATGATGATTGTATAATTTTGGAAATTATACTTTAAAATATCTATTCATATAATGCAATAAAAGTAATTAAATACATATAGATGGATTTTTAAAAAGTACCTATATGATGTGCTGAAGAATAATAAAACAACATTTGCTTTTTAAATATTTATTTAAAAATATTTTCAGCAGTAGATGGACATAATAACTTTATTTATTTATTTTTATGTGGTGCTGAGGATTGAACCCAGTGTCTCACATGTGCTAGTCAAGGGCTCTACCACTAAGCCACAACCCCAGCCCAAATATTTATTTTTTAAACTAATATTTTTCTTTGTCACAAACAGTGCATGTACTTTTTTTTTTTTTTAATTTTTTTTTAGTTGTTGATGAACACAATGTCTTTATTTTATTGCTTTGTATGTGGTGCTGAGGATCGAACCCAGGGCCTCACGCATGCGAGGCAAGCGATCTACCGCTGAGCTACAATCCCAGCCCCTAGTGCATGTACTTTGAAGGCAATGTACAAAATAAGAAGAAAATTTGAAAATAAAAACATTTATAATCTCACTAATCAGGAATAATAATCACTGTTGACCTTAGACTGTAAGGCTATTTAGACTTGTTTTTTATATAGATGTAATTTTTTTTGTCTGAACTAGGATAACACTGTGCATACTGATTTAAGCCTACTTTTTAAAAATTTAAGTGTATAGATTTTGATGGTTATTGTTTGAAGATTGTATTTCAGAATTTCTAAGAAGGGGGGCCAATGTTTAGCTGTTGTAACTTTGCAAGTGGCATTTCATTATTTTAGAAATGAAAGCATGTTAAATAGACACATTTAATCATCAAATATAGAAGAGTTAAAGCAAAAAGTTTTAATTCTCTGAATTAAAGTGGCAGCCACTTTGTAAGGGATCTTAGAAGTCTGCCTGTACATGTTTTATGATGAATGAAATCTTTTTTTAAAATTGTTGTTGTTTTGTTTTTAAAAAGAGCCTGGCATAGAGGTTATTGTGGGAGGGAGGTGGTGTTTGAGGGTGAGGAAGAACTCAAAACTACAAAGGAAATAAAGCCTGGAACATCAGTATAGGAAAGCAGTTCTATCCTGGCTGTTAACATTTAAAAAGCCCTTTCAAGGACTAAAGGAATAAAGGCTACAAATGTCTGAAGCTTGAAATGGCTTTTATACTTTTTGAACCTGTTATAAAAGCTGTCTTAGAACTCTCTTTCCTTTTTCCTCTCCCAAAACAAAATAGTTTAGGGGAGGAGAGGGGAGGGAGGATTAAACTGGAAAAGACTAGGCAGAAAGAATGTTACCATAGCTTTTTTAAAATTTTGGAGCCATAAGAAATGCTGTTAAAAAAATAAATATATAAAACAAAACAAAGAGGAAGAGTTGCCATATTTTAAAAGGCTTTAGAAAGCAAAGAGAATAAATAGTTATATACTTAAAAATCTTATGAATTCCTAGTAGCTCAAATGTAGCTACATTTTTCAGCAGGAATCAAGCTCCTAAACTTGTTTATAAACAAACTACAAAAAGTAAAAGAGAAACAAGGTTATGTATATGGAAACTATACTGTTTTTAAACAATATTTGGTTGAATACAAATGTTTTATATCTATCTTTATGAAGAATAAGTTTTAAAAAAAAGTTCAAAGGACATGGATTGCCAATTATTGTAAAGTTCCTCATCAAAAGATCAAACATGAATTTCCTTCCATGTTTTATGGTTTTTGCATTTTTTATAACTGAAATGGAGAATGCATAACTGACAATTAGTGTTTGTAGTTTTTAAAAACATTTCCATTTAATATTACAAACTATCAAGATTTCAGAGGAAGCCGGGCGCTGTGGTGCAAGCCTGTAATCCCAGCAACTGGGGAGGCTGAGACAGGAGAATCAGGAGTTCAAAGCCAGCCTCAGCAAAGGCGAGGCGCTAAGCAACTCAGTGAGACCCTGTCTCTAAATAAAATACAAAATAGGGCTGGAGATGTGACTCAGTGGTCAAGTGCCCCTGAGTTCAATCCCCGATATCCACCCCCCCAAAAAAATATTTCAGAGGAAGTCTAAGACTCTTTTTTTTAAAAATATTTTTTTAGTTGTTGATATACCTTTATTTTATTTATTTATATGTGGTGCTGAGAATCAAACCCAGTGCCTCATGCATTCTAGGCAAGCACTCTACCACTGAGCTACAACCCCAACCCCAAGACTCTTTAATGGAGACTAACTTTACTTAAATCACAAATTTTAATGAAAGTTCTTCAGTGTAAAACCAATGAGGTGGCACAGTTCTATAATCCTAACTACTCAGGAGGCTGAGATAGGAGATTCACAAATTTAAGGCCAGCATGACAGTTCAGGGAGTCCATCTTAAAATAAAAAAAATAAAAGTAAAAAGCACTGGGGATACTGGGTGCAGTAGTACTTGCCTATAATTCCAGCAACTTGGGAGGTTGAGGCAGAAGGATCACAAGTTTGAGGCCAGACTCAGCAATTTAGCAAGACTCTCAGCAACTTAAGAGATCTTTTTATTTTGAGATCTATCTCAAAATAAAAAATAAAGAGGACAAGGACTAAGGATGTAGCTTAGTGGTAGAATGTCCCTCCATTCAGTCCTTAGTACTGCAAAAAAAAACCAAAAAACAAAAATTGCACAATTTTAGTATAACCACAGCTTTTTGCTTTTTTAAAAATATATATTTTAGTTATTTTTTTATTTAAAATTTTTAAAATTTATTTATTCGAATTGGGTATACATGACAGCAGAATGCATTTTGATTCATTGTACACAAATGGAGCACAACTTTTCATTTCTCTGGTTGTACACAATATAGGGTTACACCATATGTGCAGTCATACATGTACCTAGGGCATTGCTGTCCATCTCTTTCCACCATATTTCCTGCCCCCATGCCCCATCCTCTTCCTTCCCTCCCCTTTGACTAAAAGTTTCTCCATTCTTCCCATGCCCCCTTCACCCATTATGGATCAGCACCACTTATCAGAGAGAACATTCAGCCTTTGGATTTTTGCGATTGGCTTACTTCACTTAGCATGATATTCCATCCATTTACCTCCAAATGCCATAATTTTTTTCTCTTTTATTGCTGAGTAATATTCCATTGTACCACAGTTTCTTTATCCAGTCATCTATTGAAGGGCATCTAGGTTGGTTCCACAGTTTAGCTATTGTGAATTGAGCTGCTATAAACATTGAAGTGGCTGCATCACTGTAGAATGCTGCTTTTAAGTCCTTTGGGTATAGACACAGGAGTGGGATAGCTGGGTCAAATGGTGGTTCCATTTCAAATTTTCAAGGAATCTCCATACTGCTTTCCAGATTGGTTGTACCAATTTGCAGTCCCACCAGCAATGTATGAGCGTGCCTTTTCCCCCACAACCTCGCCAATACTTATTATTATTTATATTCTTTTTTTTTTTAATTTTTTTTCTTAGTTGTAGATGGACACAATGTCTTTATTTTATTGCTTTGTATGTGGTGCTGAGGATCGAACCCAGGGCCTCACGCATGCGAGGCAAGCGCTCTACCGCTGAGCCACAATCCCAGCCCCTATTATTTGTATTCTTGATAATTGCCATTCCGACTGGCATGAGATGAAATCTTAGAGTAGCTTTGATTTGCATTTCTGTAATTGCTAGAGATATTGAACATTTTTCATGTATTTGTTGATCGATTGTATATCTTCTTCTGAGAAGTGTCTCTTCAGCTCCTTAGCCCTTGTTTGATTTTGGTGTTTTTTGAGTTCTTTATATATCCTGGAGATTGGTGCTCTATCAGATGTGTGTGTGACAAAGATTTGTTCCCAGAATGTCGGCTCTTTGTTCACTTCATTGATTGTTTCTTTTGCTGAGAAGAAGCTTTTGAGTTTGAATCCATCCCATTTATTGAGTCTTAATTTTACGTCTTGTGCTATAGGAGTCTTGTTAAGGAAGTAAAGTCCTAAGCCAACATGATGAAGATTTGAGCCTACTTTTTCTTCTATTAGGTGCAGGGTCTCTGGTCTAATTCCTAGGTCCTTGATCCACTTTGAGTTGAATTTTGTGCATGGTGAGAGATAGGGGTTTAGTTTCATTTTGCTGCATATGGATCTCCAGTTTTCCCAGCACCATTTGTTGAACAGGCTATCTTTTCTCCAATATATGTGTTTGGCACCTTTGTCTAGTATGTGATAACTATATTTAAGTGGGTTTGTCTCTGTGTCTTCTATTCTGTACCATTGGTCTACATGTCTATTTTGGTGCCAATACCATGCCATTTTTCTTATTATAGCTTTGTAATATAGTTTAAGGTCTGGTATTGTGATGCCTCCTGCTTCACTCTTCTTGGTAAGAATTGCTTTGGCTATTCTAGGTCTCTTATTCTTCCAAATAAATTTCATTATAGCCTTTTCTATTTCTACAAGAAATGACATTGGGATTTTAATTGGAATCGCATTGAATCTATATGGTGCTTTGGGTAGTATGGCCATTTTGACAATATTGATTCTGCCTATCCAAGAGCATGGGAGATTTTTCCATCTTCTAAGGTCTTGTTCAATTTCTTTCTTTAGTGTTCTGTAGTTTTCATTGTAGAGGTCTTTCACTTCTTTTGTTAAATTGATTCCCAAGTATTTTATTTTTTTTTAAGGCTATTGTGAATGAGGCAGTTTTCCTAATTTCTCTTCCAGAGGGTTTATCACTGATGTATAGAAATGCAATTGATTTGTGGGTGTTGATTTTATATCCTGCTACTTTGCTGAATTCATTTATTAGTTCTAAAAGTTTTCTGGTAGAATTTTTTGGATCCTCTATGTACAGAATCATGTCGTCTGCAAATAATCTTGGTACTTTGCTGAATTTATTAATTATAGAAGTTTTCTGGTGGAATATTTTGGATCCTCTAAGTATAGAATCATATTGTTGGCAAGTAATGATAGTTTGAGTTCTTTTTTTCCTATTTGTATCCCTTTAATTTTTTTTGCCTAATTGCTTTAGCTAGTGTTTCAAGGACTATGTTGAATAGCAATGGTGAAAGAGGGCATCCCTGTCTTGTTCCCATTTTTAGAGGGAATGCTTCCAATTTTTCTCCATTTAGGATGATGTTGGCCTTGGGTTTAGCATACATAGCTTTTTTTTTTTTAAATTTTATTTATTTTTTTAGTTGTAGGTGGACAGAATATTTTTATTTTGTTTTTATGTGGTGCTGAGGATCGAACCCAGTGCCCCACGTGTACTAGGCGAGCACGCTACCACTGCGCCACAATCCCAGCCCCGCATACATAGCTTTTACAAGTTGAGGTATGTTCCTACTATCCCTAGTTTTTCTAGTGTTTTGAACATAAAAGGGTGCTGTATTTTGTCAAATGCTTTCTCTGCATCAATTGATAAAATCATATGACTCTTATCTTTAAGTCTATTGATGTGATGGATTATGTTAATTGATTTCTGTATGTTGAACCAACCTTGCATCCCTGGATGAACCCCACTTGATCATGGTGCACTATTTTTTAAAATATGTATTTGTATGCGATTTGCCAAGATTAATAATTATTGAGAATTTTTGCATCTATGTTCATCAGGGATATTGGTCTGAAATTTTCTTTCTTTGAAGTGTCTCTGTCTGGTTTTGGTATTAGGGTAATACTTGCCTCATAGAATGAGTTTGGAAGGGTTCCCTTCTTTTCTACTAAATGACAACTTTTAAATTAAAGCCTTGAAATCTATCAAAGACTAATATATTCAGAGGTAATTTGCATATTAGAATGGGCTGCAACAAGAAATGCATCTAGTGGACAACAAAGATCCAACGAAGGGGCTAGAGTCATGGCTCAGTGGTAGAGCGCTCGCCTGGCATGCTTGGGGCACTGGGTTCCATCCTCAGCACCACATAAGAACAAAATTAAGGGCTGGGATTGTAGCTTGGTGGTAGAGCGCTTGTCTCGCATGCGTGAGGCACTGAGTTCGATCCCCAGCACCACATAAAAATAAATAAATAAAGGTATTGTGTCCAACTACAACTAAAAAAATATTTAAAAAAAAAAAGAATAAAATTAAGGTATTGTGTCCACCTACAACTAAAAAAATAAATAAAAAAAGATCCAATGAAAAAAGACACAACATGCACAACCACTGGTAGGTAAGTAATAAAGGCATATATAATAATTGTGAAATTTTTAAGAGGGTGAAACAGTGGACATGACAAAAATATATTTGAAAATTTAGTATAATAATTTTAGGGAAGTTGGAAATTAGTCAGACAAAAGTTCCATAGAAGCAGTTTTTTTTTAACCATAGAACAATGCTATACAATACATTTTATTGTTTACTAGGATAACCTACAAAAAAGTATTTGAACTCTAATTTAGCTGAAATTTATTTTTCAATAATAAATATTGTTGCAATGCTAAAAGTGAAAGAATCTATACATCACCATTTCTAATACTTTGAAAAATTATGTAAAGGATGAGTAAGGAGGTACATTGAGGCATAATTACATGACCGTTAACTTTTTATTATGCAAATTAGAAAATATGTGCACAAAAAGACTAGTGAATGTGGACACAGTGTGCTTAATAGTGAAGTAAAAAGCTGTTTGCAAAGAAAAGTGGGATCAGTTTCCTCTGTCAACAGGTGACAATAGCAACTTGAGATGATTTAGTAGCTACCTGATTTCCGTTTTGGAAGGTTTGAAGGAGCTGAAGGCAGTATACTGCGTGAAAATGTAAATTGCATTGCTTCATGGATTGATTAAATTGATACAGTGCTAAGTGCTTTGCAAACCAATGATTGGATTCTGGAGTTAGATATTATAGGATTTCTGGGTTTGGCTCTTCTTCTTTTACCTTTTTTTTTGGGGGGGGATACATACTGGGGATTGAACTCAGGGGTACTCGACCACTAAGCCACATCTCCAGTCCTGTTTTATATTTTGTAAAAATTTAGAGACAGGTTCTCACTGAGTTGTTTAGCACCTTGCTTTTGCTGAGGCTGGCTTTGAATTTGCCATTCTCCCGTCTCAGCCTCCCAAGCTGCTGGGATTATAGGCATGTGCCACTACGCCTAGCTCTTCTTTTACTTTTTATATGTGATTATTATAAACTGTAGCTACTTAGTTTCTTGTTCAGTTTGTACAAATTTTATATTTTGGATGAAAGAGAGTTATTGGCTCCCAAGAAAACTTAAGTAAAATTTTAGAAACTAAAACGATCTCCCTGAAAAAATTTATCCTAAACATATTATACATATGAAATAAAATGTTTATATTGTGAAGTAAATAACTTACATAATGTAGAGAACCATTTTGTCTATATTTTCAAATTTTTCTTTTAAAAACAAGTAGGTGGAAAAAGAACTGGAGTGGGGGTAGGGTGCTGAGAGATTTTGACAACCAAATATTTTCTGTAGTACCATTATAATTGCATTTTTTTCTTTTCTGTGGTTATCTGAGATTGTAATTGGTTGTTAACATTTTTATCAAAAGATTTTTTTCTACCTTTATTTTATTTATTTATTTTTTATGCGGTGCTGAGGATTGAACTCAGTGCCTCAAACATGCTAGGCAAGCACTCTACCACTGAGCTACAAGCCCAGACCCACCAAAAGATTTAAAAAATTTTTTATTTGACATGTAGAATCTATTCATTATCATTACAGTAGAATCTATTTTGACATATATATACATGGAATATAACTTCCCATTTTTATGGTTATACATGATGTGGAATTACACTGGTTGTGTATTCATATATGACATGGGAAAGTTATATCCAATTCTTTCTACTGTCTTTCCTATTCCCATTCCCTTCCCTTCCCCCCACTACTCCTGTCCAATCTGGTGAACCGCCACTCCCCTCCCCCCAACCACCTATTGTGAGTTACCGTCTACATATCTGATAGAACATTTGCCCTTTGGTTTTTTGGGATTGGCTTATTTCTCTTAGCATGATAGTCTCCAGTTCCATCCATTTACTGGCAAATGCCATAATTTCATTCTTCATGGCTAAGTAATATTCCATTGTGTATGTGAAACACAATTTCTTTATCCATTCATCTGTTGAAGAGTACCTAGGTTGGTTCCATAGTTTAGCTATTGTGAATTTAGCTGCTATGAACATTATTATGTACTATGGTCACTCTTGTATGCTTATTTTAGGTCCTTTGGGTATATGCCAAGAAGTGGGATAACTGGGTCAAATGGTAGTTCCATTCCAAGTTTTCTGAGAAATCTCCATACTGCTTTCCAGAGTGGTTGCACCAATTTGCAGTGTAGTGCCACCAGCAATGTATGAGTGTACCTTTCCCCCCACATCCTTATCAACATTTATTGTTACTTGTATTGTTTTGTGTATGTGTGTGTGTGTGTGTGTGTGTGTGTGTAGTGCTAGAGATTGAACCCAGGGCCTTGTGCATGCAAGTCAAACACTGTACCAACTGAGCTATATCCTTTGACCTTACTTGTATTCCTTCTTTTTTGTACTGGGGATTGAACTCAGGGGCACTTGACCACTGAGCCACATGTCCAGCCTTATTTTTTGTTTTACTTAGAGACAGAGTCTCACTGAGTTGCTTAGGGCCTCACCATTGCTGAGGCTGGCTTTGAACTCGTGATTCTCCAGTCTCAGCCTCCCAAAGTACTGGGATTACAGGCATGTGCCACCATTCTTGGCCCTTACTTGTATTCTTGATAATTCCTATTCTGATTGGAGCGAAATGAAATCTGTGTGGTTTTAATATGCATTTCTCTAATTGCTAGTGATATTGAACATTTTTTCATATATTTGTTGATTCTGTTTTTTCTTCTGTGAAGTGTCTGTTCATTTCTTTTGCCCATTTATTGACTGGGTTATTTGTTTTTTTGATGTTAAGGTTTTTGAGTTCTTTATATATCCTGGAGATTAATGTTCTATCTGAGATGCAGGTGGCAAAGATTTTTCTCCCATTCTGTAGGCCCTCTCTATATATTCTTGATTGTTTCCTTTGCTGTGAAGAAGCTTTTTAGTTTGATACCATCCCATTTTTTGATTCTTGATTTTACTTCTTGCGCTTTAGGAGTCTTATTAAAGAATTCAGTCCCTTGGCTGGAGTTATGGCGCAGTGGTAGCGTGCTAAGCATGCCTAAGGCACTGGGTTCAATCTTCAGCACCACATAAAAATAAAATAAAGATATTCTGTCCACCTACAATTAAAAAATAAATATTAAAAAAGGAGAGAATTCGGTTCCTAAACTGACACAATAGAGATTTAGGCCAACTTTTTCTTCCAGTAGGCCCAGAATCTCTGGTCTTATATGCCTAGATCCTTGATCCACTTTGAGTTGAGTTTTGTGCATGATGAGAGATAGGGTTATAATTTCATTTTGTTACATATTTACCAAAAGTTTTTGATTACCTCATATTTGCTGAAAACTTCTTAGACATATTTTTGGGTGGGGCTATAAGCATAAGGCAATGTGGTATAAAAGAAAAAGCCAGACTCAAGTCAGAAACCATGGGTTCATTGTAGCTCTGTAATTTATTACTGGGTGGCTGTGGATAGATCACTTGTTTTCTGGATCTCAGAGTTTTCATTTGTAAAAGTAGAAGTTTAGATTAGATCATTTAAGGTGGCAGCATGATATAGTAGAAAGAACATTGGTTTGGAATTCATTCATTCATTTATTCATTCACTTCCAAGTATTTATTGAGAGCTGTATTGTGCTTTGGCATGGGGAATATAAAAATTAACAACATAAAAATTAACTAACTAGTCTCTACTTTTAAGGAACTTATGTCCTATTTTGGTGGACAACAGAAATACAGATACAGAAGACAATTACAAAATATAACAAGTACCACAGGGAAATAATGGGCTCTGACAGCGTAGCTTAGGACTGTTTCTTTGAGGTGGTGTCTCAGGATAGGAAGTTGTTAGCTAGGTGGTACTGGAGATTGAACCCAGGGTCCCGTGCATGCTAGATAAGTGCTGTATGACTGAACCACATCCCTAACCTTGGACTTGGCAGCATTTGATTTGTAATCTGGCTCTGCTACTTACTGACTGTGTGACCTTGAATGCTTCATTTCACATCACTGAGTCTCTGTTTTCTTGCCTTCAGAAAAAGTCATAATAGTACTTCTTACACATGCTTATTGTAAGAATTAATAAACTGCTTACCTGAAGGGTATGCCAATATGGGTGCTTGGTTGATATTCCTTTCTATTCTGGTTTTGTGACACCTCTTGAAACCTTGAATAGAGTATACTTATTCCTCACTTAAAGATGTTAATTTTTTGTGTGCAAATTTTGCTCTTTAGTGAAAAGCTGTAAAATAGAAAATATTTCCACTAATTTTTTTTTTTTAAGTGTTTATTTTTTAGTTTTAGGTGACAGAATATCTTTATTTTATTTTTATGTGGTGCTGAGGATCGAACCCAGTGCCTTATGCGTGCTAGGCGAGCACGCTACCACTGCGCCATAATCCCAGCCCCTCCACTAATTTTAATGGAAAAAATTGTAATGCATTTCATCCAAAGTCTTTTTACAGATAGAAAAATATGTCATTTGATGAGCAATGAAAGCAAGATTCTATAAGTAATAAATACCATTTAAAAGTAAATTAAATGCAGATTATATATAATCTATATAGTATAGAGGTTTATTGTTCTTGCCAAATGAAGAAAAGAAGGACTGATAATAAATGATGGTCGGTGAAAGAGGAGGATGAGATATTCATTTTTCAGAAGATGTGCTCTTTTTTCTGTTCTGTTTTCTCCACCAATTTTTCAGTCTTCTACAGGCTCATAATTATCTTGCCTTCACATTAATTTAATATAAAGTTATAGCGCGGAAAACCATCTATAGAATTTTATAAGATCCTACCTCTTTTATATTGACAGTGTAAAACACTTGGAGTCATTTAGACATGGTACACAATGTAAAATTTTCTACATGATACTGCTGACTTGAAATTGTATTAAGTTGTGAGTCTTCTGCCTAAAAGCAATGTCAAAATATCATGTTCTGTAGTGTATTTATTTATTGAGTGTGTATTTTTTTTTGTGAAGAAGTTGTTATTCTGGGAAAAAAAAAGATGTCATCTGAGAAGTGATAAAACTTTTCCAAAGCCATTTTATTTTATTTTATTTTGGCTTATTTTTGCTTAATGTTTTTTATTGATTTTTCTTGTTATACATGACAGTAGAATTCTTTTTTTTTTTTTGTGGTGCTGGGGATTGAACCCAGGGCCTTATGCATGCAAGGCAAGTACTCTACCAGCTGAGCTATATCCCTAGTCCCAGAATTCATTTTGATAAAATTATACAAGTATGGAATATATCTTATTCTAGTTAGGACCCTATTCTGTGGGTAGGCACATTGGTGGGATTCACTTAGGTATTTTCATATGTGTACACATATACATTTAAGGTATAGGTATTTCATGAAAAAAATGTGAATTTTCTTCTGAAAGACTTTGCATAGACATAATTTCTACAGATTCTGAGGTTTATTTAGGTCTCTATGCCTTAAGTATCCATGTGTAACTTCTACTGGTATATTTTCAAAGAAAATATATTTAGTAAATTACTCATTCCCCCTTTCCAAACTATATAGTTGCTATAGTTTCAATAAAACACTGTGCAGTTGTTATTATTAGTTGCTCTTGGATTTACTGTGGTCCCAGAGCAACAGCATGTGCAAATTGAAAATCAACCCCAAAGACTTTCTTATGTGAATATTCCTGAAACCTAATTCTATTTCTCTCTGATCATTTTCTTTTTGTATTGATATTAGATTCATTTCCCAATTTAGTTGCCATTCAATGATGGGGTTTGTAGGTATCCCTAAATATGAAAAAGAGGGTTGAGATGAACTCAGGGACACTCTTTACTTTGCTACAAGTAATTCTGTATGGCTTACTTCAATTTATTTACTTTTGCTCCAGAATTACTGTAAAGGTTTTCTATTTCACTCATTATAGCACAGTGTTTTTCACATTTGAATAGACTGCATCAACATGAATTCTTTATAAGGACCTTGAAAACAAACTTTGCCAAGTCCCAGAATACAGAAGTGAATTCACATCCCAGTATTCAGCTGCCTCATGAATAAAGGAGAGCTTGTGCCTGACACTTTGAAGCTGTAGCTGTTAAACCATACAGAATATTTACCTCAATAAATCATTATAAGAAACTAAGGTACAATTATACCCACAGAGAAAAAGAATTCAAAACACTGATTTATGTGTTTCAGTGCTTATGCCCTTTCCCACCATGTTTTGAATTTTATGCATGTTTGTCATCTTTGGCTTGCTCCTATGTATCTTTAAACTAATGGATTCTACTTTTCTTTTTTAACATTCCTCATTAAGTTTGTTATTTTCCCTCTGACAAACAGACATGATTTGCATAGTCTACTAAGTTTTACATTTGGAAATTAACTGTATCTCATTTCTTAAAGCTGAAACAAAAAATAGAAAAAAATGACTGTTTTAAATGAAACACTGCTTGATTTGTGGGCATTTAAACTGAAATTCCATATTAAGGATTTTATTTGACCTTTATTTTGGAGTGCTACTGGGAAAGAGTAAAGAACTGGGTTATAAATGGGAAACAGACCACTACCTTTAATGATTAGTCTTTATTGATCTATTAAATTAGTCTCTATTGATCTACTGTTATTAAAGTGATAACAGTATTTTGGAAAGATACATTTTTTTAACAATGTGTATTTTACCCTCCTGAAAGTACAGACATCCTCCAAAAGCAAAACAAACAAACAAGCAAAAACCTGATAATACAGAGGAAGGAATAATAATGAATTTGACAAAGAGTCAATAGATAGGAGAATTTTTGCCTAGAATAGCTTATTCATCTAGATATAGTAGAAAAAATTATTTTCTAATGATATGCTATTAAAAGAGTATGTAAAGTGTTTTAAAACAGCTAAATAAAGTATTAATAAAAATACATGTTTGACTTCATTGACTTTATTTAAAACAATTTAATTTTTATGTTTAGAAAAACTCAGAGTAAATACTATATTTAGCTTTTTCTATAGAAAACAGGGTTCGAATTTTAATCAATTGACCTTAATGATCAGTTTGTATCAAAGAATGTAGTTTTAAGCAATGTAACGTTATCTAAACATTACCCCTTTATCGATCCATATGAAATTGTAAATGTTATTTGGATTAGAATCAGACTTTTTTTTTTAAATTTTTTTTTTTTTTTTTTTAGTTGTAGATGGATGCAGTGTCTTTATTTCATTGCTTTGTATGTGGTGCTGAGGATCAAACCCAGGGCCTCACATATGCGAGGCAAGCGCTCTACCGCTGAGCTACAGTCCCAGCCCTAGAGTCAGACTTTTTTCTTTTTCTTTTTCTTTTTGGTGGTGCTGAAGATGGAATCCATCCTCTTGCACATGCTAAATGAGCACTGTACCACTGAGCTATAACCTAGTTCTAGAATCAGACTTTTAATGAATTCTTTATTATATAAACATCAGTTTTCATAAGACTTCTCTTGCCTCACCTTTCTAAGGGTAGGAATACAAGGGCACTTATAGTTTAAAGGTTCTCAGTGATTCTGAGAACTTCCCTTTCCCTAATTCTCTAATATTGCAGCCTGTTTATATCCTTCCCGTCACTAATCACAATCTATATCCATTTTATTTATTGTGTACTTTGTTTATTGTATGTCTTCACAACAATAGCTCCATGTGGGAAGAGCCTGGCTTATTTTGTTTAATATTATACTCCCATTGTCCTGACAAATGTTCTTGGTGCACAGAATATATTTAATAAATATTTATAAAATGAAGGAATGGAGGAGTCCAGTCCCTTGTTTTGAGTAAGCCAAAGAAAGAATCAACATAAGACAAGAGAGAATCTAAATAAAGAAAATAAAAAGCTAATTTTTTGTTTGTTTTTTTGGTGCTGGGGATCGAACCCAAGGGTGCTGTACCACTGAGCCACATTCCTAGCCTCCCTTTTTCTTCTTTCCTTCATTTCTGATTTTGAGACAGGGTCTCACTAAGTTGCTGAGACTGACCTTGTTTGCAGTTTTCTTGCCTCAGCCTCCTGAGTTGCTGGGATTATAGGCGTTTGGCTGAAAACCTAGTTATTGAAGAGTAGAGGAAGCATTAAAAATTTGTCATTTTTAAAAAATATATTTATTTATTTTTTAGTTGTAGGTGGACAGAATATCTTTATTTTATTTTTATGTGGTGCTGAAGATCGAACCCAGTGCCTCACGCGTGCTAGGTTTTTTATAGAAAAAGCTGATTCATAATAAGAAGTAATATGGGGAGAGTAAGATTAATGAACTGAAAAGGAAAAAAGAGGAATATGAACTATAGTGAAAACATTTATTTATTTATTCATTTGCAGTATATTTTTTGCCAGTTACCTGCTATGTATAAGGGACTGTAGCAGGCATTGAGGGTGGTTTTTTTTCTTTTGAGGGTGTTCTTAACATGCTTCTGCTTTCAATGAGCTTAAGTGTAGCAGAAAGATAAGGTGTATATATTAGTAACAAAAATGAGAACTATAAGAAAATTATAAGCAAAATTTCATTAAATTTAAGTTAGTCACAAAGACTACATATTATATGATTCTGTTTATATTGGAAGTCTAGAAATCTACAGAGGTAAAAAGTGGATTGGTGTTTGTATAGGGCATGGGTTTGGGCTTGGGCACTGGGGTGGCTACCAATGGATATATGAGGTTTCTTTATGAGGTGGTACAACTTTCTAAAACTGGTGATAGATGCATAACTCTGTGAATATACTAAGCTTCGTTGAATTGAACACTTTAAATGAGTGTATGGTATATTATATAAATTATATCTCAAACTGTTACGTAAAAATTCAACAGATGTTCTGGAAAGATGTGAGCAGAAGAGATGATAAAAGAAGGACTAGAGATTTTGAGAATAGGGAGGATAGGATGAAGAAACCATGGGTGTCAGGTAGCAGATAAGTGGGATAATTCAAGAGTGTTTAAGAAGGATTTTCCCTTTTTAAAATTTGAGGATAGGAAATTTTACAGATGTTTGAAGGGGAGAAGCAAATAAATTGTAAAGGAATTGAGAAGAATAGAACCTGAACAGGTATGTGGGAAACAGTGATATTAAGGACCTATTCTTCTGTCTTTACTTGTTAAGACACTCCTGGTCATTTTTCTGATCCCTTGTCTTCCTTCAGCAACCCCTCCTTATTGGCCACCTGGGGCTTTCATTTATATTAGTCATTTTAAGATCTGATCAACCCATTTATTCCAAGAGTTTTTGGGGTGTCAGGTTATTTCTCCCTTCAATATCTTTCATTTTTAAAAGAGGACTATAAGGAAAAGGCGGTGTTTAACACAACAATGTAAATGATGGAATTTAGACAATTGATTGGAAAGCTTGACATTTTTCTCTAAGAGATAAAAGGGAATATTTTCATCATAATATAGGCAAATTCTAACTTAAGAGTATGAGCACAATGGATGGAAGACTGATGATCTTCAGTTTCTTTCAATTTGGTTCATGTCAAATAGATTTTTTGCTGTTAAATAATGTTTTAAAAAGTTGCCATGAGAATGTTTAAACATTCTTGCTGGAAAATTCTTTAAATTTTTCTTACTTTAAACAGTTCTCTATAATTTTGTACCCAGTTTATACAGAAGAGATGATTACTGAACTCTGTTTTTAAAGTTCACCTGTAAGTTGAGTAGGATCTAATCTAGATATTTTAACTTATGAAACTCTAAATTTGGGTATTTTTTAGGAAACTCTTGAGGTAAAAGTAATGCCCTACTCCTTTTTAACTTGTTACCTGTGTATAACTAGGGGACTTCACTGAGCTTTACTCATTCAGTAAGTATTATTGAATACCTGCTCTGTACTAAGTCTTGTATCATGAGCCTCTGTTTTCTCAAATCAACATGAGCATAATAATATTCACTTTTCAGGATTGTGTTAGTATATGTAAAATGTCTACCAAAATGCCTTTGCAAACATGTTTCATAAATGGTTGATTATTATTAAAAAATGTTGCTATCGTTTGCTTAGCTTGTCGTCACTGTATTGCCCTTTTGGCTGTTTATGTTTTTTGTATTGTAATTAACAACAGAAGCAGAAGTGAGAGAGTAAGGATTATGTTTTATTTATTATAGTGCTTTTCATGTAGTAGGTTTCCACATACTTCCAAAAAATAAACATGAATTCTTAAAATAAATTATTTTCAGGTAGTGAAAAGTAGGAGGTAATTTTAGCTGAATTGAATACAACATTTAGTTTGGGGCTTTTTGGTTTCCCAGATAAATGAAAATCATAGTACTTTTTTTTGTTTGTTTTTACTTTTTTTAAAACAAAATTTTATTTTTTGCAGTTCTGAGGATCAAACCCAGGGCTCTGTACATGCAAGAAAATGCTCTACCACTGACCTATGTCCCCAGTGCCTATTTTGTTATTGTTGTTGTTGCTTTGGTATAGTATTGCTATCTTATAAAAAGGAAGCAAGCATTCCTATTTCTCACACGATATAAACTTTTCTTCAGCATTCAACTCAGAGGAATTTATGCATTGATCTTTATGTAACTGATTCTGAGTATAAGTAACAGTAACTCCTTTACCAAATTAGATTTGTTTTGACAGGAACTGTTCATGGGTGGAAGATTAAGATGGAAGTTGTATTATTGGCAAGAAAAGGCAGTATACTTCATTGAGCTTCATTCATTCATTAAAAAAATACTGCACAGTGGCACATGCCTGTAACCCCACAGCTCAGGGAGCTGAAGCAGGAGGATTGCAAGTTCAAAGCCAGTCTTGGCAGCTTAGCAAGGCCCTAAGCAACTTAGCAAGACCCTGTCTCAAAATAAAAAATAAAAAGGGTTGGGGATGTGGCTAAGCATCCCCAAGCACCTTTGGGTTTAATCGTGGTACCAAAAAATTATTGAGTACTTGCTGGTAGGGAAAAATAGAAAAATTATAGGTGTGTGAGTTTTATTTGCTAGGTGTTTGTACAGAGTAATACTCCTGAGAAAAACAGAAAATTTTCAGGGTTGGAGCTCACAAGTAGTGTCCCTGTCAAAAATTCAAAACATGAACAGTCAGGTTTAAGCATGTTGTATTATTAAAAAGACAAGATAATAAACACAGATAATTTTTTTTAAGTTAGTTTGTTTTTGATGGAGGAGAGGAGTAAATTAGCCAAAGATATATTCTTGGTCTTATAGCATTCAAGACAGCCACTTTTTCCAGTTTACATTTCCATTTTATATTATTATGAAATACTCTGAGAAACTCAAAAGTGAAAACTTTCTTTGTAATTTAAATAAGTCTTCATAATTAAAAATTCCTTTTGGGCTTGAAATGGGCACAGATATCTCTATCTTGAATAGTCTTTTTCATAAAAATACTCAGCAGCCATTTTTTTAATCAAACAAAAATTTTAAAAAATATTCCTGGCAGTGGTAAAACATTATGGATTCATAAAATATGTTTTTATTACCAGGTATGATCTTATATTAACCAGTTTGCAAGTATAATTTGATCATTTAACATTAGTATATGAAATCTTTTGGGATACCTCATGGTTGTTACTCCATATATGAATTAACTGTATGTTTTCTGTGTAGTATATCAAACTGATCAGTTTGATCATATAATAAAACACATGCTGTGTATATGCCATGTAACTTATTAGAGTGTAAATATCTAAGGTATATTTTAAATGCTACAGTAAATTAAAAATTTATACCATTTGTGGGCTGATAATAATTGTTTTATTTATTTATTATTTAGTTATTTAAATATGTGCTAAATGTTCAAGGGAAACCTATTTCTTAAAGAGATGTAAAGGAAAATTATACACACATACATTGTTTATGGCATAGGTAGTTTCTTTGACATGGACTATTTCAGATGAAATGTAAAATACAATATTCAGGGTTTTTCTTTCCTTGTTCATAAAATATTACACTACAACACAGCCTTTCTGAAGGTGTCTGGGACATCAAACACCTTCAGAAGATTGGGGACTCAGGAAAACAAGAAGGCTGGCCAATGGTCTTGGAATGGAGAGTTTTCCATTTGCTGTGTCCAGAGGGAATAAAGGAGGGCTGAAGAGAAAAAAAAAAACCACTGAATTTTAGAGCTAGCCACTGTCCTTTGACTGCTAGGAGGCCTGGAACAGGAGCATTTGGAAGTGTCTTTCAGCGATCTGACTCAGGAAATCACATACAGTAGAGTAAATTTAATAATTTGCATAGTTACCATGCTTTCTTCATGTTGCATCCTTGTTACTTGCTAGTTGGAACATGGATACATGCTTTGTTTCATAGAAGGGTTAAAAAGCAATTCAGAGAAACTACCTTAAAAAGACTGGTGTAGCATTTTTAAAATACATGGAAGATTTTCTTTAGAATGCATCGATGACAACAATTTGGGAATTTGTTTTAAATATGAATAATAACTAACAAAATGACATGAACATTGATGTAAATAATAATTAATGATAAAAATATAACTAAATAATCTGTCAGTTTTAACTTTTATTAGTTTATAAGTCATCATGTGTGAATTTTCCCAAATTAACATTTCCTTCAAATTTCAAAAACATTAAAAAATAATTAAATAAAATCCTTTAAAACATTTAGGTTTAGATAAATTCCAGGAACCAGATAATGAAGTGTCTTATTGAAAATTTTCAATTCATATTTTTTCTAAGTGTGAGCTTTTGATCTTAACTGCATGCTCATGATATTGAATGTTAACATGTCACTTTGTTTTGCTGAATCAGATTGCTAAGACTTTTCAAGGGCCTTAAGATCTTTGTTAAAATTAGAATAAATGCCAATATTTGGAAAAAAATGTATGTGACATCTGGAAGATTTATTCTCTGTTTAGAATTTATAAGTTAGGAGGCAAGAATGCAGTATGATGTAAAGTACACAAGAATTGTAATAAGGGACCTAGGCTTTAGTCCTTGGTCTACACTGGGGAAGTAACTTAATGTGGTCTCAGTTTTAGTTGATTAGTTTTTTAAGAATACTGATTTTATGAAAGTAAAATTCAACACTAAAACCTACAGCTTAATAAGTAATTATAAGTGACTGATGGTTTATAAAGTTAAAAAACTCAAAGATAGTAGAATGGATTGGACATAACTTTCCTATGTTCATATATGAATACACAACCAGTGAAACTCCACATTATGTACAACCATAAGAATAAGATCCTAATTAGAATAAATTATACTCCATGTATGTATAATACGTCAAAATACACTCTACTGTTATGTATACATAAAAATAACAAAAATAATTTATGAAATAATGAAAGTATATTTCAAGGAAAACAAAACAACTATCTGGTACAGTTGCTGCTAGCCACCATGTGGTTATTTAAATTTGGATTTAAGCCATGTGTGGTGGCACATTCCCTATCCCAGCTACTCTGGAGACTAAGGTAGGAGAATCACTTGAGCCCATGCATTTTAAACTAGCCTGGGCAACACAGCAAAACCTAGTCTCAAAAATATATAAAGTAAAATAAAATAGGATTTAAAGTAACAAATACTAAATAATTTTTTTTTTTAGTCACAGTCACATTTCAAGTCCTCAGTACTCACATGTGCCTAATAGTCAGACAGATATATAATATTTCCATCATGGCAGAAAATTCTATTGCATGGCATTGACCTGGGTCAAATGGTCTCAATTTCTGTTGGATCACAGGAGCATTGTAGGTATAACTATAATTCAGATTTCCCATTATTTATCAGACTACCATAGACCTGTAGATTGATGTCTTCTTTGGTCGAATGGAGTAATCTTTGATTTGGGACTAATGTGCAAGTCCAGAGAATTCCAAGTATTTACTAGTTTGGGGGAAATACCTTGCATTTCCTTAAGTTATAGTGAAGTCAGTGGAACTGAAAAGGTCAGCTCAAACTAAACTTTCTTTGGGAATTGTGTGTGTGTGTGTGTGTGTGTGTGTGTGTGTTTATCATTATTATTTTTATATATGTATACTTCTACCTTGTTCTAAAAATGACTTAAGGTATCTTTTGCTTGACAGAGTTTTCTGTTATTTTCTCCAAAGTGACTCACTTAGGTCTATTCATACATTTATTGAACACTGATATTCAGGTAGATATAAATACCCTGGGAAATATTCAATTCTTTGAAAAATAATTCCTGACATTAAAGAATTTATCATAGAAGTGACAAAAGGATATTTTTGTATCAAAAGTTTAAGAATATAATATGAGATAAATGTGAGATAAATAGTGTAGCATCATATATATTATAGAAGTTGAGCAAAGGAGAGATCTGTGAATATGAGTGGCTGAAGAAGTTAAGGAGGAAAGGTCTTGAACTGAATTGAGTATGTTAGGAAGAAATTTCCAGAAGGGAAATTCTGAGCCTAAGATCATATTTGGGAATTAATAACATTTGGATACTCTATTAATAAGGGTAAACTAGGCTTCTGAAACAGATACATTCTCTCTGTCTCTCATACACATACCTCTGAAGTCTAGAGCAAAGAGAGTTCTAGTCCCTTTGCCTGCTTTTCTCTCTACCATCTTTGACTCCTCCTTCTTCCTTACTCCCCTTGGGGAATTAATTATTGTGTAGATTCTTTCTTTCCAGGGTGTTATGAATCTTTTTGGCAATTTCCAAAAATGACTGCTATCTCAGGCACAGTTTAACTTTATTTCTCATGTAACAGTCCAACATGGATGGTTCTGTTTGTGCATGGTTTTCTTTTACATGGTGATTTGGGAATTCAGATTGTTCTGTGGGTCCATCATCCCCTAGATAAGGCAGAAAGGAACAGTGTAGAGAGTGTACCTGGTAATTGAAGGCTTGTCCCTAGAATGGTATTTTTCACTTCTGCTTATATTCCTTTGGCTAAGATCCAACAACATGGACATACCTAACAGCAAAGAGGGCTGTGGAATACAGTCTGTGTGCTCAGGAAGGAGAATATATGGATATTTGATGATCATCTAGTCTTCTCTTCCACAGGCAGACAATAAAGCTAACTTGGCTGATGTGAGGGATTAGTATAGAAAAACAATAAGAAATGAGACTAGAAATTTAGCATGGGGTCAGATTGTGGCAGACTTTGGCAGTCTGGGCTTGTTAACTTTGTTTTGTAATTGTTTGGAAATTATTCAAATTTTATGTATAGGGGACAAGTATGTCAAGAGTGGCATCTTACAAACATTAATCCAGTGTGTGGAATGAATTGGAAGAGAAAAAGTCTACTGCAGTAATAAAAGCTTATGTTGAAAGGGCAGTAGGAATGGAAATGGAGACATTGGTTTATAACCCACTAGAAAGCATAACATATGATTGATAGTTTGGAAGAGGAAGGATTTAAAGTGATGAGAGAATGAGTAGGATTTTCCTTTCTGCTGTAAACAGTCAAAGAATATTCAAAGGAGATATGTGCATGTGGTATATGCTAGACACCTATTGGTCCTTACTCACCTTAAAGATTTAGTTTTCAATTTTTTAAGTTGTTGGTGGACCTTTATTTTTTTCATTTATTTATATGTGGTGCTGAGAATTGAACCCAGTGCCTCACACATGCTAGGTAAATGCTCTACCATTGAGCCACAACCCCAGGCCCTAGTTTTCAATTTTTTATTAGACTACTTAAAGATTTCCTAGGGCACATTGTTGTAAAGGAAGATTTGTGGGCTTCCTTTCCAGAAATTCTGATTTAGAGGTCTGGGTTGGTGCCCAAGAATGTGTCTTTTTATAACCATGCTAAATGATTATGATGTAGGTGGTCTGTAAACTTTACTTTGAAAAACACTACCTTAAATATACCTACTTATAATAAGTTGATACTTGTTCTGTAGTAAGTGACTGAAAATGACTTATTTCTGTGGTAATTAATTATGCAGTCTGATATAAGATATCTGAATTTTGTCTTCAGGTCTGAGTAAAATGATCAGAACCATTTTTGACAATGTTCCTCCCATTGTTCCAACACTGCTAAGATATTCAGCTTTATTTTCTCTCTGTTCATTGCTCTGAAGTATTAGTATCAAGAATCAGAAGTATTTACCATCATGTCCTAAATTAGTACAACCGACTCCCCATACAGGGACAAATAAACAAGATATAAATTTCAGTATTGCACTTTTTGGTGAGCTGCATTAATATTATTAATATGGTGTCTGCATTTTGTGGAATTTGATACACATACTTCTCTGAATGTCTGAATTATGAGTGCTAATTCTTCTTTTTCCCACTATGTGTTATTTTCTCCTTCATTCTCCAAATGCAGTCTATTCTATAGAAAATATCCATAAAATTATTTATCCAACTTGTTTTTCTTCAGTACTGAGGATTGAAGCCAAGGCCTTTTTCATGCTATGGAAGTGTTCTACCATTGAGCTGTAAGATGTAAGGGGTGGGGGTGGGAGCCTCTGTATCCAATGTTTGTTTGTTTGTTTTCATTTTATTTTTTCTTTATTTTTTTTGGTGCATTATAATTATACTTAATGGTGGGATTTGTTGTAATGTATTTGTATATATACACTATATAACAATATAATTTGGCCAATATCATTACCCAGTGTTTCTCTTTTCCCTGCCCTTCTCCCACCCCATCTCCCTTTGATTTTCATGAGATTTACCACCCCCACCCCTTACATCTTTCTTTTCTGTCTTCTACATATGAGAGAAAACATATGACCCTTGACTTCCTGAGTTTGGCTTATTTTGCTTAACATGAAGTATCTCAAGTTCCAGCCATTTTCCTTCAAATAACATAATTTTATTTTTATGGCTAAATAAAACTCCATTGTGTGTGTGTGTGTATATATATATATCATATTCCTTTATGCATTCATATATTGATGAACATGTAGGCTGGTTCCATAATTTTGCTCTAATGAATTGTGCTGATATAAACATTGGTAAGCATGTATCACTATAGTGTGCTGACCTTAATTCTTTAGGATGAATACTGAGGAGTGGTATAGTTGGGTCATATGGAACCACCATTTCAAGTCTTTTTAGGAAATTTCATGCTGATATTCACAGTGGTTGTACTAATTTATAGTCCTGCCAAAAGTGTAAAGTGTTCATTTTTCTCTACATCCATTTTTCAGCATCTATTATTGTTTTGTATTCCTTTTTTTTTCTTTTTTCTTTTTGGTACTGGGGATTGAACCCAGGGACACTCAACCACTGAGCCATATCCCCAGCCCTTTTTGTATTTTATTTAGAGACAGGGTCTCACTAAATTGCTTAGGGCCCTGGTAATTTGCTGAAGCTGGCTTTGAACTTGCAATTCTCCCATGTCAGCCTTCTGAGCTGCTGGAATTACAGGTGTGCACCACCACAACTGGCTTGTTTTGTATTCTTTATGACTGCCATTCTAACTGGAGTGAGATGAACCTTCAGTGTAATTTTGATTTGCATTTCCCTAATTGCTAATGATGTTGAACATTTTTTCATACATTTGTTGGCCATTTGTATTTCTTCTTTTGAGATATGTCTATTTAGTTTTTTTTACCATTTATTAATTGAGTTTTTAAAAATATATACATATTTTTAGTTGTTAATGGACCTTTATTTTATTTATTTGTTTATATGCAGTGTTGAGAATCGAGAATCGAGAATCACACATTGGGCAAGTTCTCTGCTACTGAGCCACAACCCCAGCCCAAGGTGGGGAGTGTGTTTTTTGAGTTCTTTATATATTCTGGGTATGAATCCTCTGTCAGGAGTGTAGCTAGCAAACATTTACTCCCATTTCATGGGTTTTTCTTCATATTCTTAATTTTTTTTTGCTATGCAGAAACTTTTAAATTTGATCTCATCTCATTTATTAATTCTTGATATTTTCTGAGATTAGGAGTCCTTTTGAGAAAGTTGTTGCTTGTGCCCTACATTTTCATCTAGGAATTGCATAGTTTCTGGTTTAATTTCTAGGTTTTTGATCCATTTTGCGTTGACTTTTGTGTAAGTTGAGAGATAAGGATCTAGTCTCATTCTTCTTCATATGAATAACAAGTTTTTCTAGCACCATTGGTTAAAAAGGCTGTCTTTTTTCCAGTGTATGTTTTTGGCACCTTTGTCAAAGATCAGAAAACTGTATCTGTGTGGGTTTGTTACTTTATATTCTATTCTGTTCCATTGGTTATGTTTCTGTTTTTGTGCCAGAACCATACAGTTTTTGTTACCATAGCTCTATAGTATAATTTGAAGTCAGGTATTGTGATTCCTGGTATTGGCTTAGAATTGCTTTGAACATTCTGAGTCTTTCATTCTTCCAAATAAATTTTAGGATTATCTTTCTAGATTTTTGAAGAATGTCATTGGTATTTTGATGGGAATTGCATTGAATTTGAATATTGCTTTTGGTAATATAGCTATTTAAAAATTTTTTTCTTCTACATGTGGTTTACTAATTTCATTCATTCATTCATTCATTCATTCATTCATTCTTTATTTATTTGTTCTATTTAGGTTTACATGATAGCAGAGTGCAATTCATTGTTCACAGATGGAGCACAACTTTTCATTTCTCTGGTTGTATGTGATGTAGAATCACAACATACATGCAGTCATACATAAAGCTAGGGCAATGATGTCCATCATATTCCATCATCTTTACTGTCCCCCTGCCCCCTCCCCCTCCTATCCCTGTGAACAGAGTTCTTCCATTCTTCCCATGTCCTCCCACACATTATGGATCAGCATCCACTTATCAATGACTACATTTGGCATTTGGTTTACTGAGAATGGCTTACTTCACTTAGCATGATGTTCTCCAACTCCATCCATTTACCTGCAAATACCATAATTTTATTCTCTCTTATTGCTGAGTAATATTCCATTGTGTATATATATCACAGTTTCTTTATCCATTCATCTATCAAAGGGCATCTAGGTTGGTTCCACAGTTTAGCTATTGTGAATTGAGCTGCTATAAACATTGAAGTGGCTGCACCACTGTAGTTTGCTGTTTATAAGTCTTTGGGGTATAGACCAAGGAGTGGGATAGCTGGGTCAAATGGTGGTTCCATTCCAAGTTTTCTAAGGAATCTCCATACTGCTTTCCAGATTGGTTGTACCAATTTGCAGTCCTATCAGCAATGTATGAGTGTGCCTTTCCCCCCACAATCTCACCAACACTTATTGTTGTTTGTATTCTTGATAATTGCCATTCTGACTGGCGTGAGATGAAACCTTAGGGTAGTTTTGATTTGCATTTCTCTGATTGCTAGAGATGTTGAACGTTTTTTCATATATCTGTTGATGGATTGTGTATCTTCTTCTGTGAAGTTTGTGTTCAGCTCTTTGGCCCATTTATTGATTGGGTTGTTAGTTTTTTTGGTGTTAAGTTTTTTCAGTTCCTTATATATCCTGGAGATTAGTGCTCTATCAGATGTGTGTGTGGCAAAGATTTGTTCCCAGAATGTCGGCTCTCTGTTCACTTAATTGATTTTTTCTTTTGCTGAGAAGAAGCTTTTTAGTTTGAATCCATCCTATTTATTGATTCTCATTTTAAAATTTTTAATTAGGGGCTGGAGTTGTGGCTCAGTGGTAGAGCATTTGCCTAGCACATGTGAGGCACTGAGTTTGATTCTCAGCACTGCAAATAAATAAATGAATAAAATAAAGATTCATCAATGTTATTGTTTAAAATTATTTTAAAAATTATGCTTATGCATAAACATGGGAGGGCTTTCCATCTTCTTGTGTCTTCTTCAATTTATTTCTTCAGTGTTCTATAGTTTTCTTGTAGAGTTCTGTCATCTCCTTTGTTATGTTTATTCCTTTTTTTTTCTTTCTGAGGCTGTTGTGAATGGCATTGTTTTCCTTGTTTCTTTCTCAGAATATTCATTATTGGTGTATAGGAAAACTATTTGATTATTAGATGTTGATTTTCTAACCTGCTACTTTGCTGAATTTGTTTATTAGCTCTAGCAGTCTTCTGGTGGAGCTTTTTGGATCTTCTAGGTGTAGGATCATATCATCTGCAGTGATAAATTGACTTCTCCCTTTCCTACTTTTATCCCTTTTATTTGATTTTCCTGCTTAATTGCTCTGTCTAGAATTACTAGTACTATATTGAATAGGAGTGGTGAGACATCTTTGTCTTATTATGGATTTTATTTTATTTTATTTTTTGGTACTGGGAATTGAACTCGGGGGTACTCAACCACTGAGCCACATCCCCACCCTATTTTGTGTTTTTTGTAGAGACAGGGTCTCACTGAGTTGCTTAGTGCCTCGCAATTGTTGAGGCTGGCTTTGAATTCACGATTCTCCAGTCTCAGACTCCCAAAGTGCTGGGATTACAGGCATGCACCACTGGGCCTGGCTTTATTCTGGATTTTAAAGAATATGTTTGTAGTTTTTTTCCCATTCACTATGATGTTGGATTTGGGTTTGTCATATGTAGCCTTTATGATGTTGAAATAAGTTCCTTCTCTCCCTAGTTTCTTCAGTGCTTTTATCATGAATGGGTGCTGAATTTTGTCAAGGGCTCTCTCTGAATCTATTCAGTTGATTATGTGATTTTTGTCCTTAATTCTATTTATGTGGTGTATTATATTCATTGATTTGCATATATTAAACTATACTTGCAATCCTGGAATAAAATGAACTTGGTTATGAGGTATAATCTTGTGTTGATGAATACAACTTTCTAATATTTTATTAAGGATTTTTGCACCTAAGTTCATCAGAGATATTGGCCTATAGTTTTCTTTCCTTGAGTTGTCTTTATCTGGTTTCAGTATCAGGATGATATTGACTTCATAGAATGAATATTAAAGTATTTTACACCTTTATATTTCATGGAATAATTTGAAGAGCATCAGCATTAGTTATTTGAAGGTCTGGTAGAATTCAGCTGAGAATTTATCTGGTCCTGGACTTTTGTTTCTGGAAAGCTTTATATTATCGCTTCTGTATCATTGTTAGTTTATTAGTCTGTAGGTTTTCTGTGTCCTCTTGCTTCAATTTTGCCAGGTCATATATGTCTAGAAATAGATCCACTCTTCTAGATTTTCCAATTTATTGGAGTATAAGTTTTTAAAATAGTCCCTAATGATCTTACTGCTGCTAGAGACTAGTTATTATTTAAACTCTTTAGATTGTAATTTCTTGCTTACAAATAGGGGTATAAAAACATCTACTTGCTAAGACTATTGTAGAGACTAAAATAAATGAGAAAATATACGTAAAATATTTACTACAGTGCCTGTTATATATACTTTCATTAAATAGTAGAATTAGTTTTTGATTGTCAACGTTTATATTGGTGCTTAGAACATAATTGGTATTCAAAGAATATTTGGTAAATTAATGGCATATAGTTACAAGATTATGATATTTATAGGTAGAAGATCATTTGAAATCATCTAGTTCAACATATTCATTATATATGTCAGGAAAATTTCAAGCTTGGAGAGGTTTAGATGGCTCATTCAAGGTTATATATCTAATGATCTAATTAGGTACAAAATGTGACTGGAACGAATAGATGAAAAATCCATTGTTGCCTTTGTATATACATAATTTGTGGTTAGACTTAAATTTATATTTTAAATAGGCAGACTTAAATAAATTTTTGTTTATAAAAAATGATCCTTCCAAAACATTCCTATCTTAAACACTAAAACAACAAATAGTACACTACTATGTAAAGTAAAACTAAATGACTATGTTCTTGTTGGATTGATTCTTCCTAAATATCACAGCAGAGGCCACCATGTTTCCCAAATAGAATTCAGACATACAAGTTAGAATAGTTAAATTACAAACTGTTTGAGGGATTTAATCTTTAGGTAATAATGGTGGTCTGTTTTTTTGAGTGTAGGAAGTACCTTATACTTCAAGAGGATTAGCTTACATTTTATTTTTCCTAAAGTACAGAAATTATGGTCTTATATACTAAATCCTTATTTGTTAAATCTGGCAAAATTGTTACTGGTTATGATGGTGCACAACAGAAATCCTAGTGGCTCTAGAGACTGAGGCAGGAGATCTCAAGTTCAAAGCCAGCTTTAGCAACTTAGAAAGGCCCTAAGCAACTTAGCAAGACCTTGTCTCAAAATAAAAAATAAAAAGGGTCGGGGAAGTGGCTCTGTGGTTAAATACTCCTGTTATTAAAAAAAAAATTTGATGGCAAAACTGATTAGAAAGAGGCTGTATGGAATGGATTAATGATTTCATAGGTAGGACTTATTTGTGTGTTAGGTAGAGGTTTTATATATATATATATGTGTATATATATATATGTAAATATTATATATTTATATTTTTGGAAAACAAGTTAGATACTTGGTTAGGGAAGAGATAAAGAGTAGTGCTATGGTTGAAGAATTAGTTATGTTTCTAGCATTGGATGCTATTTTTTAGGGCCAAAAAAGTATCCTAAAATACATATAAAAATTCATGTCATGAACTGAATAATACTTGAGTTGGAAAAAAATGACAGGTGTCTAAGAATGAATTATCAGTGTTTTCCTCCTTATATGTAGACAGTACTTGCACTGTACTATCAGAGCACACACTTAGACATTTATGATTCTTTATTGATGAAGAATTTTGCCAATATACTCATATTCATTCATCTGCTTAACTATTGTGAACAATCCAGAGTGGTAAATCTCATAATTCATAGGATATCAGTTAGTAAACTCAGAATGGGTTAGCATGTTACATGAAAGTAGTAATAAGTTCAAAGTGTATACTAAAAACTTGAAAGCAACCACTGAAATAATACAACTAAGAATTTTAGCTAATAAGTCAACATAGGAGTAAAATAGAATCACAAGAATGTTCAATTTAAAGGAAATCTCGGAGGAGGAAAAAGGGAACGAATAACAGGACAAAAAACAGAGCAAGATGGAAACTTTAAACAGATTATGTCAATAATCTCATTAAGTGTAAATGGTTTAAATGCTATAATTTAAAGACAGCTTCTCAGAATGAATAAAAAGTAAGTTTCATCTATATGTTGCCAACAAGAAATCTATTTTAATAGTTTAAAAGTAAAAGTTTGGAAAAAATACTATGCTAACATGAGGCAGAAGAAAGTTGGAATAACTTTTTTAATATCAAGCAAATTATATTTGAAACAAAGAATGTCAAAAATGTACTCAAAACTATTGCTTTAAAGGGGGAGCATGTAGGTCTTCTCGATGAGTTGGGGTCCAGAGAGACAGAGAAAGAAGGGGTCTCCAGGGAAGATGATATGGGGTCTCTCTGGATGGTGGCAATCTGCGGAGTCACTCACCCAGACCCCGGGGTGTAGGTAAAAAATCTGCTCTGCCTGAGTGAGACGCAGAAACACCTGAAGCGAGAAGCAGAAAACACCGTTTATTCCAGAAAGTGCAGAAACTGAAATACACTCTTGGACCAATCAGGTCCAAAGGTTACAAACAAAGGGGTGCTCTCTGTCAAGAGCACAGTCTATTAGCATAGAATGGGGAAAGATGAAAAGGAGGGGTTGAAGTTATGGAGAGTGCTCCTACATATCCCCCTTTTTACTTTTATTTGAAATGTCAGTGGGGCCTGAATGGCCCATAAGCAAGCATGTTAGAGGGATCTGTGATAATCTCCTCATGGGAGAGAATCATTCTGCTGGATTTTCCAGACTCCTATATGCTGCATATGATAGAGGGGGGGTGCTAACAAAACTGTAATCTGGCTTCGGTTGCGCTCCTCTGAACGTCTTACCCATCATTGATTATCCATTCGTGCGCAAGAGAGGGGGGCAAACAAGGCTGTGCCTGGCTTAGGTTGTGCCCCTCTGAGTATTTTACCCGTCATTGGCTAGCCAGCCTGTATGCACGTGCCCCAAAATGAGCTCTCTCCCAATAGAAGGGATGATGGGGTTGAGAGAGGTTGGAAGGAAGGGGTTAGGATTGGCCAAAGCTGCAAAGCCTTGTGTTTCCAGCGAAGATGAGGTGGGCGAGCTTCTTACATGTTCTTGAGGGCTGCAGTCCATGTGGCAGGAATTTCTTGTGTTCCTGTGATTCTTTAACGATATGAACTGAGAGCTTGTTTATTTTGACAAAGAGAAGAACCAAAAGAAGGCTTAGAACCCTGAGCCCAATGATAACTCAATTGGATGGATCCAACAGAGCTGATAATTTACTCCACACTTTTTGAAGAGTAGAAGGGTCAAAGACAACATTATCTTTGGTTTAGGTACTCACAGAAGGGGCTTCTTATTTCAGGTGGGGCAGGTTGTCTTCTCTAGAAAGGCTTGGATGAATATTCCTGGCTGGGATCCAAAGGGGTTTAGACTCTGTGGGGGGAAAGACACAAGCATAGCCTCGCCCTTGTGTGAGCAGAGGGCCTGGGCCTTTCCATTGAAGGGTCAAGGGGTCTTTCCATCACACCAACGGAAGAGGGGTAGGGAAGGTAAATGGACCCCCATGTTGGATTGTTGCATTGAGGCCTTGTTTGTGAAAAGCGAGGTAGTCGAGGGTAAATAAAGCATCCAACAATCTCAAAGAAGGGTCCTTCTCAGTAGAATCAAATTTCTGAAGCATCTCTTTTAGAGTGTGATTGGTTCTCTCAATGATTGCTTCTCCCTGAGGGTTATAGGGAATCCCTTTGGTATGGGAAATTCCCCAGGAAGTTAAAAATTCCTTCAATCTGAGGGAGACATAGGCCAGGCCATTGTCTGTTTTGATTGACCATGGGACACCCATGAATAGCATTGCTTGCTTTAGAGCCTTGATCACATGGGTTGCTTTTTCACTTGCAAGGGCAGTAGCATATAATGAGCAGCATAGCCGTTGCTCCTTAAGGGGGTGATGGCTTTAGGTACAAACATTTGGCAGATAGTAGGGCTGTTTTTCATTCCTTGTGGCAAGACTTTCCATTGATATCCTCACAAGGGTTGGCATGATTAGGTTCCCAGACAGAAAAGGCAAAGTAAGGCCTGTCTGCCTCATGAAGAAGGATTGAAAAAAAGCAATCCCTGATGTCAATGATAGCAATGTAGTGATCTATCGAGATGGCTGAGGGGAAAGGAAGGCCACCTTGACATGTGCCCATTTTTTCCATTTTCTTGTTGATACGTCTAAGGTCCTGTAACAATCTCCATTTTCCTGATTTTTTTTTAATGACAAAAATGGGAGAATTATGAGGGCTAGTTGAAGGCTCAATATGACATAAAGCTAGTTGCTCATGGACAAGGTTCTTTAGTGCTGAAAGCTTAGGCTCAAGAATAGGCCACTGCTCCATCCAGCAGTGTGAGGTGTCCACCCAATTAAGGTAGATGAGATCTGACAGTGGGGCAGTGGCCATTAGAATTGGGGGTTCCTCCCAGAGAGGCTTACCTTGTCATGGACTAGTAACTTGTCATGAGGAGCCTTGTCATGTGTGGTAAGGACTACATCCATTTTTGAAAGTAAATCTCGTCCCCAAAGCATGTTGAGAACTTCAGCTATGAGAGGGTGTATACATCCGGAGTTGCCATCAGGATCCTTCCATGTCGCCTGTGAAGTTACTCTATGAGAGGGTGTGAATCCGCCAATGCCAAGAATGTTAGGCCCGCTAGTGAATTCCCAGGAAGAGAGCAAGGAGGCAGTTCCAGTGTCAATAATAGTAATATCAGCTCCAGTACCGATGAGACCTTTATTGGGTTTCCCATTGAGATAAATGGTCATGCTAGGTTTTGTGGGGTCCAATTGATCCTAGGGATAGGAGCCCTCTTGTTTAACAGGGCTGAGGGTTGCCCCTGTTGGAGTTTAAAGGATTAGACCCAATGGTACACCTTTTTGCAATGAGGGCATGGGGTGCGGGGCTTCCTTCATAACTCAGATGACTGATTAGAGGGACAGTTGTGGGCTATATGCCCAGGTTTGTTGCATCCCCAACAGATACGGGCTTGAGGGTGGCCCATGAAGGCTGAGGGAGTGTTGGAAGTCAAGTAGGACTTGAGGGCAGCTGAGAGGGCTGAAATTGAGTTAGGAGTAGAAACTTCCTTAGTGGCAGAAATCCATTTATTAAGTTCCTCATGTCTCACTGGGGCTATTGCCACTCTAGAAGTGGAATTAGCACCTTCCCAGGTGAGTTGCTGAATGAGGGCGTCCTGGCCTGGGCCATAATTTACTTTCTTTTCAACATCCTGGATGACACAAGCCAAGAAATCAGGAAACCATTCATGAGGACATTGAATAAGGTTTCTGAAAAGTTCCTGAGGAGTGGGAGGGCTCAAATTATGAAGGGCTTTAAGGGCACTGTCCTTGACTTGCTCAAAGTAAATAAGATTACCGACAAGTACCTGAGAGTGGGGGGACGTAAAGTCACCCCTGCCAGATAGCATATCCATGGAAAAATTAAGACCCTGTGTTATATTGTGATGAGCCCATTCTTCTACAAGTTCTAGGTAAGAAGAATTAATCACATTGGTTTTCTGTATTCAACAAAAGCATTTCCCTGATAAAGTGGATGATAAAATGGAAAAAAATCAGAGAAGGAAAAAAGAATACAGAAATGGACAGAATGAATGAAATTAAACAAGTTTTTAAACATTGTTTTAAAATTAAGGAACTGACTTCATGTTTCATCTCTGATATGTTAAGTAATCAAAAGTCATCAATGTTATCCTTATAGTAACAAAAGTGTCTGAAAATCAAATTACATTTCTTGAACCTAACAATATATTGCTAGAGCTGTAAACTGGTATATATAATCTTGAACAATGACTGCAGACAGAATATGGGCTAATTTGAGATTAAGGAAACTTTGGGTCCTGTAGACTTAGGGAAACCCTCACAGTTCCACAGTTTTCCTTCTAGATACCCTATCAGTTTCCCATTGAAGATTCCAGAAAGACCTCGTGTTTCTGATAGGATTAGGTTATGAATTAAAAACAGTCAATTAAGTACAAAGTTTCAAAGAAAAATATTGGGAATATTGCAGCCAGAGATGGGAGTAAGGGTGCCAGTGGTGGTGATACATGTTGATGAAACACTTGTGAAAGTTGTAGTCCTCAGACATAGACCCATTTAACGACTGGGTAAGATTATAAAAAACTCCTTTGTACCATATCTGACTTGCACAACAGCAAGGATCTGGTATTACAACCAATTACAGCTGAAAGAGTTGTAATGCACAGATTCTTTCTCCCTGAAGTAGTGTTTAAGGAAACTTAAACAGTGAGATAAAAAAAAAAAGTACAAGATGAAAACTTAAATCCTCTGTACCTTTAGCTGCAAGCAAGCATTAAACACCAGACAAGGCCTCACCAGATAAAATAGATACTCCTATCAATGACCTATTTACCTCATTTTTTTTATTATTCAATAAAACACGTCTGGCTTTCAACAAAAAATTACAAGACAGACCAGAAGACATGCTAAAATGTAGTCTGAAGATAAAAATCAGACTCAAATAGATCATACATGTTTGAATTGCCAAGTTAAAAAGTAATTATTATTACTAAAGTAATTATGAATAACACATTAAATATTCTAATGGGAAAAAAGTATACAGCATGCAAAAACTTATAAACTATGTTAGGAAAATGGAAACTTTGGGAATCAAAACAAAATTCTAGAAATCAAACATGCTGAAATAGGAAGAATGCCTTCTGATGTCATCAATTAAATTATGGCCAAGGAAAGAAACCATGATCTTGATGGTAAGTTAATTAAAAATTTCCCAAACAAAAATACAAAGGAAATAAAAGCAACCTAAGAACTGTGGGACAATATCAAAGAATAAAGCATGAATAATTAGAATACAAAAAGAAGAAAGGAAAACAGAGCAGAAAAAATATTTGAAGTAAAACTATCTGAAAATTTTTCAAAAACTAAGATGAGATAAAATGCACAGATTTTGAGAGAATATCAAGTAGAAGTACCAAATATAAATAGGTGAATAAATAAAGTAATCATCTCATCATCTAATCATCTCATATCCAAATTACAGAAAATTAAAACCAAGGAAAAAATTTTGAAAAAAGAAAGAAAAATAATTGCCTTCCTTATACAGCTATAGAGGAATGAGAATAAAAAGAAATTCATTGAATAGTACAATAACCAATTTTTACCTTCAGCTGATGTTCAGTACAGTCATTTTCTCCATTGTAGGCATATCCCTGAGCCAACATCTATGTGAATTCCACAATTTGAGTCTTTTTAAAATTCAAATTGCCAGCCTATGTCTTTTAATAGATGAGTTTAGACCTTTAACATTCAGAGTTATTACTGAAATATGACTTGTATTCTTGTTCATTTTAGTTTATTCTTGGTTTTTAACTGGACTTGGTTTCTCCTTTGATTGGCTCTTCCTTTAGTGTAGTTCCTCCCTTTGCCAATTTTCATTGTTGTTTTTCATTTCCTCCTTGTAGAATATTTTGCCAAGAACACTCTCTAGTGCAGGCTTTCTTGCTGTAAATTCTTTTATTTTTGTTTATCATGGAAGGTTTTTATTTCATCATCAAATCTGAAGCTTAATTTTGCTGGATATAAAATTCTTGGTTGACACACATTTTCTTTCAGAGCTTGGTATATGTTGTTCCAGGATCTCCTGGCTTTGAGGGTCTGGGTTGAGAAATCTGCTGAAATCCAAATTGGTTTCCCCCTGTATGTAATCTGCTCCTTCTCTCTTGCAGCTTTTAAATTCTATCCTTATTGTGTATGGTAGGCATTTTCATTATAATGTTGATGTGGATCTGTTGTAGTTTTGTACATTTGGTGTCCTGTAAGCCTCTTGTATTTGATTTTCCAATTCATTCTTCATGTTTGGGAAATTTTCTGATATTATTTCATTGAAGAGATTGTGCATTCCTTTGGTTTGTACCTCTGTGCCTTCCTCTATCCCAATAATTCTTAGATTTGGTCTTTTCATATTATCCCATAATTCTTGGATTTTCTGTTCATGGTTTCTTACCATCTTCATTGTGTGGTCAACTTTATTTTCAAGATTATATATTTTGACTCATTGTCTGAGGTTCTGTCTTCCAAGTTCTCTAGTCTGTTGGTGATGCTTTCTATTGAATTTTTTATTTGGTTTATTGTTTCCTTCATTTCAAGGATTTATGCTTAGTTCTTTTTCAAAGTCTCTATTTCTTTCTTGAAGTAATCTTTTGCTCCCTGTATTTGCTCTCTTATCTCTTTGTTGGAGTGATCAATGATTGCCTGTATTGCTCTCATATTATTCTGTTTCACAGATCATTTTAATTATGTATGTTCTGAACTCCTTCTCTGACATTTCATGAGAAGTGTTATATTTAACACTTATCATTGACAAATGGATTCTATTATTGTAGGATCTTGGTTTGTTTGGGGAATTTTCTTCTATTGTTTTTTCATTTTGTTCATTTGTCTTCCTCTCTAGCAGTGCCAATCTGAGGTATTACAGTTTCTACCCTATAATCTTGTAGTGTCCCTGTGAGTTACCAATACCTTGCCTCTGGTGTAACTGGGCCTGCAGGGTTCTTCTCTTGTTTTTTCATTTTGTTTATTTGTCTTCCTCTCTAGCAGTGCCAATCTCAGGTATTACAGTTTCTACCCTATAATCTTACAGTGTCCCTGTGAGTTACCAATACCTTGCCTCTTGTGTAACTGGGCCTGCAGGATCTTGGGAATTATCTTCCTGGTCCTGGCTGTTGACTCTAGATGGATGTAGGCAGGGACAGCCACCAGTTGGTAGATGGGGGGCTGCAGCACCGTTGGTCTCCCCCTCTGCACTGGGCTGAGGTCAATCTCCTCCTCTGTTCCTGGCTGGGGTTGGTATCCTCCTCTGTGTGTTGGCCAGGGTCAGTCTGCTCCACCTCCTCCTTTATATCTTTTTCACTTAATTAGAACTTCTTGTTGTTTACACAGATGTATTACAACTTTACCACGTAAGGACTTTCTTACCTAGAAACTTTGTTTTCCCTTTTATTAAATGTATTTTTATATTTAGAACCTTTTAATTTTTTTTAACCTATCTGTTGATCCTTCTTTTTGTTTATACTCTGAAATAACCCTTATGAAATTTCTGAATTAGACAAATTACTCCATTTTAATAAGATGAAATACTTTGTTATTTACAGTACTTTATTAAAACACAGTTGAAACTTTTGGACTTGTTGTATACCATATGGCATTTAAGGAGTTAAGAGTACTTGATGTTGTATTTAACACTTACCATTTTAACTTTGTAAATTAATCAAATGTCTGACAAACTCATTTATGATCAATCCCATTTATGTCAAATCCAATTTACTTATTTTTAAAAATCAAGATATCAGACAAGTGTATTAAACAGCATAGTCATTTCTTTCCTATTGAAGACAAATCCTAGAAACAATGGATATTAGACATTTTATAGATATTAACATTTTATTAACAACTATTTGATCACCTAGGAAAAAAACTTGTGAGTTAATAACTTGGAAGACATTTTTACTTTCTTTATTTTTTTACATAATTTAAATGGAACTCTTTTAATCACATGAACCAAAGTTATTTGGATATATTTTTAAATTTTAATTTATGAACTCATATGTCAGTTTTGGTACCAAACATGTAGACATGGCAATACATGTAGACTGACAATACACTGGTGTACCTACACAAAACAAACAGAGGCCTTGTAGCTTATTTTTTAAAAAAACTTAGATTGAGAGATAACCCTTGTAAATTGGCCTCTGAATGAAACAGTGTTTAAAAAAACCACCTTTATAGTTGGATAAAATAGGTCTGATCAGAAAAACATATTAACCTAGGTGCCCCAGATCAAAATCATGAACTTGAAAAATTTGTAGAATTTAAAAGCTTTCCTGGCCTCCATTCTGATGTAGTCTTGCTCATTAGAGGTGAAAAGAGTTAAGGGAATATAGACAAAGGCAGGTGCTCTATCCTTCCCTGAAGGAATTTCCAGAAGAGGCAGGAAAGGAGCCCACTTCCATTGGTCTCTTCAGGAGAGCCCCCTTAGGTTGGAGTCCTGTTCTAAACTAGTTTTTTTAATTTTTATTTTTGGTCTCTTGGATAGCAGTCACCAAATTTTAGTGTGGCATTTTGAAAAGCATCTTTCAGCTGGACTGTCATGGTTAAAAAACTTTTGGGTCAACTCCAATAGTTGGAAGTTATTCTGCAAACCCTTTAAGTTTTTGGAGTTTTCTGTGAATATCTGGGGCTGACTGAGGGACAAAAGCCAAATTTCCTAGACAAAATGATGCTTTTTATATATCTTAGAAATGGTAATACTATAAAACTCTCTAGTTCTTATCTGTCATCTATAGGAACTGATATTGTCTATTCTGCTGGCCATCTGGCCCAGTTCCTAAATGAGGGCAATCTCTAAAATGCTTTTTACCTTTAGCTTTTACTTTTGACATTGTTTTTTTTTAGTCCTATTGGCAGCTGTTTACATTTTAATGCAAGCTTTAGTGAGCACAGTTAAAAACCTTTTTAATCATTTTTTCCAGGTTGGTAATTAGGCCAGGTTTGGAATAGATTTCCCATGACAAGGCTAACAATTAAAACAATAGGCAGAAATAAAAGGAAGATGAGAGACCATAATTTAACAAGGCACTGAATGTGACTAAGTCTGAAGGAGTTGCTGATGGGTCTTGCTAGGGCAAACAGTTAAAAAAATATTAGAAACAAACTTAGATAGAGATTAACACAAACAAACAAAAACAATAACACACAATAAATAGGACAAGACAAAAACACAAGACAGATACTCTTTCCTGTATATAATCCCAGGCTCCAGACCATCATCTCGGTCCATTTACTGGATCTTTGCTGGGTCTTGACCAAGGCCTTGTCAGGTTCAAGGTCACTTGATACACCTTTGAGGCTTTACAATCAAGCACTTGAAACACTTCGAAACATTTACAATCAAGGGCTAGGGATATAGCTCAGACAGGCCCTGGGTTCAATCCCCAGCACCACACACACACACACACAAAAGATTTACAATTAAGAATTCAACACACCCCCAGAGGAGAGCCCCTGATACACTTCAAAAGATTTACAGCCAGGCACTCAGAACCTCTAAGGCTTTACAATCAAGTCAAATGGAGAGAACAAATGAGATACCTCCCAACACAATGTAGTTCCGTTTTCCTTCAAAGCCTCTAGATTTATAGACATAAGCCATATCAGAGCTTTCATGGGTGGGCTCAAATCCATCCTCATAGAAGGTCCAGACCCTTGCAAAGCAGAGAACTCCCACAGCTAGAGAGGGAGAGCGCCTCTCTCTGCTTCACAGAATCCAGGACTCCCATGCACCTGAGAGTCATAGCTGTGACTCCAGTGATCATCTTGCTGGGGCCTCCAAACCGTTATGGCGAGATCACAATAAATCACCAGGTTGATCTTAAAGCAGGAGATGCAAACTTTATTCACCAGTCAGTGGTCTGGATCCACCAGCTGGCAGGCCAAGGGGCAGGCTTCAAGCCTACACCCTTCAACCTCCTCCGAGGGTTTGAGTATACCTTTTATAGTCCAAAACCATATTAATCATAAGTGGTTATTGCTATGATTCAAAACCATGAACAAACATCATGAGATCTAAAATCATAAGCAGAAGGGAAAGTGGGTCAAAACTACCCCAGTTGAGTGCAAGTTAAAGAATGGTTCCTAATGTCTAGACAATCAATCTTTGACAAAATACATTGTCCAAGAAAAATGGGAACCAAAGAAAGAACGATTTTACGTTGTATAAAGATTGCCATTTTTGTGTTGCCAAACATGCTATGTTAAGCAACTATTGATGGATACAGAGGTGGAGTGTTTCCATGAGAGAAGCATTTCTTGCTTGATAGGGAGTCTCAGAGCAAAATGGAGTCTGTTTAGTCATTGCCCATATAGCCTGACAATTAGATTCAATAATATGTAAAATGGATAATTCAGCATGACAAAGTGGGTTTTTCTTTTAGGAATGCAAGGTTTGTTTAACATTAAATATCAATTAATACTCAGTAACATAAGCAAAAGCTGTATTTGTAGAGTAGTGAACTCCCAAAGTCCATTCCTCCACAAAAAACAGTGAAGAACTAGCAAAATGTGTCAAGATCAACTTTTCTTTTGTAACCCTAGAAGCTAATTGAAAACTTACAGCAACCAGGGAAGTAATTATACTACTATTACTACTAAATAGCTAAATCTCTGTAATAAAGCTTTGTGGCACTTTAACTTACACTAGTTTTCTTTTCTTTTTTTTGGTACTAGGGATTGAACTCAGGGGCATTCGACCACTGAGCCACATCCCCAGCCCTATTTTGTGTTTTATGTAGAGACAGGGTCTCCCTGAGTTGCTTAGCGCCTCGCTGTTGCTGAGGCTGGCTTTGAACTCACGATTCTCCTGTCTCAGCCTCCCTAAGTGCTGGGATTACAGGCTTGCGCCACCGTGCCCGGCTAACTAGTTTTCTCCTTACTCAATTTCCCATCTTGTTGGCAGGTTTGATTTTGGTACTAGGGATTGAACCAAAGAGTACTTAATCACTGAGCCATATCCCCAGCCCTTTTTAAATTTTTTATTTTGAGACAGGGTCTCACTAAGTTGCTTAGAGCCTTGCTGAGTTAGTCAGGCTGGCTTTGAACTTGTGCTTCTCCTGCCTCAGCCTCTAGAGCTGCTGGGATTATAGGCATGTGCTACCATGCTTGACTTGTTTATTTTTATTGATTGATTGATTGATTGATTGATTTTGATACTGGGGATTTGATACTGGGGCACAAGGGTGCTTTACCACTGAGCCACATCCACTGCCCTTTTTATTTAATTTGAGACAGAGTCTCACTAAACTGTGGAGGCTGGACTTGAACTTGTGATCCACCTGCCCCAGCCTCACAAGTCCCTGAGATTAGAGGCATGCACCACAGTGCCAGCTTGATGGCAGCTTTGAAGATAATAATTCATTTCCCAGTAATAGGTACCTAGTAACAGAGGGAGCATAATGGATCTTATTTTCAAAGAACTGTGGTTTTGCTTGTCAATGGCTCCATGAAATAATAAATTACAGTGGTTTCTCTTCTTTTGCCTGAGAGTTTTCTCATGAATGGCTATTCAGGGGATATTTGTTGAAAACATTTAGAAGCAGTTTTATTACTGCCACCTGGGGCAAGACCTAATAGTTGGAACAAACAAGGAAGCATCCAAAAAGCACCAGAAGACTGAGAAATAAAATGTTATGGGGAATAACAGCTGTATAAAGTTTCCACATATTCCTGGGAATCTAAAAGACCCAAGTTTATTCCTTGGATTGAGTGTATACTTGGAAAAAACTTTAGAAGATCCTAAGCTTTCTCCCTTGACTGACTTTGTCTCCACATAATCAGGAAGTGAGGGTGAGGGCAGAGTTTTAACGAGAATTGTTAAGTGAAGATATGTTCAACATATACAAAGTTTATTTTCAAAGGTGGGAGGTTTTGTTTATTTGCTTTTGTTCTTTAAACTTAAGGATACATATATTCAACCACTAGTTGACCACTAAGCTAATGGAACATAGACTTTAGTAGTTATACACAATAAAGAATAACAGACCTTCTAAAATTTGCTCAGAAAAGTCACTAAACAAATGGAAGTAACTATAGTAAGAAGCAACTTGTGAACCCAAGGGAGGTGGAAGAATCTGATTTCTAGAGTTGTCACATTGTAGTAGGGAAACCATTCAATTTCACTAAGTAAAGAAACAAAAAAGTATGGCCCATGCATAGGAATAAAAAAAATTAACAGAAATTATTCATAAGGAAGCCCAGATAGTGGATGTACTAGACAAAGACTTTAAATAGATTATTTAAAAGGTGCTCAGAGAGCTAAAGGAACCACTTACAAAGAACTAAAACTGTAAGAATGATAGCCTACCAAATAGTGAATATCAACAAAGATAAAGAAATTGTAAAAAAGAACCAAAAAGATTCTTGTGGTTGATAACTGAGATGAAAAATTCACCATTTGTGTTAAACACCAGATCTGATCTGGCGTAAGAAAGGTGAACCTTAAGATAGGTCAACTAAAGATTATTTAGTTTGAAGGCTAGAAAGAAAAAAGAATGGAGAAAATCAACAGAGACTAAAAAACCTGTGAAACCACCAGGCATACCAACAATACCAACATATGCATAATTGGAATCCTAGGAAGAAAGAAAGAAATGTGAAGAATATTTAGAGAAATAATGGTTGAAAACATCTCGAATTTGACAAGACAAAAATCTACACATCTAAGAAGCTCAAAAAATTTCAGACAGTAAGTTAAAAGGCACTGAAGCATATCAAAAATCAAGCTATTTAAAGATAAAAACAGAGAATCATGAAAGTAGGAAGAGCAAAGTGATTTATCATGTATAAGGGACACTCAATGAGATTAACAGCTGATATTTTTAAAGAACTCATGACAGGCAGAAGGCACTGGGATGACAAATTTAAAGTACAGTAACGAAAAACTGTTTTCCAAGAATTCCATATCTGGAAAAACTGTTCTTTAAAAGTTAAGGGGAAGCTTGGTGTAGAGGGGCATGCCTGTAATCCTAGTGACTAGGAAGGCTGAGGCAGAAGGATCACAAGTTCAAGGCCAGCTTCAGCAATTTAGCAAGACACTGTCTTAAGATAAAAAAAACTACTGAGCTGTAGTTCAGTGGTAGGGCGTCCTTGAGTTAAATCTTTGTACTACAAAGAAAAAAAATTTAGGGGGAGTTTAAAGCATTCTTACTAGTTCATCACTAGTAACATGCCCTATAAAAAATGATAAAAAGAGGCTTTCGGGCTAAAATGAAAGGATACTTGAATCCACACAAAGAAATAAAAAATACTTATGAAAATACTTTTTTTTTTGTTTCAAACTCATTTTTCTGAGTGATTTAAAAGATGCCAGCATAAATCAAATAATTATAAATCTATGTTGATGCATACATGATGTATAAGGCATAATTTCTGACAGTAACAACATAAAGAAAGAGGAATGAGACCATCTAGGAGCAAAGTTTCATATATTATTGAACTAAGTTGGTAGTAATTCAAACTAGATTGTTATAAATTAAGAAGTTAGTTATAAAACCAAGGGTAATTCTTAAGAAAGTAACTAAGATATATTTTATAAAATTAAAGGAGAAGGGAACAAAATAGTATGATAGAAAATATTTCACACAAAGGAGATTAGTAGTGGAGATAGAGGGAAAAAAGAAATAAGACACAAAAAACAAATAGCAAGATGACAAGTCCTTTATTGGCAGTTGCATTAACTATAACTGGAGTCAACTTTCCAATTTAAAATGAGGAATTTTCAGAATGGATAAAGCAAACCACATGATCCAACAACATATTGTCTACAAGAGACTCACTTTATTATTTATTTATTTATTTATTTATTTATTTTTCAGATTTCATAGCTTAATTGAGGTAAAATTTAAGTACAATAAAATACAGATATTTGAAGTATGCAATTTGACCAGTTTTGACATGTATGTAGGCAAATCAATCAATATAAAAATCATTTTCTGTATTTTAAAAAACTGAAATCATGCAGACTGTGTTTACTTCATATTTACATTAGAAATCAATTACCTTAAGATATATAGAACCCCACCTCACATGCAAACTCTTTAAAAATTAAATGGCACACTTAAAAATATCTCATAGGTGAAGAAATCATAACTAAAAAAAAGTGCTTTGAACTAAATGATAATAAAAGCTTAAACCATGAGAATATCTGGGAAAAAACTGTACTCAGATGAGCATTTATAACTTAAAGTATTTGTATCAGAAAGAAGGTAAATTAACAAATTATTTTCAACTGTAGGAGGAAGGACAAATAAGAGGAGCAGAAATATATGAAGTAGAGAAGCCAAACTACAGTTAAATTAGATAAAAGTCAACTAGTCTAATCAAGAAAAAAGAAGACAAAAATTAATATATTTTTTTTAATCTTTTTTTGTTGGTATTATCATTGATTTTATTAGTAGTTTAGTCTTATGTCTTCCACCTATACAACAGCTCTGTTCAAAGAATATTTTCAAAGATAAAAAATCTTTAAAACAGTAAATATGTCCATATATGTTAAAACTAAATAAACAAAAAATAAACCACTTGATTCCTGACCATCTTAAAATAGCAATAAGTGAAATAATCATTTTTCTTGGTTAAGTATTCATGTAGTATAATAACTTTCTTAATCTGTTTTTATTATAGGGTTAGTGGTGTTTTTCTAAAAATCGTAAACAAATCTTTGCCACACACACATCTGATAGAGCACTAATCTCCAGGATATATAAAGAACTCAAAAAACTTAACACCAAAAAAACTCACAACCCAATCAATAAATGGGCCAAAGAACTGAACACAAACTTCACAGAAGAAGATATACAATCCATCAACAGACATATGAAAAAATGTTCAACATCTCTAGCAATCAGAGAAATGCAAATCAAAACTACCCTAAGATTCCATCTCACGCCAGTCAGAATGGCAATTATCAAGAATACAAACAACAATAAGTGTTGGCGAGGTTGTGGGGAAAAAGGCACGCTCTTAC
>CM053399.1:41409790-41474704 GCA_028644305.1 Xerus rutilus
TAGCTAAATTGTGGAACCAACCTAGATGCCCTTCGATAGATGACTGGATAAAGAAACTGTGGTATATATACACAATGGAATATTACTCAGCAATAAGAGAGGATAAAATTATGGCATTTGCAGGTAAATGGATGGAGTTGGAGAATATCATGCTGAGTAAGCCAATCTCAGAAAACCAAATGCCGAATGTAGTCATTGATAAGTGGATGCTGATCCATAATGTGTGGGAGGACATGGGAACAATGGTGGATCTCTGTTCACAGGGGTGTAAGGGGGGAGGGGGCATGAGGACAGCAAGGGTGGTGGAATATGATGGACATCATAGCCCTAACTTTATGTATGACTGCATATATGTTGTGATTCTATACAACTTACAACTAGAGAATTGATATGTTATCCTCTATCTATGTACAATGAATCATTTACACTGTTAACATGTAAGCCTAAATAAAATGAAATAAAAAAATAAAATAAAATAAAAAAACAAAAAAAAAAAGAAAAGAAATCAAAACGAAGTGAGCTATCCTTGGCAATTTAGCAAGATCCAGTCTGAAAATTTAAAAAAATAAATAAAATGGGCTGGGGATTTAGCTTAGCACTAAAGTGCTCCTAGGTTCAATCCCCAGTACTGGGGGTGGGTGAGAGGAGAACTGAGGGTACATTTTATTTAGCAAAAATTAATATTAATGGAAAGGGAGCTATCAAAATAACCTACAGAAGCAAAATATATTAAGGTAATATTACAATTGTATGTCAACATATGTGATAAAGAGACTCACTTTAGATTAAAAATCATGATAAGTTAAAAATGAAAGGATGGAAAAATATATTTTATTTAAATAATAACTAAAAGAGAGGTGAGTGGTTACATAAATATATAGCAAAATAGACTTAAAAATTGTTACGAGAGGAAAAGACCATTATTCAATGATAATGATGAATGTAATCATGTTATATCAAGAAGTTACAAAAATTAAAGGCATATATGCTCCTAGTAGCAGTGTCAACTAACGAACTAAGAGAAATAAACTATTTAATAACAGTAGTTGGAAACTTTAATACCACACTTCCCATAATTAATTTAACAGCTAGATAGAAGATTGTTATCATTCAGATGAATAGAATAACTAGGTGGTAACTGTAGGCAGGTAGGGTGTGGCTGGAGGAGGTGGGTTCCTGGGGGCATGCTTTTTGGGGTATATATTTTGTCCTTATTGAATGAAGCTCTCTCTGTGCTTCCTGGTGCCATGTTCTGAGCAGCTTTCCTCCACTGTACCCTTCTGCCATAATGTTCTGCCATACCTTTGACCCAGAGCAATGGAGCTAGCTCACTGTGGACTGAGACCTCTGAAACTATGAGCCCCATAATAAATTTTTCCTTCTCTAAAATTGTTCTTGTCAAATCTCTTGGTTGAAGCAGTGAAAATGCTGACTAAAACACAGACACCATCTGTCTCCTGGAATCTCAGAATCAGTGTTCCTAGAATAAAACTGTTTTATGAGGTTTAGGATGAATATTCCCTCTACGCAAACCTTGTGTCTTGTGGAAGACCCTTTCCTTCCTCTGTCATCTCTCCTCTGTCTTCCCATCCCTAAAGTTTACAACCTTCAACCTTGTATCAGGAACCTCTCTTTCTGGTCATCATACACCTATGTAGGGAGGTGACTTGTTATTAGAAAAGATAATGGCTTGGATAGAATATCGGCTGATATGAACAAGGATCCTTCAGTATGGTCTTATGATCAGTTATTTGTCTCATAGTTTATCCATCAAATAGGTTCATCATGGTAAAATTGAAGAATGTTAATAATGAAGAAAAATAATATGATTAATTTTAGACTAACACAAACCTTCCTAGCAGCAATAATAAATGGTATAAGATAGTGAAACAGTATCTTTTTAAAAATATTGAGAGAAATAACTATCAACCTAGAATTTAATCTTTAATTTTATGCTATCACAAAAGATTGATGACAACACATAATACTTTTCAGAGACACAAATGCAAAGATCACTTGTCATCTATAAACAATAGAACTGTTTACAAAAGAGTGTACTCTTGGCAAGAAGAAAAGTGAGCTCAGAGTGAAGGTGTGTAATAAATCATGCAAAGGTACATGTTGTTGAAGGAAGCTAGATATGTTGAATTTATTTAGATATTTTCTAATATTTTATATTAGAACAATTTATGTATTGCATATTTTACACATATTTTATACATATTTTTATATTTCTATAACATTTTAATATATTATCTATATTTTTCTAATATTTATTATATGTTAAAATTTAAATAATATAAATTAATATTTATTATATGTTAACATTCAAGTATATTATATGTTAACATTTAAGCACTAAATAAATGGATATACTATCAATAGCTTCTAAATTAGCAGAGAGAAAAAGTGGGGATGGATATAGAAAGCATATAAATCTCAAGGAGGATAAAAAATAAAGGGATGGTAAAAAAAGAAAAATAGGATGATTTAAATAGTTAAAAACATGTGAGGGGGCTGGGGTTGTGGCTCAGTGCTAGAGCACTTGCCTCACATATGTGAGGCACTGGGTTCAATCTTCAGCACCACATAAAAATAAATAAACCAAATAATGGTATAGCATTCATCTATAACTAAAAATATTTTTTAAAAAAGCATGTGAGTGGGGCTGGGATTATGGCGCAGTGGTAGCGTGCTCGCCTAGCACACATGAGGCACTGGGTTCGATCCTCAGCACCACATAAAATAAAAAAATAAAGATATTCTGTCTACCTACAACTAAAAATATAAATAAATAAATATTTTTTAAAAAAAGCATGTGAGTAATCTCAATAAATGTAAATGGAATAGATACAACAAAATATATATCAACTGTTAATTACCTTCTCACCTTCCTGTAGTCACCTTTGGGCCAATACTTCCCTTCCCTGTGGACTTGAAGCCTACGTTTCTTACTTTGCCAAAGGCATGTAGGGGAACGTATCTCTTGCCACATCTGAGCAGAAGCTTTAAACATGTGTGACTTATCTTGACCTCTTATGCTTTTGTTGTCTGTTATGAAAACACCATGCAGGTTCCAGATGAAGCTGCTCATTCAGCCTGGAAGCCAGAACATGAAGACATGTAGGGAAGATTAGTACATGCTCTAAAGTCTAAAGCTGAGCCCAACAGAGCTCAGCAGAGTCATAGCTAACACAACAAAACTGTGAGCCAAAACAAACAAACAAACAAACAAGCCATTAAGTTTCAAGTTACTTTCTCAAAAAGTCAGCTTTATTGCAACATTTATATACAAATTATATTTAGTTACTTAGCGCTACTGTAAGTACTATAAACTATATGGCTTAATACAACAGAAATTCTTTGTCTCACAGTTCTGGTGGCCAGATGTCTGAAATTTACATGTTAGCTGGGTCAGTGTTCACCTGAGAACTATAGAAAAATTCTTCCTTGCCTCTTCCTAGCTTCTGCTAGTTTACTAGAAATCTTTAGCATTCCCTGGTTTGCAGTGGTGTAACTCTAGTCTCCACCTTTGTTGTCACGTGACATTTTCTTTTTTTAAAAATCTTTTAGTTGTTGATTGACCTTTATTCATTTGTTTATATGCGGTGCTGAGGATCGAACCCAGTGCCTCCCACATGCGAGGCAAGCGCACAACCACTGAGCCCCAATCCCAGCCCACATGACATTTTCTTTAAGTGTTGCCAGCTTCATATTTTCTTATGTTTTCATATCTTCCGAAATTAGGGACCTATCCAACTCTACTATGATGTTATTTTAACTAATTCCATAGGCTAATTCTCCAGTGACCCTATTTTTTCATAAGATCACTCTGATTTATTGGGAGTTATAACTTCAGCATGTCTTTCTGGTAGAGGAACAATTCAACCCATAACACTAGTAAGTAAATTGGAATCTAGAAGTTGTATGTTCCTGTAATAGAAAACTAAAATATGTGGCATTGCCTTTGAATACAAGCTGCAGGTGGTGAAAATCTATTCTTGGAACCTGTGAACATGATCATGTCTTACAACAGTGAACCACTGGGTAAAATATTACTTGTGAATTACTACTTGCCATAACTTAGAAGGCAGAAAATGTCCCAAATGAGCTTGCATTTTGTGCAGAGATTTGTGACAATATGTTGCCATCTTGAATTGGTTGTTATTAGCTGCATTCAATAAAATACCAGGGGAAAATGGCATACTTGGAAGGAGGAATGAAAGGAAAACAATCCAGAGAATCTATGATTGCAAGACTGACAAATGGAACTTTTTCTCATCTCTGACCAATTAAATTCAGTATTTTTTGATATATGAACGGGGAATGTAATTCCTTACCCAATTGATTTTATTGTAGACAATGTGACATAATTTCACCAATGTAATGAGAACAGGCATACTGTGAACCAAGGTAGTAAAACTTTGTAAACATATCAAAGAAATAAACAAGTTTTATCTATAGATATTATAGATGTCTATATCCAACAAACAAAAAGACCATTATCTTTTCTTTTCTTTTTTTTTTTTTTTTGGTACTGGGGATTGAACTAAGGGGCACTTGACCACTGAGCTACATCCCCAGCTCTATTTTGTATCATATTTAGAGACAGGGTCTCACTGAGTGCTTAGCTCCTCACTTTTGCTGAAGCTGGCTTTGAACTCACAATCCTTCTGCCTCAGCCTCCTAAGCCACTGGGATTATAGGCATGCCCCACTGTACCAGCTTGTTTTCTTTTTTTGTATTGGAAATCGAACCTAGGCTCTCATGCATGCTAGGTAAGTGCTCTACTTACTGAGCAAATCACCAGCCTCCTATGTATTCTTTTTAAGTACGTGTAGAGTTGTTGTGATAGTTGATGACAAAATATTACAGAAATTTCAGAGAATCAACATTATATAGAGAATTAACAGTGTAATTAACTTATTAATCAATAGTAGGGTAAAAAAACCCTCAAGACACCTTTGAAAAAATTAATGCACTTTCCCATAATTCGTAAGATAAAGATGAAATTCCAAAAGAATTGTAAATATGAACATCAGTGAAAATACATGTGACAGAGACTACTGCACAATCTCTCCTTTTATTGTAACAGGGGTATACCAGGGTTTCTTCACCAGGGATTGACTTTTTAGCCCACTTTGTTGTTAAGGGTGGCCGTATCACTGTAGAGTCACATCAGAAGAATGCGACTATAAGTGATACTCTTGTTTCTAGGCCTGGTCTATAAAACTTTACACACATCTTTCTGCACACTCTTTAATTTTCTTTGTTTGTAGGACTGATGGTAACTAAAGTGACCTTGAAAGACATATATTGAAGATGACAGAGCTACTATGGACTTAGGACATAGAAGTATCTGTGAACTTGGAATACCTACTCTACTTCTTAGGTAAGAAGTAAATGAAGTATTGTGTTAGTCAGTTTTTCATTTCTCTGACCCAAATAGTTGACATAAACAACTTAAAGGGGGAAAGATTTATTTTGAATCATGATTTCAGAGGTTTTGGTCCATGGCTGACTGGGTCCGTTGTTTTGGGCCCGAAGCAAGGAAGAACATCATGACAGGAAGGCTACTCAGCTCATGGCAGCTGGAAAGCAGAGAGGGGATGAGGCTAGGGATAAGAAATATCCTTTCAGGACACACCCCCAGTGACCTTTTGTCTCCATCCATGCCCCACCACCTATAGTTTCTACCATCTCCCAGTAGTCCATTCAACTATCAGTGGATTAATCCACTGATGTTCCTCATGATCCAATCATTTCCCTAAAGCCGTACCTCAGAATATTGCTGCATTAGGGACCAAGGCTTCAACACATGAACCTTTGGGGAACATTACATATCGAAACCATAACAAATTATCTTATTTAATACATTGTGTCTTGAGTTCTCTTTGTTATAGTAGTTCCTTCATTTGCTCTAATCCATATCCAGTATTTCTGGGATCAAGCTAATGTACTTTTTATGGGGGAGGAGTAAATTTATGGTTTAATACATTTATTTAAAAATATTGAAAATAAATAAGTGGCTAAATAATCTGAAATAAGAATAATAGAGTAAGTCTAATAAAATAACTAGGAAAGAAAAAATAATAAAAATTATGAATGAATGAAAGTAAGGAAAGAAACAACAGATATCAAGAAAGCAAGAACTTTTCCTTTGGTAAAACATAGATCAATTCTAGAAAGTATAATCAACAGAAAGAATAAAGACACACTAAATATTAAAAAAGGAAAATGGGACATTATGAGAGATAAAATAGCAACTTTTAATATCACTAGGGATAATTAAAACTAATTTGAAAAGTTAGATGAAATAGGAAATTTCTAGGAAAATGAAAGTGAACAAGTTATTGAAAAAGAAAAAGAAAATATAGTGAATCATTAACATGAAGCTAATTGATTTGATTAAAAATTAAAATCCAATAAACCAAATTCAAATAATATCACAAATTAAGTTCCAAGCTCAGATAGTTCTGTAAATGAGAAAAATATAATTTCTATCACCAAATTTATCAGTATTTCTTTAGATAGTTTTATTTCCCTATTCATTCTTTCCCCTCTTTCTGAGACTCCAACTCTTAAACTGCATCTTTTGATATTGTCAAACAAATTTGTGAGGCATTAGGTTTTTCTCTCCAATTTTTCTTCTCTTTTTTTCAGATCAGATAATTTTAATTATCTATCTTTAAATTCACAAACTCTTTCCTCTATTGTCTGTACTCTAGTAATTCCATACAGTGAATTTTATTTCATATTTTAATGTTTACCTCCTAAAATTTTTTATTCTTTTTAATGTTTTCTATTTTTCTGTAGATTTCCTTATTTTTCTTCTTTATGAATATATTTTTCCTTATTTCACTTGGCATATTTATAATAAATACCTTAAAGTTCTGTCTGATAATTTCAGCATCTGGTTCTTTTTGGGATTAGCCTTTGTTGATCATCTTTTTTCTTAAAAATGGATTGCATTTTCCTGATTCTTCATGTCAAGTAATTATATATTGAATCTTGATCATTGTGATATGTCATACAGCCTCTGCATTCTATTATAGTCCTCCAAATAAAGGCTGATGTTTTACCTTTATCAGGCAGTTAACTTGGTTAGATTCAATCTGAAAACTCTTCCTTGCCTGTGATTGTCAACAATAGGTCACGTCTCACTTTAGACTGATTTCAGTTTGCCCCATATAGGTCAGAGATTTAGAAAATGGTTATATATAGAATTGGGAGTTTCTGTTCCTTACCTCTGTTTTTTAGGATTTCCCCCTTCTCTCTGGTGGCTCTGGTTACCTTGGATCCTTCTCCTGTTTCTTCCATCTAGAAAGAAACTGGACTTTCTGTTGGAGTTGTCTCATGCTGCTCTAAGACTGTGGCTGCCCTCAAGACAAAGCCATACAAAATGGGAAACTCACCCTATGTCAGTAACTTTGTTCAGGTTTCAACTGTATCTTCTTTTGTTTATTTTCCAAAACTCTCAATTGTTTTTTGCATTTTATCCAAATGTATTGTTCTCTGTGATGGAGTTAGCTTGTAAGTAGCTAGGGTAAGCTTTAAGTTGTTAGGGTTCTCCAGGGAAACAGAACTAATGTAATATATGAAGGGACAATATAATTTATGAGAGGCTTTATTAAATTGGATCATATGCCCACAGAGGATGAAAAGTTCCATGATGTCCATCTGCAAGCTGGTAGTATTGCTTGGTCTAAGAAGATGGAAGGCTCAGAATTAGGAAGGCTGGTTATGCAGATTCTTATTCAAGGTCAAAAGTCTAAGGACCCCACAGGCCTGCTATACAAGTCCCAGGGTCCAAAGGCTGAAGAAACTGGATTCTGATATCCAAAGAAACAGCTGCTGAAAATGTATCCACTCTGGAAGGAAGAGCCAGAGAGTGTTTTCTCCTTCTTTCATTTTTCTGTTCTGTCCAGCCCCAGATAATTGGATGGTACCTGCCTACATTCAGAGTGGGTCTTCCTTACTTAGTTTGCAGGCCCGCATGCAAGTCTTCTCTGGAAAAACCCTCACAGATTCACCAAGAACTAATGGTTTTCCAATTTTTTAAGCATCCTTTTGTCCAGTCAAGTTGATACTCCAAACTGACTATCACAGGTGTTTACTTATCTGTACTAGAAGTAGCATTAATTCTGATATTAAAAAGTTTTAGAGACTAAAAAAAAAAAGAATAGAAAATCTATGTAGTATAATCTTTCCAGCAAAATGAACAAGACAGTACTAGGAAGCAAATCTACACTCAGTATCGCTTATGCACCTAAGTGCATAAAACCTCTACATTGAGAGACCCTTACAAAATGTTTGCTAAGAGAACTTTAAAATAACTAGACTAATTAGAAAGACAAGCTGTGTTCATGGATTGGAAGACTCAGTGCTGTTAAATGTCAAGTTCTCCAGGATTTAATTATGGATTGAATGAAATTTCAGTAAAAATCTTATCAGACTTTTTTGGGATAGAAGTTGACAAGCTGCTTCTAAAATTTATTTGCAACTGAAAATGTTCTAAAATCACCAAATGAAAGCACCGTAAAAAAGAACAACATTGGAAGACTTATACTTTCTGACTTTGAAACAGTGTCATACTGTGGTAATCAAGATATCAACTACCTATATTGTATATGGAAAGGTAGCTGGAACAGAATAGAGAATCTAGAAATATATTCACTTTCAGAGTGCCTAAACAATTCTAAAGAGAAAAATACTCTTAAAAAAAACTATCAGGATTGATATCTGAATTGGCTATCTATATGGAAAAAATTAACTTTACCCATTGAAAGTAAAACACTTGTTTCTGCTACTTATTTTACTACTTCAAATACTAAACTTCGTCATCAAATGTGTAAGTTTTCTTCTCAATTCAAGCATTTCCCACTTCTCTGTAGATATTAGCTGGATATCCTACCATTTAACTCAGTTTTGACATGATTTATTTGGGGATAGTATCAGATTCCACTGGGTAAGGATTCAATCCACAGAACTGCTCCAACTTGAGATGCCAATTATAAGTCCAGGTTGTAACCTGTGCTTCTGACCAACTGGCTATAACTCAGAGGTTCCCGTGACCTCTTCCTTGTGTTTGCCAGTTTGTTAGAATGTCTCACAAAACCCAGGAAAACAGTTTAATTACTAGATTACTAGTTTGTTATAAAATGATACAACTTGGAAATAGCCAGATACAAGTATCTGGCTATTTCCAACATACTCAGGTATGTTGGAAGAGGTATGAGAGCTTCCGTGTCCTCTCCAGAGAGCTGTTCTCACAGTACTTCCATGTATTTATTAACCTGAAAACTGTACACATCCTGTCTCTTAAGGATTTTTATAGAGGCTCCATCACATAGACATGGTCGATTATTAATTCAATCTCAGCTCCTCTCTTGTTCCTGGAAGATGAGGGGTGGGAGTTCCAAGCTTCTAATCATGGCTTGATTTCTCTGACCAGCTCCATCCAGGAAACCCACTAAGTCACCTCATTAGAACAAAAGATGCTTTTGTCACCTAGGAAATTCCAAGGGATTTAGGAACTAATCTAATAGTCAAAGACCAAATATTAGAACAAAAAGAAACTCTAAGCACCACTATCATTTAGGAAATTATAATAAGAGTTTTAGGGGCTTGGTGTCAGGAACTGGAGACAGGGATCAATATTGTATTTATTATTATTTCACACATATATTTCACACATATACATAAATTAAGATGCTCATGGGCTTACATGTAAAAGCAGAAACTATAAAACATCTAGATGAAAACATAGGATACCTTTGCAACATTGCAACATCAATAAAAATAATGAAAAAAATTTAGATAGGACCCAGAAAACACTAGAAAGGAAAAATTAATCATAGGGAATTCTTAAAAACTTCTACTCATCAAAAAAACATTAAGAGAATGAATTGGGGGGCGGGTCATAGCCATGGAGAAAATATTAGCAAAAACATATCTGATAAAGTACTTGTATTCAGAATACATAAGCTGTTTCTTCAATTCAATGAAATTAGACAAACAACCTTCTTTCTACAAAAAAAAGATCAAACAACTTGAATAGATATCTTGCAAAGGATTATACACAAATGGCCAATAAATACACACAAGAATTGTTCAACATCATTAGTCATCTGAAGATTTCAAACTAAAATCATAACACATTCTCTAGAATTGCTAATCTTAAAACAACAACAAAACAACCAAATAAATCTGACAATACCGAATATTGGTAAGGAAACGATAACAATAAAAATTCTCAGGCATTGCTAAGTAGGAATATGAAATGATATGGCCATTTTGGAAATTGTGTTGGCAAGTCTTATAAAATTAAACACAGGCCAACCAAAATCCAGCAATTGTACACTTAGAGTTTTACCCAAGGAATATAGAAACACATGTTCAGAAAAGCATTTCTACAAAAATGTTAATTGCAGCTTTATTCCTACTATCCAAAACTGGAAACAAAATATTCATCAGTGGAGGCTGGATAGTCATAAATACATAGAATGGAATACTACTCAATAATAAAAATGCATCTTTTACTGAAATGTACAACAATATGGATGAATTTCAAAAACATTTGGTAAAGTAAACCAAACTAGATGCAAGAGCACATACTCTATGCATTTATATGAAGGATAAAATGGAAGCTGGGCGCGGCAGCACACGCCTGTAATCCCAGCACTTTGGGAGGCTGAGACGGGAGAATTGTGAGTTGAAAGCCAGCCTCAGCAATGCAACTCAGTGAGACCCTGTGTCTAAATAAAACACAAAATAGGGCTGGGGATGTGGCTCAGTGGTCAAGTACCCCTAAGTTCAATCCCTGGTACAAAAAAAAGAAAAAGAAATGACATGTACTTGTAGTATACTACTTGACTCTTCTCTGAAGCTATTTATTTTGTGTAATAATGGAAATATTGACTTGATTTAGCTAAAAGTTGTTACATCATTATACTGGGATGAGGGGCATATATGAGAGAATAGAATTAAGTACTCAACCTGCCAAGATAAGAAGGCAATAGACATGATTAAACCAAAAACTCAGCATATGTATAAAAACTTAAAATATACTCAAAAGCACATTATGTAGAAATATGGAGATAAATATCAAAAGAAACAAATGGCTTGACAGTGATTGCCTTTGGGTCATACAAATAAAATGGCGAAGTGTGTGGCAAAGGCCCATTGTCTTATGAGCTTTTTGGTAAAACAAAACAAAACAAAACAAAAAATGAACAAACAAAAACCCCCCAAAACAAAAATACCTTTTTAAGACATGTTTGCAATCATTAGTTTAAGAAAAAGAAAATAAAAAGCAAAGTATTTACAAGGTGACCTAGTAAAGCTCCTTTCATTAATAAGTGCAAATATGTTTATTTCTAAGACCTAAAAGAAATCAGGTTCTGGGCGAAAAAAAAAAAAAAGAATTGTCAGATAATTTCACATTAAGACTAAAAGAAACTTCAAGATTCCTATATCTCTTTCTGATTGAATTTCATGGGAATCTTCGTGTTAGGGATTCTTGGGATGTCTACTGTAAGGAAATGCTTTTCTTTTCTCAACAGTAAATGAAGAAGCATTAGTGAGGAAGTGGGAGTGATATAGATATAGAGTTATTAATAGATGTGTTACAGGTCACTGCAAATGGTCACCTTAAACAATTCTGCAGTTGAATGATCTGTATGAATTATTTCAAAAGCTTATTTATTAAACTATATTCTGGTCTCTTGTTTAGGACAGCATCTACTTATACATAGTATAAAACTATAATTATTAAGACAATCTAAGACTCTATCTTTATGTACACAACCTTAGTTTCAGGAAAGTTGAGATATTGTTCCCACTATTTCTAGGTTGTATTTGCTTCCTGTGACACTTGAATGACCATTCCTTTAAATATATCTGATGCATCTTCCAATGCATCTATTGGAATGACTTGTGATGATTGTAAACTCATGGAATTCATAGACCATGACTCTTTTTCTTACTCTTCTTAGATTCTAGCACCCATACTTTACACATTTTGATGTGGCTCAGATAAATTGTTCTTAATTCTCTCATTTTATGTTTTTTTGGGGTTAATTGAAGGCATCACAAAATAATTATAACTAATACACAAATACTTGTATAATAGTAGAGCAATAGAATATTAGCTGTTGTATGCATAAATCTACTTGTGAAACACTTCACGTGCTCCTTCTCAAATGATAAAAAATAAATAGTATTTCTAATAATTATGCAGAAGAAATTTGTGAAACAGTAGGAAATACATAAAGTATAGGACTAATTCCATAAAATAGTGATAGTTGGTAGCCAAAGTAGCTAAAATAAAATTATGGCAAAACAGTAACAACTACAATAAAACCAACAACAAAACAAAATGAACTAAAAGAAAAAAAAAAAAAAGAGCAGGCCCAGGTATGTATTCTCTCAGGTTAGATAGATATGACCCTATTCTAAGAGAGATGGATTGGTACTTCATTTTTCTATTCCTGTATTTTAAAATTTCAAAATTGGTGCAGAGGTTGTAGCTCAGCGGTAGAGTTCTTCCCTAGCATGTGTGAGGTGCTGGGTTCGATCCTCAGCACCATATAAAGATAAATAAATAAAATAAAGACAACTACAAAAAATATTTTAAAAATCTCAAAATTGCTGTAACTATTGGTCAAAAGACTAAAAAAAGTAAAAGTAAAATGATTATAGCTTATTACCTACTTCACATATACATATTAAATATGATTACTTGATATATTTTTTTTGTACCCAGGATTGAACTCAGGAGTATGTGACCACTGAGCCACTTCCGCAGCCCTATTTTGTGTTTTATTTAGACACAGGGTCTCACTGAGTTGCTTAGTGCCTCGCCATTGCTGAGGCTGGCTTTGAACTCATGATTCTCTTGTCTCAGCCTCCCAAAGTGCTGGGATTACAGGTGTGTGCCACCTCACCCAGCTTTGATTTTGATCAAAACCTTGACTATCTATTGTACTTAAATGAGTTTTCTAGGGATATGATTTCAGTGTGTTTTGCTTCCTGCCACCTTGGAAGTTCTTTTAATTTTCTCTATCATCATGTCCAGTTAGATAATGTGTATTCATAAGAAAATGCCAGTGATAAAATTAAGTGTCATTGATTTTGCAAATTTTTTATAAACATAAATGGATAAAATATTATTCTGAAAATATTTTTTAAAGAGAATGGAAAAAAATTGGAATCCTATTTATTTAAAATATATGAAGTTTTGCATTACTACTGACTTTGAAAACCAAGCTGGATATGGTGGTGCACACCCATAATCCCAGTAGCTTGGGAGAATGACACAGGAGAATTGCAAGTTCAAAGCCAGCCTCAGCAACTTGGAAAGGCCCTAAGCAACTTAGTAAGACCCTGTGTCAAAATAAAAAATAAAAAAAGGATTGGGGATGTGGCTTGGTGGTTAAGTGCCCCTGCCCCTGGGTTCAATCCCTAGTACCAATAAATAAGTAAATAAAATAGAGGAAAAAGTAGGCTCAAATCTTCATCATGTAAGATTAGGCCCTGACATCCTTAACAAGACTCCTAAAGCTCAAGAAATAAAATCAAGAATCAATAAATGGGATGGATTCAAACTAAAAAGCTGCTTCTTAGCAAAAGAAACACTCAATGAGGTGAAGAGAGAGCTTATCTTTGGGAGCAAATTTTTGCCACACACACGTCAGGTAGAACACTGATCTCCAGGACTTACAAAGAACTCAAAAAACTTAACACCAAAAAAAAAAAAAAAAAAAAAAACCAACAAAACACAACACAATCAATCAATGGGCTAAGGAGCTGAACTGACATTTCTCAGAAGAAGATATACAATCGATCAACAAATATATGAAAAAGTGTTCAACGTCTCTAGCAATTAGAGAAATGCAAATCAAAACTACCCTAAGGTTTCATCTCATGCCAGTCAGAATGGCAATTATCAAGAATACAAACAACAATAAGTGTTGGTGAGATTGTGGGGGGAAAGGCACACTCATACATTGCTGGTGGGACTGCAAATTGGTGCAACCAATCTGGAAAGCAGTATAGAGATTCCTTAGAAAACTTGGAATGGAACCACCATTTGACCCAGCTATCCCACTCCTTGGTCTATACCCCAAAGACTTAAAAACAGCATACTACAGTGCTGCAGCTACTTCAATGTTTATAGCAGCTCAATTCACAATAGCTGAAGTGTGAAACCAACCTAGATGCCCTTCGATAGATGAGTGGATAAAGAAACTGTGATATATATATATACAATGGAATATTACTCAGCAATAAGAGAGGATAAAATTATGGCATTTGCAGGTAAATGGATGGAGTTGGAGAATATCATACTAAATGAAGTAAACCAATCCCAAAAAACCAAAGGCTGAATGTTCTCTCTGCTAAGTGGTGCTGATCCATACTGGGAGGAGAGGCAAGGGAAGAAATGAGGAAATTTAATTGGGCAAAGGGGAGGGATGGGGGCATGGGGTCAAGAAAGATGGTGGAATAAGATGGGCATCAGTACCTTAGGTACATGTATGACTGCACATATGGTGCAACTCTACATTGTGTACAACCAGAGAAATGAAATGTTGTACTCCATTTGTGTACAATAAATCAAAATGCATTCTGCTGTCATGTATACCTAATTAGAATGAATGAATAAATAAATAAAGAAGAAAGAAAGAAAAGAAAAAGTAGTTTTATAAAATTCTCCCTGTTGTATATTAAACATGCGCTGTAAAGGCAGGCAGAGTAATAGAAATCTGTTGGTGACCTCAACAGTCTTTTAGCTAACAATATAGTACCAAGGACCAAAATATTGCTGGTACAAAAGAGTTTCCTTGTTCCCTGTTTTTAAGTATAATGGTCTTAATATAAATTACAATATTTGTGTAAATAATCAACTTACATTTTAAAATCTCTTTTAAGTGAATGACATTAAATACATGAATGTATTTCACACTTCATTTGCAAAATAATTGAAACTTCAAAGTGAAATACATTCAATTTCAATAATAATATGCACAAAAATAAATGCTTATGGATTAGTGAATATTTAATAAGATTGTAAGGACTAATTATTATCTTCTGTTGCATTTTTCTTATTAAACAAAAATTTAATTTTTTGTGTGGTATTTGGTATTGAACCCAGTGCCTTGTGTATGCAAGGCAAGCACTCTACCAACTGAGCTATATCCCCAGCCCACAGAAATTAATTTTAAAATGTAAATGTTTTAGTATCTTCAAGAAGTTTTCCTAATTTGATATTTTTGCTGTTTGTTAATCCAGGTACTGTTACCTATTGTACTTCTTGCATTTTCTTCTCTGTTTCAAAAATATCTTTTCCATTGCAACTAATATAGAAAGTATCAAAAGTAAATTTAGAAAATAACTTATCTGGGCAACAGAAATACTACATTTCTATTATTTGTTAGGATATACTTATTCCTGACTGAATAAAAATAAGAGATACCATGGACAATAACCAACATTATAATTTATCTGGTATTTGTAGTGTATATCACACACATACACAATTCCTAACCTGTAGGCAGGAGATAAATGCTTCATGAAGCATGGTCATTATTATGGTTTTTTGCCAGATGCAGTGGCGCATACTCGAAATCCTAGTGACCCAGGAGGCGGAGGCAGGAGGATTACAAGTTTGAGGCCAACCTCTGAAATTTAGTGAGGCCCTAACCAACTTAGCAAGACCTTGTCTCAAAATAACATTAATTAATTGATTAATACATTTGAAAAGTGGGAAAGTGCCCTGGGATTCAATCCTCAGTAACCACAGTAACAACAAAGAACTTTTTCAAGTAAATAAAAATACCCAAATTAATATTTTAAAAAGCATCTAGCATGGTACTGGTTCAATAAATAATAATATAAAAAAATTAAACATTAAACATCAGTGATTTTTAAAGTTTTTTGGTAAGATAGGCCAATGATTATCACATATTAATATTTTTGTTAGTTGTAAATAGACACAATATCTTTATTTTATTTATTTATTTGTATGTGGTGCTGAGGATCGAACCCAATGCCTTACGCATATGAGGCAAGCACTCTACCACTGAGCCACAACCCCAGCCCACATATTAACTTTTAAAATATTCTTTTGACATTTTACAATATAATTTTAGATAATACTGTTCTAGTCTTGCAAGGTCAGTAATTTTCAGTTTTATCATTATTTTTTCTTATAGTGGTGATGCAGTAGTTAATGTGGTCTTCAGTTTTGTAGACAGCTAACACCTGGCTTACTGAGACTAACACTTTCACACCAATAAGTAAAACTTGGTAAGATAGATTGTCTAATGCACAGATCTTATGCTGTAGTTATAGTGTTAAGAAGTCCTTGTTATTATGAATGTGCATTATGAGTATATTGTACAGAGTCCTGGTATGCAAATGTGTAGCATTCAGAGAAGTGAAATAATTCTGTGTTATTATTATCTTTGTAAATTACATCTTAAGAGTTTTTGAGGACTTTATGATGGCAGTTTCTATAGTCACAGTTACACAGTATGTGCAGCACAAAGTGTTTTCTTTCACTATTAACAATAACTGAGCCAATGAAAATGCTTTTTAAATATACACTCGGCAAGCAGTTATCTGGCTCTTCCTTCTTACTATCCACAAACCATCTTTTATAGTCTTTTAAGACAGCATAAGAAACAGCTTTGTAAACATCTGTTTTTCATTGTTAATTGTCAGGAAAACTGGGGACATAAATGCTTCTTTGGAATCCTCCTAATCCTATCAAGAATAAGTTCTATATGCTAAATTTTCTTTAGATCATTCCTTTAGGCTTTTTAAAAAACCTGTATTTCATTCATTTTATATTAAAATATTTTTGTAGATATTTGAGGATATTACTTTGTAGTAATTAAAGTTATTAGTAACTAGTTATATTTTACATAAAAATGAATACAGAGTTAAATGCAATGTACCTTTTCAAATCATTTTAGAGTTTTCTTGGGCATATTACACATTTAACTATGTAATAATAAGAAATATAAGGAAAAGGTATTTAGTAGCCAAAGGAGAGATTAAGTTAGAGCTTCAGATCTCCTGACATAATTATTCTTTCAGAAATATGCTTTATTTTCATAGGCTTTTTCTGTTCTAATAATTGAGCCATTAATGTCAACAGACTATCTCTGGCAGTGATATACTAAGAAAGCTTTTGCAATAATACAGTATGACTTTCTTGTAAATAAGAATGATCTGTTGCAATAATTACTTTAAAAATATTAAAATTCTGGTTTAGTTTTTCTGAATTTTTAATGTTAAAGCAAATGTGTCTACCTTCTGAGAACAGAAAGAGCGTCTGTAATTTAATAATTAAGTAATACATAATAACTAATAATTTTTGATGCCTATAAATAGACCTAAGTAACAAGAGTAAGAAATATTAAGAGAAAGATTGTTAGTTAAAACATTTTTATTCAGAATGTACTAATTTTAAAACATTTTACAACCTTTATTATATTGGCATCTTTCTGTGCAATTAGAATGCATTGTCATTTTTTCTTGTACTTTATTAGTTTCTAAGCTGGTAGAAATTGGAACTTCACTATTTACTATTTATATCTGCTTTTTAGTTTTTGCTTTTCAAACTTGTATTGGAGTACTGCAGAACTAGGCCTTATCACTGCATATAAAATTAATTGAAATGACATATTGTTGCAGTTTCTATGACAACCATATCATGATGCTGATGTTCTTAAAAATTTATAAACTATAATCTGAGATATGCTAATTCTAGTGAACATAGTTAACACTTATTTGCTTAATATTCATTTTAGTACTAAACTTCATCAACTTTGAAAGTAGGTTGATAACATATTGTATACAATTAAAAGAGGTATTTAAATGTTGAGCTCTTGAGTTTAAATATTTTCCTTAGACACTACTATGCTAGAACTTTAAGTGTAAGTAAAGCTTTTCAATTATTATTTTCTTAGACATGAATGAACATGACGATTATCATTGTGGCAAATTCTCAGTATTGTTGTCTTTGTCCCTTCATTTGAAAGATAATATACTCAAACCTAATGCAAAAGATCCTGACAAAAACTTCAAAAAGTCAAAAAATCTGATGAGTTATTTAAATAATAGCAAACATCCAGATACTTGGGAACACTGAATTCTTTTTTAGCTTTCATTTGTTTAATTGATTTTAGGAAGTAAGTATCTCTATTTTATTACATGTACAATTATGATACATCTTAAGACATAAAACTTAGCAAGTTATGGAATAATTTTGCATAGCAATTATATTAAACACTTTGATTTGAGATACAGTTTGAGGTTTCTTTTAGAACTAATTTAAAAGTAAAATACGTAATTTGGAACTGGGTCATGACTACAGATTCTCTTAAATAGTTTTTTTAGGTATATCATTTGATAAGTCAGAAAAACTACTTTTTGAAATGTATGTAATTTATTGGTTATAAATTAACTCAGTTATAAAATAACTGAGTAATTTAAATAGTATATTCCAGATAAAATGAAGTAACATCATGTGGAATTATCAAATACTGAATATAATGTTTCTGCTGGCATTTTTAATAAAACGTAATTTTAAGTATATGTGCAATAGTCTTTTAATTATTGTTTACTAAATTATAAAAGCACAAAAGGTAAATCCTTAGTTAATATACATTTAATTATTTACTTTGCATATACAGTAAATATTTAAGTGTGAATAAATCTTCAATATAATTGTGATATTTAAAAACACACACATCAGAAATCTTGTATTTAGAAATTTTCACAGTGGCAATCTGGGATTTGAGACAAAAGATTTTTAAGTAAAAAAATTTTAAAATTAGAGAATTTAGTCAAGTTCAGTTTTAAAAACACAATGCTAACACATAGCAATACATAAAACAAAATTCCTGAGAGAAAGTATCAAATTTTTAAAGACTAGTAATATTAGCAAATTATCATTTTTGTTTGATATTTATTGGTGACCTGATTTATAGCATTCTGTTTGTTTCTTGCTTGTCTTTCACAAGGTATCACAATGGATCTAATACTTATTTATCAAATGTTTCCACCATGACTAAAATGTATAATGACATTGTTTTAATAAATAGCAAACATCAGCTTTGGGAAGTGTTTCTTTAGTTGGGAAGTGTTTCTTTAGACAGACAGAAGCACATATGAAGGTGTGTGAATGCATTAGCAATATTACTTAATGCTTAAAAGATATCAGAAGAATGTTACCATGAGGAGTACTTTGAATTTTAGTGAATAAAGTTTACTTCTAAGGTTGAATTATCTTATAACCCTTCATCATATTTTTCATTTGTTTTTTGTGATATTCATGCTTTTCTATGTAATTATCTAGATCACTTTTAGCTAGAAAAAATTTCCTAAATTCTGTGTAACATTGTAAGAAAAACATTTGGATGACTTACATTTTTTTTTTGTCTCATGTTTCAGTGGCATTAGTTTTGGTAGCCTGAAGCAATAAAATAATTTCTTAATAAATATGTGTTTTTCAGATAACATTTCAAAAATATTAGATTTGGCATTTAAAAAATGGCTAACAAGTATGAATTTTTTTTTGAGATCAGTAGAGCTTTACAATGTGTTCCTACAACATTCTTTATTTGTGCTGATTTTATTTCATTATGTTTTGCCATTAATATATTTATAGTAAAGTGGAACATATAGACTGAAAACTGACTTCTTTTGTTAGAATTTTTTGTTTAAAAATCATGGAATTGGCCTCTCACTGCACATTGGATTTCTCTTTAATGATGTTTCTACCCAAGTCTACTGTCTTGGGTTGTATTAGACTTCAGTGTATATTCCTTTCATTTAGGATAAAATGAACAACCAGCATTATGTATGGCAGAGCCAAGGCTCCTTTGAGTTGAGGCTCTGGGGACATTGTACAAGTCTAATGTTCTTCCATGAGTTTAGCCTACCCTACTGAGACTAAGAAATGAGATGATTTGAGGGCTATTACATACTTAAGTTTTCAAGGCGGATTAGAGTAGCATTACTTACACAGGTGTTTCTATAATTGGGATTCCCTGGGAAAATTCAGTACTGTATTCAGTAACACTCAGTTTCCAAGTGAGTGAAGGAGTGATCAATGTTAATTTGCTAGTTTGTGGCATAAAACAGGGGAATGTTGTCTAGCTTAGGGGCTTGTTGCTTCCCTCCTTTGAAAGACATTCCCGTTGCCCATTAGCACCATATAGAACTGTGGGTTCTATTTTAAAAATTTATTTCATTGTTATTTATTTGCTAACTAGAATTCTGAAATGCAGCAGTTGGAGTCAGCCAGGGCTGATTTATGCTTTCATGTAAAACCAAATAGTGCCCAAGTGTTCTTTCCCTTGAAATAAAGGAAATTCTGCTTCTTTTGTAAAACACTGTTTAAACAATATCTATGTACTCAAGTACAAGGGAAAATGATAGAGGCATTGATGGGGCACAGTTCACTGAGGATGACCTCTGGTGTGGCCTTGTAGAAGTCTCCAAGTCTTGGAGGCAATGTCCAGGAATAACAAAAAAACACAATTATGTTATTCCAGGATTTAGCCAGGAGGTTCGTAAGCTTGGTATCTTTATAGCATAAGGCAACATACAGGAAGAATAGTGCACACACAATAAAAGATTTAATAGAGGCAGGAATGTGAAAAAGGGAAATAAGGGATATAATTTATAACAATCATTATTTTTACCAAATCCATTGTTAGACTTTCAGAAGGACAGATTTCCTGAGAAATGGGCGACTATGGAGCTAAAACGCCTAGCTCTACCAGCAGGCAGCCGGGCTGCCTGAACGTCCCTCTGCTGCCCGAAGTTCTCATCTCAGAGACCTGGGCTTGTGACCTTGGGTCTAGCCTCCCACGGTCCCTGAATCCCTTTGTCTCCGGTCCCGAAAGGTGTAGAGCAAGCGGGAGATGAGCCCCAGGCAGTGCAGTCTGCGCTGAACCAAGGTCACTACAGAAGGACTCTCAGGTCCTCATATAGGACAGGAGCGGACACTGTCTCATCGAAGCTGCCCCTTACCCTCTGCCACTGCCCTGAGAGTTAGTGCTTTTAGTTTCCGAATCGCAGCTCCCTCTTAGAGCTGCAGATTGTTTGACCCAAGCTTTGTAGTCTACTAGGAGAATGCGTCTTTGCTGGATTCACGGCTGTTGGGTTCAGCTAGTTTGTAGTTTTAGCCCGTCGCTATTTTCAGCTTGTGTCTCAGAGAGCAGGCCCAGTTTCTTGGGCTCTTTCGGCCCGAAGGGCGACCAGCCTTTCCTTCTTTTTCAAGCAGCCCCAGGAGGTCGCCGAAGCTGCTGGGCCGGTGTCAGCCTTGTTGGCCTCCGAAGTCCTGAGTTGCGCGCAGTCTTTCGCTCGACCTCAAGGTGGCGACTTAGGCACATAAACAAAGCTCGGCCAAACCGGACGGTTGGCACCCTAGCGGTTCATCCACGTATCACGTATCCCAGTTTCCCTGCTGCTCTTAGGAGGGCTGAATTGAGTGTTAAAGGGAACCTCAGTTTAGACGAGGAGTTCGGTCAGAATGTCAAAAGTGTGTGTTTGTGTGTGCGCGCGTGTGTGTGTGTGTGTGTGAGTGTGGAGAGAGAGAGAGAGAGAGAGAGAGAGAGAGAGAGAGAGAGAGAGAGAGAGAGAGAATGAATGAGAATGAATATGACTGACAGACACCACGCTCGGGCGCGGAGGCAACGGAAAGTGGTGATGGGGTGGAATCCCTTGACCGAACCTATTGGGGACGCCGCGAGCCTCCTTGCATCACCTGAGTCCGAAGGCCCAGCGACCCGACGGGCTGGGGCTTCGGGACCGCTGTGTAACCCGAGATACCTCCATCAGTGAGCAACTGGCAGAGAGGGACAGAGGTTCTGGTCGCTGCCACCAGCGGTAGATTTGCTAATGTCATTTTAGTGACACCAACGATTTATGAGTAGAGAAACCAGGAAAATAAAGCCCTTCGCGAAGCTTGTGCCCTTCTCCCGGGTGCATGCTGGCAGACCTGAGTAGTGGAGGTAGTTGGGGGTGGGGAAGAGACACAGACAGCAAAAGAATAAACGTGCGACAGTCATACAATCTTACCTTTGGAACGAAAGGACACGGTTCCTAGAACTGAGATTTCCATATTCAGTCTGCATCCCAGCTGTTTCTCCGGTGGGCGCTTTCCTGCCCAACACCGCCTTCTGACTAACTTGGACAAGGCTCGAGGTGCCCCCTTCTTTTATCCTCCCCCCTTTTTATTTCCAGACATTCCCTAAACTCAATCCAGGGCATATCCAGAAGTCGGTACAGTACAGAGCTTCCATTCAATCGTGAGGTTGAGGGGTGGGGGCAATCCCGTTTACAGTTTCTCTTAGGCAGATGGAAGAAGTAGATGGGACTTTGGAGGGGTGCATAGGAATGGCATGCCGTGTTGGTGGCAGGGAAGCGCGATTTCTCTTAGGTCTCCGTGCTGCAGGTAAGGTTCTCAGATTCCAGTTGCCCTCCTGCAGAGCTGCAGTAGCGGGTGAGAGTGGAGGGCTATCCTCCTCTGATTAGAGAGGAGTGGAGGAGGGTGGAGTGGGAGAGAAATGGACCCTGGACAGGCTCCACGGACACACATTGGCTTAGTTGGTGTCTGTGCTCGCTCTATGCTGCTGCCTTTGGGAGCTTTTGAGCAAGGTAGTTGCGCCAGGCTTTTCTCCTTTTCTCCCTCCTCCCCCTTTCCATGTGTTAAAAAGAAGTGAATACCCTTCTAAAATAAGTTTAAAAATCTTTTTCTGACTTTTCATTTGAGGAGTCAAAGGATTAAATAAATGAAACTTTATTTGACTGGGGAGTTTACCCAGAGATTCAGCGACATCTCTGGTCTTTGGCCTTATTCTAATTCCATGGTGGTAATTACCCTTCGTTTCTTTAAGTGCAATAGATTTATTGCCTTAGAGACTATGCACAGTTTGATTGAATTATTCATTTTTTTCTTTGGTGTAGACTGCATCTGGGGACTCTGATGTGACGTGTAGATTTTTTTTTTTCAGGAACAAAGGGAATGTGGAAATGAAAGAGAGAGGGAGAGAGAGGCTGGCAGATGTAATGAGACGCGGTGAAGGTGTACGCAGACTGGCACTCCCACTCCTCCCTTCTGCTCTCACTGCAGCCCTGGGTAACTCGCAGGCTAACACAAACAGCTTTTCTCCCGCAGCCTGCCCTCTGTCACTGTAAGTACATCAGCCTTCTCTTATCAGCATGCAGATTCCAGCCACGCACTCCCCTAGCCTCCGCTTTGCACCTTACATAGCAGAAGCACATTAGAAAATTAACTTTCCTTAGCCAGGAAAGGCATGTCTATAAAACTTATTTTTGATTTATCTTTATTTCTCTTGGAAAAAAAAGTTTTATGCATTTTTGCCACTTTTTCCTACCTCCTTTGTGGCGGTGCTCTGCTGCTATTGTCGCTGTGGCTGTGTTCTTCCTAACAGGATGATGGGCAGATGCAAATGAAATTTAATGTTATTCTCCATCCATTTAAAGTCACGGAACAACGCCTTGTCCTTTTGCAAAATAACGTCTTAAAGAATACAGAGCATTATTCATCGTTTGCTGTTTTGCATTTGTTACTGAAACACGAGTTAGGACCTCTTTGAGGCAGTCCCAAGGGCATTGTTATTTAGCAGTTGAGGTTATTGGGTTGCTCCAAACTTAAATGAAGTGTAATGGACTGCCGGAGTGTTGGTATGTTTGTTATCCCGTTTAAGGAAATCAATTGCGAAAACTTTTATCCGTGCTGTAATTAAAGTTTTCAACTTCTTTCCTTTTGGCTTTTACACTCACTTATTCTTCGTTTCAGTAAAAGTTCTCTTTCTTGGTGTTTTGGAGTGCATGTCATTTGTTTGCCCTGTTTACACAGTAGCTATGAAGCCCTTCCTGAAAGAAGTTAGCGACCTTAAGATGAAGTCATATAGGTCTGAAGTATCCGCCTGACTGGTGTGAGGAGACTTTGAAAGCAGGCATTAGAAGTTTCAACGGCCGTCGTGATTTTTGCGTGGGTGTTTTAAATATTAACTTCTTCAGCAGAATTAACTGCGTTGCCCTTCCCAAGTTCAGGGAGACCTCTCTCCAGGAACCGCGCGCGCCTTTCCTTTGCGACTTCGCGCCTCTTATCTGGAGGTGCGAGGCCAAACTTAGCAAAGCCGAGTTACCTTTGCTGGTTGCGGTGCACAGGGACACCCGGACAGCGCAGAGGCAGCAGTCGCTCGGGGCAGGTAAGTCAGCCCCACTGGTCTGCTCTTCCTTCCTTCCCTCCCTCCCTCCTTCCCTCGTCCCTGAAGTTCAGAGCCTGGGGTTCTTGCGCGGGGCAGGGATCTGACCCCCAGTGGAAGTGAACGTGTGGGTCCCGGGATCTGGCTGAGTGGTCTGGGTGCCCTCAGTACATCCGTGGACTTCACGGAGCCAGAAGACCGGTACCGACCAGGTGCAGAGCCCCGCACTTAAACCGACTTCAGCGCTCTCTGCCTAGCTCACTGCTTGGAATAGCCCGCGCCCCGGACCTGAGAGGAAATCCTTAGCCAATACCCCCGCCCCCAGGGCCACGTGTCACCCGTTGCACAGTCTCAAGTGCGGCACCAAGACCCCAAACTTTAGTTTCTTTCCTTCAGGATCAGGGTGGCGACCCACTCTGGGTTCCGCCTTAACAATTTACTTTGGCACTAGTTTATTAGTTAAAACTAAAGAGGGTTCCTGATACTCCTTTTCAGAAGGTTTGTCGGGACTGGGTATTAGGGCCTTGGATGACAAAGATTTTGATGATGTCCTCTTTTCCTTCTTGTTTCCCGCCAGCGGCCTGCATATGGTCGGCGGGGTCAGTCTTGTCTCCCAGAACCCTGGGTACGGAGTTCTTTTAAAGGACTAACGCACTATTTAGAAAACTAAACCTATTTTCGCAATTGGAGGTACCCAGTCGCGCCCCAGTGTTTTGGTACCTGAGGTTTCAGTGGCCCTTCCCTAAGGAATCGGGCTTTGGAACCTAATCAACTCTCTCATTTGCATACTTTTAAGACAAACAAGTCATTCGATTTTTGACCTCTCTAGGCTTGGGAGAAGTCCCTCCCCATCCCCCCCCACCAGTGTTGAAGTTCCAGGTCAGGCAGCGGAGGGCGAGGCTCAGGAATCCAATGCTGGGCCAGCCGAAGAGCGCGCTCGCGCGCGCCTCCGCCCCCCCCCCCCCACACACTGAAGAGATTTCTAGGCTAGAAATAGAGATCTGTGCTTGCCCCTGTGCTAGCCTCAGAGGTCAAGGGGCCCGCCCTTCAATACTGGGAATCTGGGCCTATTATGGGCTGACCTATTAGGGGTTGACTTGCTGGGTGCAGGGGAGCATTTCCTGCTGGCCTCTAGGTTTTGGTGACTGGAGGCAGACTTGCCAGCCCTGAATAACGACGTGGGTGATATGGACACAAGATTTGTTGGGACTCACTCTCCTCCTGACCAACAATAATCAAGTGAGTTTAACTCACGGTCCTGAAACTCCCAATTCTCAAGCATCATTCTACCAGGGCAGAAATATCTGGCAATTCCTTCTGCCCCACTGATCCTAGGTGCTCCTCCCCTATCTTAGTTCTTCTTTTTCTTCTTCTTCTTTTCTCTCTTATCTGGAGTTCGTATGGAAGCAAACAGGGAGTACATTAAGAGGCCAATACATGATTGACATCTCAGCTTCTTCCATCTTTTGTGTTTGCTCTCTCCATTTTTTTTGAAAGTTAGTGTAACAAAGATGAGACTTTCTCTTCTTTATCTTTTATCACAATTCCTGGGAGGGCGTCTTCATGTTGGCAATTTTAGATTGCCACAAAATTTTCTGATTTTTCTAGTTACCATTCCTGACCCATTTCTCCTGGTCATAGCCACTTTTCCAAAGTCTCTGTTTGAAAGTGGGCATCTCATATCAGTTTCCATAGTAGAAGCCTTTACAAATTTCTGTATGTTGTACTGCCTGTTGTTTGTTTGAACCTCTCTCCTAACTTTAAATCTTGATGTAGTTTTCACTCTCCACCAATCTGTTTTTGGAATCTAGTCTATTTCTTTGGGCCTGGGTTAGGGCAGGCCAACTTCACCTTGTGCACACTGCACTGCCTTTAGTTAGCTCTGTGCTACTTTTAAAGATAGTTTTCTCACCTGTTTTATTCTAACTATCTGATACCAGTATTAGTCCTGCCTTTCCTGCCTTTCTCCAGGTTTTTTTTTTTTTTTTTTTGCTTAGAGATAAAGTTTGAAGTCTCTGCTCTTTTAGGCTATTCTGTACCCTTCAAATCTTTAATCCATCCTACACATGACTCAATTACACATGACTCAATTTGTGTAGTTTTTAAAGGGGGTGTATTTTATTAACATAAATTTTCTATATTTGACTTGTACAGTTTTATGTACCATCTTGGTTGACTTGAAACTCTTTCATCTTCTACGACTTCCAAGTCACCCCTCTTGAAATTGTTTCTCCAGATATTTTCTTTTGCAAGTTGAGCATTATACATAATATCACCCACTTAATTTTATGCAACACTGTATAATAAATACATCTATATTTATTTATAAATAAGCTTATTTATAAATAAATCTGTATAATAAATGTGGAACTATTTTATTTATTGTTAAAAAAAGTGTAATTTTTTCTTTGGTAGTTTACACATGTCTTGTTATTTATAATAATTTTAATCCATAAACTCCATAATCCATATGGTCTCCAGAACACTGCCACCTACATAAGTTAGGAATCTGCTATGTCAATAGCTTTTCTTTCAATTTCTTCTCTTCTATCTTTTAAAATGTTTCTCTTCCTTTATTTACTGAGTTTCTACTAACTGGTGTTTTCATTATCTCTACTTCCTGTATCTCTTTCTTTTCTCTTTTGACCACTTCTTTCTTATTATTCATCCTAGTAGAAACCCTTCTGTCCTTCTTCCTGGTCTGCTTCAACCCTTGTCTTTTCCCTTCTGTTTCTCCCATGACTTACTTTTGTGGTCTAGTTCTCAGTACTTCTCAATCTTCAAGCCATGTCTCCTTCTTTCACCTAACTTTTCCAAAGCATAAGCGACCATCCCTGCATTTTCCTCTCTTCATTTGGTTTCCTAACTCCCATTTTGCTCCTTTCCCTCCTCTAGTTGCGTACCTTTTCCCCATCGCTTCAGTTTGCCTTTCTTTTGACTCCTCCTCCCAGCCGCCCAGCCCTAATAGTGCTCCTTTGGTCCTCTCTTTAGCCTGCCTCTCCTCCAGTTAATACTAGTCCCTAATCCCTTCTGACCCTGACCCTCCCTCTTCTTTGTCCCCATTCCAGTTCTCTTCTACTAGTCACTTTATCTGTCCAGGCGCTTTCTCTAAATCCAACCTCCGGTCTCACTGCCCTCCTCTCTGCGGCTCTCCCTAGCCTCCCGCTCTCCCCTCCTTCTTCTTCCCCCAGCCCTCCCCCTCCCTCCCAGCTTCCCCGCCTGGCTCATTGCCTCCCTTGCCTCTTGTCTCATCTTGCCTGTGTTGTCTGGGAGGGGAGCCCTGCCTCCTCTCCCTCGCTCAGATCAATGCCCTGGCCACTCACTTTCTGATGTTGCACGACGGGAAATGCTTTGAATACTTACGACATGGCCGCTCACACTGATTGCCAAGATTGACAGCACTAACCATCGCCTTCACTTGTTTCAGGGGGGAAACCCCTAGTCACCCCGCTCCGCGCGCACCTCCTGGCACCCCAGCGGCAAACTTCTGCTGCTCAGCGCTCCCCCCGCCCGGGGCGGGACACCCCCGCAGACTTGAGTTAACGGGCTGCGGGGCCGCAGAGCTCGGGGGTTCTGCTCCTTTGCTCCCCAGCCTGTGCTAATTGACCTAGCATCGACTCCTCTTCCTTAAAAATCATTTTTTTTATTTGTATCTCCCTTTTCCTTTAATGCCTTTTACTCCCGCGGCGCAGCGCACAAGGAACCCTCCCGTGCGGTACCATCCTGGAGCCCGCCCAGGTAACCGGGACGGAGTGAGCGATCTAGAGAGCGAGGGAGGCAGAGCAAGAGCGCGCGGCCCGTTTGTGAGCTACCTGTTGGGGAGTGGGAGCGGGCAGGGTACAGGAACCCACGGCCAGGCCCCGCCGCTGGCCCCCAGCACCTTCCATTCCTGCCCTTCCGGGCAGTTCCAGGGTTAGTTTCTCAGAGCTGGGACTGAGGGGCTGGGCTAGGACAAGCGGAGGGAAGAGAGCCGAGCGAGCGGAGCTCTGAGAGGGCGCGGGTTGCCGGGAGCCGCGGCTACCCAGCCGGGGCGGGTTTCCGTACTTGGCTGGGGAGGGGAGAGCAGGGAGGAGGAGCGGGAGGAGGGCACTCAGCGGGGCCGACGAGGAGGGGGAGAGTAGGTAGAGAAAGGGGCCCGAGCGCCTGCCGCTCGCTGGTGGACGCGCGGATCCCCAGGATGCGTCTCCCTCTCGGAGAGTTGTGCCTTGTTCCGGAGGCGGTGACAGATCTGCGTGGCGGGCTTCTGTTTTTTTGCCCCCCCTCCACTCCGAGAAAACACATGTTGTAGCAGTAGATAACTGTGCGTAGAACACTAAGGCAAAAGGGCAGGGAGAGGGACAAGACAACGCCACCTTTGACAACAGAAAGCTGTTATCGCCATCCCAAGTATTCGTCCGGAAATCTGTCTGCCCTCTCGGCCCACCTATTCCTCCACCTCCGCCTCCCTGAATAGATATTCTAATCTATATAACTGGGAATGATATGAAAAAGAAGTCAGGTGGCTTAGAGAATGAATTTTTAAGTCTCCGTGAAGTTTGAGGTAGGTATTTCATGGAAGTTCGCGCAAGTGTGTGATGGAGGAAGCTTGTGTGCCTGCGTGTGTAGTGTCCTCCCTCCCTCCTTCTCTCCTTCCCCCGCCCCCTCCCTCAGCATTTGCGTGTATGCTCCGGGGGTTCAAATGGGACTCCTGGGTGGTAATGCTTTTTTTGCCCAGAAGAGGGCAACATCCTGAGGGCTTTGTGAGCGCTGTATCTTCAGTTATCGCTGCAGGCTTGCTTGGGTTTAGAGAAAGTTACACCGAAACTTTCAAAGTGATATCACATCTTATTTCGTGATACTAAAAAAAGAAGACACATAAAAGACAGGAGGAAAAAAGAGAAGCGAAGAAAGAAGAGGGAAAGAGAAAAGAGGCAGCCAGCCTACCCTGGGAGAGTTCTAGTCACACTGAGACTAGGGGGAGGGCTGTTTTAATTGTGGGTTTGGCCGACTGACGACTGGAGTGCCCTCCTCGGCTGTCTTAGTTGTAGCCGGAGGTCATGTAAATCGACCTTAAAAGAATGCATAAGCCATAAATTAAAATAAACCCTCACCCAAGGGCTGATCCATAAGTACACAATATCCAACCTGGACAAAACGGGCTACCTTTACGAGCCGACCTAAACCGCAGCCCCCCAAAGAATAGAAACTAAATGCAAAGTAAGTTTTCTAGCGAATATTTTGTTTTCTTGAAAAGTGTTGGAGTGATTCGCCGTTTGACTTTGATGCCTCAGTTTTTGGAGCGCTTCAGTGTTAGCCAGGCTAGGGGTGCGGGAGGTCGGGAGGACCCGTTGAGATTCTGGGCTTCTTAATGCTACCCCCACCCCACCCCACCCCACCCCACCCCCGTTTTGGTTTGGAGACTTTGGCTATTTGTGGGGTTGACGCTGGCGGAGGTCCTGCAGGAGTCGAGGATCTCTGCCACACTCTCCGCCTGGGTGAAGTTTACTCTGAAGAGTTCACAAAGAAAACCCGGGTCGCTAGAAAAAAGCGTGCGCTTCCACCCTCACCCCACTGCCGCTCCGCTGCAACTTTCCTGGGACCAAGCGCGAGTAGTCTCCAGTTCCTTCCGTTTCTCTTTCTCCCTCCCCCTACCCCATTATTGGACATTACTTTTTGTGATCTTTTCAGGAATAAACAATCCGAACTCCAAGACAATCCGAAACCCAAGTGCTAATCTGTGGTGCTCTTTGCCCTAGACGCGAGGGCAGTGGTGCCTGGCGCGATGGGGGCGTGGGTGAGGGGTCACCCAGCCTAGCCCACCGCAGGTTCGACCTCGGAGACAGCCGGTGGGGCGCACAGTTGTCTGCAGGTTTCTTCTCTCGCTTCGCGTCCATGAGCTTGGCCCGCGCCCTCCGTCCTTCTCGGCTCCCTGCCCGGGCCCCGCTGCCCTCTCTGCAGCCCAGGCCGAGGTCCACTGCTCTGAGGCTCGGGGAGAGTGCTGCCACCCTCCCCGAGGCCCAGCAAGAGGCTGACGGTTCCCGGGGGAACTGCTTTCTTTTCTCCCTTAAAGGGCCCGGAGGGGAAGGAAAGGGGCTTGTGCAAAGGCTGCTGGGGTTGTGCTCCGGCGCCAGGAGGAGCGGCCCAGGGCTGCGGAGGACAGATTAGCTTTGTGCGGGGCTGGTTCCCTGGCGCTTCGCGGAGCTTTAAGATAAAAAGAGAATTGGTGTGTTCTGAGCAGATAAAAGGTGGTTGTTGCCAGCATATTTTGAGTTTTGTTTAAGCTTTCTTATGTTGACCAAGTTTGAAAACATTTGTTTTGTATGAATTACCAGATATTGAACTGCTGCTCTTATTTGGGGACTAAATATAAGTCTTCGACTAGGCTGGCGGGACTGGGCTGTTAGCGAGACGGGCCGTCCCGGACTGCTTGTGTGTGATCTCCTTTGAGGGCCGCGCTTGAAGTTTCGGTCTGGAAATGGCCTGAAGCCGTCCCTGCGGCAAACTGGGCTGGACTCCCGACCTCCCGCAGCACTGTCAATGGGGCGCTCGGATGACGTCCTTGTCCCGGGCGGTAGTCTCGGTCGCGCACTCCTGAGGCCGGGCTTTTGGCCCTGGTGGGGAGGCACAGCCAGCGACTCAGGGGAGTAGGGACCAGAGAGTGCCCTCTTTCCCCCGCCCTACAGGGTCTACTCTCTCCTACTCTTTGTAGTCACATGCCCAGGTTTTTCCCCGGGTCCGGAGGAGAACAGACACAGCCCCGCCCAGTCTATTTCTAGGAGGTGGGTTTGGTGAATAAAAAAGGTCAAGTGGTCAGGTCCGCGAGCTGGTCCATGGCGAAGGGGGACTGGACGGACACCTGGCAAGGTCCGCCCCGCCTGTTCCCTCCACCCTGGCCGACCTGCCTGCCGGCGGCTGGCCTCCCTAGGCCACATTCTTGCTCTGAGTGCGAGAGGCAGTGGGAAAAGCAATCCTGAAGTAGGATCAGTGGGCGAAGCTGATCCCGCGATGGCATTTTGTTTTGAACAGTTGCTGGGGTTGACGTTTCCTCATAAGGTAAGGTGTCACTGGACAGTCGGCTGCCCAAATGCCACATGTATAATTAGCCTGCGCACTCAGCACCTAGTCCCTAAGGCCCATAGGCACGGGCTTGGCCGATCTGATCCACTGAGCTCCGCTCTGGGCTAAAGGATTCCCGAGGGAGGGCCAAGCCGGGCAGGATAGTCTCCGGAGGCCCTGGCAGGGAAGACTTTGACAGTGTAGTCTTGTCTTTGGGTTTTTTCTTTTCTTCTTTATTTTCTCTCTCGTTTTTCTCCTAAGGGGGAACTATTGGCTAAGGGGGTATCCGACATCAGCGGTTAAGGTGCAGACTAGATGGCTAAGGGAGTTGCAGAAAAAATCTGGCAATATACATATTCTCCACACTCTGTTCTGGGGGAGGGCTGCTAGTGCCCCTCTATCTGCTCTAACCTAGTAGGACCAGCCAGGCTTAGCATTGCATATCCTGGCTTGAGTAGGGACTTGAGGCTTCCATTTTGGGCTACACCTGTCTCTGTACTCTCCTGCTCCTACTCCCAGAGGGCTCTCAGCAAGTTAGTATCTGTGTCCTGATTGAGGCTTTTAGTTCCTTCTTCAGGCCTAGCCACTTGGGGTTGCTAGTGATCCTGTGGGGGAGCCTGGAAAGATGTGCTTGTTGTCTGTCTCATTCTCGTTCAGCCTGGAGTTTTTAGGAGCAGCATCTTGTCCTCTCTGCCTGTCCAGATTGGTGCTTGAGCTTCCTACCTAGCTTCCGAGATTCTGGCCTTAGGTCAGCTTTAGCTTACAGTTTCTGGCAGAGACTAGATTTCTGCAGCCATGAACATGACCTTCCCTCTGTCACCCTGTGCAGTCACTGTGGAATTTAACACTCAGCATCAGGCACTTGCATCAGTCTCCCTCCTCCCCTTGTTTCTAGGCCACTCAGTTATGGCTGATACCTACTAGAAGATTCTCTTTATTTCAAAACAAGCAAGTAAATGCACTAAATTTCTACAAGTTGAGAGGGATAGGGTTAGTTTTTCTGTGGCAGCAAGAATGTCCCTTTCTTGGTGGGAAGTAGGGATACGGTTTATTAAGTTTTATTTGCTTTCTATCAAACCAGTGTAATATTTTCTTATAGCAGAAGAAAAGTTATGACTATTTTTTTCAATTCTTCAGTCCATGAATATATTGTCTATGTACTTTTGAGAGTATTTTTTCCTGAATAAATGTTTGTGAGCACATAAGTAGGCAAAATGACATGTGGATTTTTTCTTACATTTTTAAAAACCTCATATATCAAGAGACATTGTCCCTATTTTTAAAAACAAAACAAAGAAAAAGCAAACAAAAAAATCTTTCAAACTTTGAAAGCAAATGTGAACCACACTTACTAAATACAGTTTATGACTAAAGACAGAAAGTAACTAAGATCCAGACATTAAGTATAGGTCACTAATTCCTTAAGCAACATGACATCCTCTGTTGCTTTTTTCATGTACTACTAGTACCTCCTTTCTTCTCTGTTTGGCTATGTCTATATTCCTTTAGTTATGTTGGCAAGACTAGATAGCTTTTTGCTTATATCCTGTTTATTGCTGCTTTTATTTGTTGCATTATAAGGGACTTTTTCTTGGTATATATACATATATTTTAATATGTAAAAATTGAGTTTTTACTATGGAACATTATACAAAATTATGTAATAATATATTCTGCAACTACAACACTCAACAATATATCATGAAAATAAATGTACAAATTATTATTAGTCAAGCAGTATAAAGTACCTATACCTTAAACTGACTCTATGATGGATTCAGTAACTAAATGCCTAGATGAAATGAGATTCAGTAGGAATATTAGTCTGATGGGAAATTTTTTTCACTGGTAGCAGAAAACAACTGAAATTTTCTTTTTAAAGGAAAAGTATATATTCACAATATGTTAACATAGCTAGCAAATATTCCTTTTATAAGACTTTAAAATATATTTCTTTAAGCACATAAATGATAAATTTTGGTGGCATTATTGAGATTTTATGTCCATTTATATTTGACTTCTTTTAGGAATTTACTGAGTTATTTGTCACTGATAAAATTGCTACACATATCCATCTTATATTAAAGAAATCAGTGATGTTTTAAACAATTCTTTTTCAGTTAACACAATAGATTGGGCTAAATTTTCTTTCAAGCATGACTTAGTATACATTAGCTTTAACCTTTACTTTTAATATTTTCTATGGTTTTCAGTTTTGTTAGGTTATACATCTCTTTCCATGTTAGAAAGAATTATCTATTAGCAAGGAATATGATTATATATATTAAATATGTATTATATATAATATATATATTTCCCCCATATTTACAAACAGCTTTCTATGAAAGTATAATGTACAGTGCAACTAAAATTTTGGTTGATCTGAGAGCTATTTGTTTAAATATAGTTTAGGGATGCATATATATCAATTGATGTTTTTGAAGTCAAGTGAAACATTCCATCAAGCTAATGTGTCTGAGAGTACCATATCAGGCACAGACAGGTACTAGAAATGATAAAACACAGATAACTTGCCGCAAGATGATTTGCAGATGGGATGTATTATCTGCTGTCATGAGGTTAGATGGATCATATTACCATTTAAAAAAATTCATCTAGATTACTTCAGAATTATCAAGTTATGTGGGGATATGAGATTTAATGAGAGTAACAGATTTTATTATAGAATCCTGCTAACATTGAACAAATCAACAAATACTGCTTTTTTAAAGGAAGAAATGGAGCATCTTTGGGTTTAGATTGCTTATCATTTAATAATATGACTTTCCCTATTATTTTTTTTTCTAACAAGGAAAATAAGGTACTAGGACATTTTATGTCCTCATCTGGATTCCACATTTTCTACTGATTATACACCACATTTCAAAATATTCAAGTGAAGAAAACCCAGCTGGTACTCCTGTCGAGTATATGAAAAAGCAATTTTTATTAGATACAAGTACATTTTAAATGTGTCACGTATTCTTTTTGCTTAAAGGATATGTGATCTTCAATTGTGATCTGAAAATTGATTGTTTGGTGAGAGTTATCTCAGAAACTCTCCTCATTCTTTCATTTATATTTATTATTCATTCTTAAGAAGAATATTTGTATTTCCTTATTCTGTAGAAGAGGGTAAAAGCTTTCCAACTATTTGTTTATTATTATTTTGTTTAGACTTTTGGTCAAAGTAGACAGAGTTCAAATTTTCTATTATGGATTTTGATAGAACTTTTAAAATTTTAAGTATCTGATTGTCATAGTTTGGATAAAAACATCAATTGGAGAATATGGGTGAAGGCTGAAAAATGAAATATCATTTAAATCTACTATAGACTCTCTCACCTCCAAAAAAGGGTGCTGGTGTGTTTTTCCTCAAATCTGTGGTAGTCTCAAAAAAGGAAACATGAAACCCTAAAACCTCAGAGAAACAGTATTGATTCAATTCTTAACTGCAAATCCTTCATATCATTGCTCAACATATCCAACTTTACACCAATATTAGCCATTCTTTTTATAGTGACACCATGCTTAGTAAAAAACTTCTAAGCACTGAGGTCAGGTGTTGAGATTGGATTCTAGTTTATTTTTTATGAATCAGATAAAGATTTCTGTGCATGAGACCATATGTGAAGATGAGAGAACAAGAACATTACCATATCAAAGGCAATATATCTGAGGCTGCATGGTAATTAAAATGCAGTGGTTTGGACTCTGTGCACTAGCACTTAAGCAGAGCATTGCTGGGACCTTGTGCATCATGCAGGCGGTTGCCTTTTGCATACTTCTTGAAATACACTTATAATTTTGTACAAACGTTTATGCCAGTCCACACTTTTCTGTGGATAATTTGTATTTCATCCAAACCATTCAAAGTAGAAGTTATTTTTTGAGCTACCCCCTCATTATGGCTTTTGTGCATCAACTATTTTTATTCTAGTTGTTTGTATTTCCTTTTACCAGAATGATGGCTTGTTTATATTCAGAATCTCTTCGTGCTCCTCTAAGACCCCTAATATATCATTCATTTTACTATTCACTCAAAAAACTTTCATCTTTAGGAAACATGGGAGTTATTTTCTGAGGTTAATTGTAGATGCTGTAATCTATTATAAACTAATAAACCACATTAAAAATCAACTGCCTAGTTATTTCTACTTTATAATTGTAATATATTTAGTGATCCTTGCTAACTTAAAATAGTACAAAATATTGGAAAAAAATTTTTCAAAATCTTGAAGAAGAATTCTGAAATGTTTTTTTTTTTTACTTTTTAGCAGCATGAAAATGTACAGTGGCATTCTCTTTCATACTACTTTAAGTGAAAAGCAATAATTTGAAACTATTGAAATCTTTATATTTATCTAAATTGATTTCTTTACATTTATAAAGAGATGTTGATTTTATTTTTAAAGAACCAAGTTAATATTAACCTATAGTCATAATCATGGTGGGAATAGAATAGTGAAACAAAAAATCTAACAATTGGTACTCTAATGCATGTATTTTAGAAATTTTTGCATCTTTGTTAACCATCTTGAATTTGCTGCTCTGTAATTTTCTGGATTTTCTATTTCTGTGTTTGTTCTCCGTCTATGGACATTCTGCTGTGGTATGTGTGGCAAGGGATTCACTGGGGTGTTTTATTTACTAAGCTCCATAGTCTATAAAGCTTTTTAAAGATTTCTCTGAATTAAAGCACCATGTGTTGAAGCCTATGATATTATGAAATCTTTTAAGAATTTTGTATTTTAACTGGGATCAAATTACTTAAGTGTATTGATTTGATGCTTTTCAATGATGATGTGTAAAAATAGGCATAATAAATATAAGATAAATGCAATATATGATGTGCACATTAGAGTATGTGCAAACATTCTGTATTCTTTCATTTCCAGTTCTTTCTTGGTTGCTTTCCTCTCCATAATCTTACAAGGTAACTCTTCAAATGATCTTTGGTTCCTATGACTTTCAATAATTTGTTATTTCTCGTTATTGTGAAGAGACAGGTTGAATTTTCTGTCTGTAATGTATTCATTCAAGTGCAAAAAGGAACTTTAGTACTATTTGTGGTTTTGACTTTGCTGAGCATAATTTCTGCTTCTTTGAAAAGTAGTTCTTTAAAAGCAGTCAAAAAAAAATTAAAGATGCTTTCCTTTTCAAGGCTACACAAATCCAATCTATGGAAAAAACAAAATGCAACACACACACACACACACACACATCAATCACACTGAGGAGCATAGGTTTTAAATAGAAGCCATTCTTAGGCTTGGTTGCAAATGCTTCCTTTTATACTTTACAAACAGATCATTGGGTAATGTGATTGAGCTGTTATTAAGTTCTAGGCATTCTGAAGGGCACTATGAAACCATGAGTCTTTACTTTTTCAGGATTTTTTGCTTGAAAAGAGAGAAGTTGAAGATTTTAGTGTTTGGTAGATGAGGAAACTTAGGTGAAGTTATTTTGGCAATAAGCAAGTCTTTGGTACAATTGCTAAGAATGCTCCTACCTAGGAAAGATTTGTTCAGTGTTCTTTCTTGGGAAGGAATATCAAAGTATATGTTGTTGTTTTCTCAGAAATAATCTCAAGCTGTCCCCATGGGAATTTAACTTTCTATGTATGAGAAGTCAACTTTCCTCTCTCAATATATCTATACTATAATCCCTAAGACTCAGTTTATCTGGAAAATGGGAGCAATAATAATATCTACCTTATAGAATTATTGTAAGAATTAAATAAAATGAATATAAAGTGCTAACTCAGGGATTAGTATAAAATAAATATTTAAGATATGTCATCTATTACTGTTGAGGTGGTACTAAGAATTACAGATCTGGCTCCCCATTCCCTACATACTTGCTACGGAATATTTGGCAAGTTATATAACCTGATTCATTTCCTCTTATGTAAAATAGAGAGAGCAATACAAGTTTTTTTCTTTTTCTTTCCTAGGAAGAAGAATTCATCTGTATTCTAGAAGACTTGGGATAGAGTCCCAAGTGACTAAATGTAGAGTTTTGATGTACAGCTTCTAAAATTTGATAAAACTCCAATTCTAAGGACTGGAAGAGATTTTGAAAGGTCATTTCATCTGTCATCCTCCAGATAGTATTGATTATCCTATCTCCATTTGAATTAATTAAGAAGCTCTCTTTATTTTGAATGCCTACAAAGAAGGATATTTTATAACCTTCTTTAGTTATGTATATAAATGATTAGCATCAGGAAGTTCTTTTTGTCAAATATACACATTTCAATCTGTTTTCTCTGGCTTTCATTTTAAGAAGAAAAATGGAAATAGGCATTTTTCTTTGAGAATAGAAAAGATAGGTCTCTGCATGTGCAAAGACCAAATTAGACTTCTGATTTTTATTTTTTGAATTGTTCCTTTTATATCTTGTTTTCTGAACTAGTTATATGATTTTGGATAAATTGTGTCACCTCTCCAAGTTCCATTTATTCATCTTCAAAATGCAATAGTGATAGAATTTATAATGTAGTTCTTGGGAAGATTAAGTCTGAAGATACTATATACAAAATTACATAGAACAGAAATTGACAATAGTTGTATGATTGTACTAAAACCATGGCATAAGGAGGTCTCTTAATTCTCATATATTTTATAGAGCTTCCCAATTTTTTAAGTGCTTTCATATTCATTGCCTCTTTCAATAAAAGGTATGCTGGGTAGATAAACTTACCAGTCATACTGTCTGACTTCCTACTTGATATGAATAAACGTTTCAATTGGGTTTTGCTTCAGGATATTATTTTTTCCAAACAAAGCTTGTATGTCATAAATTAGGACTGTTTTTTCTTGCCTTTTTATTTTCCAGTCTCTTCCATAGAATGTCAGTGCTCATTTATTTTATCTTCATGCTTACTTCCAGAGCCAATTCATTGCTGTATTTCCCATACACCAATGTAAATGAATAATATCATGCTGAGTCAGAGCATTAAATATTGGTTCTACATGTCTGATTAATAAAAAATAGAAAATGTTTTGTTTTGTTAATATATGGAACTGATAAGCAACAATCTTTCAAAATGTGCGGTTCATGAGGGAGTATTAATAGAAGGATCCTTGATGGTGAAAAGGTTGGGAACCACTTGATTACATGATTTCAAAGATGAAAATGCATGGTCTTAAGAGAGGAGGTATGAATTTGGGTGATTCTAGTGTGCTAATTACTATAATGGAGATATGTGTAAGAGCAGATGAACCTATGGCAGAGAAAGCTTCTGGTAGGAGGTGGTCTTTTTTTTTAAATATTTTTAGTTGTAGATGGGCATAATACCTTTATTTTATTTATTTTTATGTGGTGCTGAGGATTGAACCCTGTGCCTCACACATTGCGAGGCAAGCGCTCTGCTACTGAGCTATAACCCTAGCCCAGAAGGTGGTCTTTGATCTGTGATTTAAAAGATGATTAGGGGCAGGCTTCTGGTAATACTTTAAAGAACATTGAGCATGGGGGGAAACATTTGATAGTATTACTGACTATTCTATATGTCTGATGGTGACACATCTCCTACTTATGTCATTGTGACTTCTAGAAAGGCCATGTCTTATGAATGTGATATGGCCAAAGGCCAGCAGCTTGACCACTGCTGGTTTCTCTTAGCTCAATTTTGTGGTCAGGGACATTGTGAGTATATTTTAATGTACAAAGAAGTCTTTCAAAGTATTGCTTCCCTTCAAATTTGTCAAGTAAATGTGAAAATTAAAACAAGTGGCTATTAACTAATGATTCAGGCATATGAGTTAACAAAATCTTGTCTCTGCAGTGTAATATACTTATATTTTTTTCTTTTTTGGTTGTCAAGTATAGGGTTAGAGAAAGTATATCTGGAAAAGTTTCAGTTCTGGGTATTATTTGTTGCAGATATTTAGGTATCTCATATTTATAATTAAGTTTTTCTAACTTTAAAGTTGGCATATTTCATAATTTTTAAAATTGAGAGATACTATAAAAATAATCCTCAGAGTGATTTGAAATTTTGGGGGAAAGAAATACAAATTATTATTATACAATGAAGATGATGAAACAGTAGTAGAAGAGTAGTAGCAGCAACAACCTTTTTCTCCTCCCGAAAACTTTCAAATAGGGATGCTAAATTCATTCTTGTTAGTTTTGTAATCTGGAAAGTCATGTTTTCTAACTTTTTGAAACCCTTTCTTCTGAGCCCATGAATCTTCTTTTCTGTTTTTGATTTGTAACTTATTTGGTGTTAGTAACTTGTTTCTCCAAATTAAACTCATTTATTGAGGATTTTATAACTTAAAGGAGGTTGTGACAATCACTTTTTGAAAGGGCCCTGTGGTCATAGAGGCTAGAGAAACAATGGCCCTAGTTTCCAATGGCCTTCACCTGTTGTTTTCTTCACCACTGCTTTGGCATCTGCAGAATTGCATTAGTGATAATGACATGAAAAAAAAATGATGAAATCTTTATCTTAAAAAGAAAAGCCCTGGGCTGAGGTTGTGGCTCAGTGGTAGAGTGCTTGCCTAGCATGTGTGAGGCACTGGGTTCGATTTTCAGCACCACATACAAATAAATAAAACAAAGGTCCATTGACAAATATTTTTTTTAAAAGTGACCTGAAACTTAGTAAGAGGGGGAAATATAAGTGAAATTTCTAGAGAACAATTTAAAAACATCCCTTTAGTTATATTAAACTACTTATGATGCTTTTAAGGACATTTTCCATTAAAACTTTCAGTTGAGCTCTTTAATAAGAAGCAAAAACTCAAACAAAAAGGAAATAAATTGAAATAATGTGGCAGCTGAAGATAGTTTAAATAACTTACACATAGTATATTAGTTAACTGAGTCAATTTGGGGGCTCTTATGTATGGCATGGCCAGGAAGGAATGAAAAATGGCTTGATTTTTAAGTATGACACCTTAGGCCTATTTCCCCAAGGCACTCATCATAATTAGCTATGTCTTAGTTTTGAAATTTTGTGTTTAATTTCTTTGTTATATCTACATGGAAAGCTCCTTAATGTGATCAGGAGTTGTGGGAATAGGAGATATAGAAAAATATATCCTTTCATATTTTGAGTTTATTTATTTTTTTCATTTTCTTGGCACTACTTTCTTGTCTTTAGGTTAGTATTCTTCCCTTTTATGTGTGCATAAACCAGTTTCTGTAATTAAGATGCCATATAATAGGACATTTGTGTCAATATCCTTTACATTTTACAAGGTATGATGATCCATCTTTTTTTTAGTTTTGCTGATCTGACAAGTGTACATCTGAGATAATTTAAAAATAGAAATATGATTTTATTATATTTAGTAAGAAAGGTGTTAGATGGTTATCCTAAATTATCCCAAATGAGGCCTCTATTTAAGTATATTCCTAAAGCATCTTAAAAGTAAATATCTTTGATAATTAACACAATTTTTTTCAGTGTAGGACATGGTAGCACTGTATCTGGTGTCCCACTCTGCTTGATTGGAGTTAGGGAACATTTTAGTACCAAAGTCAAAGGGGCAGAACTTAGGATATTCAAGGAGAGAAGAAAATAGAGATCTTAGGTGATTTAGAAAGTCAAAGTGCAACTGGAGAATTTTTTTTTAATTTTATCTATTTATTCTACTTAGGTATACAGGATAGCAGAATACATTTTGATTCATTGTACACAGATGGAGCACTACTTTTCATTTCTCTGGTTGTATGTGATGTAGAATCACAACATATATGCAGTCATACATGAAGCTAGGGCTATGATGTCCATCTTATTCCACCATCTTTACTGTCCCCATGCCCCCTCCCCACTCCCACCCTGGGGACCAAAGTTCCTCCATTCTTCCTGTGTATTGGTGATAAGGATGGGTCTGAAAAAACTCTTCTGGAAAGAAAATTTTAACACTTATTTGGGAAAACTTAGGACAGAATAGTGGTATCCACACTTTTTGGATAGAGCATATACTATAATATATGTATATTTATTTAAAATTGTAGACAGTTACTCCTGTGTTAATATACACTATAAATCATTTGTATGTAGATATTAGAAAGAGATATAAATGAAATAAATATTTTAAAACTAATTGTGGTCTCCTAAACCATGAAATAGAACATGCTTTGTTATTTTAAAAGACTTGGTTTAAGCTGGGTGCAGTGGCACATGCCTGTAATTCCAGCACTTTGGAAGGCTGAGTCAGGAGAATTGTGAGTTCAAAACCAGCCTCAGCAATGGTGAGGTGCTAAGCAACTCAGTGAGACCCTGTCTCTAAACAAAACACAAAAAAGTAGGGCTGGGGATGTGGCTCAGTGGTCGAGTACCCCTGAGTTCAATCCCCAGTACCAAAAAACCCCACTTGGTTTAACACCATTTGATGAAGTGATTTAAAGATCTGGTTCTAGGGGCTGGGATTGCAGCTCAGTGGTAGAGCACTTCCCTAGCATGTGTGAGGCAGTGGGTTTGATCCTCAGCACCACATAGAAATAAAGGTATCTTGTCCCTCTACAACTAAAAATATTTTAAAAATCTGGGTTTAAGTTCAGTTTGCTTTGCTACATACTTTTAGTGCTGCCACAGAAGGAAAAATAGATCAAAAGGAAAATATTACGTCATTGATTATACTTATTAAACTGTGATACTCGTTTTTAAGTCCCATACACAAAATATGCAAAGAGGTTTGTTAAAATTTGGGTAGTAGATTTCCACCTTTCTGATGAAGATCTCTTTTTGCTATTGAGGTTGAAGGTATATATAGCCTTTTCATATTTTAATAAAGGGACTGAAAAGCCGCTGAATTTATTTGGAACATCATTAAACAGGTTAGATTATTCTGTTGCCAATTTTTAAATTTGTAAACATATGAGAATTTTTGTAGGTAACAGACTTAGAATTTTGGTAACAAAATCACACTGTGATGGAATGTTTCCAAACATGTGCTTTCAAAATATTCTTTCATAGTATGAATCTGTTTTCAAAGCATTTACTTTCTCATTTGATAAAATATCACCTTTACCTTGATGAGACAGATTGTTTGTTTGATTGCTTGTATGTATATATGTATCTAATTACCTATTGGAATATCTATCTATTCTCTCTATATATGCAATTTATGTACTTAGCAACACACATTATCTTCTATTCTAGTCATCATATTTAAAAGTTCAGCACATTTGTTACATTATTTTTTCTTGGTACTTTGTCCTAAAACTTTGGAAACTTTGCTATTGCCATGAGAAAAGCAGTAAAATCTCTGGGTGGTGTAAACAATTCTCATGGATACTTCCCATCTCTTTTCAAAGTATTTTAAATATTTTACTATGTTTTACAGGTATAGTTTTAAAAGTAATTCCATTATTGTGTAACACTGGACTTTAACATTTTGCTGCAATTGCTTGGCTATGAATGATGTAGTTAGTGGGTCCCATGGTCCTATCCTTATAATCTTATCTCTTTTACCCCCTTTAGTTTGGCTAGTGCTTACACTTAAAAAAGAAACTTACTGTTGAGATTATATCTTCTCTGGTACTTATTGTAGTGGCTCATTCAAAATTAGCACTTCAGTTAACAGATATGACAAACTAAAGCATGTTAAGAAATATGTACATTGATTCATCTGAAAAGCAAGATGTAATGTGTTTTCTTTTTGAAAATCTTCGTTCATGTTTTTCTATGTGTCTTTCAATCATATTTGTGGCAGTGTTTGCTGCACAACCCCAGAAGACATTATTCACATTGCATCCTGGGTAAATGGTTACTCCAGAGTTGTATTAAGCAGCTCTGATTTTTAATTAAGGGAATGTATTTAATTTTGTTGCCATATTGTTAACTATGTACTGTTGTGTTTACTGTGTATTATTGTACTGTGTATTACTGTGTATGATACTGTGTATTTTTTCTAGCTTTTTGATAGCAGTAGGAAGAACTAATGCTCTTCTAACAGTATGTAGCTTTTCATCTTTTGTAAAGATGAAACTGTACCCTCAGAAGAGGGTCCTAAACCTTTAACATTAAATTTGGTGAAATTTTATAAAATATTGGATTGAGTTTTAAATGATTTTAAACATTGTTGGTAAATTTATATTATTTGTTTGTTTATTTAATTATTTATTTTGCAGTGTTGGGAGGTTCAGCCTAGGGCATTATGCATGCTAGGCAAACACTGTACTACTAAGGTACATCCCCAGCCCTGGCAATTTAAATTTATATCTATATGCTTAGTTTTTAGATGTATGCTGATTATAAATGCTTTATATTGTTATTACTTAAAATCACAAAGTACAATAGGGCAAGGCATACTCTTAATGATACAAGATATAAATCTATATCTCAAATTGTCCCTTGATAATTAAAAAACACGGCCTATTTTTGTCAGATCTGCTTGAATCATCACTGTTTCTGTTCTGTAATGTGACTACTAAAGAGCTCCTAATAGAAGTATGAATGTCAAATTGGTCATGGTCTTGTTACCAAGACTTACATTATTAATATTATCCTCAAACTTATTTCTTTGTAAGAATCTTTGTAAACTATGGGGCATATTTCATGGTTAATTTAATAGAAAACATTTATCATGGTTAATTTAATTCAAAACTAGGTAATATCTACAATGAATCTCCCTTTTTGCTGGATGCTTCTGGCATAGGATATTAATATATTAATGTTAGATATATTGACCGAGAGTGTCAATCCGTATTTAAATTCAAGGACTAGTTTTCTTTACTTTCTGAATAAATAAATATACTCCTCTTTATTTATATAGACTACTTAAAGGATGATGCAAACACTTAGGAGACCACCGAAATGGAAAAGTACATAGGAAAGAGGGGAGGGCGTGATGAGTCAGGAGGAAAAGCATGGTTTCCAGATGTCAACAGAGCACTTTTCTTCTCTCCTTTTCCCCCTTTCTCTAAACTTGCTGGTATACTTCTTGGGATGTTCGGAATAGCAGCAAAAGCCCCATTTGGGAGTTTCATCTCTGCCAGTAAATTTTGGGTGACTTTGGCTGTGTCACTTTTCTCTAGGAGCACATTGTTGGCAGACTGGGAAATCTGATGATCTCTGAAGAGGTTTTGGCTCTGTCATCCTGCTCACTCCCTTCTTGGGATAGTGCTGTGTGCTGTCCTTGACACAGAACCTTCACTGCAGTTCCTTATTTTTATTTATCAACCTTGATCATTATGTCCACTGTACCTTCTTATGGCTAAATGCTAGCAACTTAATTTAATATGTGAATTCATGAAGGTAGGTGGACTCATGAGCAAAACCTGAAGTATTTCTAACTTCCTCCCTTCACTTTTCCAGACAACTTTTGACAGAGTACATTTCCACAGTGTGTTCCTACACAGGGCTTTGCTTTCTAACCCAAGGTGTCTAATGAGAACATCAGAAAAGAAGGGAATGTTAGCATCTGAAGAGTTGTGTCTGTGAGGGAAGTTGGACTGGAGGAAATAGGCAGGGTGTTAGGACGTGGCCATCAATTCATTGCATGTGTTTGGCGAGGCTGGCAGCAGTGGCTGGTGCCAGGCTTTTTGAGTATGGCTTCTGTCACCAACAGAGTTGGCTGTCTTTGGAGTCTGCCAGTTAACTTTTTTTTCAGAATCTTAGAGTACAACTAGCACTCAAGAGGATGAGGATAAAGGAATCTTTAGGAATAATCTTTCATTACCCATTTTCTCCCATCATCCCAGATGTGACACACATATACAAATGTAAATTAAGCAACAAATATACCACATTGGATAACTTTGAAATAATATTCGAATGTTTATTATGTTTGCAGAATTGAAAACTTGGTATTTAATGGGTTAAAAACTTGCTTCTTTTCCACTATATTTTTGAAGCGTCTAATAAGTAAACAGATTTCAGTCTTTCTTATTTTCTTTTCAGTACTCATTTATTACCACTGATGGGGGTACTGTTGAGTAAATGGGTACATATCAGCAAACATATATTGAGCAGCTACCACATACCACACATATTTCTGTGTACCTTCATGATATGGAGTTAATAATAGGCCAATATCATAGTTTTTGAGAGATTTGAATAAACTAATATGCTTGGAAGAATGCCTGATATGTTGTAAGCTCTCATTAAACATTAGTGATTATCATTTTATTATTTATTTCATGCGACTCTGGAAGTATCTATTATTATCTCTGCTTTATAGGAAAGGATATTAAAGGTTTGAAAGGAAAAATGGCTTACCCAATATCACCTTGCTATTAAGTGGCAAAACCATAATCTAGATATAGATGTCCTGTCTTGAAGTCCCATGATATTTCTTCCATATAATATAGCTGCTTCTAATGGGCAAGTAAGTCAGGAGATTTTGCCCAGATAATCTATGAAGCAAGTTAATTGGGAGCTTGGATAATCAAGATAATCAGAAGTTAAGCAATTTTTGTGTGTGTGTTCCTGACTTCCAGTGGGTGTGATTATTAAGGTGGTTCTCACTTTGTACTGCATGGTGTTAACTGAAACTCTTGTATATCAGAACCATGCCCTTAGCTTGCATGATTCTGATCTCAACAGTTCCTATGTCATGGTTTGATTTCAGTTATTACAGAATCATACAAAGTGAAGATGTGGATCCAATATGCACTTGTTTCAGGTAACATGGTATAGTGCAAAGCAAGGACTTCACATTCACATACTGAAATTCTAAAATTCTCTTTCCTTTGGACCAGTTAGATAGTTGTTTTCATTTGATGGCCCATTATCTTTTTTCTTTCAAGATTCTGTTCCTGAAAAGGGAGAGTACTCTGTTACATAATTCACTTCTTTGAAGGTCATTAATAATTGGCTCTTTGCATAAAAGATACAGCATATCTGACATTTATTGTATCCAGTACTAGATCTCTTTCTGGATTTAGACAGAAACACTTGTTTTCATTTCTTTAATCTTTACCAACCTCCCATTACATGTCTAAGCTTTCTGAATGGATACATTTCTTTCTATCTGTTTCAGCAATGTACAAAGCCAGTGAGACCGGTTATCTCTCAGTTGGCATTTATGATATGAAAAATGATATATTGCAGTATACACTGAGCAGATATTAACTAAGAACTGGGTCTATTTAAATTTCTTTTTAGATACAGATGCTCAAATTCTTTTAAAGCACTTAGTAATCATTTCAACTTGATGGCTATTGCATAGATGTCAATTTTAGAGCAAAGTAGTACTTAATATACCTTGCTTAATATAAGAAGCTTTGAGTCTCCTCTTGACCCAAAAGTTTAAAATACTCTCCTCTCTTGAATTATTATTGCCCTCTACTTTCAGATTGTTTTAAAAACTGTTCTTAGTATTCTTTGTCAGGTATTCTGAAGAATAGAAATCCTGTGATCACTCTAATTTTATTTCTCTGACCTATAGAATGCTGGAGAGTTAGTTTAGGGTTAACTCAGCTTGTGCTTAAGAGATATTCCACTACTTTCTAGCAGTGTGAAATTGGGCTTGTTACTTTAATCTATTCAGGTCTCAGTTTCCTTATCTTTAAAATAGTACCTACTTTTTTCATGGTCATTTTAAGGATTAAAGGAGTAAATATGTTTTAAAAAGTGCCTGGTATATAATAGGTACCAAGTAAGAATTAGCTATTATTAATAAGTGAAGGTATTTAAAAGGAGAATCTGGTTAAAAATAGAGAATACTATATTCAAAATAGTTTCTTAAAGAAGTGAAAACTAGAATGTAATATAAAATCATTTCACAGTTTTTCATATAGGGACTCCAGAGAACCTTTGAGAGAATTCTAACTTATCTATAGTAATAGGGTCTTTGAGAACCTCTTCAACAGCAAATCAAATCTATTATATATATTTTTATATTGTTATATTAATCTATTATATATATATTATTTTAAGGTTGGCCTCTTATTTTTTAAATTCCATAATTGGTGGAGACTAGCTGACTTGGGTACAGGGTGAATTTGGGTGAGTTTTCTCAGGACTAGATTTGTGACTGTAGCAATAACTGAAGAAACAATGATAGAGCTTAAAATGGCAGCATCTATCAGGGAGTTTGACTCAGGGGCTGGCTTTATCATAATGAGGGTCCAGGTACAATCCTTCCTTCACCAATGATTGCAGACTTGATTTCTAGGCCCAAAATATTATTGATGGAGGCATCTTGTTGAGATCAGGGTGTGGAATTGATAATCATCTATTGCTCTCAAGCTCTTTTTGATGTGGACTCCCAGTTTCTGCTGGACCCAGATGGCCTTCCCTAGAAAAGGTTTGGCCTCAGTCCACATTGCTAGGAATTGCAGGCTTGACCTCCAGGTCCCAGAAGGTTCCTAGTGGAGGCAGTAGACTGGCTAGGTTAAATGTAGAATTTGAACCTGGGTTTGTCTGATAACAAAAGCTAAGCTCCTTCCGCTAACAATCCCATATTGTTTTCCTGTTGAAGAGGGCACCAATGGATAAAAGGAAAGTAGCTGTGACAGTGGAAGCATCTATGAGTTCAGCATCAAAAAGGATAGATGAGATAGTACCTGAAAGGGCAGCTGTGAAAGCAAAGGCTGCAGGCAACAATGTCATGATAATGGTACTGGAGGAGATGGTAAGGGTATAGTAGTTGTTACAGGCCTTTTAGGAATAGAATAGAACTTTGGAATGCATTTCTGGATATTTGTACTTCAAATCATAAGCTCACAATCTTTGCATCATGGAACCTCAGAGCTGAAAGGGTATTCCAATCACCCATTTATGATGTGGTTCCATATAAGTGATTGTCCGGTCTATGCTGGGAAAGTGATAATAGGGAATTATTTCCTCCTTTTCACCAGAATATAAGCTTTACATGTACAGGAATTTTGTCTGTTTTTTCAGTAACTTTTAGTGACTAGAACAGTGCCTAGAACCTAATAGGTACTTAGTAGATATTGTCAAATGAAAGAATGCTCGACCTACTAGGTTGACTCTTTTGTTTTATATATTGAACAATGTTATGTACCAAGCATTCTCTCATACAAGTCTTACTTAGCCCTGTGAGGTATGTATTATTATTTCTAATTTATAGCTGGAAGCACTTAGGAATTAACTAATTGTATTAAGGTGACATTTACTAAAATATAACAGTCAAGAATTGAACCTTTAAGTATAACCACTACATTATATAGTACTGTGGAATTATCACATCTCTTATCCTACATAATATTCTATTAATAGAGGCTAAATTTTTGTGGAAGCCACATTACACTGTTGACTCATTAATCTTACTGCCAACTAAAAGTCACAAATCATTTATTTACCATGTTTTGTACTATACTTGAGCTGATTGTTTTGGACTCAAGTGTAGGAGCTTGCATTTATTTCCTATAGTTTTCTCCGGTTAGATTCATTCGATCTTTCTTCATTAAGATCTTTTGATTTAGTATGGTGTTAAATTTTCCTCGAGTATTCTTTGGCATTTATTAATAATATTTTTTACCCCTTAATTTTGTTAATAACATTTAATATATGTTGATGGGTTTTCTTGTGCTTAAATATCCTTGTATTCCTTGTATAAGCTACTTTGTTACTGTGTATATGTGCATGCACACATGTGTATATGTGTGTATGTGTAAAATCATACTGCTAAATTTGAATTTTCTATATTTGGATTTGTGTCTAGGATTAATATATTTTGGTGTTATCCTTATAGGGTTTTGATACAAGGGTCATGCCAACTTTGAAAAGGAATTCAAAGCTTTCCATTTTTGTCTATGTTGTGGAATGATTTTGGAAAGCATAGGAATTTGTTCTTTAATGGCCAAAAAATTACCTATAAAACTGTTTTGCTCTTTACATGTGTTAAAGAGATAGGTGGTTACAAGTATTTTATTGGTCTAATTCCCTACCCCTTTTCAAGTCACTTTGGAAATTTGTATTTTTCTGAGAAATCATCTATTTTCTCTTTATTTAAAAAATATATTGGCAGCCAGGCACCGTGGCGCACGCCTGTAATCCCAGCACTTTGGGAGGCTGAGAGAGGAGAATTGCCAGTTCAAAGCCAACCTCAGCAATGGCGAGGCACTAAGCAACTCAGTGAGACCCTGTCTCTAAATAAAACACACAAAAAAATAGGGCTGGGGATGTGGCTCAATGGTTGAGTACCCCTAAGTTCAATCCTCCGTACCAAAAAAAAAAAAAAAAAGGAAAAATATTGGCATAAGTTGACATCATTTTAAAAAATTTATTTTCTGCTTTTCTGTATCTGTGGTCATATCTTCTTTATTTGTTTTTGTTAAGATCTTTTTGGATCTTGATTCTATCATTGAACATATTGATTATTAAAAACTGTTAAGTGTGCTAGCACATAGCTTGCCTTTATTTGTATACCTATAAGGCTTAATAAAATAGAATTCAACATAAATTTATAAATAGCTTCTACATGCTAGATACATGCTACAGATATAAAGGGTAATTAAAACAGGGTTGTACTGTAAGTGCCTTACAGTATAATAAGATATTTGAGACTGTCTGTTAAGTGCTTTGCTGAAATTCAGATATATTGTTTCCAACACATTACTCCATCCAGCAAAATGGTACTTCCAGCAAAAAGGAGACGAAAGGGGATAAGACAGGGCTTGTTCTTTGTGAACCCAGTGTTTGGTCCTAATGGATTATCTTTTTCTGGTAGTTGGTTAGCTGTATAGATTCTAGAGTCTTGTTTTGAAAATTAAATTTATGTAAGCAATGTGTTAATGAAATTCATCTTGCTCATTGATACAGAATTTACTGGAAAGATTTTTAATAAATGTAATGTTTTAATCATTCTAGAAATTTATACATTTGATCAACTAGAGAATTACTTCTTACATTTTAGTAGGCATATAAATCACCTGAGAGCCTTTAGTAAAATGTGAATTCTGCTTCTGTCTGGCATGGGCATAGGTTCAGTACATTTCTAACAAACTCTTAGGCAGTGTCTTTGCCGTTTTTCCTTAGTGTTGCTGATTGGGACCACACTTTAAGTAGATGAGAAGTAGAGGACAGAAAGATAATATGCATTGTTTTATAATTAATAAATGATGATAATAAGTAATGGGCCTTATAAAATTAATAAATAGAGCATCAATGCTGACAATGCCTCACATGTTGATGAGGATGTAGAACAAATGGAACTTTCATACTGCTGGTGTGAGTATAAATTTTTATAATCAGTTCTGAAAACTATTTGGCAAATTTACTGAAATTAAACATATATCTATTCTATGATCAGCAATTACACTCCTGGATGAATACTACAGAGGAATAAGTGCTTTTGTCCACCAAGAGACATGTTTAGCATATTTTGTAGCAGTTTTTTTCTAGTCACAAAATACCAACAACCCAGACGTCCATCAATAAGAGAATAGATTGTGGTATACTTATTCAATAGAACATGATACAGCAATAAATAGCTACTGATATTCATCATAGAAATGTGGAAAACAGAAGGAAGTTAAAGAGAAATATAAAGATTAGAGGAAGATAGTATGTACTGTGATTCCATTCATTAAGTTGAAGAACAGATCTCATGACTCTACAATGAGAGAAATCAGAATGGTTACTTTTGGGGTAGGTTATTAATTGGGAAGAAGAATGTGAGAAACTTCAGGGTTCTGGGAAAGTTTTATATCTTGGTCTGAGTGGTGGTATATGAGAGGATAGATATGACAATTTTTATTGATTATATTCATTGACTGAACTTGAGATTAGTGAACCTTACTACTTATATGTTAAAATTTTTACTTTAATAAAAGAAACAGAGCATTTAAAAGAACAGAAAAATACCTTTGAATTTTGGAAAAGGCATTATATGTTTTTTAGCAGTAGAATTGATTTCTGAGGGAGTTGTTATATGTTCACATTCATATTCATTTACTGCATGAAAATATTGAAAAATGTATTTAAAGGTAGTGAATTTATGTAGCTATCTTATTCCTTAAAATAACTAGAGTAGTTGTCATTAGATTTTAGGTCAGTAGAATCACACTCGAACAAACTTTGGGTAAATAAGAATATTTCCATCCTTTTATTATGTGGAACAAGTAAGAATTTCAAGAAAACAAGCTTTCTTCAGTTATGTTGGAAATCAAAACAGAAGAACATTAAATGCAGATCTTTTTGCTCTTCAGACCTTCCCTTTCAATTTATAATTTCCTGTTCTTTATTCTGGTTCCATCCTACTCATGCTGTAATTCCTCACTGCTTAGGATCCTGCCTGTGTATTATTCAAGGTGGAATCTTGAATTTTATCTGTCTTTATATCTATTTTTATATCTTTAATATTTCTCTCTACCCTTCTTTCTTCTCAGGGGTGATAGAATTCTGTAACTTTCAGGCTTTTTATAAGCCAGGAAACCCAGTAAGATCTAAGAAATACATTCACTTTTGGAAGAAATCTTGATTTCTCAGTCTCATTTGCTTCCTTAGTATCCCTCTTAGCTCACTCCTCCCTCTTTACCCCACAACAACTTGATGATGGGGTGCACTCTGGAGAAAAAACAATCAAGCATAACCTAGTCCAATGTTTTCACTTTATAGAGGAGGAAGCTGAATATATAGAGGGCTTTACAGCTACTGTTACTCAGATACAAAAATTAATTGTAATTGCTAGATAACAAAGTTAAAATGTGGACAAATCAGATTCTCTATATGCAGTTTGAATGATCGATATAGTGAGTTCAAAAATCTACTTTCAAATTGTGTTTATAGACAAGCAGCTACCATTAAAAATTCCCAGTGACAAGTAAACAGCAATCACGTCTTAAAATTAGACTTTTCCCCCCTTCATTTAATGGCACTGGGAATTGAACCCTGGGCCTCACACTTGTTTGGCAAGTGCTCTATCATTGAGTCACACCCCACTTCTAATAATGTTATTTTTGACAAGGGTGCCATGATTATTCAATGGGAAAATAATTATCTTTTCAACAAATGGTGCTAGGACAACTAATATTACTGTGCAAATGCAGCTGGACCCCTACCTCATGCTATAATCAGAAATTTAACTCATAATGAACTGAAGACTTAAATATAAGATATTAAAGTATAAAACTCAGAATAAAACAAGTATATTTTCATGAACTTGGATGAAGTGATGGTTTCTCAGACATTATAGAAAGCACAGTGGATAAAAAGATAAATTGGACTTCATCACAATAAAAAAATAACTGTTTCAAAGGAAAACATAAAAAAATTAAAAGACAACCAACAGAATGGAGGAAATTTTCAAGTCATATTTGATGATAGATTTGTATCTGGAATATATTTAGAACTCTTACAAATCAGTGATAAAAAACAACCCTCATTTTAAATGGGGCAAGGAATTTGAATCAGTAATTTTTCAAATAAGATGTACAGATCATCAGTAAGAACACACATAAAACTGATGGTCATCCTTATTAGACATCAGGGAAATGTAAATCAAAAACACAGCGAGACACTACATACTCTAAGGTGGCTATAATTTAAAAAAAACAAACAAACAGAAACTAACAAACATTGCTGAGCATGTGGAGAAATTGGAAACTTCATACATTGCTCATGGGAATGAAAATGGTACAGCCAGTTTAGAAATCAGTCTATCAATTTCTCAAAGAGTTAAACATAGAATTAGTGTATGCCTTAATGATTCTACTCATACTAGCTAAGACATGGCCTCTTCAGAATAGGACACATGACAAAGAAGGAAAATAAAGATATAATAAACAATAGAGTGAAAAGCAATACCTATTATTTTGTAAAGTGTAATGAAGTTAAATATTTTTCTATTCATGCCATTTTTGCTTAACAATTTAACAAGTGTGATACTATACATTTATGTATATACATTTGAACATGAGATTTGTATATATGTGATATTGTTTTTAAAAATATGAATTAATAAAAATAAACTCCTTCAGTTCTTTATTCTTATTTTCCTTCCTTCCTTTCCCCCCCTTTCCCTTCCTTTGATTTATTTAAATTTTAAAGTTTTTTTCCATTAATTATTTATACTTTGAAAAATTTCCTCTTTAGTTTTAAAAGATAGCTATCTGATCTATGTCTTAGAGGGGCTATTAAATGAGGATAAAGACCTTTCACATAAGAGTGTTGTTTGGAGACATGAAATATAGCGTATTTATTCTAAATCTTTTTTTTCCAAATTTTAAAATTTTATTATTATTACTATTATTTTTTTAGAGGATAACTTCATTTCTCTGGTTGTAAGTGATATAGAATCACAACATACATGCAGTCATACATAAAGTTAGGGCTATGATGACCATCATATTCCACCATCTTTACTATTCCCATGCCCTCTCCCCCCTTAACACTCCTGTGAACAGAGTTTCTCCATTGTTCCCATGTCCTTCCCCACATTATGGATCAGCATCCACTTATCAACAAGTACATTCGGCATTTGGTTTTCTGAGATTGGCTTACTTAGCATGATGTTCTCCAACTCCATCCATTTACCTGCAAATGCCATAATTTTATTCTCTTTTATTGCTGAGTAATATTTCATTGTGTATATATACCACAGCTTCTTTATCCATTCATCTATCGAAGGGCATCTAGGTTGGTTCCACAGTTTAGCTATTGTGAATTGAGCTGCATAAGTTTTCTTATTGTAGTTCCTTTAGAAATCCTTTTTGGTTCACTGCTTAGTATATTTATCTGGTGTTTTTTTTGGGGGGGGGCATGGGTACTAGGGATTAAACTCAGGGATGCTTAACCACTGAGCCATATTTCGAACCTCCCACTTTTTTTTTTTTTGAGACAAGGGTCTCACTAAGTTGCTGAGACTGGGTTTGAACTTGGAATCCTCGGGTATCAGCCTCCCAAGTCACTGGATGTGCCATTGCACCAGGCTCTGGTGTTTTTTTTTAAGTTTTTTTAATTGTCCATGGACCTTTATTTTAATTATTTATATGTAGTGCTGAGAATTGAACCCAGTGCTTCACACATGCTAGACAAGTGCTCTACCACTAAGCTACAAGACCAGCCCTCTGGTGGTTTTTTATGTTAAAAGAATAATGTTTTAATTCAAAGGAATGAATGTCTCACAAAAGAACAGTAAATATCATGTTTTCATATTACAGAAATAATATTTTATTACTTTGAGTATTTTATATTTGAGTAGTATTTTATTACTTTGAGGTAACAACACATTTTTGAGGTAGGGGGATGTTATATAAAGTAGGTTATTGCTCATTTAGTCTATAAATGAGGGTGGTTTCAACACTTAACTAACTTTAAAAAGAGTATTATGTTGTGGTTTTTAAGAGCTTTCCATTTACAGTACACAGTTTTACTCATTTAATAATAGCTGTGTGAGATAAATTTGTTCTTTCTTTTAAAATATTGAAATGAAAATATGCAAAGTGTTTAAAATATAGATGTATACAAGTGTAATGAATAATTATAAAGCGACTCCCATATAACTGATATCTGTGTTAAAAAAAAGAATACTGACATCATCCCAAAAGCCACTTGGTCCCTTCCTAGTTACTTTCACATGCTCCCTCTTTGAGCTCCCTCTTATATTTAATGTTAGTACCTTTCTTCATTTTATAGTTTTATTGCCTATGAATGCATATCTAAACAAGTTTGATTTTGCCTGTTTTTATGCTTTATATAAATGAAATCATGCAGAATCTATTTTTATGTGTGTTGCAATTTTGTTCAGCATATACCATTATTGTGAAGTCTTAGTTTATTAGTATCCTTTATATTTTGTGAGTATCAGTTATTTATCTTATGTCATTGGGCACTTGGATTATTTCTAATTACAGGTAGTTATGAACAATGCTGCTATAAATCTTCTTGTACATATATTCATTCTGGGAGTGCATGTGCACATTTTCTCTAGGCTGTCTATACAGGAATTTTTGGGTCAGAGGGTATGCCTATCTTTATATTTACTAGACAATGCTAACCTCTTTTTTTTTTTTTGGTACTGGAGATTGAACTCAGGGGCACTCGACCACTGAGCCACATCCCCAGCCCTATTTTGTGTTTTATGTAGAGACAGGGTCTCACTGAGTTGCTTAGCGCCTCGCCGTTGCTGAGGCTGGCCTTGAACTCGCGATTCTCCTGTCTCAGCCTCCCTAAGTGCTGGGATTACAAGCGTGAGCCACCGGGCCCGGCTGCTAACCTCTTTTCTAAAAGTGGTTATTTATACTGCCACTAATCATCTATGGATATTCCCATTGTTTGACATCCTTGGTAACAAATTTTTTTCTCAAACTTTAACTTTTGTCTATCTACTGAATATTTAGTTATCACATTTTTAAATGTTTATTTTTTTAAATATTTTTTTTAGTTGTAGATGGACACAATATCTTTATTTATTTATTTATTTATTTTATGTGGTGCTGAGGATCGAACCTAGTGCCTCACGCATGCAAGGCAAGCATTCTACCGCTAAGCCACAATCCCAGCCCCTAAATGTTTAGTTTTAATTCGCATTCTTGACTGCTAATGATACTAAGCACCTTTTAATAAGTTATTGATTAGGTAGATTTCTTCTTTTGTAATGTGCCTATTCAAACTTTTGCCCATTTTTCTATTGGTTCATTTTCTTTAAAAAATGATTTGTGATTTTGTATATTTTCTGTATATGAATTGTTACTTAAGTATGTTAAACTTTCTTCTTTAACTTTTGACTTGTCTTTTCACTCTATAGACTCATTAAAAAAAAATATATATATATATATTTTTGGTGTTGGGGATTGAACCCAGGGCCTTGGCATGTGAGGCAAGCAGTCTACCAACTGAGCTATATCCCCAGCCTGAAAAGATGTTTTTAATTTCAATGTAGTTGAATGTTTATTGATACTTTACTTTAACAAATTTTTTATTTTGGAAGTCCTGGGGATTGAACCCAGGGCCTCATACATACTGGGCAAGTGCTATATGATTAGGCTATATCCTTATCCCATTGTATTCCTTTTTGGTTAATGCTTTTCCTGCACTAATTAGGAAATCCTCTCTGAAGTCATGAAGATAATCTCCAATGACTTCAAACTGACCTTTAATTCTTTGGGTCCCGTTGTCCTATATATAGGACACCTATAAAGTTGTTTTATAGGTGCTCTATAAGACTTAGGTTTTTGTAGGTGTCCTATATATAGGACGATGGGACACAATCAATTAACATACCTGAAGCTATTTTGGTATGTTGTATAAAGTAAAGATGTAGTTGCATTTTAAAATTTTTCCTCTTATGAGTGTTCAGCTGTCCCAGATAATTTACTAAAACTCATTTTTTACTTACTGTTCTACATTTTACCTCTGTCATATATCAAATATAAACATGGGTCTCTTTTTGGGTTCGTTCTTTATGTTCTCTTGATATATATATATAGGTCTATCCTTGCATTCATACTACTTGGACTTCATTTTATTTTCTTTATAATGAGTTTTGCTATCTTGTAGAATAAATTTTGCCATTTTATCTTATTTTTCAAGGATATCATGGTGCTTCTTGACCCTTTGTATTTTCATATAAATTTAGAGTTAACTTGATAAATTCTACCAAAAAGCCCCATTTGAGAATTTTTAATTCAATTTGCATTTAATCTATAAAGAAATTTTAGATAAATGATGCCTTTGTAATAAATATTTCAATCCAAGAACATATTGTATCTCTAAATTTATTTTGTTCCTCTTTAAAGTCTCCCAATAAAGTTTATAATTTTTCTCATATAGGTCTTAAGGTAGTATGTAACATGAACATTAAAAGAATTAAATCATCATTTAAGATAATAGCAACAGAAAAGTCAGAAAGGTAATTGCTTAAAGAAAAAGACAGACAATATTTTAATGAGGAGCAAATATACCTTAGTGTTTCATAATAGATTATACTAAAGGAGATTTATGTTCAAATATAAATTAAATGTTTGTTTTTAATTTAATTAAATCTTTATTCCCTCATAGGTGCTATATACATGTCTGGAAATTATCATATTTTCAGTTAGTAGGTTTAAAGAATAAGCAATGTACTGATTGTTTTATTGACCATGTGCACAGGCACTGTTTTATTGTTTTTTTTTTTTTTATATATTGATGGATCTTTTGGCTGAAATGGCTAGCTTAAAGAGATATTTTGATATCATGTAAAAATATCCTAAGGAAAAGGTCTGCATAGTAATTTCCAATCCAAATATATTATTAAAATCTTTGAAACATAAATATTTGGTGTGGCTTTTGAAATAATGAAATAATGCACCAGTTTCTTCTTACTAATAAGTCTAGCAATTTCCATTTGTTCTATTTGAAAACACCAGAGACCTTTATCATGCAACTTATGGTCTCCAGGGGAAAATTGAACCAAATGCATTGTTTGACATTAAAATAATGTCTTTTCAAAACAGAGATTGGCATATTTAAAAGAATGAAGCTGGCCTTCTTAGTTCCTAATAAATCTAAGTCTGTTGATAGTGAGGGATGCTATAGAGATAGGTCCCAACCTTGTCACTTCTGGGGAACAGCAGTGAAATTGTTTGTTCCTGACAGCAGACAGCCCCACTGCAGAGCCCTGGTTTCATGTTACATTAAGTATTAGTGCTGTTCTTTCAGGAGCTATTATACTGTGACATCAAAGATTTTCTGACAGGGCAGTGGTAGGTTAGCACTGAAGTTGTCTACTGAAATTTTAAAGAATGGAATTATTAAATATATATGATCAGACTTTAATATAAGAAAGATACAGAATTAGCATGGTTTAAGGGAAGTTGTAGAAATGACGAGTCTATCAGCTGTTCACTTTGTCTCTTCTTGTTTAAGCCAAATTGATTTTTATTTCTACAACAAATACAAATGGTCATTATGTTAAAGCTAGGGTTGTTGATCATTTCCAGAAAGATGCTATGAATTAAGAAAAAATTGCATTTTGTGAAATAAAAATGGTTAGGTTGACCTGTAGCACATTTTGTACAAATGAACATGTGGACAGTAATTGCAATGGTCTGACTTCCTTCTTGCTGATTCACTAATTAGTTAAAAGATTCAAACTACCTACTCTATTAGAATTATAGGAGTTTAATTTTTAGATGGCAAGTGAAAGGATGAGAAGTCTTGTGACTGAAAAGGCTTACTTCCACATAAGAGTTGTATAAATATAGGTAACTTAAAAATTAATCAGATTACAATGTTGTCTTTTGAAAAGGCTAACTTTGATCAATGTTGAGAACTATTATTAGTCATTTCTCTACAAATAGACTTTCTATTTAAGAAAAGTAAAATAAGCATTGGAACTTCAAGTATTTCTTAATTTTTATGTAGTAAAATCAGAGTTGCTATAACTATGATATTTTCATGAAAAATGTTGGGATTATGAAATGTCATTAATTTTAGAAGCATAATTCAATGTCTGGGCATTTAAGACAATGCAATTTTAATAATTTTGTTTGAGATTAAGCAAATAAATCATATATCAAAATGATTATATCCTCAGTATTGTAGTTTTCTTTTGTTAAACAAAATCTTTTAAAAGTTGTAAACAAGGTACACTATGAGACATTTATTTTAAATAATATAATACTCATACTATCAGTTGAGAAGTAACTGGAACAAAAGATACACCTTTACAGATACTTGTGCTTTTGAATATGTTTTAAGGTAATTTTCATCCAGTTTAGAGTGATCAATAATACAGTCATGAAAACAGTCATTAAAAAAAAATCTAAAGGTCTTTGTTCTGGCATGTATCTCATGATTATTCATACAAATTAAATTGGACAGGTAAATGTTGCTACAGCCTGTAAAATCATTAAAAATGATTAAAATGAAATGCCTAAGGAGGTCTGCTGTAGTCCTCATATCACTTGTTGAAAATAAAAATCTGAAACTGCAGATTGGAAATGGATTTGTTTATATAAAAATGCTTTCTCTTTTTAAAAAGTTTTTTTTTTTTTTGCATAACACAATGCCATGGCAAAAAACCAAAAGAAACAACAGTTCAGGTATGAATAAATGTTCTAATAGATTCTCTGAAGACCCTAAAATCTGAGATTCTAGAAGTACTTGAGTAGATAAAATGTTTTTCTTTTAAAAATATTATAACTTAAGATTACAGTATTTGGTAGGAGAAAAGGAAGGACATTGGGATACATGTTTAGTCATTTGAGAGCAATACTCCTTCCTGTGGAATACTCATATTGTCAATATTGTTTAAATCCTTTTTTTACTTCTGTCAACTACAGAAATCATAATTTAAAATGCTTTGAACTATCCTACAGAGTACATGTAGTTTATTAATGCTTCTATTGTAACATAGGTATTTTTGAATGTTTTTAGTATACCTACTAACTGAAGGACTGAGGGTCTAACAGATTTGGTCTTTTTCATATGATGATGAAGGAAAGCATAAGTACTTTAACTAATCTGAGTGGTTTTAAAAAAACCTTTAAGTCTGGTTAACTACAGTGTCTATAAAATAATTGATAAACAGTTGTGCTCCTAAGAGCCGATTTTAGGTGAAGTCAGTTCTTCACAAGAGACTGGAAATGAATGTTAGAACAAAAAGTGTTTATTTTTGAAAAATTAGTGCATTTGAATTAAAGGCTAAATTTTATTTTGGATGTTAAATTACATTTTGGAGAATTAGTTGGACAACATTTATATTGTAGGAGACATAGTTGTCATTTTAAAGAAAGTTATCCTTGTATTAAAAAAACTTAATCCCAGCACTTTGGGAGGCCGAGATAGGAGAATTGCGAGTTCAAAGCTAGCCTCAGCAATAGCGAGGTGCTAAGCAACTCCGTGAGACCCTGTCTCTACATAAAGCACACAAAATAGGGCTGGGGATATGGCTCAGTGGGCTCAATCCCCGCTAAGCCTGACACCCCCCCCCAAAAAAAAACCCCTTAAGCTGGGGGCAGTTTTGCACATGTGTAATCTCAGCTACTGGGAAGGCTGAGGCTAGAGGGATGGCAAGTTTAAGGTCAGCCTGGGAAATTTAATGAAATCCTGTCTCAAAATAAATAAAAAGGGCTGGTGATGTAACTCATTGGTAGAGTGCTTGTTTAGTATGTGGGAGGCCCTGGGTTCAATTCCCAATACCACAAAAACAAAAACAAAAACAAAAACAAAACCTGGTCAACCAACCAGAAATCCCAACTAAATTTATCTATATTAAGTTTAAATATGTGTAACATTCTTTTTCCAGTCAACAAGTATTTATTAGGTGCTACTATATGCCAGGTCTTATAGGGATAGAAAATAATTAGTATGCATCTCTGAACTCAAAGAACTTAATAGTTGTTAGGATAATACACACAAGGATATACTCAATTGCTAGGATATGTGGTTAAGTCCATACTGACAAAGATGAGAAAGAATAAAATCAGATACAGGAATCAGGATAGGTATCAGTAAGTAAACTTGTAAATTGAAATTTAAAGGCATAATAGGACTTTTATTAGTGTTGCTGAGGAAGGAATATGTCGGGGTGGGTGAGTTTGCCTTTGTTTTTGCTGAGTTTGCAACTTTATAGTGTTTGGGCACTTTTCTTTGGGCTTTATTTAGTTAAACTTACTAAAGAAAATGAATTAAATACATTCCCCCAATAAACATTCAGAAGTCTAGTTTTCTATATAGTGTATCTTTTAAACTAACATTACCTTTGTTTCTCTTTTTATGAATAGCAGCAAAGATGACTTGAAATTTCTACTAGTAAACAGGTCTTGTAGTTGAGGTGAATCCTCAAAATTCAGTTTTCAATGTTCTTTTGTAAGTGAAAGACAAGGGTAGATCTTGAAAGACTGAACGTTTACAGAAAAGCAGTAAAAAATGATGTTTGCCTTCCTGCTGCAAATGTAATGTGTTTCATACGTTGAATTGTCTGTTTAAAATCTGTGTATAAAACAAATGTCATCATTGCATTAGGTAGTTTTGGCAAATTTTGATTATAATTATTATTCAATGCCCCAATTTACACTTTTATAACATTTATAATTATATATCTGGTTAATGCCAAAACATCCAAAAGTTAACAGTTCATCTTCAAATTTTGCTTTAAAAAATTAAATTATTGAGGTGTGAGGTAAGATTTCAAGGTTACTTTAGTTTCAGTAATTTTGATTTAATTGGCCATGTTTTCTTTTTTACTTAAAACAAAAGAAAATATTCAAGCCAGACTTTACTCTGAAGATCATACAAAATAAGAAAAACAAGGCTAGGCGTGGTGGTGCACGCCTGTATCCCAGCACTTTGGGAGGCTGAAATAGGAGAATCATGAGTTCAAAGACAGCCTCAGCAAACAGCGAGGCACTAAGCAACTCATCGAGACTCTGTCTACATAAAACACAAAATAGGGCTGGGGATGTGGCTCAGTGGTCGAGTACCCCTGAGATCAATCCCTGGTACCAAAAAAAAACGAGAGAGAGAGACAAACAAGATCATTTAAATAGACTTGTTAGGGGGCTGAGGTTGTGGCTCAGTGGCAGAGCACTTGCCTCCCATGTATGAGCCACTGGGTTTGATCCTTAGCACCACATAAAAATAAGCAAACAAAATAAAGACACTGTGTTCATGTATAACTAAAAAGTATTTTTAAAAAACAGACTTGTTAGGCAAGTTGGTGCAGTGCTGTAACCAAGAAGCAAAATTTATCAGGGTTTTTTTTTTTTTTAATTTTTGATGGAAATATTCAGTTAAAGGGATGATCCAATTATCATTTTTTGATAATTCTTATGCTTAAAATCATTTCTTTTAACATATAATTAGATGGACATTAAAAAAGATAATTGTTTTGTTTGATATTCATATTTCTTTGTTTTTAAGTAGGCACCAGTGAATAAAGTGGTTTGACCATTTTGCTGCATTACTATTTTGTTTTGCTTAATTTTGAGATATTCTTTTAACTCTCAAAAATCCAATATATTTAACTAAAAAGTAAAAAATATCAAAATTAATTTGAATTTCAGATTTTTTGAGAATTTAAAAAAAATTCTTTAAAAATTGCAGTCAGCTTGGCATGTTAAAAGTTATCAACAATCAAACACCCTAGACTGGGGTTTATTGATCCCACCTCAAAAATCAAGACAATTTGATAATGTCTTTTAACCTGTATGATGGTTCTGTGCTGACTACCTTGCACTTGTTAATTTATTTCTTCATTTGTTAATTTGATAAACCTAGTGAGCATATACACTGTGCCAGGTAACAAGGATATAAACATAAAAATAAATGTTTACTGCTTTGGATAAACTTGTAAGTAGGGAATGGGAGAGGAGAGATTGAAAGGGAGTGAAGGAAGAGGTAAATGGTAATTAGAAAAGTGAAGGTGGGGGCTGGGGTTATGGCGCAGTGGTAGCGTGCTTGTGCTCGCCTAGCATGCGGGAGGCACTGGGTTCGATCCTCAGCACCACATGAAAATAAAATAAAGATATTGTGTCCACCTAAAACTAAAAAATAAATATTAAAAAAAAAAAGAAAAGTGAAGGTGAGTAGTATAAAAGGCATCAAATATTTTCAGAATCTGTAATGTATGATATTTTTATGGAATAATGGACAAAGGGCAATAGGAGCAACAAAAGAGAGACTATTAATTTTGAATAAGTGAAAAGTTCTCCAATATTATTTTTTATATATACAATTTGAATTTTTTATTGTTCATTCCATTGCCTTAACGTTGTCAATATATCCCTTATTTTCACCTTTTTTAGATTACTGCGGTAAAATTGTAAAAGTGAACAGTTCAGTGGCGTTTAGCACATTCACAAATGTTGCACAACCACCATACCTATCTAGTTCCCAAACTTTTGCATTACCTGAAAAGGAAACTTAATACCTATTAAGTAATTATTTCTCATTCTTTCCTCCTTCCTGGTATCTGGTAACTGCCAATCTGCTTTTTGCCTCTATGGATTTAATTATTCTTGATGTTTCACATAAATGGAAACATAAAATATAACCTTTCATGCCTGGCTCTTTTTTTAAAAAAACCTTTTTTTAGTTGTAGATGGATAAATATCTTTATTTATTTTTATGTGGTGCTGAGGATTGAACCCAGTGCCTCACACGTGCAAGGCATGTGCTCTACTACTGAGCCACAACTCCAGCCCAATATACTTTCTTTTTTATTAAGGAATAATATTCCATTGTATGTGTGTACCAAAATTTGCTTATTCATCTGTTTATGGATATTTGGATTGTTTCTACCTTTTGGCTATTGTGAACAGTACTGCTATGAACATTTGTATATAAGTTTTTGGTTGAACACCGGTTTTCAATTTGTTTTGGATATATACTTAGGGATGGAATTTTTGGGACATATGGCAATTCCATATTTAACTTTTTAAGAAACTGCGATACTGTTTTCCAAAGTGCCTACACTATTTCATGTTTTCAATAGCAAAATGTATGAAGATTCCAATTTCTTCTCATCCTTTTTAACCTATTTTCCATTAAAATATTATAGCCATCCTAGTGGGTGTCCTAGATACTATTTTGATGTCTATATGTTGGGTTTTTTTTTCATATTTAATTTATTTATTCTATTTAGGCTTACATGATAACAGTGCAATTTGATTCATTGTACATCGATAGAGGATAACATATCAATTCTCTAGTTGTAAGTTGTATAGAATCACAACATATATGCAGTCATACATAAAGTTAGGGCTATGATGACCATCATATTCCACCACCTTTACTGTCCCCATGCCCCCTCCTCCCTTACACCCCTGTGAACAGAGTTCCACCATTGTTCCCATGACCTTCCCCACATTATGGATGAGCATCCATTTATCAACGAGTACATTGGGCATTTGGTTTTCTGAGATTGGCTTACTTCACTTGGCATGATATTCTCCAACTCCATCCATTTACCTGCAAATGCCATAATTTTATTCTCTTTTATTGCTGAGTAATATTCCATTGTGTATATATACCACAGTTTCTTTATCCAGTCTTCTATCAAAGGGCATGTAGGTTGGTTCCACAGTTTAGCTATTGTGAATTGAGCTGCTATAAACATTGAAGTGGCTGCAGCACTGTAGTTTGCTGTTTATAAGTCTTCTGGGTATAGACTGAGGAGTGGGATAGCAGGCTCAAATGGTGGTTCCATTCCAAGTTTTCTAAGGAATCTCCATACTGCTTTCCAGATTGGTTGTACCAATTTGCAGTTCCACCAGCAATGTAAGAGCGTGCCTTTTACCCCACAACCTCGCCAACACTTATTGTTGTTTGTATTCTTGATAGATGCCATTCGGACTGGCGTGAGATGAAATCTTAGGGTAGTTATGATTTGCATGTCTCTGATTGCTAGAGATGTTGAACATTTTTTCATATATCTGTTGATGGATTGTATATCTTCTTCTGTGAAGTTTGTGTTCAGCTCTTTGGCCCATTTATTGATTGGGTTGTGAGTTTTTTTGGTGTTAAGTTTTTTGAGTTCTTTATATATCCTGGAGATTAGTGCTCTATCAGATGTGTGTGTGGCAAAGATTTGTTCCCAGAATTTCGGCTCTCTATTCACTTCATTGATTTTTTCTTTTGCTGAGAAGAAGCTTTTTAGTTTGAATCCATCCCATTTGTTGATTCTTGATTTTACTTCTTGTGCTATAGGAGTCTTGTTAAGGAAGTATGTTCCTAATCCAACATGATGAAGATTTGGGCCTGTTTTTTCTTCTATTAGGCGTTGGGTCTCTGATTCCTAGGTCCTTGATCCACTTTGAG
>CM053399.1:41475204-41542539 GCA_028644305.1 Xerus rutilus
GGATATTGGTCTGAAGCTTTTTTGCGGGGGGTAATTTTTTTCTTTTTTTCCTTTTTTAAACTTTGTATTTGTTTTGGTATTAGGATAATAGTAGCTTTATAAAATGAGTTGGGTTCTATTTCTTCCTTTTCTAATATTCTGGAAGAAAATATGTAGAATTGCTGTTAATTCTTTTTAAACATTTGTAGAAAATTGGGCCTGGAGATTTCTTTTTTTGGGGAGTATTTTAATTTATAAATTCAGTTTCCTTAAGAGTTACAGGCCTATTCAAACCATCTATTTCATGTTGGATGAGTTGTAACAGTTTGTGTAATTTAAGGAATTGGTCCATTTCATCTAACTGGCTAAATTTATGTGTGTAGAGTTAATACCAGTATACACTTATGTCTGTGTATATGTAATTATATCCCTGTTTCATTCCTGACATTGATAGTTTGTGTTTTCTCTTTCTTTGGCACTCTTAATAGAGGTTTATCAATTTTATGATAATTTCAAAGAGCCAACTCTTTGTTTAATTGTTTTTTCCCTTAATTTTAATTTTATTAGTTTCTACTCTTTATCATTTCCTTCCTTCTGCTTGCTTTGGAATTTTTTTCCTTGCATTTTTGAAGTGAGATTTGAGACTTTTCTTCTTTTCTTTATGTATATATTTATTGCTATTAATGTCTCTCTTGGCTTTAGACATGGCCCACAAATCTTGATATGTTATATTTTGTTTTCATTCAGTTAAGTGTATCTTTTATTTCATTCAGTTAAATGTAATTTCTGTTGAGATTTCATCATCTTCCTATGGATTGTTTAGAAATCTATTGCTTAATTTCCAAGGATTTGGAGATTGTACTATTTCTATTATTGATTTCTTTGTGGTCAGAGAACATGTGCCATATTTCAGTTCTTTAAAACTCTTCAGTGTTTGTTTTATGGCATCATTTGTGGTCTATCTTGGTATATGTTCTGAGGGAACTTGAAAAGAGTGTGTATTGTATTGAATGGGGTGTTCTGTAAGTGTTTACTTGATTCTCTTGATCACATTGCTGAGTTCCATATTTTTTTTTTTGGTCCAGTTCTATTAATTGCTGACTACTGGGATAGTCATTTTGCTAGATTGAGTAAAGCATGAAAACCTTTCCTTCCTTTTACCCCCCATTACTTTACCTGTTTATAATGTAATTGTCTTAAATAATGTCTCTAAATATATTTTAGGACCATGTCAGGTAGTATGCATCAAACAATTTAGAAAACTCAAGAGGAAAGGGCAAGCCTATTGTGTTTATCCATGCTTTTCTTACCTTATTCTTCTTGATCCTCCTTCCTTCCTTCCTTCCTTCCTTCCTTCCTTCCTTCCTTCCTTCCTTCCTTCCTTCCTTCCTGTGCTAGGGATTGAACTCAGGTCCTTACGCATGCTAGTTAAGTGCCTTACCACTGAGCTTCAGCCCTCCTTGCTGATGTTTCAGTATTCCTTCTTTTTTTTTTTTTAAATTTTTATTTAGCTGTAGATGGACATAATGTCTTTATTTTATTGCTTTGTATGTGGTGCTGAGGATCGAACCCAGAGCCTCACGCATGCGAGGCAAGCGCTCTACCACTGAGCTACAATCCCAGCCCTCAGTATTCCTTCTTTTTAAAAAAAATTTTTTAGTTGTCAATGGTCCTTTATTTTACTTAGTTATATGTGGTGCTGAGAATCGAACCCAGTGCCTCACATATACTAGGCAAGCGCTGTACCACTGAGCTACAACTTCAGCCCAGTATTCCTTCTTTTATTGTGTCCTTACTGTTTAGAGGACGTCCTTTGGCTATTCTCTTATGGGGAGTCTGGTAATGATAAATTCTCTCAGTTTTTCTTCTTCTGAGAATGTTTACATTTTGCCTACATACCTGAATGATATTTTCATTGGGTGTGGGATTTTGGATTTCTTTGAGCCCTTAAAAAATATCATGCCATTTCCTTTTGTCTTCTATGATTTCTGATGAGAAATCAGCTGTCATTTAAATTTTATTTCTCCATTATAAGATGCCATTTTTCTCTGGTTTCAAGATTTTTTCCTTGTTTTAAATTTTCAAAACTTTAATTACAATGTGTCCTAGAATGAATTTCTTTGAGTGTATACTGTTTGGGATTTGTTCAACTTCTTGAATTTGTAGGTTTTGTATATTTCTGGCCAGAATTTGAGTGTTTTCAGCCATTATTCTTTGAATACTTTTCTAGCTCCATCCTCTTTCTTCTGCTCTCTGGGACTCTGATGGCATACATATTAGATCTTTTGCTATGGTTTCAAAGATTCCTGACACTGTTCATTTTGTTGAAGTTTGTCTTCCCTGTGTTGTTTAGACAGGATAATTTCTATTATTTTATCTTCAGGTTTACTGATCCTGTGCCTTCCATTCTATATTTAAGCCCCTCTATTGAGCTTTTATTTCAGTTAAAGCAGTTTTTAAAAAGTATCTTTATTTATTTATTTATTTTTTATGTGAGCTGAGGATTGAACTCAGTGCCTCACACATGCGAGGCAAGCGCTCTACCACTCAGCTACAATCCCGGTCCTTAGTTAAAGCAATTTTTAGTTCTGAAAGTTTCCATTAGTTCTTTAAATCTTCTCTTTTGCTGAGGATTTCTGTTTTTTTCATTTGTTTCAGATATGTTTATACTTCTTCATTTTTATCAGGACTATTTTTAAATATTTGTCAGATAATTCTGACATCTTGGTGTTGGTATCTGTTGTCTTTTGCATTTAATTTGAGATCTTTCTGTTTCTTTTCTGACAGTGATTTTTGCTTGAAACCTATACATTTTTGTATTATATTATAACACTCTAGTTCTTATGTAAATCTTCTGACTTCCTATGGCTAACTTCCCATAATACTGCTGCAGCAAGGGAAAGTAGGTTTCTACCTTATTTGGGGCCAAGTGTTTGTAGTAGTTCAGGTTCCCCACCTCGGGGGATGGACTCCTTCTTGTTACTGGATTGAAAGTTCCAAGCTCCTCATGTGGCCTTCACTGACATTTCAGAGGAGATAGCCTTGTTACTTCTGGGCAAAGCTTCAAGTTTAAACTTTAAGCAACCTCTGATACCACTCTAGGGGGAAAGTGGGAGGGACATCTAGGCCTGTGACAGGCAGTCAGTGGGGCTGTTATTGACTGACAGAGTTAAAAGTCACATCCCTACCTGGCCTTCTTTGACACTTTTCTTGGGGTGGATATTGGGTACCTTATTACAACCACGAGAAAGTAGAATTCTAGCCCTTGGCCTTTGTTTGCGTGGGTTGGAGGTGGAGCTACAGTTCTTTTTGCCCCCTTATAGTGTTTATCTGGAAAGTGGTTATTTTCTGTCTTACTAAATGTTGCCACTTTCCGAGTCCTTTGGCTAGAGAAAGTAGACTCCTCTTGGAACTTTTTTTTTTGTCTATGTCCATTGGTGTTTTTAGTCTATTAGCTAATTTGGTTTCAAGTCTGGGAAAGATGAAGCAAAACAAAACAATGAAAAGAAAAGTAAACTCGGGGAATACACCAGTGTCACTTCTCAGGTCATGTGTTCTCTAGCTAGTCTGCCTTTCTCTCACCTTTTAGAGTCTTGTTATGTTTGTTATATATAAAGTTCAGGACTTTTAGTTGTACTTAGAGAGAGAAAAGGGAAAATATTTATTCCATTTTCCCAGAATTGGAAGTCTTTATATTAGATATTTTAAAACATCAGAACACATTAGTATTCAGAGAAATGATATAATTATGCAGCCTCTAGAACACATCCACTGTATACTTGTAAAAGAATGTGAATGAAAAAGGCCAATATCATATTATCCTTATTATGAAACATTTGACCTTGAAGACAGACCGATGAAATGATTTTGAGTGATCCTCAGAAGTTCCATGACCATATTTTTAGAACTGCCACCCTAAATTAGTCTATTTGGGTACCCGAAAATACTAATGTTGAAAATATTAATTTTAAAACAATTTTGGTTAAATATCTATTGCTCTAGTCATGAACTGATCTAAGTGCTAAGAATATAGCAATGTGAGACAAAGTCCATGCTCTCATGAACTTTGAGTTCTTTGGGTCAGTTGATATGGCAACGAAATGAAGTCATGAGTTTTCTATTTGCCTAAGCTAAGTCCTTATATCCATATCTCAGGATTTGTCAGGGCATGTGTGTGTCTGTTTATTTACAGCAGGTGAGACAGTGCAGCTGTGGTCATTGACAGTAGAAGTTTGGTTACTGTACACACTGGTGTCAGACTTTAGAATGATGAAGAGAGTATAGCAATATATAGTTGCTGTCCAGACAGCATGATTTTGAAGACTATTTCTCTTCCCTCATCCCATCTCTTACTCCCATCTCTTATTCCTTCCTTCTTCCTGCCTTCTTTCTTTGCTTCCTTCCTTTCAGTTTGAATTGTATGTATATAAATAGAATGTTTCTTCTAATTCTTACCTTCCAATTTATATATTATACACAAATATATATGTGATGCAAAATATATCTACATAATATATATGATATCAACATCTATAATATATGTATAATATATTATATATAATATATATGACATATCTATATAATATATATAAATATATTTTAATAAAATAAAATATATTTATGCCTGTGATAAGCCTGCCACATATATTTATATAATACCAAGTACCTGCTATGTTTCAGGCACGTTGCTAGGAACTAGCAATAACACTGGTGATTAATTACACATGAAGCCTTCTAGACTTAGCAAGAGTTGGAGTATTTCAATGTTATGGCTTAAAGAGATCACTGTAAGGCATTCACTATAGAGCTTGCATATCTATCTATCTATATATACTCTAGTTTTCAATTTTAATCATCTTGAGGCATTGCTCTTAAGGACAGTCTAATATTAGGCATCAAAATATGCTAACTATGGCTGTAGTCTGAAACATTTTTCTTGACCAAAAAAAATTAAAAAGGCAAAACAAAGTAAACTAAAATTCAAACTTTTGCTTTAGTTAAAATGGGCTTTATACACACATTTGAATAGTACCCTGATAGTCTAGGAAAATCAAGGGTTCATAAGTAAGTATTGCCAACATTCCTTAGACTCTAAGTAATAGCAACAAATATTGTGTGAATTACAGTTTTGGAAAGTCTAGTAAAATACAATAAGTAAGGCATGAAAGCCAGTAGCAAGTAACTAAGAGGTAGGGATAAAGTGATTTATTTATTTTAAAGGTAGAAAACTGCATTTTTTTCCTGTTTTGATTTAGCTATTTTTAAGACACCTGTGTCTCACTTGCTGCAAACACAAATTATAACTGAATAATGGAAATCATTGTACAGTTGTAAATGGTATATTGACTGTTCTTTTCAGTTTATAACACACCTTCCTTTTTGGCACTAAGGAGCAATGAACGAGGCATTTTATTAAATTTGAGACTTGAGGTTCTAATCAGAGGTCGTTGACTAGCTCTCACTTTTCAGTTTTAGATTTGTCTATGTTAGATCAGGGGGCAGCAATGAAATTATTATGACAAAGACTGTGTACTAGCCTGTATCTGTCTGTTGAAACTTGAAAGTCTTTGGAACAGTGATGCTGACAGCATGGGAACATTCCAAGAAAGTGTAAGCTGTGTAATGTCTTAAACTTTCAAGTATCATCTTCTTTTTGTGTTGTTTGAGTTTCAGATACTACTAAGGTACTTGTGAAAAGGTGTTTATTGATTAAAGAGGATTTTTCCCCCTAGCAAATACACATTGAGATAGTCTTTCTATTACTTTTTCTGTTCAGTCACTGCTTTATACAGCAAGTTCATTAGCATGTAGATATGCAGTGATTGAAGTCAGACTGCTTTTTACAGTGGAGTTGTCTTGATATAATGAGCTCCTCTTTAATGTTCAAAAAATTGTTGTTACTTTCTAAAAGGGGTTGTTTGTGAATTTCATTAAATTTAATCTCCTCTTCAAACAATTTCAGCATTGTTTAGTTTACTACAATTAAAATGCTTTCTGATGCTAAAAAATCACTTTTTACAGATGTATCACAAATGCAAGCACTCTGAGAGGGGCTTTGTTTTTTACTTTGAAAGAAAAAGCTGCTATTTAGCTGAGAATTCTCATTTTTTTAATTGATGCTCCATATGGAAAATCAGAAGAGGGTACACTTACTGTATTGCTAAGCAGGCTAGTTTGCTTGTAAGGGTTAAGTTTCACAACTAGTTCATTCAATCCCTGAAATGAAGTACTGGTCTAATCATAGTAGAAAAATAAGGGCCTTATCCTTTCCTTTTCAGTTTACTAGAGTGCAACCCCTTCATCTTTAGAATGTTATAAGTCTTGAGAAAGAACAGATACAGTGAAATTAGGTTTCTGCTTTGGGCAGCAGTTCTCAAAAGGATGTACAAGAAACCTGACTAAATTCTTAGTTGCAGAGCACCAATTGTAGTTCATAATGAATAGCTTCATTTTTGTAAGTTATCCTTGGTCAGTAGGACTTGAATAATATGAGAGCCGATCCCTGGCATCTCTGGTAGAACAGGCACAGAAAACATGTCTTTCTGGAGAATATTTAGCAGATGGAAGCTTAAAAATTTTCCACGTGGTAGCAAGGAAGTTTTCCAGGTGAATCCCAAGATAATTGGTTTATGAAAACAGTGTTTGGGAGAATTGAGAATAAATTATTTGATATCTTAAAAGATTTTGCCAGCAAACAGTTTATAAAACTGTTCAAATTCTTAAAAAAAATTTTTTTTATTTGTAGATGGACACAATATCTTTATTTTATTTATTTTTATGTCGTGCTGAGGATTGAACCCAGTGCCTCCCTCATGTGAGGCAAGCGCTCTACCACTGAGCCACAATCCCAGCCCCTCAAATTCTTCTATGACTATTGCTTAGGAAACTATTCTTCCAAGATGTTTCTTCCTGCCTTAGTTCCAGAGGCCATTTACATGATGTCAAAACATCTAGTTAAGTCAGGAGTATTTTAAAAAACTTATGTTTTTATGCTCACTTCTGTGTATACTTCAGTGATTATATTTGAAGCATACCTAGAAAAAAGATGCTATAATTGCCCTTTAATTGTATTTGAATACTTGGGCCAAAAGAAATAGTTGAGTACTTTTAGTGAAAGTGTGAAAAATGTGATGTTTTCTGAGGGAAAATCTAGTTAGAATAGCGTAAAGGTATTTTTAAAAACATTTAACCATTTACTATGGTTTTCAGCCATATTTCCATTTGTTTCAGTCAGATTTAATTGATCAGAAGATGGTGCTGACTTGAGAATGTGTAATACCAGTGCTTTTGATTTTTTCCTTTCTTAAGCTATAGCTGTAATGAATTTTTGATAATTATGATTGAGTAATATCCCTGCCATTCTGGCTATTTGAACATATTATAAGTGATCTGTTTCTAGTGATGATTATATATTCATTTAAGGGCCCTTTGTTAGATGCTTGAGGTAGGAAAAGATCAATAGGATATAATTAAGAGCTATGGTATTCTTTTAAGTCCTCATTCTGAATGAACTATAATAAGCTTTTATTGTCTTTTCTTTTACATAAAAATACAAATATAAAAACCCAGAAGTGATATGTTAGTTTTTATGATCAAGATATCATGATCAGAATCTTGAGAAGTATTTATATTTTAAAAACTCATGGATATAGAATTACCAAAACATATTATTAGACTATTGGTAAATATGAACTTATTCATAATTTTACCTATTATTCACAGGCACATAGTGGAAATCATTTCTGCTTATTAATATTTTCATCATATCTTTTACTTTTAAAATGATTTAATTTTCTGAGAGATGAAATTCTTTGGTAAAAATTTTTATGTGTTAAGACTTTATGTAATAATAATTATAATAACATATTTTATTTAAGAAACACTTAAATGCTTAAATTACCCATCATACCTGAGCAAAAATAATTTAAAAAAAGAAATAATTATAGTTATCTTGGTAGATGATCAGCTAATTAGTGGTAATTTAGATTCAATAAGGGTACACACTGAAAGATTTAATAAGTTTTCATAGCTTTGTCAAGCTCCTAATGTATAAATTTAAAAATTCTCCTTTTCAGATTGTTGAATTTTTAAATGTGATTTAGATCATAGATTCTATTTGTTTGTTTGTTTACTTGCTTATTTATTTTAAGTTGTGAATTTTGTAAATTATTCTACTGGTTAGTATGTGATTGAGATTGAAATGTTTTCTGTTTTAGATATTTCCATGTGAAACAGTCAGGAAGTAATCCTGTACATCTTTTAAGCAATGACCTTATCTTTTGCCAAAATCAAATGACATTCAATACTGATACTATGGAGAGAGGATTCAAAATAGACACGTAATTATAATTGCTTTCCCCCACATCATTATATCACTACGTGCAGAACAACTGATTTTTAAGAGAGAGAACTGCAGAATTTTGGCAGGTTTTTTCTTTGCTTATCTCTCTCTCCTCCTTCCTATTTTCATCATATGTAGGATTTATTGGAATAGTTCAGACTGACCTCTTTCTTGAAAGATGTAGTTTTAATTCTAATGGTTTATAGGAGCTAGCAGAAACACAAAAGGAAGTGAATGTTTATGATTGCTTCATATTTTCAGAAATCCTTAACATTTATGATATAGTTCAATTGTTAAGAGAATAAGGATAGTTTTTAGGTTATTTTGGGGGAATCATTATAAAGACTTCAACCAAGCACTAATTAGCTTCCACAGTTACTGCTTTTAAATAAAATCAAATGTGAACAAAATGAAGGCAGGTATTATGTCTTGTTAACTGTTCTGACCCCGTATGCAGTACCGTACCTGGCACATAGTAGATAGTCAATTGTTGCTGAAAGAGAAAAGGAAAACAGAATGGGAAGGAAGAAGGAGAAAATAATCCTAGGTTGATTGGACAAAGTTATTCTGTTTGATGTTTTGTTTTGCTTTTGGCTGATGCATGGTTCCCCCTAGATCAGTTACAGGAGTATGTAATCTTTTTTTTTGTTTGTTTGTTTTTCTTCTTTTTTTTTTTCTCAAAAATTGCATTTTAATACATGTTATCAAACATAACAGAAAAAAACAAATTTTCAGAAGCTGTACACAATGTTCACTGAAAACATTTGTTGAGGCAAATAGAAAAAAATTGTTACAATCATAATTTTTCTAACTTTGCACAAAATTATAAGCAGATTAAATTCTTCATATTAAACATCTTTATATGCACTTTCAATGAACAGTAAATATATATTTATATATATTTTTTATCAACCATCTTTACTATACCCATTCCCCTTAGTATGTAATCTTTTTACCTTGAGCATAAATGTGGCATAACTGAGAAACCTGTTACTAAAGGGGTTTTAAGCACTTCTATTTGCTTTTTGTTCACAGGGGCTTTACTTTTTCCTTGTGCTCATTTTTGTTGGCTAGTATTGGGATACAGCAACTAAAGTTGCATATAATATTTTTAAGAGTTACAGATATTTGGGGATGGGGTTGTGGCTCAGTGGCAGAGCACTTTCCTGGCATGTGTGAAGCACTGGGTTTGATTCTCAGCACCACATATAAATAAATAAAATAAAGATCCATCTACAGCTAAAAAAATATTTAAAAAAAAAGAGTTAAAGATATTCACTAGTTACTCTATTAACAGAAAATAGCTGTATTTTTCATCTTTCAGATAAGGTTATTGATAAAATGGTGTTAAAATTTAGGACTGGTAAAGGACCTGAATAATGAAGTTTGTAAGTCAGGAATGAAACTTATTTATGTTGTTATGAATTTTTACAAATTTACTGTTAATTTTATCCTGGTTCTGTTTGAAGTCAGGCATATTGTATTGGTCAGATTTCTGTTGTGACAAAAGACCTGAAATAATAAACTTATAGGAGGAAAGGTTTACTTTGGCTCAGGGTTTTAGAGATCTATTGGCCTGTTGCTTTGGGTCTGGCAGAACATCATTGTAGGGAGTACATAGTAGAGCAAAGCTGCTCACTTCATGGTGGCTGAGAAGAGTGAAAGAGGAAGGAGTAGAGGGTCTCAGTAACCCCTTCAAGGGAACTGCCCCCAGTGACATAACCTTCTTCCAGTAGGCCCCATCTCTCAAAGGGATCTCTGCCTCCCAATAGCACCATGGCTGGTGACCAAGTCTTCAACACATGGCCTTTAGGGGACATTTAAGATCCATTCCAAAACAGGTGCTAATCTATGTTAAAGGTCCTAGGATCCATGTCTCTTTGAAGACATGTTCACAACTGGGAGAGATGGGTCTTACTGAGATTGTAGTTATTTACAAACTTCAGTTTTGAAATGATACTGTTTCAAGTGTCTTCCTTTCACAGCTAGATTAGTTACTAGAAGGAAAGATAAAGAAAATATTTTTGAGGATGATAAATTCTGAGGCTTAAAGTCTAGATTTCAATCTTTTTGTTTATTGATTTTTTTATAATTATTCTTTTACTGTGAAATTTAATAATTATCATTATGTAAAATTATTTCTATATTAAACAGTTATTTCTCAAATAATTTCATATTTATGAGAGATTTTTATTTCCTTCAAGATATACATTATATAATGCCATTTCAATTTTCCTGAAAATGGGATCATCATAGACCTGTGATGTTTATCAAATCAACCTTAACCTAACTTTTTGAAAAATGTATGAATTGTTGAATGGCTAAATCAAGCTAATTAACATATACATTATCCTATGTACTTATTTGTGGTGGTGAGAGTACTTAAAATCTACCCTTTTACATAATTTTTAAGTATATAATACATATTTTTAACTATAGTAACTGTATTGTGTGATTGAACCTAGTCCTCCTGACTAAATGAAACTTTGTATCCTTTGAACATTTCCCCAATGCCCCCTTCATTTTAACAGTGTCTTTCAAAGAGCAGAAATTTTTAATTTTGATGATGTCCATTTTTTTCTTTTATGGTGTGTGTGTGTGTGTGTGTGTGTGTGTGTGTGTGTATAGGTACCAGGGACTGAACTCAGGGGTACTCAACCACTGAGCCACATTCTCAGCCATATTTTGTGTTTTACGTAGGGACAGGGTCTCACTGAGCTGCTTAGCTGAGGCTGGCTTTGAACTTGGGATTCTCCTGTCTCAGCCTGCCAAAGTTCTGGGATTACAGTCGTGCACCACCGCACCTGGCTTACTATATGATTTTGAGAGATCTTTTATCTAATCCAAAGCCAGAGAGATTTTCTCATACATTTCTTTCTAGAAGTTTTATAGTTTTAAATTTTATATTTAAATGTACGGTTCATTTTAGCTCCATTTTTATGGGTATGATAGTGTGAGTGATGAGTTAAGGTTCCTTTTTTTTTTTTTTGGTATAAGGAACTCTAGTAGTTTACAAATGACTTTGAAAAAATTAGAAGTTGAGAAAATTTCCATTAGAGTTTCCCATATAGTTACTGTTTTTAGCATTATTCATACCTTTGGTAGATACAGATTTCCATCTAGTACTATTTTTCTTCTACAGAAAAACTTCCTTTAACATTTATTGTAGTACATGCCTGCTGCTGAAGAAATCTCTCCAACCTTTTATTTGTTTGAAAAACATTTGTGTTCATGTTAGATATTTTTGCTAGGTTTAGGAGTTTAAACTGGTAGTTTTTATTTCTTCAGTATTTTAAAGATGTTGCTTCATGGTCTTTGGGCTTGCATAGCATCTCATGAAGAGTCTGGTATCATCTTCATTTTTGTTGCTCCATATATATTGTGTCATATATATGTATTAGCTACCCCTGTGGCTACTTTTAAGATGTTCTTTTTATAGCTGGTTTTGTAATAATTTGATTATGATTTACCTGTGTCTTTTTATGTTTTCTTTTTCTTTATTCTGCTTGGACTTTGAGGTACTTGGTTCTATGAGTTTATTGTTTTATTTGAATTTGGAAAGCTTTGTATTCTTCACTTGCTTTCTCATCTTTTTTGAGTCTCATATTTGTATGTTAGACATGATGCTCTGTTTTATTTTCTCTCAGTGTTTCAGCTATAATCATTTCTATTGCTACATCTTCAAGCTCTACTGTTAATCCAATCTAATGTGTTTCTCATTGTTGAAAATATTTTCTTTCTTCCTAGAAGTTCTGTGTCTTTTTCCATTATCCATTTTTCTTCTTAACATACTTGTGTTTCTCTCTACATTTTTGAACATATGGAACAAATTTTAATGGCTGTTTTAACATTCTTATCTGCTAATTTTATCTTCTCTCTCATTTCTGGATCTGTTTTTATTGATTGATTTTTCTCCTGGTCATGGGTCATATTTTCTTGCTTCTCTAAGACTTTTTTTTTTAAAAAGCTCTTTAAAAATTATTGTGGTAATAGTCACATAACACAGATTCACCATTTCAGCAATTTTAAAGTGTGTAATTCAGTGGCATTTAGTACATTCATAATGTTGTACAACCACTACCATCATCTAGTTCCAGAACACTTTCTCCACCCCAAAAATAAAACTGTGATAATAAGGTTTACTGCAGAGAGAAAGAAGGTATGGAAGTGGCAAAAAATCTATTGAGACTATCACTCTGTCTATAAGGACAAAATTGCTACATCAAATGAAGAGTGTCACTTTATAATAATTCTCCTGCCTTCTGTGAGGAGGAAGTGAAATAGACACTTCAAAGATTTTCTGGTAGATCCATTGGCCTTCAGAAGGAAGACAATGACATTGGCCTTCATATTATGAACAGTCTTGGTAAAATGAATGCCTTCTCAGGTATTATGATATTTCTATTTTTGGAAATAGTGATTGAATTGGAAAATTGGACAGAAGGGAAAAACCTCATTTTCTTGTAGCACAAAACATAGTTTCTCTTTAGGATCTGATTTGAATGCTATGAAAGCACTAGGAACTCCACCTAGCCTTATTTTTATTCATGCAAAACACCTTAATAGATTTGTGATACTTCCTTTAATAAGTGTTATTGCAGTGGATCAAGGTCAGGCATTGGGTGAAGGGGCAGAATTTACATGGGATTTCAGGTTAATGACTGCAGAGTGTGAGATCAAATTTGTCTCTCTCAGAAGATGTGTATAATTCCAAGCTTGTGTGGTGCCACCCAGCTAGTTGAAATCATTGGCAGTAGACAAGCTCTCAGTAATAAGTGGAACCCTCAAACTGGATTAGGGGGAAAAAAAAACTTTAAACATACAAGTGATCAAAGTGATCTTAGAATATTCAGATGGAAATAAATCTCTAGAAGAGGCAAAAGGGTGCTAATGCCATTTGCCAATGGGCTACTGAAGTTATTAAAACTCTGAAAACAATTTGTTTCTTAAGGCAGTGAGTCATGTTTAAAAGTGTCATTACTGAACAAAAGAGACCATTTAGGAACTGTTTAGAGTGGAACCACAATTATAGAAGTTATTGCTAGGAAAGGAAAATGTAATAGTTTAAAAAAAATAAGTGAAGCTCTAGTGATTCATATGTATAAAAATTATAGTATATAAGTTAAATATGAATTGTAGAATTACTTTGAAGTCTGCTACTGTTCAGATTTGTTTTTAGTAACTTTTTGAATATCTGAACTCATTGGTCTACCTTTTTTTTTTTTAAAACCAACATTTGGCTAACATTACAACACTTTGTTGCTTGAAAGTTATTTCGATCAGTTCCTTCACATATATAATATTCTTAGCCTACAACCAAAAATCATTTTTTTTTTTTGGTGATGCTGGGAATTAAACTCAGGGCCTTGTGTTTGCCACTGAGCTATATCCCCATTCCCCGCAAATCAGCTTTTAATAGGAAAAGCTTCATGTAAACCTATTCCTGGAGTTATTTTCACAAAATTTTGTTCTGTCTTACCTAGGAATAATTTATAAAAATAACTCAATGAACCTTCCAGTTAAAGATAAAAGTGGGGAGGGATCATAGGACAAGAAAATAAGGAAAAGTATGATCAATCATTTTATTATGCTCCAAGTAGCTGGAGTAAAAGTCATGGAAAATAGCCCTTCATTTAAAAAAGGATGTATCTCACTACCCACTACAAATTGGAGCCTTATTTAGTTTATCTTTTCAATTATTAGTTTTATATTTTAAATTATCTACTAAATAGTGTGAACCATGAAATAGGACCATCAACTGACCCTACAAATTGCCCATTCATTTGTTTTCCCAGGATTTTCTAGGCTAATAATACATAGTATTGTTGATAGTTTTAAAATTGAAACTCTCAAAGATTTATGAAGCATCCTGCAAAACAAATGTGCATTTTACACTAGATTTCTATTTTTTTCCCTGAAACACAGAAACTTTTCTTTTATAACTAGATATCTACATAGTAAAACATAGAACTCAAAGTTTAATGGTCACTCCATAATTCACTTTTTAAAAAATTTAAAATTAAAGTAATTAAGTCTTAATCTAACCTATCACAAGAAGAGTTAAAAGATAATTTAAAAGTAGTGACAGCTTTTAATTGTTTTTATTTACTATTATAACATGAAATTCACATTTGAGGACTATACTAAAAATAACTTGCATCTACTTTCAACATGATTCTATTGTTTTAAGAAAATACAATAAGAAAGACTCACATTTTTTTTTCAAAGGTGAATTTTGGATAACCATGTTAACTCAATCTGTTTTACTTTGCCAACATATTAAAAACTCTCTAATAAAAATGGATTTTCTGATTAATAAAACAAAAAACTGTGTACTTTTAAAGCAGTCACTCTCTGTTTTCCCCTCTTTTCAGCCTCTGGCAATAAGTAATCTTTCTTTCTCTACAAATTTGCCTACTTTGGATATCTCATATAAATGGAATGTTTTTTAGGCTCATCCATGCTGTCGCATGTATCAGCACTTTATTCTTATGGATGAATAATATTTCATTGTATACCTCAATTTTGTTTATCCAGTAGTCTGTTGTTGGAAATGGATTGTTTGCACCTTTTGGTTGCTGCAAATAGTGCTGTTTTGAACATTTGTATACCTTTTAATTTGAACACTTGCTTTCATTCTTGGGAATATACCTAGAAATAGAATTGCTGGGTCACCTGATAATTTCATGTTTAACTTTTTCAGGAAGTGCCATCTTGTTTTCCACAGTGGATCCATCTTTTATGGTTCCAACAGCAATGTATGAGGGTTTTGATTTCTGTCCCAAGGGTATTAAGTGGTATCTCATTGTGGTTTTGACTTGTATTTACCTAGTAAATAATGATGTTGAACTTCTTTTTATGTGCTTGTAGGTCATTTGTGTATTTTCTTTTGGAAGTGGCTAAGTCTTTTGCCCATTACAATTTTTTTTTTGTATTTTCATTATTGAGTTGGAGGAATTCTATATGCTTGTGTGTGTGTGTGTGTGTGTGTGTGTATCATCCTTTGATGCAAAAAAGTTTTAAATTTTGAAGAAGTTTAGTGTATTACTTTTTCTTTTGTTACTTGTCCTTTTGGTGTTATATTTAAAAAACCATTGCCAAATCAAAGGCCACTAGGATTTACTCATATGCTTTCTTCTAAGAGTTCTATAGCTTTAATTCTTACATTTAGGACTTTGATAAATTTTGAGGGTTTTTTTTTGGTTTTTGTTTTTGGTATGAAGTAAGAATCTTTTGCATGTGGACATCTGGTTTTCCTAGCACCTTTTGTTGAAAAGATTGTTCTTTCCTCATTGAATGGGAACTTTGTTCATAATCACTAAACCATAGTATGGATACATTGGTTTATTTCTAGACTCTATTTATGTTTCATTGATCTATATGTCTGTCCCACATTGTTTTGATTATGTAACTTTGTGGCAAATTTTGAAATTAGAAAGTGACAATAGTACAGTTTAGGTCTTCCTTAGGATTGTTATTTTATTTTGTTTTTGTGGTACATGCCTCAGTGTGAGGCAAGCATTAGACCACTGAACTGCTTCTCCAGCCCTAAATCTGTAGATCTATTTGGGAAATATTGCCTTCTTAACAATATTAAACTCTCCACTTGTGAACACAGGTGCCTGTCCATTTATTTAGGTCCTTATTTAGGTCCTTTTAAATTTCAGCATTATTTTGTAAATTCTATAACTTTTGATTGGATGATAAGCATTGTGAATTTTATGATGTTGGATGTTTTATTCCTGTAAATAACATAATGACATATCTAGCATAGGTATAAGTTACTTGGAATCAGTTACCAAGATTTCCTTTTAAGCTTTGTTAGTGAGGCAACACATACTAGGAAAAATTTAGGCCCACTATTTGATGAAACCTATCTCATGGCTCTCCTTAATGCCCTTGTATTTTGAGGTCTTTTTAGTGTAACTGATAGGATCATGAAGTTTTCAGCTGTGTGAGTATCATACATTTTTCAGCCTATTACTTTTCAAACTTTTTTTTCCAAGATAGGGGTAATTTTCTTTAGCTTATGCACATTTGTCAATTCAGCCAAAGACTGAACAGGACCACCTCCATGAATCTCTGAGTTGCTTTCCCTGTGCAGCTCTCCTATTTTTAGTATTTTTCCCCCTATTAAGTCAGCCTTCTTGGTCTCTTTGATCTTCAATGTCTGCTTTTTCAACTTAACTAGACTTCTAGCCTCTGTTGGGAGCTCTGCCTGTCTGGATAGTGGACAGAGGACTCCAGGAGCAGATGTAGGCTCGCTTCATTTATTTCACTGTTCCCAGGAATCACAATCCTACACTATGTTATTGCTCAATTTCTAAAACAATAGTTTCATATATTTTAACTAGGTTGCATAAAGACAATTTCAGTTCTTGTTACTTCATTGTGATAAGAAGAAGTTGTGAATCATCATATCAAACAAAAGTCAAACTGAACTTTCATTAATATAAAATGAAGAGAACATCTTAATTCTTTTGTGTAATTCCTGGCTGAATTTAGGTATACTTTCCTTAATAGATTTATTTTAGAGCTGTATACATCCTTATGCTAGCTGTTTATTGATTATAATGTTACATGTTTTGTTTTGTTTTTTGATATTGGGGATTGAATGCAGGGGTACTTGATCACTGAGCTACATCCCAAGCCCTATTTTGTGTTTTATGTAGAGACAGTGTCTCACTGAGTTGCTTAGTGCCTCGCTGTTGCTGAAGCTGGCTTTGAACTTGCAATTCTCCTGTCTCAGCCTCCCAAAATGTTGGGATTACAGGCGTGAGCCACCGCACCCAGCTATGGTACATGTTTTAAAGTAAATGCTAGTCCAATTCCACAGTAAATATCTATAATGCTGTTTTTTTTTTTTAAAAGAGGAATTCAACATTAAAAGTATATCATTCTAATGGAATAGATGATTGTTATTTCTGACATATGGAATGGAAATGTGAACTTAAAGTCTCTGTATTCCAATTTCTAAAATAAAGATAATAAAGTTGTATTAAGTGCAGTGTGTGTGTGTGTGTGTGTGTATACAGTGTTATTTAGAATAGAGCCAGGCATATACTAAGTATTATATGCTAACCATTATTATTATCTTAATTATTTTTCTTATATGAGGAAGTGTGGAGGGGATTAGATTCTGAGATTTAGGGCATTAAAATTTATCTAATTTAATATCAAAATATGTTTGGATGTATTAATTTTTTAAATATCTTTGGAATTAAGACTGGACCTTGAGTTTGAACTAGGGAGTACTGAGATCAATAAAGAATTTTGAGCTGGGTGTGGTGGTGCACACCTGTAATCCCAGCACTTTGGGAGGCTGAGACAGGAGAATCGCAAGTTCAAAGCCAGTCTCTGCAACAGCAAGGTGCTAAGCAACTCAGTGAGACCCTGCATCTACATAAAAAACACAAAATAGGGCTGAGGATGTGGCTCAGTGGTTGAGTACCCCTGAATTCAATCCCTGGCACCAAAAAAAAAATTTTTTTTGGTCCTATAAAACTTATATATTAAGCTAGCAAACTTTTTCCTTTTAGATCTGCAAATGTCATTGTTGAGACTATCAATACTGAGAACTGAAAGGAAATTAAGCTGATATGTTTGTTGGTTTAGAAATAAAAAACCCTGTACATTCCCATTCCCATTTTAAACACAGACTCAAATAGTTGATGTGTTAAATTCTGAAAGTTATATTCTAGTTAAACTTTGCACAAAAACATGGTAGTATATACTGTTCTACACAGTAAATGTATTCCTAAAAGTGGCATAGTCATTTCTATTTTGGTCATTTAAATTCACTTCTAAGGTTAGTATGAAGGAACTGCTTACCAAAAAGAAATGGCTTTTGAGATAAAGTTCCTTAATACTGTAGATTGTCTGGCTTGTTAGTGGTTGCTCAGTTAATTTCTACCTAATTAATTAAAAAAATATTCTTATGGCAGAGTATATAGTTTGTGTGTATGTGTGTGTGTATACTGTTCTTGATTTTCAAATAAAATACTACATTTTTTCAGAAGTGGAGTTAGTAGATTAACTATTATAATATACACATTAGCCATCATTTACCAATTACTAGTTCTGAGGCTGAAAAAAGAAACAGCTCGCTACATTAATTACAGACTTTAAAATAAAATGTTGAGAGGCTGAGGTTATGGCGCAGTGGTAGCGTGCTCGCCTAGCACGCGTGAGGCACTGGGTTCGAGCCTCAGCACCACATAAAAATAAAATAAAGATATTCTGTCCACCTACAACTAAAAAAATAAATTAAAAAAAAAATAAAATGTTGAACAAACTTCCAAATTCTAATGGTGCAAAGCATTGGGGTGCATAAGAAATATTTTCATTCATGCTATGTTAGAATTGAATAATATTTCTGTTTTAGCTCAACAAAATTTAAATGGAACTGTATAACTAATTTTGAAGTCACGTTGATTTGCTGTTTCATTAATAACTGGAGTTATTAAAATACTTAGTCTCATTATTGATTAAAGTGCTCACAAATTTTTATCTTACTAAACTCTTTAGGTTTGTTTTGGGGATGTTTTTGTGAATTAAGTTTAACTTTAGTTTCAATAACTGCCATAGAAATTTGTTTGTGAAGTCATGATTTATACCATTATTTTTATAACTAACACCCCAGAATAATTATGCTTCTATAGCCAGCAGTAAAATTTGGAAATTGTATGTTCTATTGTGTGAAGTTATTACATATGAATGGAGAGAGATGTTATTTCATGATATGTTTTTATTACTAGCTTCTGTTTTATTAAGGATAATGAAAACCTTGTGTCTGGTCCTGTGAACAAAACTAACGTGACCTTTGATGTGACCCACCTGTTAGGCTTTCACAATCAATAATAGTCTCCTCATGTGAGGGTGATCTGGAGAGTAACAATATGCCATCTAGGTGGAAAATAACATTTGCAAATTTAAGTTGCAGAAATTAAAATATGCTTGGATCAGGTCCTAGACAAAAGTAATAAAAACAACTTATCTAACCAAATATTTTGAGAAAAAAAGATATTAACATATGACTGATTCATAATACTTTCTTTAGGGAGAATTGTTGATTAGCTATGTACTTGTCTACCAGGCTCCTGCCTGATAAAATAAATAACTTCCTAAATCAGAATTTGGCAATTTTTACAACTAGAAAGGCATAATAACCAATGCTTGGATTAGAAAATTTCCAACTGTTGTGCTTATAGGAAATTACACTTTTTTTTAAATCATTTAAGACCAAATTTTTATGGTCATGCTTTAAAAAAGAAGGATGAAGCAGTCTTGTTTGATTCTTGAGGCATAGATATAAATAATAGCTTTGCTTGTTAGACCATGTCTGCCCTTGATTTACCTGAAGAGTTGTCTGCCAGCTAAAGAATTTTATCAATTTTGCAGATCAATTTAGAGATACCATCATCTGGTAGACATTTTCAACAGTTTTCAAAATTTCTTTCTTTCTTTTTTTCAGCATATCCAATCTTTGAATGATTCTCGTGATGATATTGTCAGTAGGTCAACATCAGTGTCTCACAATTCAAATGTGAATGTATTACTACTTCCCTTCAATATTCAGGTCAAATCCTATCATTATGAAATCACATTATGAATTGTGGCCTAGGTTAAAGAAAATCCCTAAGTAGTCATATTCAGGTTAAGGCTTCAGCATAGACTTTTCTCTTTTTGACAGTTACATGGTCATTAGTATCATGTCCATAGCTTTGTTGATTAAGGTTTCATAGATAGGATAAAAGCAGGGTGGTGTCAAAGCTCCAGTTTAAAGTGTGATGGATGAAGTTTTGTTAAGGTCTCATGCTTAGCTCTTGAAACTGTTGCTGTCAACAACAGTGGAGTCCTTCCTCAGAATTATAGAGATATGAGGGTCAAAAGAGTGGTTTGTTCTTGGAACCCCTTATAGAACTCAATATTATCTTGAGAAACTTGAGCATGATAACCCAGTGCTCAGTTATGCTATGAGTGGACTGGAATAGAATTCTAACCACTATTGGTATCAGTGTTTGTATGTAAAGTTGCATTCTGATTTCTAAAGTGAACTTTTGGAATGAGTCCCTTTGTGTCTTGGGGACTTCTAATATTCCCAAGGTTATGAAATTGTATTATTCTAAGTTGGAGTGACCTTCAAGTCATCTATTTCTTTTTTAATTTGTTCTTTTTAGATATATATGACAGTAGAATATATTTTGACATATTATATATACATCGAGTATAACTTCCCATATTTGTGGTTGTACATGATGTAGAGTTACACTGGTCATGTATTTGTATGTGAATATAGGGAAGTTATGTCCAATTCATTCTACTGTCTTTCCCATTCCCATCCCCCTACCATTTCCCCCACTCCTCCCTGTCCATAATGGTGAACCTCCATTTCTCCCTCCCACCTATTGTGAGTCAGTATCCGCATATCAGAGAGAACATTTGATGTTTGGTTTTTGGGGGATTGGCTTATTTCACTTAGCATGATAGTCTCCATTTTGATTCATTTACTGGCAAATGCCATAATTTCATTCTTCTTTATGGCTGAGTAATATTCCATTGTGTATATGTACCACCTTTTCTTTTTTCTTTTTTTATTCATTCATCTGTTGAAGGGCACCTAGGTTGGTTCCACAGCTTGGTTATTGTGAATTGAACTGCTATAAACATTGATGTGGCTGCATCACTATAGTATACTGATTTCAAGTCCTTTGGGTATTAACCGAGGAGTGGGATAACTAGGTCAAATGGTGGTTCCATTCCAAGTTTTCTGAGGAATTTCCATATTGCTTTCCAGAGTGGTTACACCAATTTGCAGTCCCACCAACAATGTATGAGTGTACCTTTTTCCCCATATCCTCTCCAACATTTTTTGGGGGGAGGCTACTGGGGATTGAACTCAGGGGAACTCGGCCACTTAGCTACATCGTCAGCCCTGTTTTGTATTTTATTTAGAGACAAGGTATCACTGAATTGCCTAGTGACTCACTTTTACTGAAGCTGGCTTTGAACTTTTGATCCTCCTGCCTCAGCCTCCCAAGTTGCTGGGATTACAGGCATATGCCTCTGTGCCTGGCTTGTCACTTGTATTCTTTTTTTTTTTTTTTTTGGTACAGGAGATTCAACTCAGGGGCACTCGACCACTGAGCCACATCCCCAGCCCTATTTTGTGTTTATGTAGAGACAGGGTCTCACTGAGTTGCTTAGCTCCTCACTGTTGCTGAGGCTGGCTTTGAACTCACGATTCTCCTGTCTCAATCTCCCTAAGTTCTGGGATTACAGGCTTGCGCCACCGTGTCCGGCTGTCACTTGTATTCTTGATAATTGCCATTCTGACTGGAGTGAGATGAAATCTCAATGTAGTTTTTTTAAAAAATATTTTTTAGTTATAGATGGACTCATTATCTTTATTTCATTTATTTTTAATAATGAGGATCAAAACCAGTGCCTCATATGTGTGAGGCAAGCGCTCTGCCACTGAGTTACAACCCCAGCCCTCAGTGTAGTTTTATTTTGATTTCTCTAAGTGCTAGTGATGTTGAACGTTTTTCCTATGTTTGTTGACCAATTATATTTCTTCTTCTGTGTCTATTCAGTTTCTTTGCCCATTTATTGATTGGGTTATTTGTTTTTTGGAGTTAAGTTTTTTGAGTTCTTTATATATACTAACAATTAATGCTCTGAGGTGCAGGTGGCAAATATTTTCTCCCATTCTGTAGGCTTTCTGTTCATGTTCATGATTGTTTCCTTTGTGATGAAGAAGCTTTTTAGTTTGATACCATCCAGTTTATTGTGCTTTAGGAGTCTTGTTGAGGAATATGGTTCCTAAGTCAACACGATGGAGAGTTGGGCCTAGTTTTTCTACTAGTAGGCACAGGGGTGAAAGACCTCTACAATGAAAACTACGGAACTCTAAAGAAAAAAATTGAGGAAGACTTAAGAAGATGGAAAGATCTATGTTCTTGGATAGGCAGAATTAATATTGTCAAAACGGCCATACTACCAAAAGTGCTATACAGATTTAAGGCAATTCCTATTAAGGTTTTGATGGCATTTTTCATAGAAATAGAAAAAGTAGTCATGAAATCCATTTGGAAAAAATAAGAGGATCAGGATAGACAAAGCAAGAAAAGAAAAGTGGGAAAAGTGAAGCAGGCAACATTATAACACTAGACCTTAAATTATGCTACAGAACAATAGTAACAAAAATAGCATGGTATTAGCACCAAAACAGACATGAAGACCAATGGTACAGAATAGAAGATAGAGAGACAAACTCACATAAATACAGTTATCTTATACTAGACAAAGGCATCATAAACCATAAACACACATTAGAAAGATAGCCTCTTCAACAAATGGTGCTGGGAAAACTGCAAATCCATATGTAACAAAATGAAATTAGACTCCTGTTTCTTATCCTGCACAAAACTCAAAGTGATCAAGGACCTGGGCATTGACCAAAGTTATCTATTTCAAATTCATTGTATATATAGGACAGAATTCTAGAAAAAACATGAGTATAGTTTAGTTGGAAAAATATGATTTCATGGGAATGTGTCTTTAAAACATTTTAAAGATCAATGTTATTTGCAGCTTTATTTCCTTTAGGTTCCAAGACTCTTGATTTTAAAATTTTCATAGTTTTGTGATGTGCAGGCTTAAGAATTAATCATTTGAGAATTTTTTGAGGCTTTCTGTTATGACTAACCAATATTCTATTATCTATAGTTTAAAAGATGAATCATTTTATATTTTGTTAGACTTACTGCTTCTGCCATGTTGTTCTGTTAACTATCTAATATAGTGTTAACCATATCTTATGGTAGCAAATAATTGCCTTAAATGTCCAATTATTGATCCTGAATTGATGAATTTTTTAAGTTTCCAATTTTGTGTTTCCCTCATCATTTATGTACTTTTGAGCCATAGATTGGTAGGTTATGTTAAGGTAGGTTATGTTAAGATAAGAACGTGCTCAACACATGTTGTATTATTGGTTTAAAAAAGTCATTAGGAATGTCTTTGTTTGGAACTATGCATTGTGTTAGTGTGTGATTTTTCTGCCCTTGATATTCAATTGGATATAATATCGTTTGTGAGAAGAGTATGTTTATTTAAAAAAATGACATATGAACAAATTCATTGTTACCACAAGACATAATGTAATTATTCCAGTGTATGGGCTACTCCCTTTTACTATTTAGAATTTTTTTGTTACCTCTTTCTCTTGCTCAAACATGTACTCTAGTAAGACGAAATGAAAAGTTAGGGATATTATTCTTATTCTGAAGACAAAATTTCACATTTTAGGTGAGGGTAAAACTTTTATCACATTAAACATCTTCAGTTTGGAGTAAAAAATGTAGCAAGTATTTGCTGCTGCTGAAAAGGAGTAAGAAGGAATAGTTAATAGGTGGCTTTCACCTTTGACCTCTTCAGAATTCAAATTTTAGATTATGATGCAAGAGGCAAGATTGTTTTAGTTTTAATTGAGTTTTCTATTAGTTCTATGTCTTACCTAATTTTTAGAAAATGGTTTTTTAGTTACCATACTCACTTATTATCTTAATCTCACAGGCTAAATTATGCCAAAATAGGAAAGATATATTCATTTAGTTTTAAATGTTATGTTTCCATTGCAAGGTACTGATATTACATACTTTTGATTTATGTTGAACATTTTTATGATTTTTTTTACTGAATGAATATAATCAGTATGCTAAGTATTATGTTTTAAACAGATGCCAATCTGTAATTTTGTGTCTAAGTATTTTTTTTGATGATACAGGACATCAATATTAAATGAAATTTTAATTCAGTGATTTTGTATTCCTGAAAATATTTCTATCAGAAATTCATATTATACTTCTATTATGCTGAACATGATAAAATGTTCTCTTTCCCATGTTATATACTTACTGTAGCAATCACCACATCATTCAAAAGTTTAATTTAAATTGAAACGTTCTTTCATAAAATAAGCAGAATATCTCACCTGTGGAGGATGATTACACTTTGTAAGTTTAAGACTTGAAATTCACAACTCAGCATTGCAAGCTCAGTGCTTGAAAGCATTGGTGCTTTAAAAAATATTTGGGATACTTTTGGACCTTGTCATTGTTTCACTGAGACTATACTATGATATTGAAGCTACATTTTATCTGGGGCTTATATTATGTCTAGGTCTGTTTTTATAAAGCAATTTTACTTCATTTACTCTAGAATACATATTATTTTAAAAGATTTTAAATCATGATATAGTGGACATGTTCTAAGTAGGATTGCATAATTAAGATTTAGTTGAGGAGACTGTACAAACCCTGAATTGTCTTTTATTAGTAAGTAAGCTATTTACTATTAGATATAATTGTACGTAAGTCACCAGAATTGAAAATGTGTTACAGAAGTGAGCTAAGTTTTAGAATTTTTGAGCATTGAATTTAAAACCCAGTGCAGATGAAATTAAAGCCACCAGATTTGAGACAGTTTGCTTTGTCTCATTTCTTGATCATATAATGTATAAAGAAACTAAATAGCAAAAATGAATAGATCCTGTTCTTGAGATATTCAAACTTACTTTTTTTAAATATGAAAAGGAAGCATATAGAGGAATATCCTGTTTTGTTGGAATAAGAATCCTATACCAAGCTTCTTCAGGTAGTAAAATGTTAGTAAAGAATGACTGTAATATACCAAAGATACCAAAGATAAGTAAATAGGAAGGAAAATGGCAAAAAAATCTCCATTTTCTAAAGTGGAGATTATTCCTAGTTTTCTTCCTATTTAAGACAGACAACAAAGCTTAACTTGTACTTATTACACAGAATAGGCAGAATTACTTTAGAGTTTCTGTATGTATGTGACAAAATAAAATCAGAAGAAATACTGGATATCATGAGAAAAAAAATTAGAAATAAAATTAGAATCTTGTACTTAAGCAAAACAATGTAGTAGCTAAACTGTAAAACCATATTTTATTATTGCATCTCCAGAAAGAAATAGAATCAAAGGAAATCTAGAAAAATCATTAGAGAACATGAATGAATTCATATTAATATAGGCTAAAAATGTTGTAACTCTTTAATTTGGAAAGATCAAGGCTGAAAGTAGTTATGATTAAAGTGTTAGTACTTATGAAAGGTATACTTACTGGGAAGATGGATTTAGTTATCGTATGTTACAACCCCAGTTGCTCCTGGTTTATGCAGAAGCTTTTCAGCAGAGCCTAGAGTGCATTTTTAATTCAGAAGAGCTGGATTTATATCCAGATTCCAACATTTAATAGTTGTATGACCTTAAGCCTCAAGTTTCCTCATTTTAAAAATGGGAATTTAATCTTTATCCCATGAGGTCAACATGTACATCAAATAAAATTTAATTAGTTATGATATAAGTGAAAATACATTGGCTCATAGAACTCAATAAATTTAGATTTAATTAGAATATATTCCCATCTCTTTTAAATAATATTCCTTTTAAAAATTATATATATATATATTTAGTATAGATCCATTACTGATTCCATTCTTACTGCTTATTTTCAAATGAAATGGGGACTTTTTATAGTGGATAATTATTTGCTGAAAAATGATATTAGGAAGAATAGTGTAGAGGGAGATGGGATATGGTATTTTAGCAGCTTTCACCACTTAGTCTTAGCAACTTTAATTGATATTTGTAGTGTTGCAGAACCTCACCACCCACCTTGCATTCTTTGCCTGTATTTCCCTTAATTTTTGACATCAGAACTTTGGTATGGCTTACAATGCAGCACCTTAAGTCAGGCTATCTGTGTTGTGATCTGGTCATCTCTGCTTCCTTTCCTTCATCTCAGGCAGTGTTTTAAGAGATTAGATTATAGACAAGATGATCTGTCCGCAAGTTTCTTCCTTATTGAGCTCACTTACCTGCAGTGTTTCTGTGTGGAACTGGGATATTTTTTCACAGGAATATTCCATACTAGTTTTGTTGTTTCTAATGGTCCTAAATCATATCCTTTTAATTAAAGGATCATTTGAAGATAATTTGATATTTTTTCAGATCATGATATTTATTTTGGGGGAAATTTATTCTTGCTTGAAGTTTGTTTGTTTGTTTTGAGTACCAGGGATTGAATCCAGGGGCACTTAACACTGAGCCACATCCTTAGCCCTTTTTTTAAAAATTTGAGACAGGGCTTTGCCAAGTTGCAACATTAAATAGCCAAACTATAGTACCATCTGTAGCCAGAATTCTGAAATGTTGTTTTAAAAATATTTATAAATATATTCTCCAGTCCTTTTACATCAAATATTTCCTAAAACTTAAAATTTATTGAGTATTCATGTGTTAAGCCTTGTTCAATGAACTTTATATAACTATGATCTCTTTTAATACTAAAAAATCCAATATTATCTTATTTAAAGATCATATGTCTGAGATTCTGGGAAGTTAACACACAGTAATAGAGCTAGAATTAGAACCATATCTTTTTGACTCCAAATCTGTAGTTTTTTTTTGACATACTTCATCTAGTCTTTGTGTAATCATTAATTTTGAATAACTGACATTTTTATATAATTTTATAGTCATGTTTTTTCATTTCCACCTTTTTGCTAGTTTAAATTTAATAAATGTATCTACATTTAATTTTATCCCACATGTAAGTAATAATCATCATCATATATCATAGGTTTACTTTGATGTTTTATGTCTGGATATGCACAGTCACACACTATATTAGTAAAAATTTTCTCTACTTTGGGTTATTTGTCAAAGGGACCAGGGAATTCTTGGTCTGAATACCATCAACCTGAATAATCTACTGATGCCTGAGAGTGAACAAGATAATATTTCTGAGATACATTGTTTATGCATCAACTGAATCAATTCTGACTTAATCTGCCATATAATTTGACCTTCTGAATTGCAGGGAAATATACAAAGCCATGTTAGTTAAATATAGCTTAGTCATACTACTGGAAAATTATAAGTGATTTGCTAGATAGCAACATTTGGGGAGAAACAGGTGGAGGTTAATGAGAATGGTTAGGCCCAGATTGTGTGAACTTGAACTACTAGTTTTCTTCTCCTACCTAGGTAAATATTGGCCTGTTTTTCCTTTTCTCTCTTTTTTCTTTCTCTTTTTCTCCTCCCTCTTCGTCTCCTTTTTTTCCCATTGTGTGTTATAGTTAACAGTCTTCCAGTATACCCAAACAAATTAGTACAGAACACTTGTATGGGCTTAATTAGTAGTACTAGGCTGTACCACTTAGAGGTTTGCATTTTCTTTAGTGGCAATCTAGCTATCTGGCTTGGAGGCTTGCTATAAGATTCAACTTTCTGTTGCAAGTACTAATGTCCTATGGAACTTCTACAGATGTGATTATTACTTTTATGATGGTTAGGCAGTTTTCTGCAGGCATAATTATGTATTTAATGTTTAAAATTTTTGAATTAAAAAAACCAACAATAACTTAGAAGCTACATTGCCACTATAGCACGTTAATATTTCAGATAGAATTAAAATTATAGAAACTGGCACACAGAACAGATCATGATCTGGAGTCCCAGGTATGTGAAAATGACTATTCAGATGTGTTGAGGGCAACCCATTCAACTGCACCTGGGATGACATGGTTTTTACATTTTAAAAAGCACTTGATGTCCATAAGCTAGGAGTCTCAAAACAGGCACTGTTATGGGTACATGGTAGTATTTAGGAAGCTTTTAAAAAATATGAGTGTACACATTGTAAAGGAAAGGAAAACACCCCAGTGCTTTTCTTATGGCCTGTGAAACTAGTCTAAAAATCTTTCCCCTGAGGCAACCTATTTTTGTAAGTGCTCTTGCCCAGAGGAATGCTATCAATTTCTCTTCTTATTTTCTAGTTCCTTGAGTTCTCATTCACATACCTCCTCATTGTTGTGCTCATTCCTGGCTATCTTTCTATAAGCCTATTTTTAAAAATTAAAAAAAATATTTTTATTAGTTGTTGATGGATCTTTATTTCATTTATTTTTATGTAGTGCTGAGAATTGAACCCAGTGCCTCACACATGCTAGGCAAGGGCTCTACCATTGAGCCATAACCTTAGCCCTTATAAACCTATTTTTATAGATGTTTCTCTTTTTCACTACCCTTATACTTTTGTTTCAGTTGGAAAGGTTACTTATTGAAGTAACCTTGTTATAACAGCCACTGTTATGAGAAGGGCAGTTTCAGACATGGGATGTATCCTTAACCCAGGTTTCAGGATGAGAAGACCAATGGAGTAGACTTGATCTGACTCACAGCCTAGAGACACAGAAGCTGACCTGAATCCACCAATATGAGCTGAGAAATAAACATTTGTTGTTGTGAGTCACTGAGATTTTGAGATTGTTATGTGACATAATACCATTTCTTTAATCAGTTTTTTTATTTGTCAGCTTTGCTGCAGTCACAGAGATTCCCAAAGTCTCAGTGGCTTACAATGCAAAATTTATTTCTTAGTCATCGATCTGTAGGCTGGCTCTAGCTCTATTTGGCTCTGTTTGGCCAACTGTCTTTTTAATCTGTGATCTAGGTTGAAGGAGCAGTCCCTATCTGGGCCATATTGTTCTCATAGCAGAGTTCACAATTATAAAAGCCTGAACAAAACAATGCAGGTGTGTTTAAAACTTCTATAAGGATATGACACATCACATTTTCTCATATTCTACTGGACAGGCCATGCATCCAAGTATGGCAATGGGATAGGGAAATATATTCCATCCATAGATAGGCAGTAGAAGTCACATAGCAAAGTATGGCAACATGTAGTTAAGAACATAATACAACATACCACAGTAGGTTTTCAACACATGTTAGAATCCTGTCTTCTGCGCTTCTCTTCCCTTTCCAGAAATACTGAGCAGGTATAAAATGTGAAGAAATTTGGGAGAGCTAAATTAACTTAATTTCACTCATAGTAGAAATATTAAATACTTTTAACAAAGCAGGTGAGGTACAAAGACACAAAAAAGAGTAAAGAAAATGTTATATATTAGAAAGTGGGTTGAATCCATCCAGACTACATATGATTTCCAGAAATCTCCAGGGAGATTCCAGAAATCTCCTTTTCATCCTGGAAATGCAATTTTATGATGTTGTCAGGTTTCCAGAATTCTAAAATGAAATGGCTATGGCAGTGATCCTTTCTGTTTGACTAATTGCCTTGGTTTTTTTTCCCCCTCTATGGTGCTCAAGGAATTTTTATGAGCCTCTTTAAAGTAACTGAGATGCTGGTCAGGATGTTTGCAACAAACAGGTGATATTTGCAGTCTAGTTATTGCTTCTGAGTGTAAAGTCCTTTTGGCCACTGGAATGTCTCTGGATTGGCATTCACTGTCTTAGAGCATGATAGTTCACTTTAAAAGTGTTTTACCTACTATGTTACCTGCAAAAGATCAGTTTCCCTAAATTTATGCATGTTGATGGGGGTCAGAGCATCTTAGAATGTATCTGAGGAAAAACTTGAAAGCTTGATAGAATTAAGAGCCCATACATTCCTTAATGCCACACTTAAATTCATCCTATGACCTTAATTTTTCTTGTTTTATGTCTCTGTTTCTTGTCAATTTAAAAGTATCTGAGTCTTATTTCAAGAAAACTTGGTAAAGGAAAAGATGCACTAATATTCAGATAAATTAGAACCTTTTAAATAGTATCATGTCATGAAATTTGGAAAAGAAGTTTTCTTTAAGAAGTTTATTCATTAAATAGAGCTTGGAAGACATAGTTAATAGTTGGATTTTTATCCTAACCACTGAAAATATTATTTCTCCTCTTTGATCCTCATTTTCTCAGTATCTGGCAAGTGGGATAGATTAATGGCTTTCTTTCCCTTTCTTTCTGAGACAAGTACTAGTAGATCTAAAAGAACTTTGTCTTCAGAAGGAAGGTAAAACAGGGATTCTGTTAGTGGTTTAAATGTAAAAGGGAAGTCTAATAAAATGTGAAAAAAATATGCCTTGATAATGAATTTACTTTTCTGTCCAGCTTTTGAGGGATAATGATTTGTATTGAAGAACTGAATTCAAGAAATAGAGGTTTTTGGAAAGGCAAATTTTGGAAGGGCAAATATATTTGTTTTGCCATGGAACTTGATTATTGAAGAAATTACTGTTGTGTTTTTAAAAATAAATTAAAGGATACAAACACAGCTTATTTAAGATTTTTACAATGTGTTTTTTAAATAAAAGTTACCAGTGATTGAAGTGGACAAGCTATATGATATGATGTAGCACGCAGCATAGCACATATTTCTATTGATCCATTATTGGAATGTGTTCGTATTAATTTCTTGGCTATTATTTTTCTGGATGAAGTTTGGTTGCATAAAGAGTTTCCATATTTAAATGCAGTAGACATATTACAGATTCAGAGCACTCATCTAGGCTTTATAGGGAAAATAAAATGAACAAGATTAGTCTTCTCCCTTCAATGAGCTGATAGCCTAGTGAAGGAGACAACAGATAGCATATATAAAGCAAAATTTATATGTTTATGAAAAATATAAAGTCCATGCTGTCAAACATACTAAGGAATAAAAGATTGAGTCCAGAGGAAGACTTCTACCTCTCAAAAGGACTTTGTGGAGGAAGCAGCATTTGAATTTAACAGGTAGAGGTAGAGAGGAATGGCATTCCATTTCTTTTAAAGAAAGAACACAAAGAAATGCTGTGGTGGAAGGAAAATGCAATTAATTTTTGAGGAAACAGGGAATGGACCTATTTGGCTGAAAGACTGGCTGTGTTTAAGATGATAAAGCTGCAAAGAAAATTGTGGCTACATTCATGAAAACCTTTAATGGGATAGTGAAGATTGCAGGGTTTATGATGTGGGATGCAGTGGGGCCAAGCAGATTTTTAGCCTAGTGGTAATATGATCACCTCTATATTTAAGGAAAATTATGGATGGGGTGAGCAATGAAGTGACAGGAGAAGAAATTGGAGTTAGAAGTATCATTTAGGCTGCTTAGAAGTTCAGATGAGAGGCAATGCAGGGTTAGTCAAGGGTAGTGAGAGATAATAGGAAACAGTTAAAAAATATGAGAATCATCTTAGAAATGACATAAATAATTACAAATATTTTGTGTGAAAATGAAATTAGTGATAGATTATTTTTCAGTCTCAAGATGCATTATATGGATATAATTTAGAGGATTATCTATAATTTAGATAACCAGTTGCTTAATAATTTTAATGTGCTATTTAAAATAATCCAGTCATAATGGTGATTATTTTCCTTCAACTTCTTTGATGCCTGAGTATCTGATGTGGCCATGAGTTTAAGTTCTAGTATTGCAGGCATGATATATATGAGTGTAAAATGTATAGATTAATTGTATAGGAGTATTGAAGCTGAGTTGTTGGCATGTCTGACTCTTCCCAAATTCATGCGTGAATGTAAAAGCACTATTTCACATGATTAGAACATCAAACTTATTTTCAAAGTATTTTAATTCTATCATTATATCCAATTCTTACAATAACTCTGACACAATAAATGTTATATATTGTCTATTTTTTGAGTCTGGGGAGCCCAAGAAACAGTAAGATTATGTGACATTTCAGAGGTTAGGCAGTTAGCTAATACCAGAGAAAAGAAGAGCGTATACTTCTTTGGACTATTGGTCACATCATAGTCACATTAACTATGATTTTAGTTTCTTTTTTTCACTTTCATTTTTAGTTATCTTTTTCTCCCATGTGCCCATGCACATTTTCCTGATTGCATATTGGTCTGGGATAAAAAATGTTACTAGATGCTGTCAGGATACCTCTGAGCATAAAGTTGTATAAATGCTTATTTTTTTTCTGCCAATTTCTTCCTAACAATGTAGTGTTTCCATTGAGTTTGTCTTTTGGTAGGTAGAATGTTTATTTACTTTCTTCATGTTGTCTTGTTTCTTCTTCTCATCTGTTTCTTTTTCAGAGTGCATATGTGTTGAAGTACTGACTTACTTGGTATTGGCATTGAGACTATTGATTTTGCTTACAGTAACTCCAGAGTCATCCTGTTTTTCTGGGTCCAGATTATTCAGGCACCAATTGAAAAAGTACATTTCCTGATATTTTATTATCTTCCTTTATTCATAACCAGTGCATTTATTTACTTGAATTTGTACCCTCAGGAGTATGTAGTCTCTAAGACTCTCTGCCAAAAATTGTTAGATTTTATTGGTTCATGGTGTCCCAGTATGTCAGTAATTTTTCACAGTGACTCTGATCCAAAAGACATACCTAGCATTTCACTTTATTACATGACTGGAATCAAACAACTTGAATATCTATGTACTAATAACTTTATAGCACTTTGAAAAATAACACAGATATATTGAAAGCAAAAGCACTACCTTAATTTTATTCTTAAGTAATCACTATTACTATTTGCTCCTGGGCAGTGCATGCTTTTCAAATGCTGGAAATGAATTGGATATTGCCACCTCATATCCATTCCACATTCATTTTAGCATACTTGATTTTTATCATAGTGTCCACTAAAAAATGCAGCGTTGCTAGGCTATGATGTCATAGAAATGAATGTAGCATGATGTAATGTTGAAATTCTGAACTAATTTGTGTTTGTAGTTTGTTGACCGATCAACAGATGTTGTGTATTGCTGTATTTCTCTTGGAAAGTCAAAATATCCCATAGAAATCCTATGAGTTCTCTATTGTGAGTGGGTGTGTTAAGTTTCCTTAGTACACAATTTGGAACTTAACAGCCCTTTATACTCTTCTCTCATCTTCCATGATACCATGTTTTTCTGGTGTATATCATTTAGAAGGTTTTAGTCACTTACTAAATTTTGGTTGACTCCCATTGTCCTTAGGAAAACATTTGGTTCGCAGAAACTAGATGAAAAAGAACATATGTACAATCTGCAGTTCAGAATTAAGACATTTTAAAGTGCAGTGCTTTGCTGAGTAATGTTTTGCCATGCTTGCTTTCCTCCTGAATGAATTCTAACAACTGTAACACACTCAGACCTCTTGTCGGAGGCATAGTTCAAAACCTTAATCTCCTCCCTTTTGTTTTTAATGTGAGGAACACTCTTAGACATCTGCTCTAAGAAAAACAATTAGAGAAATTATGATGCAGTGATCTTATCCTGAGTGTTGTTTTACAATTTGGGTAGCTCCTGTGCTTTTAAGTTTTAGTAGCTTCATAGCCTTACATAGGCAAGGCCAATGTAGCTTTAAATTTTCTTATGATGGTTTGAGTCACCTTACTCTGATTCACCACTGCAGACAACCAAACTTGGAATAAGAATTCAGTGGGTAGGTAACATCTGCTTTGGTACCACTCTACTCACTGAATATACTATTTGCAGAATTCAGGTACTACAATAAATAAATGAATAAAAACAGGTAAGGCCTGGCATATAAAAATCTACATTAGAGAAATCTTTGATACATATATTGCAATTTTGTTTTGACTTGGCTGGAATTTTTCTTGCTTAAAAAATTGTTTTAATCATCCCTGGGGTGTTAAGTGCTAAGTCAATATTTTGCTAATTATGCAGAAGGAGCACCAGATGGTTTCTAAGGATGATACTCTATGGGTGGGAGCACTGGTGACTGGAGCTATGGTAAACTGTGTAGCTCTGTAATCATTATCATCCATAGCAACACATCCACGTACAATGAAACAGAGCGACAGATAAGTAAATAACATTTTTATAAGTAAAAACTACAGTGAGTTACAAAGAAAGTGTTTAGGTTATTTGTAAACTGCCATACTATAAGAATGTATCATTTAGAACGAACCTCTTCTGTTATAGCCATCAATGAAATGTGTTTGTATATATTTCCTTGGAAGTTTAATTCTTTCCACGTATTATACTCTTCCCTTTTCCCTGACAAGCATCTTACATTGTGTTTATTCAATACAATCAAATTCTTGACTAAGATAAAAATTCTTATTGTATCTTATTGTATTGGGGAGTTTTATTGTATTTGCCTTCTGTCAGCCTGCAAAAAGGATTATTATCTTTCTTCTACCCCTTACCCTCTCCTGATCAATTTAAGTACATTGGAAAATGGAGAATAAAAATTAATTACTACACCAGAAATGTCTCTGTAACAAACTGTACAAATCTAAAGCAACTTGCTGCCAGATTCCAAGATATAAAAACATAAAACAATGATTATGACAACATATAAATTCAGAATACCCTACCCTGCAAGTCATATTATTGGAAACAAAAGTCAGGATGTAAATAACCATAATTTATTATAGAAATAATATTTAAAATAATATATTTAAATATATTTAATATTAAATATATTAAATATAAATATATATTAATATTATTATAATATATATTAATATTAAATATTAAATATATTTATATTTAATAAAAATTAATATTAAATATAAATATATTTGATATTTAAAATAATGGCTTATTTTAAAAATGGACTTGGGTAAGTAAATTGATATACAATGAAATATTTCTTTTTATTAAGCTGGGTTAATTACAGTGTTCTTTGTTTTTAAAATGTGATGTAATCAAAAATGTATTGAAGGTTTTGTTCTAAGAAGCTGTATAGATTCATAAAAGGAAAAATAAAAATAATTATCAAGAGATTTAATAACCTGAAGAAATGCATATTGAAACAACTTAAGAGTTACCTTGTACTAGTAGGCCAGGATTGGGTATTCAATTAATATGTGATAAGATCATACAGGATTAAAATAAATGAGGCTCTTGACTCCAGTTTGTTCAGAGTGATAGAAGTTTTTTGAAGTAAGTAAATAAAACTTCCTGTAGGTTTAACTGTGAATTTAGGAGCTTGTAGTCTTTAAAGTGAATGAACAACTGGGCCAGAATTATACCACAATCTACTAATTTGTGAATTAACTGCTTTTGAATTTTAAGAGTGACAACATTTACCTTATTCAGATGTGATTCATTCCTATGTGTTCTGATGTGACAAGAGATTGGTAAATCTTTTGTACCCTTCATGATGGAATACAAAGTGAGATCTATGGATGGTTGAATTAGCTTTTAAAATAGAAGATTAACTGAAATGAAATAAAAGTTAAATTCAAGAGTATTAGAATGAAATTTCCTGTTAAAATTATATCTAGAGTGTTATATTTATTGAGGTGTATTTACAAAGTAGGGAGTCAAGTTGAAATAATCTGTTTGATTCAAACTGTTTTACAGCAACAATTCTACTTTTGCTTAAGTACTAAGCATTCACTGCATTCTCAGAGGGTATGTATGCCAGAAAATAGGCAAAGTCAGCTGAAAGAAAGAATTTTTTATTGCTCAAATATGCCTAGTAAAAATAAAATTTAAAATTATTAAAAATGACAAAAAGTGACCAAATGCACAGTAGACCTGTCTGGGCAGGGTTATGACTTGTTCTCCAATCATTTATAGGAACTTTTTAAAATAGCATTTACTCTGGTATTTATTAGCACAAGCTAAAAAATACCTCTCATCTTTCTTTTGTCTAACAGTAGTTTATAGTATATTTTAAAAATAGTATGCTATTAGTCTGGAGATGTAGCTCAGTGGTAGAAAACTTAGCAAAGGTGAGACCCTTGGTTTGATCCTATGAACATAACATAATTTAATCTCATGAACAGAATATAATTTGATCAAGCTCATTCCCTTTTACTTTCCTAATCCCTCTCTGATCTGCTTTGCTTGACTTTACTGATGTATTATTATTATCATTACTATTACTGTTGCTGCTCCTACTGCTACTACTACTACTACTACTATTACTATGACTACTATTTTAACTAGTGAATTATAATTATGTAAAAGCAAGATTCATTGTGGTATTAGTGCTCTATCTGATGTGCATGTGGCAAAAATTTGCTCCCAAAATGTAGGCTCCCTCTTCACCTCACTGATTCTTTTGTTGAGAAGCTTTTTAGTTTGAATCCATCCCATTAATTGATTCTTGATTTTATTTCTTGCACTTTAGGAGTCAAAATAGCCTCAAAAAAAATCAAACTTGAGAATCAATTTAACAAAAGAGGTGAAAGACCTCTACAATGAAAATTACAGAACACTAAAAAAGAAATTGAAGAAGACCTGAGAAGATGGAAAGACCTCCCACGCTCCTGGATAGGCAGAATTAATATTGTCAAAATGGCCATACTGGGCTGGGATTGTAGCTCAGTGGTAGAGCGCTTGCCTTGCATGCGTGAGGCACTGGGTTCAATCCTCAGCACCACATAAAATAAATAAAGATATTGTGTCCATCTATAACAAAAAAATATTTTAAAAAAATGGCCATACTACCAAAAGTGATATACAGATTTAATGCAATTCCTGTTGAAATCCCAATGACATTCTTCATAGAATTAGAAAAAGCAATCATGAAATTCATTTGGAAAATAAGAGACCCAGAATAGCCAAAGTAATCCTGAGCAAGAAGAGTGAAGCAGGAGGCATCACAATACCAGGCCTTAGACTATACTACAGAGCCATAGTAACAAAAATGGCATGGTATTGGCACCAAAACAGACATGTAGACCAATGGTACAGAATAGAAGGCACAGAGACAAACCCACATAAATATAGTTATCTCATACTAGACATTCTTGTTATTTTATGTAGTGCTCATTTGTTCATTTTAATTGTTGTCTAATATTTCATTATATAACTGTATCACAGTTTATCCATGCTGTTGACAGACATTTCTAGTTTGGTGCTAAAATGAATAATGCTGCTATAAGCATTCCTGTGTACTTGGTGTAGAAGTGTGTGCACTTTTGTTGGGTGAATTCTTAGAAGTGGAATTTCTAGATCATAGGATATGCTGCTTTTTCCATATTAGATAATGCCAAAGTGTTTTGCAAGTTCTTCTAATTTATATTTCCACCAGCAGTGCATGAGGGGTCCTGTTGTTATATACTTGCTGTCATTATTTGTGTTACCAAATCTGTAGTTCTAGCATTCTGGCAGACATGATGTGTCATCTCATTATGTTTTTAATATGTAGTTCTCTAAGTATTAATGTAGTTGAGCACACTTTTATGTTTATTGGACATTTAGAACTTGTCTTTTATGGATCCTTTTTATTTATTTATATTTTGACCAATTTTCCTATTTAATTGCTTTTCTTATTTACTGATTTGTAGGAGTTCTTAGTATTTTCTGGATGTAAACTTGTTTATAGTCTCAGTTTAGGTTCCAACAAAAGTAGAACATAAGATGAGGATTAGGGTGATGACTAGGACTGTCTTTTGGGGAGATTATTCCAGGAAGTACAAGTGAGAGAGTGGTGACAGGCTCTGAAGAAGGAAGAGCCTTAAGTTCACACTATAGGCATTGGGAACTTGATTCCTTAAGGAGCTCCCAGAACAGCACAGAATTTCTTTCTGAAGGAAGAGAGTCTGCAGCTCTTATTCTGTAGTGTTTGAGAGTTTCTCCAGTGGCAATTACTCTCCCAACTTTCAGGCTGGACTTTGCTGCGTTAAATATAGTTTCCATGCTTCCAGAGAAGATCCTGAAGCAGGAGGTGGCAGGAAGTTCAACGAGTGAGTGCCTGAGATGAAATAATTGCAAGCTTTCCTGGGGACTGTCTATTGCAACTCTGGCTTAAATCAGAATCAGTCCAAGGAGCTCTTAAATATGGGCACTATTGGCATCCCTTCTGTGTTGCACGTGTCTTTCTCTACACTTTAAGGTGCCTTTGCTCTCTTATGGTGGCTTTTGATGAAAGGAAATTAACTAATATCTATGTAATCAAATTTATTTACCTTTTCTACTTAGCCTCCTGTGTTTAATGTCCTATTTAAGAAATCTTTTCTTACTTTGAATTCATGAGGACATTCTTAAACTAGTTAAAAAAAAACTATTTAGGTAGTTTTTTTTTTTTTTTGAAAAAGGCGATAAAAGCTATGGATAATTTCCCCAGAGAAATAACCTGTTACTTTGAACAATTTTGAGGTGTTCATGGAACCTTTGATACATCTTTATTGTAAATCCTAGAACTTCATTGATGAAGTGAGATCTCATTATGATTTTAATTAGTAGTTCCCTAAACATTAATAAAGTTAAGCACATTTCAATGCTTATTAGTCATTTAGAAATCCTCTTTTATGAATTCCTCTTTTAAGACTCTCTAGCCATTGTTTTACTTTGCAAGTTTAGACCTAAGGCCTGCCTGAAATTGACTTTTGAGTATGATGAAGAAGGAGTCAATTTAAAAAAAAATTCCATATGAATATTTACTTGACCCAGAATCATTTACTGGGGGGGTGGGGAACAACTATGCTTAGTAGTACCAACTATCTTGTAAATCAAAGACATGTACCCACTTAGCTTTTTCCTTTTTCTGTGCTCTGTATTCTCTTCCAAAGAGTGTTTCTCCCCACCATGTATAAGTTCCTCCCTGTCTTTTTAAAAAAAATTTTTTTTTGTTGTTGTTGATGGACCTATATTTTTTATATGTGGTGCTGAGGATTGAACTCAGTGCATCACACATGCTAGGCAAGCGCTCTACCACTGAGCCACAACTCCAAACTCCCTCCCTGTTTTAATTACCATTTCTTTTCAATAAGTCTTACTTTCTGGTATAGCAAAACTGTTTTGTGTTCAAGATTTTCTTTGTTTTTATTGGGTATTTGGATTTTTATATACATTTTAAAATTAACTTGTAAAGTTATATACACACAATTGGATTTTGACTAGAATTGCATTGTGTCTATAGATTAATTTGAAGAGATAGACTTTATATTTTGAGTCTTCTAGTTCAAGACATAGTATAGGCCTCTACTTATTAGGTCTTTTGAATTATTCTCTAAAATGTTCTATCACTTATTGCAATGAAGTTTTGCAAATCTTTCATTATGGGTTTTACTTAGGTAGTTGATATTTGTAATGACACAGAAATGAATTCTTTAAATGATATTTTAAAATTTCATTTTGTTTGGCATCATATATAGAAATACATTGTATTTTTTGTACAATGTCCTTACACAAACCTGCCAAACTCACTTATAATTCTTTATTTTAGGTTCTTTAGGATTTTCTAACTGTTCAATCATATCCGCACACTATATTTTAACTTCTTCTTTTAATATTTATATTTTTCTTTTTCCTGTCTTATATCCCTTTTCTTACCTTATATTCTCCTATTTTGTATTTATTTTGTTTTATCCTATTATACTGTTCAATGCAATGTTGAGAATAGTGGTAGTAAGAGTTGGCAACCTTGTTACATTTTCTATCTCAACAGAATGCTTTTAATATTTTTCTGTTAAGTTGATGATGCGGTATTTACTTAAAAATAATGATTGTTGTGCAGATGTTGGGCACATCATTCTAAATATGTCGATTAGGCCAAATTCATTGATAATGTTGGTTAACTGTTCCATTTAGTTCACTTACTCAGAGAAGTATTTTAAAATTTTCATTTTGATTATAGATTTATCTGTCTTATATTTATGTCAAATTTAACTAAGTAATTTGTAACTATGTCATTTGGTTCATACATACTTAGACATGTTACCTTTTATTGGTGGATTGATTTTCTTACTGCTACTATTATTATATCTTTTTTATTATCTTTCTCTAGTAATTCTCTTTTACTTTAAGCCATTCTCATCTGATGTTAGTAGAGTTTCCTTTGTTCAGTGTTTATGTGTTTTAAGTTGAAAATCCATTCATTTAATTACTTATATGTCTTCATGTTTTAGAAGTGATCTCCTGTAAACCATATATAATGACAAATTCTTAATAGGAGTGTTTGTTCAAAATCTGTTCAATCCAGAATTTCTTATAATTATATAATCATAGACCTTCTTTTTTTTTCTTTTATCCCAGGAAAAAAGTTTTATATAGAATATACTTTGGAAAATACTGACCTAGAAAATATAATTATTGAAGGAATATTTCCAGGAGTCACACATAGAGCTATTTAGGGGATCTCCAGCTGGGTAATCCATTAAGTCAAGGATCAGTAAACTATGTCCAGGTAGCTAAATCTGGCCCATTGTCTGTTTTTATAAGTAACATTTTATTGGAACACATCTATGACCATTCATTTATGTATGTTCTATGGCTTCTTTTGCTCTGTGAGGGCAGTTAAGCAGATATGACAAAATCCATATGGCAGAATCCGGATGGTCCTCAAAGCTTCCAATACTTTATACTTGGCCTTTTACAAAACATGTTTGCTGATCCTTCCTAATAATTGCTGAAAATTTGTTCAGTACTTGTTTCTTTATTGTGAGTACAATATTGTACTAGCTATTTTATGTAGATAATCTTACTTAGTTATTTTAAGAATGTTTTGAAGAAGGTAATATGATTATTTTTACGTTACAGGTAGAGGAAGTAGGATGCAGAGAAATTGATTGTCTATGATCACACATCTAACAAGTAACAGAGCCAGAGTGTGAACCTAAGCCTTCTTTCTGCCCTTTGTGTTCTCTCACTATACTAGATTATCTTCTGGTTCATGTTGTTGTAGTAGAGTGTAAAGTAATGGAATAAATAATGAAGAAAGTAAAAACTCATACTATGCAATGTAATTGTTACTCTAGGAGGTTACTTATGCAAACAATCCTTGATTTTCTTTTATTTTGAGATTCAATGTCCTTACATTTACTTGGCCATACCAATAGTAAATATTACATTATTTTCAAATGTGTGTTTTCAGAATAATATTTAAGTAACTCCCCAGATATAATTTTATATTTTTATACACTTTTAACTATTTTAAATTGATTCTTATACCTAAATATCTATTTGTAACTTGGAAATATCCTTCTTTAATTCTGGTTAGTCTTTCTTAAAGTCTATTCTAATAGAAAGGGGAGAGTGTGTAAACATATTGAAGACAATCATGTCCATAACAGTAACAATTGCTACCATTTGTTGAGTACTTGTAAGTTGTAGGGGCTATATTAATTGCTCTCTCTATATTTTCTCATTTAATATTTTTAAATTTAATTTATTACTTGTTCTAATTAGTTTTGCATGATGGTAGAATGCACTTTGATACATCATACATAGCTGGAGTATAATTTCTCATTCTTCTGATTGTACATGATGTAGAATACCACCAGTCATATAGTCATATATGTACATAGGGTAATAATGTCTGATATATTCTACTATCCTTCCTACTCTTATTCCCCCTCCCCTCCATTCACTCCCCTCTACCTAATCTAAAATAGCTCTAGTCTTACCTAGCTACCCTGCAACCCCTTATTGTGAATTAGCATCCTTATATCAGAGAAAACATTTGGCCTTTGGCTTTTGGGGATTGGCTTATTTTGCTTAACATGATATTCTCCAGGCCCATCCATTTGCTGGCAAATGCCATAATTTCATTCTTCTTTAAAGTTGAGTAATAGTTCATTGTATATATATACCACATTTTCTTTATCCATTCATCTGTTAAACGGCACCTAGGTTGGTTCCATAGTTTAGCTATTGTGAGTTGAGCTGCTATAAACATTGATGTGGCTGCATCACTGTAATATGCTGATTTTAAATCCTTTGGGTATAAAACAGGGAGTGGGATAACTAGGTCAAATGGTGGTTCCATTCCAAGTTTTCTGAGGAATCTCCATACCGCTTTCCATAATGGTTGTACCAATTTTTATTTCCACCAGCAATGTATGAATGTACCTTTCCCCTCACATCCTCACCAACATTCATTGTTGCTTGCATTCTTGATAATTGCTATTCTGACTGGGATAAGATGAAATCTTAGTTTTGATTTGCATTTCTCTAATCCCTAAAGATGTTGAACATTTTTTCATATATTTGGTGATTGGTTGTATTTCCTCTTCTGTGAAGTATCTGTTCAGTTTCTTAGTCCATTTATTGATTGGGTTATTTGGTTTTTTTGGTGTTAAGGTTTTTTTGAATTCTTTATGTATCCTGGAGATTAATGCTGTATCTGAGGTGCATGTGGTAAGAATTTTCTCCCATTTTGTAGGCTCTCTCTTCACACTATTGATAGTTTCCTTTGCTGAGAAGAAGCTTTTTAGTTTGTATCCATCCCATTTATTGATTCTTGATTTAACTTCTTGCGTTTTAGAGTCAGATCCTTTAGGAAGTCAGATCCTAGGCCTACACGGTGACGATTTAGGCCTACTTTTTTTTCAGTTAGGCACAGGGTCTCTGTTCTACTGCCTAAGTCTTTGATCCACTTTGAGTTGAGTTTTGTGTAGGGTGAGAGATAGGGGTTTAATTTGTTTTTGTTACATGTGGCTTTCCCATTTTCCCAATACCATTTGTTGAAGAGGCTGTCTTTTCTCCAGTGAATGTTTTTGGCGTCTTTGTCTAATCTGAGATAACTGTATTTATGTGCGTTTGTCTCTGTGCCTTCTATTCTGTACCACTGGTCTACATGTCTGTTTTGGTGCCAATACCATGCCATTTTTGTTACTATGGCTCTGTAGTATAGTCTAAGGCCTGGTATTGTGATGCCTCCTGCTTCACTGTTCTTGCTAAGTATTGCTTTGGCTATTCTGGGTCTCTTATTTTTCCAAATGAATTTCATGATTGCTTTTTCTAATTCTATGAAGAATGTCATTGGGATTTCAACAGGAATTGCATTAAATCTGTATATCACTTTTGGTAGTATGGCCATTTTGACAATATTAATTCTGCCTATCCAGGAGCATGGGAGGTCTTTCCATCTTCTCAGGTCTTCTTCAATTTCTTTCTTTAGTGTCCTATAGTTTTCATTGTAGAGATCTTTCACCTCTTTTGTTAGATTGATTGCCAAGTATTTTATTTTATTTTATTTTTGAGGCTATTGTGAATAGGATAGTTTTCCTAATTTCTTTTTCAGTAGATTCATCATTGAGGTATAGGAACATGTTTGATTTATGGGTGTTAATTTTATATCCTGCTACTTTGCTGTATTCATTTATGAGTTCTGGAAGTTTTCTGGTGGAATTTTTTGGATCTTCTAAATATAGAATCATGTCATTGGCAAATAATGATACTTTGATTTCTTCTTCTCGTATTTGTATTCCTTTAATTTTTTTCTTCTAATTGCTCTGGCTAGAGTTTCAAGGACAATGTTGATTCTAAGTGGCGAAAGAGGGCATCCTTGTTTTTTTCCGGTTTTTAGAGGGAATGCTTTCAATTTTAGGGTAGGAAAGATGGTGGAATGAGATGGACATCATTACTCTAGGTACACATGGTGTGACTCTACATCATGTACAACCAGAAAAATGAAAAGTTGTGCTCCATTTGTGTACAATATTCTACTGTCATGTACACCTAATTAGAATAAATAAAAAAATTTAATGTGAGCAATAAAAAAAGGAAGAGTTAAGTTCAAATAGAGAAAAACAGTGATGAACATTAAATGTTAATTTAGGTGGTCCAATGAGATCGAGAACATGGCTATAAGTGTTAGGAATAAATTCATGTTTTATGATTTAGTTCAATAAAATAATACCTCTCATCTGAAAATTTTTTTTTCTCCATTTAGAATTATGTTGGCCTTAGGTTTAGCATATATAGCCTTTACAATGTTGAGGTATGTTCCTATTATCTCTACTTTTTCTAGTGTTCTGAACATGAAGGAGTGTTATATTTTGTCAAGTATGTGAGACAGATTTATTATGTGCATTTTGTAGATGAGGAAACAGAAGTTACTTATCAAGGAAAAAGTAGGTACTCTATTGCATTTCATACCTTGAGAGGAATATTGCTGATTCAAGGAAATTTAGGTAATTCTGTTGGTTAAATTAAAACTCTATTATACAAAATGATAGATATATACCCAATGTGTGTTTCTTTATGCTATTGCCTAGGGTTCCAAATTAAAAAAATTTTTTTTTTCGAACCAAGGACTGAACTCAGGGGAACTTGACCACTGAGCCAAAACCCTAGCCCTATTTTGTGTTTTATGTAGATACAGGGTCTCACTGAGGTGCTTAGTGCCTGGCTGTTGCTGAGGCTGGCTTTGAACTTGGGATTCTCCTGTCTCAGCCTCCTAAAGTGCTGGGATTTCAGGCGTGTGCCTCCATGTCCAGCTCCAAATAAAAATTTTAACAACCATATAATAATATTCCTAGAAAATGTGCCATATTTTAAACTTTTTGTTGTTTTTGGATATGGAACTCATATTGTCTTTTATCTCTTTTTTCTTCTGCACTTTAAATTTTAAAATTAATTATGTTGATGTCAGAACAGATTTTATGGAAAGATGGTGTGCCAGTTTCCTACAACCTTTCTATAAAGGCATAATCATTTTTATTTTTTTTATTATTTTTGTACCAGGGATTAAACCCAGGGGTGCTTTTCCACTGAGTCACACTCCTAGCCCTTTTTATTTTTTATTTTGAGACAGGCTCTTGCTAAGTTGCTAGGGCCTCACTGAGTTGCTGAGGCTGGCTTTGAACTTGTGATTCTCCTGTCTCAGCTTTTCAAGCTCCTGGGATTATAGGCATGCACCACCACACCCAGCTCATAATCATTTATAAGTAGATAAATGTGTATAATATAATTGTATTACACTTATATACACGTATAAACACTGAATTTATTTAATCAGGGTGAGTTTAGTCATTTTTCCTCCATACCATCAGCCTACCATTTTACCTTTTTCGGTATCATTTTTGAGATTATGATTTGGTTTAAAAATAATTTGTGTTTGAATCTTAATCTTTACCCAAGTTTTAATTATTTTAAAATGAAATGTCTTTTTCCTCTGATTATATAAGAATTGAATGCCAATGCATGTAAAATTCTCAGACAACATGGAAAGAAATAGAGATAAAATACAAAGTCCCTTATAATTTCAACGCTCATCAATAACCTTTTGTTACATATCCTTTTTCTCAATACTCAGTACTCTCAACATTCAGTAATGTTTTTCTGAATATCCTTTTAATATTCATATGCATATGTACTCATATGATAACTTATTTTTTATGTTAATGGAAAATACCATACATGTGTTTTCTTAGCTCCCTCACCCCCAGTAATTATGGGTATTTTTCTTGTTGATAAATATGGACAGATATATATGTCACAATTTTAATGACATTATCTCTATTTCCTGATTGAATCTTCCAATACTGATGGACCTTTGGTGGTTTCCAGCTACTTGTTGTTGTCAACAACACCTTAGTAAACATTTTTGTATGTGTCTTTACCCTCTTGTCCAAGAATTTCCTTAGGATAAAACAGATTTTTTGTATCAAAGGACATGTATGTTTAATATCTGCATATATTAGAATGAGAATCTTTTGCTTTTTTATTTACATCTTCCGATATTGTGTGAGATTTTACCATCAGTGATCTAGGAAATGGAAGATTTGTCAAATTGTCGTCCTAAAAGTTTGAGCTGTATTACATTGTTCATGTGGTCTTGTCTTTTTTCTTCTTCCTTGTCCTCCTTTTCCTCCTCCTCCTTTTTATGCACAAAAGGAATTGAGCACTCTCAATTCTTTTTGTACATGAACATTACTGAATAGCAATACTTTAAATTTTTGCTAAAATGTTATCTTATATTGAAATATATTAGCATTTTAAAATTATGACATTTAATATATTTTTAGCTTGTTTTTCTGTTTTCTCATTTATAAATATCCCATTTATCTCTGTTGCCAGTTTTTCTTATTGATTTGTTGGAGATCTTAATATTCTTTTTATCTTACTATATTAAAAATATATTTTTTTAGTTTGTGTTTTGTATTTTAAACTTTATTATAGTCGTAGTTTGTACAGAAGTGTAAGATTTTAATGTAGTCATTCTTACTAACATTTCCTTATTTTAATATTATGCTTTGCTTGGAAAGATTGTTATTCAAGATTATATAAATAGTCACCTAGGTTTTCTGGCAGATTATTTATGTTTTTAGTTTTTACATTAAAAAGTCCATCTGGAATTGATTTTAGTGTGAAATATGAGGTAAGGGAATCAATATTGTTTTTTCTTAAAATTCTACTCATTCTCAGAAACTTGTATTGAACAGTTCGTCTTTCTCCACTGACTTGAAGGATTACTTATATCATATACTAAATTCTTCTATGAACTGTCACCTTTTTCCTAGATTTTCTGTTGCCCATTGATCTGCAAATTTATTCCTGTGTCAGTAAGATACTATTTTAATTTTTGTACTTTTGTAAAATTTATAAATTCTGGTGTAATTTTTACTTATTTTATTGTTGGAAAGACATTTGTGTATTTAATCTTTGAAATCACCTCTAGTTTATTGATTTAAGCATAAAATGACATCCTTGACCTTGGAATATTTTTCCTTAACTTTTGTAAGTTCTCATATTGAATGTGAAATACATGTGATCTTTTCTTTTTTCTTTTTAGAAGAAAGACTGGGAACTGTGGTTATAGTTCAGTAGAATGCAAGACCCTTGGTTCCATCCCAGAAACTACTCTGAGAAGATGAAGGAAGGAGGCTTTGAATCAGGCTGACATGTAGGCTTGGCATAGTGTCTGTCCCAGAGAATTATGGTGGTTAAAGAGAAGGGTTTATATCAGTAGATGGAGATAGCAAGATTTAGAATCCCTTAAAAGAAGTTCTCTTAGCATGAGAACCAGGAAGTTTTGAAAGGGCTAGGATCTGAAATATTAAGGAATGCTACTTAAATGAAACAGGAAAAGTGTACTAGATTTGAAACCAGAATTTGCAAATTTGAGTGATGACCATGCCAGTGATGACCATTACTTTTGCAAATATTTAATCCCATTGAATTTCAGGTTTTTCATTTATAAAACAGGCATAGTAATCCCTTATTCACAATTAATTGTGAAGATTGAATGAGAAAATAAATACCAACCAAATAATACTTAGTCTATTTAATTTGCTTACTAATTGCTAACTAGTTGTTTTCCTTTCTTAATGTGAATTCTACAGAAACAGTGTTGAGGGGGATGAAATTTAGGACTAGGCCCTGAATATTGGAAAACTCTGTGCATTTCCTCCATCTCTTACATTTAAAAGGGCGGTGGTTTTTGTCCCAGTGCTGGCATTAGCACAGTAATGTTTGGAACTAAGAATTAATTATGTAGTGTGTAGCAGGGTATTTTTCCTGTGTATCTCTACATGGAATGCACACATACACACGCACACACAGTTCCATCAAATCTCTTAGTGGTGGAGGAAGGCAGTAAAAGAAAGTGAAATTAGGAAAATTCCAGGATAGGAAAATAAGGAATTTATAGTTGTTTGGGGTTTGAAGAGATGGGAAGGTCCTGGCACTGGACAAATGTATTTTGGAATCCAAGCATTCAACCTGCTTCCATTTTACAAAGTATTTTTGGTCAAGTGAGTAAGTGCAAGAATGAAGTAGTGAAACTGATATTTTGTGAGTAAACTGAATGCTGAGGATCCCATTTTACAGATGGAGTAACTGGAGACATTTATTTTCCTCTTGGAACAGACATAAGCTTAGTAACTGGAAACTTTGACTTATAATGAAAGTTCTGTCACTAACTTGTCATGTGGTCCTAAGTGAGTTATGTTTCTGTTTCCTTGACTCTAAATTTGGGCACATCTCATACTGTTATCCTTGATATTTTTCACTTAGGGAGTGAGGCAATCTTTGAGAAAGACCAGGCCAAGTCTTTTCTGGATTTTAAAGTGAAATCTTTAAATTGTTATGAGGAACATATAGTAAAAGGATTAGCAAGGTTTCACCATATGATTCTCATTGTTTCTGCATTTTTGAGAGTGAGCAAAAGATAATTTGGGCTCAAAAGGACTAACAATATCCCAGATAAGCTCCTAGTGGGTCTGCAGTGTTTAGTTGTTGAACGTCATGATATGATAGCATTGCCCAGGACACAGTTTTAAAGTCTTGTTACCTTTAATTATTCTTTAAAAAAATGCGTGATCATATCAGCCACTGTGTCATCTGTGTAAGTTGTGACTTTGATACATTTCAGCTGAGTGTCAGAGAAAAAGCAAAAAGAAATGCATTTATAGAAGGCATACCCCATCTAGGAAGCATTTCCATATCTCTAATCCTCACAAAACCTTGAGAGGAGAATAATAATAACCCCATTTAAAAATATGTATTTATTATTTTAGAAAATGAGATTATATAATTTTATATTCTTTATTCACCTAACATTTTACACAAAAATGCAAGCATTTGTTTCTACTAGGCTATGAACTCTTTGAAATCACCAATTCCACTTCATCCATGTTTGCTTTTCCAGTCTTACAACTGCCTGATACAGAGCAAGCATTTGGTAAATGATGAGTAATTATGATATACTTCAGGATTTAGGGCTTTTAGGTAATTAGCCCATAGTTTCAAAATCTTTATTATTCTCTTCTTTTAGGGTTGCTGCTCTTTTAAATTTCTACCATGAATTGAGAAATGCTTAAAAAATAGAAAGTGCCACATATAAGCTATATAGCATGTTCAGGCCATGTTGACTCTGCATTCACATAAGTTGTTCCAGTCTGTATCCAGTTAATCATGCAGCTGTTATTTTTATAATCATCTAAGTACATATTTGCACAACAGGCGGTGTCAACTCATCTAAGTTAGTTGGTATTATTTGCCTGATACTTTAAATTACAGAGCTCCATTACTGAAGTCATTATTTGTGGTTAAGAGGGAGTGGCACTGAGAGTGGCAAGAAGTTTCTTAACATTAGGATCAAAGTTGACCCTCGTTAGATGTCTTTATATTTATCTTGGTTTAACTACCTAGAGTAAGTATGAACCACAGACCTGTTTCATTTGTTTCTATCAGTTTACTCTATAATAAACTGTAGACTGATTAAAAAGGTGCATGAATTGAAAATCAGTATTTATTTGCAAGATTTTGTTAAATGATTGGTTTTTAAATGTTCTGTTATTCTATTACTCTGTTTGTGAACAGAACTCAGGGAGAGAAAACTGAGTAGAGAGATGAATCTTTCCCTTTTTCTGGGGATGATAACACACTGCAATGTGAGACTGTTCTAAGTACAATATTTATCTTACAATGAATTCAGATTGTCAGTTGCTGGAGATCTGGGATTGTGCTTTATTGTTCTGTATCCCCAGAGATCCCTATTCATGCCATGCATCCTGTAGGCTCTCAGAAATGTTAATTGAATTGCTGGAGAATAGCTGGTGTCTTTATCTCAAATTAAAAAAGAAAAAAAAAGCATAAGAGATAATCTTTAAGCTAAATGCCATGTCTATTTTCTAATACTATCTTACATTTAAGAAAATATTTTATCTTTAAAACAAGAACTCCAAATCATTGAGAATCCTTTCATCAAGATAAAACATTTTATAGGCATAAAATTTTCATTTTTCCACTGAAGTTCTTTTTTTTTTTTTGAGCCTACACACATTTTGAGCCTTTTAGCCCAGAAGTTTTTGAATTTTAGCATGTTGGGAATTACCTAGGGACTATGCTTAAAAACAGATTCCCAGTCAGTGGATCTGAGTGGGGCCTAATAATCTTAAAACAGTTTTAATTTTAGTAAGTACCCTAGGTGGTTTTGATAATGGTAGTCTGGTATGTTTTGATAATCACTTTTCCTCTCCCAACGTGCTCACACAATAATGGGTGTTATTTCAAAGAAGTATGTTTGTTAAGAAAAGCAAAAGACATGAAGAAAGGATAAAAGAATATAAGCTTTCCAGGTGCCTTGGTATACACAGAGGCTGAGACTGAATGACTGCAAGTTCAAGGACAGCCTCAGGAATTTAGCGAGGCCCTGAACAACTCAGTGAGACCCTGTCTCAAAAAAAAATAAAAATAAAAAAATAAAAGTGTGTGTGTGGGGAGTCTGGGGATATAGCTCAGTGATGGATTATCCTGAGTTAAATTCCCAGTACATCCCACCCAAAAGTACAAGCTTATTGGGTGAAAAATCATAAAATATGTTCCAAAATGTTTTTTAATACATTGCCCATTTTTATTTGATCCCAGTCAAATGGCCTTGTTGCCTTATGTTGTATTTTTGAAGTATATAGAATTTTTCTGTAGTCAGGACCTCAAAATCCCAGAGTTTTGGTGATTTTGTAAATAGTTTAAGTTTGTGGTGTATATTTTGATCTTGGTTCATAGTGATAAGGTGCCTTTGTACAATGCCTTTCTAAAGTAAAGACATGCTTTCTTCTAAATAGTCTTATTCATTTTTCATGTAGACATTATTTTTATGCTGACTATCCTTGTTCACAGATAGCTATCTTTGAATTGTTACTTCAGGAGCACAATAAAGTGTTGGAAGTTGTGAAAACATGCCAAACTTAGGCAATCATATTTCTGATTTATAATTCACCATACATGTTGACAGAGGTGAAGTGTTGGGCCTAGGAATGCAACATTAATTCCTTTTCTACTGATCCAGAAATATCTTGATCTGGACTATTTATAATCTATTACAGTAGGCTTAAAATATGTTACATAAAGTATAAGGGTATGCTTCCTAGAGTGAGTTTGGATAAAATATACAATTGTAGAACATTAGAGTTTTAGTGACTTCAGAAGAGGAGTGGTATAGCAGTTCCTACATATCAGCGTTTAGCCAGGTCAGCTGTGTGTTACCTGGAGAGCTTTTAAAAAATGGAAATTCCTGGTCCACTCAGGAGATTATGGTTTAGCACATCTGGAGTGAGGAGCAAAAATTTGAAATTTTGTGAAAGTTTTCTAAGTGAATGTATAATCAGCTAATGTTGCATGTTTCAACTTGCAACTCAGTTTGAGGATTCTTTTTTACAATCTTCTCGACAAAGAGTTATGTAGCTTACCTTTGATAACTACTTTGTGAGGAAACTTATTCCATTGCTTTTAAAGATTTATCTTGGACTGAACTAAAGTCTACCCCTAGTATTGTTCTTTTGGAAAGAGGAAATGGAAACTAACTTTCAACCAGTTATTACCATAATACACCAGTTGTAGATGTTGTTACCTCTGCTTTGTTGGCTTGGAAATAGTAAGCTAGTTAGTTTCCTTAGTTGAAAAATGCAGCAACAGAGTAGATAATCAGTTATTTAATTCGGTCCATGGACTCTGGGGACCTCTGAGACCTTTCAAATGGTCTTCAAAGTCAAAATTATTTTTGTCATAATGCAAAGTTACTGTTTGCCTTTTTTACTGTATTAACAACTGCACTAAAGATGCAATGAAATTTTAGGTAAAATTGCTGATTCCTTAGCACAAATCAAGCTACTGACATGAATATATATTAGGATTCTTTGAATTCTTTTTTTTAAAATATTTTTTTAGTTGTAGATGGATACAATAGCTTTATTTATGTATTTATATGTGGTGCTGAGGATTGAACCCAGTGCCTCACATTTGCGAGGCAGGTGCTCTACCACTGAGCTACAGGCCCAGCCCTGAATTCTTTATCCTTATTACTCATGGGAAAAAATGAAGAAAAAACCAATTTTGCTTAATATTATAGATGAAGCAGTAAAATATTAATTTTATAAATTCTTGAGTACATTTTTAATGCTCTAAATAAGAAGTATGTATAAAGCACTTATGCTATATATCTAGTATCATGAGGAAAATCACTTGTTTGAGTTGAACTAAACTATGTTGAGTTAGTATTGTGCAGTTTTTACTTGAAAGAATGTCTAACACCATGGTTATTTAGACTTGTTTTAAAAAAGAATGAAGACATATTTTAAAAAAACATATTTTAAAAAAAGAATGAAGTAAGCCTGCTCATTTTAAGAAAAGCAGCTGACACTGTTTTTCTGATAATAAAATTCAAGCTTTCAAGGAAAAAGTAATGGTTTGGAAAACTTGTATCCCCATTATGAACTTGACATCTTTCTGTGTATTTAAAATATTTTCTGGTGAGATTGGTCATGGTAGTAAAAATGTGATTAAAATTTTTTAAAAAAATAAATGTGTCAATATTTTGAAGATCTGCATAACCTAGTGAACCAGTTTTCTTTTTTCTTCAAATGAACCAAGGTGTGATGTTACAAAGTCATGCATGGATAAAATATCCATTTAAAGGTCAGAGGATATTTAAGAAACAACAAAAAGCTTATTGATATTTGGGTTTCATGTACTATATTGTAATTAACCTTTCAGGAATGATTCCTTGTCAAGTTTTGATGTAGTATCAAAGAAGAATAGCTACAGTTTTCTGAAAAGGCTATTAAAACATTGCTACTTTCCTACTACATACCTGTGTGAAAATGAGTACCTGCCACATACTTTACCAAACCAAAGTATTGCAACAGATTGAATGCAATGGCATCCATGATAATCTAGTTGTTTTAAAATAAAACTAAGGCGCTTAAGAGATTTGCAAAAATGTAAAACAATTCCATTCTTCTAATTTTGAAAATAAGTTTATATTTAATAAAATATGAATAGGTTTGTTATTTCTTTATGTGAATTAATAGGTATTAAAATTTCAGTTTTAATTTTTAATATAATAAATATTGATAAGTGTAACACTAGCTCTTTGGTACTCTTCAAAATTTATTCATTTTTGTTTTACATGACAGTTATTCTATTTGACATCTCTATTCAAACATGGAGTATCTCTTATTCTAATTAGAATCCCAGTCTTGTGTATATAGTGTTGAGATTCACTATGGTGTATTCATATATATACATAGGAAAGTTATCTAAGATTCATTCCATTGTCTTTCCTATTCTTATGCCTCTCCCTTCCCTTTGTTACTCTGTCTAATCCATTGTCTTTGGGACTCTTAATAAATTTTATAAGAATGTGAAGGAGTCCTGAGGTCAAAGAGTTTGAGAGCCACTGGACTAGCTGATGTGTAAAATTCATCACAACTACATCTTTAGAACATGCAATCATTCTAATGTAACATGATTTCCAGAAAGTTTCTTAGCCAGTCTATTCTACATGCTTTGTCAATCTTCCTTCTAAATTTTGGCCATCAATATTGAAATATTACTGAAGATGTAAATTGACCAGCATGGAATACATGAATAGGCAACTATGCGTTGGCTTCAGTAATAACTATCTTTGGAGGTCTTTAAGATTAAGTGAAATTGCTCTTTCTTCAAGAAAATTAAGTTATTCCAGGTAAATCAAGTGTTGAAACAGGTAGCATCTTCCTTGATACGTCAGCAACAAGTCTTTTGCCTTAGGGGATATAAATATCAATAAGTAAATGCTTATTTTCTGTTTACTATTGTGGTGTCCTTACTTTTAGCAATTGCATTTTAAAAATTTTGGCATTAGCTTAGTATCAATTCTTTTGAAATCTACATTTAGCATTTTATTTTTATAGTCTATTAAAATTCTGCATTATTTATATCATTTTAAGGACAAAAGTAAAGCTAAGCATTATGGAGCTGAAGACACATAGATTTAGCCATGTAAAGATATAAAGAAAAAAGTGATAGTAGTAATAAGGAAGTTCCTTTTTTGTGTGGGGGGAAAAGGGGAAATATCAGTACTTTTAGTGCAAAATCATATTTCCAGGAAAATTCATTTGACTTTGCATACAGGATAATTTTTAATGCCCTTTAATTTTAATTTTGATGAAAAGACCAGGCATTGATATTTCCCTCAAAAGTTAGTTGAGAGGCTAGGGCTGTAGCTCAGTGGTAGAGTGCTTGCCTAGCATGTGTGAGGTGCACTGGGTTTGGTTCTCAGAACCACATATAAGTAAAATAAAGGTCTACTGGCAAGTAAAAAAATATTAAAAAATACTTTTTAAAAAGTTAGTTGAGAAAATAAATCCTTTGAAGGCAGTTGTTTTAACTCTGTGGTTTGCTATAATACAATTATTGTTAGTGAACCAACAAATTAAAGAAAGTAATTTAATTCTTGACTTGAGTTTTAAATATACAAGGCTATAATTTTAAGCAAATGTGGACAAAATTTTGGTAAACATGATTTTAGAAACACATTAATACTTTAAATAGCACATTAGGATCATTGGCTGTCAGGGTTGGAAGGTCATTTAATGCAACCTCTCATCTGAGTCTTGAACCTTCTTGCTAGAGCAAATAATGAAAGAAAAGGGGAGCCGGGCGCAGTGGCTCACACTTGTAATCCCAGCACTTTGGGAGGCTGAGACAGGAGAATCGCAAGTTCAAAGCCAGCCTCAGCAAGGGCGAGGCACTAAGCAACTCAGTGAGACCCTGTCTCTACATGAAACACAAAATAGGGCTGGGGATGTGGCTCAGTGGTTGAGTGCCCCTGAGTTCAGTTCCTGGTACCAAAAAAAAAAAAAAAAAAAAAAAAAGAAAAGAAAGAAAGAAAAAGAAAAGGGGAGAGTGTTAAAAAAAAAAGAGAGAGAGAGGAGTGTAACTTGAGACAGTTTTAAGCAGGATTAATAAATTTAGCTTGAAAGCTTTTAAAGTCTAATTATAGGGGGAGGTGGCAGTGTTTTATTTTCTGCTTACCTTTGATCTCTTAGCTATTTTTGGTAGAGTTGTACATGCTTTTGTGAAAATGTTTGTGATTTTTGAATTTGATTTCTAGATACTCGTTTGAAGTTACCCTGTAATTCTGAGGATTAAAAAATAAACCAAAAACTCATGTTACTATTTGGCTTTTGCTCCCAGACTAATAGTAAGCTGCCATAGATCTGATTTTTTTTTAAAAATGTATGAGTGGTATACTAAATTGCAGAAATAGCTTGATTGTTTTGGGATGCATTAGATATGATTCATATAAAATAACTAAATAATACTAACCAATAAAAATAAAGTAAAAATAAACTTGGAACTCACTGTCTAATGCTAACATTTTGTGCAATAATTCTTTTTAAAACCTGCTTTTGATTTCTGCATATATACATATATATTTGATTTTCTATAAATTGATTCTTACTATTCATGTTGTATTTTTTAATTCAAAAATATGTTTTGGCAATCTTTTTATGTCAATATAGATTCATATTGTGATTTTTAATAGTTACAGATTAGTGTTATATGTTTATGTACCATAATTTACTTGCCTATCAGGTTATTTTCAATTTTTGACTATTATAAAATGCTATAATAAACATATATATTATATGTGGTGTACCTTTTAACATTTTTGTGATTAGTTCCTTTGTTAAATTTCCAAAGAAGTTATGTGCAGCTGGGCATCATAACATATGCCTGTAATCCCAGCTTTTTGGGAGGCTGAGGCAGGAGGAGGAGTTCAAGGTCAAGGCCAGTCTGGGCAAGATAATGAGAACCCAGTCTCAAAATAAGGGCTGAAGATGCAGCTTAGTGGTAAAGTGCCTACCTAGTATGCATAAGGCACTGGGTTTGATTCCTAGCATCACACACACACATTTTGTACCCTACTTATAATCCCATTCATGATACATTTTTTCTTACCCTCATATCCATTTTTTTATGAAATATTTTGCTGATATTGTAGGTAAAATGTTTTATTACATTACTTTGTGAGAGGAATTAATATTTTATGTTAATATTTGTATTATTGAACGTTTGTATATTTTTGTACATTTCTTTGTTAGATTCTTTATGCATTTTTATATTATAGTGTTCGCAGCAATGCAATTTTTTAAATTTAGTAAATTAAGAATAGTACTGTGGAGCCTGTTATCATCAATGATTAGATATAAAAGTCTATAGCACATGTTGGATCATTGATTGAAATTCTTGAGGAGAGACTTTTTTTTAAACTTAAATTTTCTGTGTTCTTATAGTCCAGTGCAATTCTTAACCCATGATCACTATTTGCTGAATGAATGAATGAACAAATAGAGGACTGGAACAAATCCATGGGTGATTAGTTGTTCCCTTTTACTAAACAGATTGTAATTTTCCAGAACAAATGGTGATTTGCTCTGGCATTTCTTTTTGTACCTTCTCACTTTTGTGATGCCCTCCAGGCCAAAGTGACCACTTTTATTTTTGGAAAAGTCTTCTTTAGGCCAAATTCTTCTACTTCTTAAAAAAAATAACAACGTGTTTTGTGTGTACTAATTTTTAGCTCTGTCTGCCTTAAAATGTTTATTTCTAAATTTTCTGTTTGAGGAAGTATGCATTAAGGTAATTTTTCCCTTTTTAATAATGAACTTTGTGGCCTTAGGAATTTATTCTCTTTTAATTTTTGTTCTAATATGCCACCAATAGTAATCAATTGATAACAATTCAGAGTTGCTTTTAACTTCTATAGCTGGACTGCACTGATATGACAAATGAAATTTATTGAGTTTGTTTTGGTATATATTAGACTATCATTTGCCCTGATATGTTGTCTGGAATCTGAATTGGTCCAAGGTTAAAAATATTTTCAGAATTATAGGTCTTAACTCCTGAAGAGTCCAATGGCTGAAAAAATTGGATGTATGTTATCTACCATATTCTTTGCTGACCTTGGATAGTTTATATAATATGTCCAGGTAGGGTTGTATGGTGTCCCAGATAGAATTATTCTCCTGGATCCCAAAACATCAGAAGAAACGGTATAATAACAAAAATTAATGATAGAACTACCTTTCCTTGGCTAGACTCTACTATATTTCCTGTACATATAGAAATAGGCCTTACAGAATTGCTGGAAACTGTTGAAACTGGAGTGGAGAAGGTCTAAGGTACCATTTTTTATCAAAAGAAAAAAAAAAAAAAAGAAAGAAAGTCAAGGGAAGAAACCTAATGGGATTAGCTACTGATATTTAAAGCTGTTCAAATGTCCAGGCCTTATTATCTGTCAATTGTCAATGAAAAATAAAATAAATTATCTTGGTCACTTAGGTAAAAGCATATTTTAGGGACTGGGGAAGGGCTGAATTAGATCTTCTTTTCATATCCCAGCTTAATTTCAGATGCCAGTGCTTAATCTATTAAAGCCATTTGTGGTTTAATTGCAAAGTTGGGGATAGTGGTTCCTACAAATGTTGATCAAGATATTTTTTTTTCCCCAGGATGAATTTTATTTAAACCTAGTTAGCTCTAACTAACCTAGATATTTACTGGCTGTATTTTGAAAACACAGAATCAGTCAAAACAATCCCCAGAGCCTAGGAAAGTTTCTGACCTAAATTAGGAACTCAAGTTCCATTATTATTTTCATTTGAACTCTACTCATAGCCATCCTCACATTCTGGAAAGAATACAGCCTCTGTAACAAAGTTTCTTTGTTTTCATGGAACTAAAAATGTGCTGTATTTAGACCAAACAATAAAAATAAACTACTAAACTACCTTCTAATGCAGGGGGTTGTGGAGAGAAGGAATCATAGATATTTAGAGGCACAAAGTGACTCATTGTGCTAGTTAAAATTTTTTATAAGGCTAGCTCTGTGTGTTTGAATTGCATCTGTTACCTCTTCAGCTAAAACTAAAGTGTATGCAAGCAAAAGAATTTTGGATTGTATTGTGGCTTATACAGGATGCATTTTATATAGCTGAGCTATAAATAATGGGCTCCACACCTCAGATAGAACAAAAACTGCTTCCTCTTTTTTTTCATTCTACCTATAAGGTATTCCTGTTAAACACATTCAAGATATTCTCTATGAAGCTAATTCATTTTAACTTGCTGAGATAAATTAGCATGTTTTTCTGAAGTAACTTGTCTTACTCTCTCTTTTAAAAATCTCCCTTTTGTTTTTACCTAGTTAAACTTTTAAACACCTACTTTATTACTGACATTTTTTTAAAAAGCCATAATGGATAAAGATACTCTTAGATGTAGGATAATGAAATAATTTTTTTTTTTGGCATTATCAAGTTGGAAAAAGTTGTCAGAATAGATGAGGACAACTGCCTGTATTAAAAATAGTATGATTTATAGCCAGAATGTATACGTATTTAATAGAACATATAAACACAGTTTACTTGTCTTTTTTGATTTCATTTTGTATCTGATTTTCCAGGTCACTTTCATGAATTCAAAGGCAATTTACCAGTGATTTCTGGGTGCTGGGGCTGATTTTTTTGTGCATAATTGTAAGTATTGGTTTATTTATTACTATTCTCATTATATAGTGAAACAGTTACAGTGTATAAACAAATTCTTTTTTGTGTGTGAATTTTTATTAGTCTTTTGGTACTTGTCACAAAGTATTATTCATATTATTGTAAGTATCATTAATTTTAATTTTTTTGTAAGAGGACTATACAAACAAAATATTACCTGGTGAAAAAGCCTGTTGTGATTTCCAGTGGAAAAAACACAATGCAGGGCCCATTATTTAAAAAGCCTAAAGAATAAATATCTTACTTTTTTGAAATGAGGCTCAATTGGAGGAATGAGTTACCTTAAAGATTCTAGTCTATAGAACATGAATAATTTACCTGGATAACTTCTTACATCTTCTGGTTATCTGGACTTGCAAAGTACTGTGTGCTTGTGTTCAGAGAAAAGATGTGAGGTGATAAAGAATTCAAAGTGCTGTCAGCACACGAGGAGATTATGTACCAAGGAACCAAAGACTTATTTGGTGAATGTGTAATATACTTCAAAATGGTGGTATTCCTGCCTTCTTTCCCATCCCCCAAACACCATTATATTTTAAATGGTAATTTGGTGAACAAAGGTAATTTTTCTCAGGAAAGAAGGTAAATTTTAAAGAACAAAAAAGACATAAACTTTAAAGATCTGTTAAAGCATTTTAATCAGTATATATTTATTCTATAGATGTAGTTGAGATTAAATGAGAGGTTTGTAAAATGCCTTTCTTGGGATGAGGATACAGCACAGTGGTAGAACACAGGCTCTGATTTCAATTCCCTGCACTGCCTCCACACATACACAAAAAGTCTCTGCATAAAACCCAGAGACCCATAGTTAAGTAGCTTGAGTTGAAAATGTATTCACATGTGTGCATTGTTGTAAACAATTGACATTTAAGGGGCTCTTTCACATTTCATAACAGTAAAAACATAGAAAACTTTCTCTTTGTTAATTTACTGCTATAAAGCAGTTTTAGAGAATATACTTCCAGGAAAGTATTTGAAAAAAAGAATCTTTTAAGTTGGAGTTTAAGTGATTCAGTATTTACCTAGAAAGCAGTGAAAATTTTCTTAAAATCAGTTTTACCTTTCTTTTAGTGGTACTATTGATTGGGTCAGGCATTTTGGACCAACTTTTAAAAAAGTAGATGTGCATATTTAAAATATTTTAATAAATTTTGTATATTTTAAATGCATTAAGAATAGTTTATTTTTATGGGCTAGGGATATAGCTCAGTTGGTAGAGTGCTCACCCTGCATGCACAAGGCCCTGGGTTTGATCTCCAGCACCACACACACACACACACACACAAAGAATAGTTATTTTTATGAAACTGCATCAATTTACATTTTATTATTTGAAGGCTTAATTCTTGCTTAAAATGAAATGTTATAAACTGCATGGCTCATTTGGATTAGCTATAAGCTTCTAATATGTGCAAGGTATAATGGTGAGGATTAGGAGGCAAAGAAGATGGAGAAAGAAATGTAATGTATTTTTTAAGGGCTCTTGGTGAAGACAGAAGATTCTAAGGAACTGAGTTTATCCTATTAGAAATCTGAAGGAAGGGAAATAATTTTGAGCTGTCCAAATCTTAGGTGCTTTGTTCTCTTTTTTACCTCCTTTCTCTTTTCTTTCTTATCATTCAGTCATTCTCATTCTAGTAAGCTTTCAGGATGATTAAAATTTTTAAAGTGACAAATATCAACCAAGGAGAATTTCCTTAATATATAATTTACAATTCTTATCACCCAAAGGTTTGTTTCCTAAATTCGTCACTTCTTTCTCAGCACCAAAGACACACATAGGCTAGCTTTGAATGGAAGAGATCCAATTAGCTAAAAATTTTCTTGTGATTTAACAAAAAGAAAGGTTCAAATTAGAAAGGGCACTATGGATATAGTTTTTGTATATGAATTTTAGAGTTTAACTTTAAAAACAAAAAATATTTTTAGTTTGATTTTGTCTGGTCACTGAGGCAGAAGTCATGGTAGTCAAACAGACCTTAAAATAATTATTTTCTTGTCTTGAAGATTTCCACATGCTGGAGTAGGGTATGGACTCTGCTGTTCCTTGGGTGAGCGATCTCAAGCTTTGTTAGGACCATGTCCTGACTGATCTCCCAACTGCAGAGCCTTAGTAAAGATATGTGGCAGGATACTATGACTGAGATAAATGAGATGAAATTAACACGGCATTCAGAATTTTTGAGTTTCAGTTTCTCTCAATTATTATGGAAACTGTTCATCACTTACACTGGATTCCAAAGCAGCTCGAACAAAAGAATATTAATCTAGTTAGGCCTAAGAATAAATAAATGGGCTTCTCTTATGAACTTTAATTTCTGTGTCTTGCAACTGCATATTTGCTACATGATCTAAGGCAGAAAGTTAAACCTCATGGCCATGGGGAGGTTTCTTAGTAAGGTGTACTTACAGAAGCTGGTCTGTGAGATAAGGAAAGCGGGATATTATTTTGCACATCCATAATGAATGGGCCACATCGAGAGTGTGAGAACCGATTGGAATCTTACTTACTCACATCTACTACCCAGGGCAAAAGAGAAAAACACTGTGAAGGAAAATGATGTATCTCTTCAGAAGCTACAGTAATTTTAGTGTTTTTAAAAAATTAAACTACCTGTCTCTTTTTCCAAAGTAGGCATTGTGTAAGAGGACCTAATTTTGCATGTCAGTAACTCATGTTTACTTTTTAAACTCTAATGAAAAAATAATTATGTAACTCCAACTATTCAATTTTACTAGGGCAATAAACGATTGGTTAAATAAAACAAAGCAACAACAAAGGTAGTTCATTAGGTACTCTACTTTTCCAGGTTACTCAAGCTACATTAGTAATTTGATCAGTGAATTCCCTTTTATAAAGTTCTGTCTCAGTTCATGGTTTGTATTAACAACAGTTTTCCTAAAGCCTCTCACTAGTTTTTTATTGTCTGGTACAAAAAGTGATAATTGTTTAATCCCAGGCTCGAGGCAATAATAACAGTATCTTAAGCTGGTATAACTCCTGATTTTGCAGACATTAAAAACTCTGCAATATGCATAGGAATTATGCTCATTTTTGCAGAGTAGCAGGATGTGAACTTGAATTCATGGTATAAATTCAGTGATCTTTCCATAATACCATGCTGTCTTCTTTCAGAGTTTCTGAGGTTTTTGATCACTATCTCATGGTTGCTGAATAAATAATTTTGAAAAAGTAGAGTAAGTCAGAGAAGAGATTGCAGAGAACCTTCTACTACCACTTCATTTCTTCATTTTCCTGGAGCATTTGGTTCTCCCTCACATTTTCCTACACTTCTATTCCCAAACTGCCACACGTCATAGCTTCAGCTGAAGTTTTTTGAATTGCATAGATTTTTAGGAAACAAAGAAAATCACGAATTCATGCCTTTGTGGTATTTTAAAATGGAGAGAAATCAGTTTCAGACTGAGCAGAGCCCAGACCAAAGCTCCCTCAGTGAGAACATCTGTGATTTTAAGGACAAGTAGCTCTAAGTGCATTATCTTTAAAAAATATTATTCCAGGCTAATCTTGACATAGAGCAGGTAAATAAAAAAGATGAGCTGTGAAAATCCACAAATAGGGCTTGAATGCCATTTTCCATGACAACGGGAGCTGCCCCATGAAAGCATTAATGCTGGGAATGTAAGGAATTTAAAATTGTACCTTTTCAGTTTTACAGTTGTGTGCTCATGTTAATTAGAGATATACTGACATTTGAAGTATCTACATTAATATACACAGCTACTATACATTTGTGAACCGTGGCCAGAAATCTACTTTAATTGAAAGGAATTTGCTAATCCGAATGTGGATATCCATTACATTTTAAGCTTTTAAATTTTATATACTAGTGCCCTTAGATACTTGTGCTTTATGCTCTTTCTAGTTTCTGTTTCTAATTTGTACCTGAAAGGACAGCCTGGCCTATTTTTAATCTCCTAGTGGTGTTTTGGAGTAATATTGACGGAATTTTGAGGAAAAAAATGTTTTTAATAGTGTCCTTTGTATGCTGTAGTTTTGAATCTCTTTTTACTCTATGACTTTCTAAATTGTTTTTTTCTTGCAAAGTGTTAAAAATGGCCTGCCACTGCAATAAGGTAGGATTTGAGTTTATGGAATTTGCTTCACTAGCTATATTTAAGGATAAAAACCTACTCCTTACCATCACATGATAGTCTTAGCCAGAAAAGCCCAGTATTAGAGACCTTGATGAGATGAACACTAAAGAGGCATTCTGATTTTTCCAGTATAGCTGAGTTTCATTCTTTTGTTTTGATGTCAAACCGTGCATCTTGATTTTTAGCTGGTAAATATGTTTATAATAGCTTGCCTTCTTGAGGTCATCTTTAGGCCTAGGTTATTGCTTTGTCTGTTTCATATCTAAAGTAAGACCTTACAACTATTTTTTGCAAGATCCTGTTTCTTTCTTTTAAAACAATTTGTTCTTTTTATATATACATGAGAGTAGAGTGTATTTTGACATGTTATACATACATGGAGTATAACTTCCCATTCTTGTGGTTGAACACGATGTGGGGTTACACTGGTTTGTATTCATATATGAACATAGGAAAGTTACTTACAATTCATTCTACTGTCATTCCTTTTCCTCTCCCCGCTCTTTTCCCTTTATTCTCTTTTGACAAGCTCCTGTTTCTTAAGAATCTGCCTCTCTGAAATTTTAACCTAATTGGTTTGTGCTTGTTGTCTAATGAAACTCCCTTACTTTTGACCAATCCCTGAGTATTACACAAGACCCGTTAGAAAGACGACTCCTTTTTGTGGCACCAGAACAAGCTCTAAAAAGTTTGTAATATTCAGGACTTGTTTCATTGTACTTGTTTTACTGGTACAATTAAACCACTGAAACCTGGGACCATTAAAAGTTATTCAGTACTGTCTTATTATGGCCTTTGTATTCTTCATTACTTTTTTTTTTCTGTACAAAGTTCCTCTATTCTTCATTCTTTCATGTTGCTTACTACATATTGTGCCATCACAGCACATTTGGTAATTTCAAGTGAATTGCTCAATTATCAGTGATAGTCATGAAGCACTTGAAACATGCGCAGTAGAAGATTTTTAAAATTTCAAAATAAGTTGGTGTGTCATAATCTTAAATGTGAAACATGCCAATATCTGCAGGCATAAAAATACACAGCCTGAGCTAGGCATTTCAGGGAAGGCAAAAACCTACTCTTAAAATCAGGGCTTTTGTCTGGCATTGAAGTGTTTCATCTTTGCTAATTTCAAACAACATGTCTAAATTTGATCTTGGTTTACTTTTTAACTCTAAAAAATTTGGTCGGGGTTTATAAAGGAAAAGGGAATTAAAACTATTGATTTTGTTTGAGTGTGTTACCGGAAACTCAAAAATCACATATTCACTGTAAAGTGGAATTTGGTCTAAGGTAGCTCTATGTTGGATGCCAATCAAGGAAGGTGATTGTTTGAAGAAGCAGAACAATAATCTCTTTATAATGTTTATTCAATCATAAGGCAAGTCTATAAGCAGATTATAGGCTTAAAGTAAAGGTGGTATATTGATGATTTATTGATATTGAAAAAACCCCACAGAACAATGACCTTTGGAGACTTGTTTTCAATTCTGTATAGCAATATTCTCGGATGCCTTCGAGATAACTTACACATTATGACAAAATAATTTTTGTTAACTCTTTTGGCAATGAGGCAAACTATCATAAGATTTTTGCACTAGTCTTCAGTTTAGGGTTTTATGTAAACTAATGTAGTGCCAACAGCTCTTTTTTAGATGTTATTATAGTTCTTTCACATTTTAATAGTACTATAGTAAATCTGAATTTACTGGCTACATTCAAAGGTAGACTACAGCTGCATAAATGTCAACATTAAAGTGATTCAGTGCCTGTTGGAGAAAAATTCTTCTTGAGACTGGAAACAATGTGGGGTTTGAGGGTAATTTTCCAAAAGTTGATAATAAATTTGAATATCTTCCCCAAAGGTGCTCTCTGAACTTTTTAACCAAGAAGATGGGTTTAATCATTTTCTAGAACTTTTATATAACTTTTGTTATTATTGAAAGGGTTAAATGTACATAGTGAAGGGGAGATATAGCCTTGATTTGAGTTGGGTAGCTGGGGCCGTGTCAACAAATGCATTGATTGTGCACAGCTAGCTTACATAATTATATGTAAGATGTGAAATATAGTCTGCCTATAGTTCAAGAAAATGTAAGGTTATTGAATACTAGAAGTATTTTAGTAACTATTTAGTTTCTAAAGATTATTTGAAAAATTAACAAAAACTAGTTTATTTTGTTGTATCTTCCCTCTTGTCACTTCCAGCATACAGTTTTATTCAAAGTACATGTTTCATGTATTTTGGGATTTTGGTATAAAAATTATCATTTCACCAATTTTTTGCCAGTTCCAAAGCATCAAAATGTGAGTTGAATATTGCCAGTAAAGATAAAATATTTTGTGTATCTTCTCTCTTTTCTTCTGTATATTACTGACATATTTCTTACTGAAGTTTTCAAAAACACAAAGCAGTTATAGTAAAGAAGGTTAATTTCCAAAACATCCCTTTCCATAGATGACTGGCAAAAGGGACTTATTCTTTTTTTTTTTTTGGTACTGGGGATTGAACTCAGGTGCACTTGATCACTGAGCCACATCCCCAGCCCTATTTCATGTTTTACTTAGAGACAGGGTCTCACTGAGTTGCTTAGTGCCTGGCTGTTGCTGAGGCTGGCTTTGAACTCGTGATTCTCCTGCCTCAGCCTCCCAAAGTGCTGGGATTATAGGCATGCGCCACTGCGCCCGTCGAGACTTATTCTTAATATTTAACTGGTCATAACAGTTTGTCCATATGATGTAATGCTTGTTATTATTATTTGCTCACATTAAGGGCTTGGTAAAGTGTTTACAAGAGAAGAAAAGATGGTCATTACCTAATGAACTTAAACCTGACATGTTACTAGAGAGTTTATGTGGGTGAGGTTTTCTTTGGATACAAACTGTACTCGGACTAACTCTCTATTTCTTTTTGGCTCACAATTTCATATAAATGTAAGTGAATTAATTCATTAATAAAAGCAGATTTTATTTTTTATTTTACCACTGGGCTCTTGTATACCTTTGGAACTCACAAACACAACAAGAAGATATGTTTGACAGTTAATTATTATTTTCCCCTTTTTGATCCTGGTATTGTAAACAATCAAGCAATAGCATTAATGAAATCCAAGTCTTCATTCCTGTAACAATTAGGCAGAATATAGATTTTTAAAAATGTTATTGTACTTTTTTATACCTTTATTTTATTTGTTCATATTTATGTGGTGCTGAAGATCGAACCTAGTGCCTTACGCATGCTAGGCAAGTGCTCTACCACTGAGCCACAGCCCCGGCCCAGATTTTTTTTTTTTGTAGTGCTGGAGTTTGAACTCAGGGGTCTAAGGTGCTTGATCATGGAATTGTATCCCCAACATTATTTTATCTTGGGAAAGATAAAATTTTATTTTATCTTGGGAAAAGGTCTCACTAAGCTGGCTTTCAACTTACAATCCTTCCAAGCTGGTCTTCAACCTGGAATCCTCCTGCTTTGTTCTCTCAAATAGCAGGAATTATAGGGATGTACCACCACTACAACAGGCTGATGTCAAACCTGTGACTTGGTTTTAATTACTGTCATTAGTGTTCTAAGTATCACTGAATAAAGTAAAAAAGAAATCTAGATGTATTATTTCTCGTGAATATCATTTCCCCCCATTATTTTATATATTATAGCACCATCAGTCAGAATAGATTGTTTTAAAGGTGGGATTAATCACCTATAATTTGATATCTAATGTAGCAGTAAGTACACATTCATTGAATGTCTGACAGCTTTAAGGGATGAAACCTTCTGGGATTTGTCTTGGTAATGATAGTATGTGAATTCATTGATTATGTTGATTCTATGACTGGTTAGAGGGATTCCCCTGACTACCCTCCACTTGCAGTTGCAGGACAGACAGCTAAGAGGCAATAGTGGGTGGAAAGCTAAGAAATTTAAGAATTGAAAAATACAGGCATAAACAATGAAGAGTACTGGAAAATGTTGAGAGCCTAGAGCTTTTTGAGAAGACATGGTTGAACAAATGGATGAAATACCTGTCTTTCCAACTTCATTGCAGTAATTGGGAAGAGGAGAAAAAGGAAGAGAAATATGTGAAGTAAGAGTGATCGAAATAGGATATTTTTGTAGAACCACAAAATGGATGTTGAGACTGCTTTTCAAGATGTGGAAATATTTATTTAGATCAGACAATAGTAACTTAAAAGGAATTCTACAGATTTTCCCCCTAATTTGTTTTAAGTTTATCGATTTCAGTTCAATGCCTTTTAAGTAGAACTGTAGGAATTTTAGGAAATATGTGCTTCCCTGAAAAAACCAATGAGAATAATTTTGCTTTCTCTGGGTAAAGATTAATATAGGTGTATATGAAAATAATCATTTATAGAGCACACTGTAATTGTATATGAGAGACCTTTAGGAAGTTCTTATTCATTGTAACTATGAACAATCATCCTTACATCTATTAGACCAAAGACTGAAGTGAATTAGGTTTCAGATATGGTATGTGATGTATTTAGTCTTGGGGGTTGGAAAACTCTGTGGAATCATTTTCTGAAAAGTGACTTACAGTGTAATGATTGCTGCTTCCTCTTTTTTTTCCTTTTCCCATTTTTCTCCCCTTCCTTTCCTCCTTCCCCTTCTTTCTTCCCTCCCTTATGAACTTTCCTTCATTTACAGATATTTTGTTTTTAGTCTGTATGCTGCTTGCCAAGTTGAGGATAATGCCTAACATATATTCCTTAAATTGTATACAGGATCATCTTTTTGATTAGGAACTGAAGAATCCCAATTTTTTTAATGAATAAAGGATACTTGAGTCCACTTTATACAATCCAAGGAAATTGAAGAACTGTTAGGATTAGTTATTATTGTGAGGTGATGAAGATGGGATAATTGGAAAGAAATTATAATCTTTATTAGCCCAGAAATTTTACTAAACCTGAATTAGGATTTGTCAATTTTAAGGCTCATTGAATGTTTGCTGTCTAAATAGAATAGAGAAATAATTATAGTCTAAAAGGAGTTTTTAAAAGATTTTGTAAAAATCTCCTACCATGAGATATTC
>CM053399.1:41543039-41585549 GCA_028644305.1 Xerus rutilus
CATATAAACACATACTTACAACTCATTAGGGAAGTTCTTAGCTATGTTTCTCTGGCATTTCTGCCATATAGAATGAATTAGTCTCAGTTCTTGAATCAGTTGTTTCTTGAGAATAATTTGGGATAAATGGGATAAATATGCCATTCTACTAAATGGGTAATGTTTATAACTTATTTCAAAGATATTAAGCAGGAGATGAAATGCATATATGCCTATAAGAAGGCTGTGGCTTGATTAAGGTTCTTATTATATAGAAAACTGATAGAACAGCAAGTTGTGCAGCAATTTGAAATGTCTAGAGGGAATTTTCCCACAATAGCACCCAACATTGCTCTAACACTTCACAGTTTTGGTGGACTGGGAGAGTCCATGAGAGGACTGGGAGAGAATGGACAGTTAGGGATCTATGCTTGGAAGCTAACAAAAATTAATTGGTGCTTGTGTTAAGAACCTGAATGTGCTAGACATTGTGCTAGGCACTTTGACGTTGTTTTTAATCCCTTCAACAAATCTATGACATACTTTACTCTCCCAATCCTTGATTGTTTTATCTCAACTCTGATTTCTTTTTTACCTTCCTAGCACTTAAAATGATTGGTAGTTACCTTATATTTGTATTTTTATTTAACATCTATTTTGTTCACCAGACTAAATGCTCTGTCAGAGCAGAGACCATGATTGTTTTGTTCAAATCTGTATAATGAGTTTTCTGCACAGTGCAGGACACATATTAAGTTCCCACTAAATATGTGTTCAAAGAATGAACAAAAATAATGAATGAAGGAAGTAATTCAAGGAAGAAAAAGACAGAGCTAGGACTTAAATAGTTTGTTTGACTTCATAACCCATTTGTTCCAACCCCAGAATTGTTTCATTAGAATATTCTCAGTTATGAATTTATCTGATAAAATTTCCAGTACACCTGTCTCAGAGCACCTCAAATATTTGGCCCCAGAACTGTTACATCTTAGTATGAGAATGAATGCCATGAAAAAGACCTATTTCATCTTTTTCTCATTCTGTTAGAATATTACAACCATCTTATGCTAACAGTTCTCTACAGATTTGTAGATATTATATTCTGGATATCTAGGTTTCTGTTTCTCCTACACAAAGAGTTTATTTTTCTGTTTCATTCTCTGAAACTGATTTTTAATTTAGTCTTTGTACCTAAAATGAATTTTGGTAGTGGGCAGAGTGGTGGATATGCATCTACTCTGTTGAATTTTTCCTTGGAGAGGTGTGTCACTGGGGGAGGAACTGAGTTCTTAGCTTGCCAGGCTTTGGGGCTTGGTTTGTTCCATTAGCAGTGACCTCATTTTTCATGCTTGATTATTTTTCTTGTTGTTAATGGATATAATTTTGAGGATTTTAATTTTCATTAATTTCATTTCTTTTTATTACTTTTTGTTTTTGCATAGTGCTATTGATCATTTTTGTTCATGGTGATACTTTTAAAAAATCTCAGTGGGTCATTCTGTTTTATTTCCCAGAAAGGGATGGAATGTAAGTATGATGAGAGTAAGTGCAAATTGTCCAATCTCAGTGCATAAAGGTCTCATTGTGTAAGGGCTTTCAGCAATGCTATGTAGTCTTGTAGGCATACCCACTAAAACTTTGTAGATACGGTTTGGTCAAACAGAAAGTGGCTATCTCCCAGATACATTGACTAGATATATATTTAAATCTTGCAGTCTACTTGAAGTGTTCTATATAAACTCTGAAGAAATGTAAAAAACAGATTTCTGTGAAGTGATGCAATGATCACCTTTACTTGGACCAAATTACAGTCCTGAAGCTTTAGCCATATGGAAATTTATTATTTGATGCAGCCTTGTTTGCTTTAAGTTAGTATCACTTCATTAGTAAGGAGTGATCTGACTCCAATAGGGTCTTGTCTTCACTTTGGATGGTATAAATCAGTGGTCAATCTAACTTCCAACTTGGCCTCTAAAAACTATTTAAGGATGTGATTGCTTGTTTTCACAGTTAAGGAAAATATTTTTTTTGTTAGCAAAATGTTTTCTTCTCAGGAGAGTGCTTAGTATCTTTTGAAAACTAACTCAACTCCACAAATATATACTGAGTACTGACTATATTCAAAGCACAGCATTAGATGCTATGTTGGAAGCAAATGCAAATATACATAATGCCTGCCCTCAAGAAACATAGAATATAGACATATTTTAAAAAATGTTTTTATTCCTTAGTGTTTAACCAACCCAATGCATGCCTCAAAGGAGGGATTAATAAATGTCAATTAAGTTGCATTGATTATTGTAGAGGAGGTGTACAGAGGAGAGATGTAATTCCTTATGCAGAATACATTAAGTTCCTTAATAGAGTAAAAGCTAGTACTTGAGAGAGTTCAAAGAATTTAAGTTATATCCATTAAGAAGAACAGCAGGAAGCAGACTTTGTGATGTTCTTTGACAATTGGGTAGAATTTTGCCAGGAGAATTTTGGAATGAAGAGAGGAGGCGCATCCTGATAGTGAAGGGAATAGCAGAAGCATGAGCATGAGGAAGACAAATGAAAATAGGCAAGTATGGCATAGGACACGATAAACAGTTTAGTTTGACTAGGGTATAGCATGTGTATAGGCTGGAAAATCAGTGTGATCCTATCACTGTGGCCTCCTATGCTAAGGCATTTGGTAGATCATAGGGGGCCATCACAACCAAAATAGAGCTTTGTTTTCGAAGAATCGCAAGAATGGCAAGAGCTTTGCTTTTGAAAAGTGAATTCAGTCAGTAGTTACTGGACTTGACTAGAAATGGAATCAGACTTGAGCTAGAGAAACAACTTATGAAGTCCATCGCAAAAGGTCAGGAAGATATAAAAGGTTTAAACAAGGGATCAGTAAGACTGGTAAGACTATATGTGGTGAGAAGTATGAGGCAAAGGAGGTAAAATGATGCCTGTTGCTTTCTCCCTGATTGTTTTGTTTATCACAGTACTTAATTTTTGGAAAGGTAAGGTGGAAATGACCATACTAAATATCTCTTGTCCATGCTTGAATTCCTTTCCATGTCATTAGTTAAATGCTTACTAAAAATTAAGGATTTTTTCTCTTCCTATGGAAAACTGGGGAAAATGCATTTTAAAAGAATGAGAACATCCTTAAAAGATAAAATTGCCTTGAGTATTTAGAAGTATGACATAAATCCATACACAACATATAATATAATAAATACATGAAAACAAACACAAAAAATATTAACCCTAGAGTACAATCAGGGACTTGTTGCTTTCAGAGGCATAGGCTTATATGAGTGTGAGAAAAGTGAAAATACTTGAGGTTACAGTATTTTTATCAGGTGGCTTTCACATAGATTAGTGCATGACACCTGTGAAGAATAAAACAGGTGCATCCAGAGTTTGTTTACTTTAAAAACTCTACCAGATATAGTAATGACTGTGACTTCCTGCCTATATTGCTATTCTGTCTCCTGCCTACAAAAGATACAGTTGAAGCAAATACTGTACTCCAAATACAAACCCTCTTTTTCTTGTCCTTTTCAAGATTAGAGGGACAGTGGAAAATACACTCATGACTGAGGAAAGATTTATTGAAATAGAAGTTTAAAAATAGACTTTTTCCAAGAAAATGGAATAGTCAGGCTGACTTTGTGGAGGATCCTTGTCATTCATATTGCCTTATCATTCAGAAAAAAACATTAACATTCACTCATTCATTTATTCATTTACTCTATGAGAATATTAATTAAGGACTCTTCTGTGCATGAGGTGAAATTTAAAAAATTAGTCTGCAGGTATTTACAATCTTTTTGTGAGAGGAGATAAAATACACACAAATGAAAAAGAAGAGCAAAAAGATGACTCATATAAAATCATATTGATTCCTCCCTGGAAACTCTTCAGCCATTTTTTCTTCTTGGAGAGCTAGAGAAGTTTTCATCTCCATCTTCCATTCAAATAAATGTGCCTTAGCATCCCAACACATATGCCTTTTGCCATTGCCTCATCAATAATGCTCTTTCATAACCTTTGTGTGACTGTTGTGTACTAGCTGTAATCTTTGGAAAATCATATAACTTTGAGTCTTACTTTATTCACTTGTGAAATAAGACTATTACCAACTGCATGCTTTTTTTTGGTACCGGGGATTGAACTCAGGGGCACTCGACCACTGAGCCATATCCCCAGCCCTATTTTGTGTTTTATGTAGAGACAGGGTCTCACTGAGTTGCTTAGCACCTCGCCATTGCTGAGGCTGGCTTTGAACTCGCAATTCTCCTGTCTCAGCCTCCCTAAGTGCTGGAATTACAGGCTTGAGCCATCGCACCCGGCTATGCTTTTTGTTTTTTGTTTGTTTGTTTTATACTGGGGAATGAACTTAGGGACATTTAACCACTGAGCCACATCCTCAGTCCTTTTTTGTATTCTATTTAGAGACAGGGTCTCACTGAGTTGCTTAGCATCTCACTAAGTGGCTGAGGTTGGCTTTGAACTCCCAACCATCCTGCTTCAGCCTCCCAAGCCGCTGGGATTACAGGTGTGAGCCACCATGTCAGGCTTGCATGCCATTTTTGACAGTTTTATTAAATAATAATTGACATATAACAAACTATATTAATTTAACTCATAAATCTGATAAGTTTCAAGATAGTTATATACCAGTGAAGCCATTTCCACAAGCAAGATAATGAATATATCCAATATCTCCAACAATTTCTTCACGAACCTTTTAAATCTCTCAATTCTCCTTTCCTGCTCCTTCACTTACTCCATCACCAGACTATCACTGATAATGTGGTTACTATAGATTAGTTTGTATTTTCTAGAATTGTATATTAGTGGAATCATACATAATGTTCTCTTTTTGTCTAGTTTCTTTCATTTAGCATAGTTATTTTGAGATTCACTCATGTACATGTCAATCACTTCTATTTTAAATTGCTAAGTAGTATTTCATTGTATGGTTATGCCACAATTTGATTGTCCATTTAAGTTCTTTCTGGTTTTTGACTTTTACAAGCGAGACTCCTATGAACTTTTTCTTTGTGTAGACATATACTTTAATTTCTCTTGGGTAAATATCTAGGAGTAGAATGGCCAGGTTAGGTGACAGGCGTACGTTTAACTTTAGAAGACCTGCTGAACTTTCCCAAAGTAACTATCTTGCTAGCAATGTCTGAGAATTCTAGTTGCTCCATATCCTTAGCAATGATTGTTAGTTTTAGTGTTCAATTCCAGCCATTCTTATTGCTTGTACTTTGTCTTTCCCTAATGATTTATGATGTTGAACAACATAATATGCTTATTTGACAAAACTTATATACTTTGTTGAAATGTCTTTTGTTTTTTTTCCTGCTTTTTAAAATTATGGTTGTATGTTGAGTTGTAATGATTTTATATATCCTAGACATATGGATATGTTTTACAAATATTTTCTACTATCCCAAAGCTTCCCTTTTTATTTCACTAAGTATCCTTTGTTGAGTAAATGCTTTAAATCTTGATGGAACCAATTTACTACCTTTATTTTTCTTTTGTATTTCATGCTTTTTGTGTCCTATTTAAGAAAACTACACAAAACTCAAGGTTACTACATTTTTCCTAATTCATTCTTTTAGATGTTTCACAGTTTTAATTTCTAATTTAGGTCTGTGATTAATTTTGAGATATTTTTGTATATGGCTGAGATAGGGTTTGAGGTTTTTGTTATGGCTAGGCAATTGCTACTGCTATGACTAGCCAGTACTACTGGCTGAAGAAATTATCCATTCCTCTTAAATTGCCTTGGCATTTTTATAAAAAATCAGTTGATCATATATGTGTTAGTTTGTTTTTAAATTCTCTGTTCTGTTCCATTGATCTATTTGTCCATTTTATTAGTGCTACTAAATTGGTTATTACTATACCCTCAGAGAATGAGTTAGAAAGTATTTTCTTTTTTTTATTATTTCTTTTAGTTGTAGATAGACACCACATCTTTATTTTATTTATTTATTTTTATGTGGTACTGAGGCTCAAACCCAAAGCCTCACGCTGTATGGTAGGCAAGTGCTTTGCTACTGAGCTGCAACCTCAGCCCAGGAAGTATTTTCTTTTCTTTTCTTTTTTAAATAATTTTATTTATTTATTTATTCTACTTGGGTATACATGATAGCAGAATGCATTTTGGTTCATTGTGCACAGATGAAGCACAACTTTTCATTGCTCTGGTTGTATGTGATGTAGAATCACAACATACATGCAGTCATACATAAAGCTAGGGTTATGATGTCCATCATATTCCACCATCTTTACTGTCCCCCTGCCCCTTCTCCCTTCCCACCTCGGTGACCAAAGTTCCTCCATTCTTCCCATGTCCTCTCCCACATTATGGATCAGCATCCACTTATCAGAGAGAACATTCAGCCTTTGGTTTTTTGGGATTGGCTTACTTCGCTTAGCATGATATTCTCCAACTCCATCCATATACCTGCAAATGCCATAATTTCATTCTTTTTAATTGCTGAGTAATATTCCATTGTGTATATATACCACAGTTTCTTTATCAATTCATCTATTGAAGGGTATCTAGTTTGTTTCCACACTTTAGCTATTGTGAATTGAGCTTCTATAAACATTCAAGTGGGTACGTCACTATAGTATGCTGTTTTTAAGTCTTTTGGGTATAGCCCAAGGAGGTGGGATAGCTGGGTCAAATGGTGGTTCCATTCCAAGTTTTCTAAGGAATCTCCATACTGCTTTCCAGATTGGTTGTACCAATTTGCAGTCCCACCAGCAATGTATGAGTGTGCCTTTTCCCCCACAACCTTGCCAACACTTATTGTTGCTTGTATTTTGTTTAACTGCCATTCTTACTGGGGTGAGATGAAATCTTAGGGTAGTTTTGATTTGCATTTCTCCAATTGTAGAAATGCTGAACATTTTTTTAAATATTTGTTGATCAATTGTGTATCTTCTTCTGAGAAGTTTCAGTTCATCTCCTTGGCCCATTTATTGATTGGGTTGTTTGGCTTTTTTTGGTGTTAAGTTTTTTGAGTTCTTTATAAATCCTGGAGATCAGTGTTCTATGTGATGTGCGTGTGGCAAAAATTTGCTCCCAAAGTATAAGCTCTTTCTTCACTTCATTGATTGTTTCTTTTGCTAAAAAGAAGCTTTTTAGTTTGAATCCATCCCATTTATTGATTCTTGTTTTTACTTCTTGTGCTATAGGAGTCTTGTTAAGGAAGTAAGATCCTAATCTGGCATGATGAAGATTTGGGCCTATTTTTTCTTCTATTAGGCGTTTGGTCTCTGGTCTAATTCCCAGATCCTTGATCCACTTTGAGTTGAATTTTGTGCTTTGTGAGAGATAGCATTTTTTTTCTTTTCAATTTTCTGAAAGAATTTGTGTACAATAGGAATTATTTTTTAAAATGCTTGAAAGACTTTACCAGTGAAGCCATCTGGGCTTTGAGTTTTCTTTGTAGGTAGATTTTAAACTATAAATTCAGTTTCTTTACTAGATATAAGTTTATTTATATTATCTGTTTCATCTAAGATATGCACTTTCAGAATACTTCATCTACTTTGTTGAATCTATTGGCATGGAATTATAATATCCATTTATTATCCTTTTAATATTTGCAGGCTTTTAGCTATATCATTTCTCTAACTTATGAGACTGTAAATACATCTATAAAAATTTAATATTGCTTTTTGTTTTCTATCTTATTAATTTCAGTTTTGATCTTCATTATTTTATATTCTCTGCTTTGGGTTTAATTTGTTTTTCTATTTCTAGTTTGTTAAGGCGAAAACTGAGATCATTGATTTTTCAATAGTAGTGCCAGTGCTATAAATTTATGTCTAAGTACTGCTTTAGCTGCATTCCACAAATTTTGATTTATTGAATTTACATTTTCAATCAGTCCAAAATGATTTCTAATTTCCATTTTGATTTCTACATTGATTCATTGTTTAAAGTATGTTATTTTGTTTCCCAAATTTTGGATATTTTCCAGTTAGCTATCTGTTATTGATTCCCAATGTAATTCCACTGTAATCAGACAACATACTTTCTATGATTTGAATACTTTTTAATATATTAGGCTTGCGTTATGGCTTAGAAAATCGTCTAAGAAAATGTTCATATGCATTAGGGAAGAATGAATATTCTTTTGTTGGATAGCATGTTCTGGCAAAGTTGGTTGATGGTATTATTCAGACCTTCTATGTCCTTAGTGATTTTCTGTCTACTTATTCTACAATTTACTATGATGTCAAAAAGTCTATTATTCTCTTTGAATTTTTTTCGGTTTTTACTTCTTGTATTTTGAAGCTCTACTAAGTGGATACATGTTTAAAATCATTACATCCTCTTAATGAATTGAATCTTTTATCATTATAAAATAATTCTTTATCCCTAGTAATATTCTTTGTTCTGAAATCTGCTTTGATAGCCATTGCATCTTTTTTGTTTTTAGTGTTACTATGATAAATATTTTTCTTATTTTCACTTTTTAAAGTATTGTATCTTTGTTTCTAAAATGAAATTCTTATAGACTGGCTGTAACTATTACTTTTTTAATCCAGTCTGATGATCTCCACCTTTTAATTTGGATATTTAAATTGCTTATATTTAATGTGATTATCAACATGATTGAGTTTAAATATGTTCTTCTTATCTACTTTACCACCTATTTATTGTTGTCTTTTTTCCTTGTTTTCTTTTGAACTTCTTGAGAATTTGTTCATGATTCTACTTTAAATCCTTTGTTAGTTTATTAATTATACTTTTTGTATTATTACATTTTAGTTGTTACTTTAGGACTTAACAGAAAACCTATTCAACTTAATTACAGTTATACTCCCAGTACTATTGTTCCACTTTACATATGGTATAAAAATCTCATAATAGTATACCCCCATTTCTTTGCCCTAGCCTTTGTGTTCTTGTTGTCATGCATTTATTTATACATATATTATAAACCTCAAAATTAATGATCTTCTTGTTTTGAATAGTCAATAAGTTTTTCCAGACTTTGTTTGATTTTACTTATTTATTATTATTAGAGCTTTATGGTTATACATAGCAGTTGGGTTCATCCTGACAAACTCATACATGCATGGAAATTGATTTTGGTTTATGATCCTCCACTTTTCCCTTTCCCTTTGTCTTCCCTCTCCCCTTCTCCTTCTTTTACTCTACTAGACTCCTCTGATCTTCTGTTAATTTGTGTTTGTTTGATTCTCATCATTCCCTCCCCCTTTTCTTTATTTTACTCTAGCTTCTGCATATGAGAGGAAACATTTGACCTTTGATTTTCTGAGTTTGGCTTATTTTACTTAGAATGATATTCTTCATTTCTATCCATTTACTAGCAAATACCATAATTGAAATGTTTTTAATGGCTGAATAGAACTCCATTGTATCTATAAACCAGTTTCTTAATCCATTCATCTATTGACAGGCATCTGGGTTGATTCCATAATTTAGCTATTGTGATTTGTGCTGCTATAAATATTGATGTGGCTGTGTCACTTTAGTATGCTGATTTTAGATCTTCTGGGAAAATGTGCAGGAGTGGGAAAGCAGGGTCATATGATGGTTTTTCTATTTCTTTTTTTTTTTTTTGAGGAATCTCCATACTGCTTTCTAGAGTGGTTGTACTAGTCTGTAGTCCCAATAGTAATGTACAAGAGTTCCTTTCTTCCTACAACCTCGCCAACATTTATAGTTTGCATATTTTTGGTCCTTGGCCATTCAGTCAATAAGTTTTTAGAGAGATTTAAAAAATAAGAAACATACATTCACACAAAGAAAGAAAAAAAGGAGAAAAACTCGCATTGTTTTATATTTACCCATATAGTGACCATTTCCAGTATACTTTATTCCTTTGTGTAGATTCATGTTTTCATTTAATGGAATTGTTTTCTGCCTGAAGAACTTCTTCAGTGTTTCTTGTAGGACATGTTTGCTATTGAACTGGTGAAATTTTCTTCAGCTTTTATATATATATATTTTTAAAACATTTTTTAATTTTGTATTTGTTCTAATTAGTTATACATGATAGCAGAATGCATTTTGATTCATTGTACACAAATGGAGCACACCTTCTCATTTCTCTGGTTGTACACAATGTAAAGTCATACCACATGTGCCTAGGACAATGAGGTCCATCTCATTTCACCATCTTTCCTGCTCCCATTCCCCTTCCTGTTCCTTCCCTACCCTTTGCCCAATCAAAGTTCCTCCATTCTTCCCATGCCCCCCCATTATGGATCAGCATCCACTTATCAGAGAGAACATTTGGTTTTTTAGGACTGACTTACTTCACTTAGCATGATATTCTCCAACTCCATCCATTTACCTGCAAATGCCATAATTTTATTTCTCTTTTAATGCTGAGTAATTTTCTATTGTGTATATATACCACAGTTTCTTTATCCATTCATTGATTGAAGGGCATCTAGGTTGGTTCCATACTTTAGCTATTGTGAATTGAGCTGCTATAAACATTCAAGTGGCTATGTCACTATAGTATGCTGTTTTTAAGTCTTTTGGGTATAGCCCAAGGAGGTGGGATAGCTGGGTCAAATGGTGGTTCCATTCCAAGTTTTCTAAGGAATCTCCATACTGCTTTCCAGATTGGTTGTACCAATTTGCATTCCCACCAGCAAAGTATGAGTGTGCCTTTTCCCCCACAACCAACACTTATTGTTTGTATTCTTGATAATTGCCATTCTTACCGGGGTGAGATGAAATCTTAGGGTAGTTTTGATTTGCATTTCTCTAATTGTAGAGAAGTTGAACATTTTTTCATATATTTGTTGATTGATTGTATATCTTCCAAGTGTCTGTTCTGTTCATTAGCCCATTTATTGATTGGGTTTTTTTTTGTGTATTTGTGTTAAGTTTTTGAGTTCTTTATATATCCTGGAGATTAGTGCTCTATCTGATGTGCATGTAATCTTTATTTCATTGATACAGATTTTAGATGGATTTTTTTCCCTCAACACTTTAAAGATAATAGTTCACTATATTTGCCTTGCATTGCTTTCAAAAAGTATTCTGCTCTAATTCTTATATATTTTGCTCTGTATGTAATATGTCATTTTCCTCTTGTTGCTTTTAAGATTTGCTATTTATTAATGGTTTTGAACAATTTGGATTTTATGTGCCTTAATGTAGTTCTCTCAATTTTTCTTGAATTTGGTATTCTTTGAGATGCTTGGATATGTGGGTTTGTGATTTGCATCACTTCTGGAAAATTTTTAGTTATTATTTTTTCAAAAAATATTTTTATTTAATTCCTTCTTTGGAGATTCCAGTTACGCATGCATATTAGTTAGTTTTGAAGTCATCTTGTAATGCACTGATTTTCTACTTATTTTTCCATCTTTTCTCTCCAAACTCTGTTTCATTTTGGATTGTTTCTATTTCTGTGTCTTCAGTTTGCTTATCTTGTCCAGCAGTGTCTATTCTTTTAATTCTACTCAGTGTATTTTTCATCTCAGATATATTTTTTTATATCTATTAGTTCAATTTGTGTCTGTTTTTATATGTTTCATTTCTATGCTTAATGTGTTCAGTCTTTCTTTTAACTCCATGAACACATGGAGTACAAACATAATAACTGTTTTACTATGCATTTCTACTAGTTCTATCGTTTGTGTCAGTTCTGGGTCAGTTTCAATTGAGTTTTATCTTCATTATGGGTTGTATTTTCTTGTTTATTTGTATAGCCAGAAATTTTTTATTAGATGCCTGAAATTGTGAATTTTACTCTATTGAGTGCTCAGTATTTCTATAAGTATTTTTGAACTTTTTCTGGTATGCAGTTAAGGTGGAAACAATTTGATGTTTTAATTCTTGCTTTTTAAGCTCTGTTAGTTAGAACTAATATAGGCAGCCATTGTAGGATTAATTCTCTTCAGTACTGAGTCAATACTATTCTAAGTACTCTGTCCAATTCTTTTTTATATGAAGTTTGACACTTTTTTTTTGTTTTCGTTTTTTGTGGTCTTTGGACTTCACACATGCTAGGCAAGTGCTCTACCACTGAGCCATATATACACTCCAAGTTTTTAACTTCTAATGATGGGAAAATGATATATTCCTGTGTTTTAGTCAACTTTTTCACTGCTGTGACTAAAAGATCTGACAAGAACAATTTTAGAGAAGAAAAGTTTATTTGAGGGATCACGGTTTCAGAGGTCCATAGAAGACTGGCTGCATTCCTTAGGGCTTGAGGTGAGGCAGAACATCATGGCAGAAGAGTGTGTGGAGGGAAGCAGCTCACATGATGATCAGAAAGCAGAGAGAGAGAGGTCTCTACTTTCCAGACACAAATATATACCCCAAAGCTATGCTCCTAATTCCCACCTCCTCCAGCCACACTCTATCACTTCAGTTACCACTCAGTGAATCCCTATCAGAGGATTAATTCACTGATTGGGTTAAGACTCTTAGAACCCAGTCAGTTTTCCTCTGAACCTTCTTGCATCCCACACATAAGCTTTTGGGGAACACCTCACATCCAAACCATAACATCCTGGACTTGGATGAGTTCTGGTGGGTTGTTACTTTGACTTCTTTTAAGTGTATTATTCCCTGACCTAGTAACATTAATTTCTTCACACACGTGCACTATCTGGTAATTAGCTAAATTCTTTTGAAGGACTATCTGCAGAACCTGGAACTTTATGTAAAGGTTTCTTCCTCTGTTATTCAGCCCTGTGACTATAGACACCTTGGCCTCCCTTAATTCTCAACTCAATTTTTTTTTTTTTTGGTACCAGGGATTGAACTCAGGGGCACTTGACCACTGAGTCATATCCCCAGCCCTATTTTTTGTGTTTTATGTAGAGACAGGGTCTCACTGAGTTGCTTAGTGCCTTGCCTTTGCTGAGGCTGGCTTTGAACTCGTAATTCTCCTGCCTCAGCCTCCCAAAGTGCTGGGATTATAGGTATGCGCCCCTGTGCCTGGCTCATCTGTTTTTCCTTTCTCAGGAATCATCATTCTTTGCTGCCTGATGTCCAGTGTCTTGAAAACTGTTGTTTCCATTTTTTTGGTCTAGTTTTTTAGTTGTTTAAGCATTCAGGGTAAATCTCATCTGTTAGCTCATCTTGGTCACAGCCAATAGCCTTCACAAATGTAAGGAAAATTTTATATATATGTATGTATATGATATACATCATATAGTTTTATATCATTATATATATAATTTCATATATTTATTATTATATCGAGTAATTCACACTAGAAAATAATTTTTAAAAAACTCCCAAACATAATTATTATGCCCATTCCTTTCTCTGAATTCTGTTCATCAGTGAAGCTCTTTTATATACCGTATCTTCTATGAAGCCTTCCTGGGCTGCCTCCCAAATGACTTCTTATTCTTTGATCCCTGTGCCCACATCACTTTTCCCCGCTTCTTCCTTCCTTTTGTCATTCTTTTTTTTCTTCACCCTTTTTTCTTTTTTTCACTGGGGATTAAACCCAAGGCCTCTTGCAAAGCTAGGCAAGTACTTTATCATTGAGCTTTAGCCCCAACTGCATATCACTTTTTTATACATAGTTTTATTATGACATTTACAAATCTGTTATAAATTTTGTTGTACTTGTGTATCTCTCGTGGCTGGTTGCAAAGTTTTAGACGAATAATATCTATCTTGTTTATTTATCCCTAGTCACTAGCATAGAGTAAATGCTTTGATATTCATTGTATAAATAATTAACCAAGAGTGTACTAAACCGTTTATGAAATTTTCAAGAGTAGACTGTTCATAAGGAAGGAAAGATAGGTGATTTCAGAGTATGATAACATTTGAGCAAAATAAAAGCAGATAGGGAGATAAGATTTAGGTGAATGAGAGAACAAAAGGTGGCTAATAGAGGTGGATAATACATAATAGTCCATCTCATTCCACCATTTTTCCTGCTCCCATGCCCTCTCCTCTCCCCTCTCTCCCCTTTGCCTAAAGTTCCTCCATTACCCTAGATACATGTATGACTGCACATATGGTGCAATGCTACATCGTGTACAACCAGAGAAATGGAAAGTTGTACTGCATTTGTGTACAATGAATCAAATGCGTTCTGTCATATATACCTAATTAGAATAAATTAATTAATATAAAAAAGTGGTGGAATACAAACATTGTGACATATGTAGCAAATAAAACATTTTATTAGCCTTGAAAAAAAATAAACAGCACCAGATTGTGTACTTTCAAAACAAATACATAATAGTAATGGTAATGATGAGGATAATAATAATAATCCTGTTAAAGAGAGTATAGAGGGATTAAAATAGAAGATGGGAGAGATGTGTTGTAGTGTGTCAGGGAAACAATTTTGTGATATGTATGCTACAATGCTGTAATATAAATGGTAATATTATGTAAATGTGTATTGTGTGAATCAGTATTATTTGAACTGTTGTAATGGGATTTTTAAACAGAGTGCCAAAAGAATAGTTTTTGGAGAATGCAGACCTTAGAAGAAAGATGTGGGGACGAATTAAGAAGCAAAATGGAATTTTAGGTAGTAGAGAAGAGCACAAACACAACTATATTATAGGCCTTAAATAAATATACTACAGCAGGAAGAACAGATGGACCACGAAATTAGGTACTGTCATCTCTGCCCATTGGTGTGACTCTTGACCAACTACTTAGACTACCTGAGTCTCAGTTGCCTCATTTGTAAAATGGATGTGATTATTGAAAAGATTATATGATGCATAGAGAACATTTATTCTTTATCTGGTAAGTAGTAGGCCCAATAACTCTAAGTTTCTTGATTTTAGAAATTCTGTACTTTCTAATGAGGAAAGAAAATGCTTCCCAAAGGACTTTGTGATTCCTCATTACTTTCTAAAGAGCCCAGATATAATACGTATTGGGTGTGTTTTAATCAGTTTTCCATTCTTGTGACCAAAAGACCTGATTAGCTCAACTTAGAGGAGCGAAAATTTATTTTGGCTCATGGTTTCAGAGGTCTCAGTCAACAGATGGCCAAATCAATAGCTCTGGGCCCAGTGTGAAATAGAATATCATGGCTGATGAGTATAGTAAAGGAAAGTAGCTCAGGACATGACAGCCAGGAAGGGCAAGCACTCCACACTCACCAAAGACAAAATATAAACCCCAAAGGCACACCCCCAGTGACCTCCTTCCCTCAACTACATCCTACCTGCTTGTAGTTATTACCCAATTAATTCATATCAGTGGGTTAATCCACTGATTAGGTTACACCTCTCATAATGTTATCATTTCATCTCTGAAAATTCTTGCATTATGTCACACATGAGCTTTTGGAGGGATACCTCATATGTAAACCATAACAATGGTTTACATGATGTTCCTGTTTATTTTCTATTTCCATGGCAAATTAGGATTGCATTGTATTGTTTGTGGTCTAATAGTGAGACCTAGGCAACTTGTATACCTATGTTTCCCACATATTCTAGATTTAGATTATTTTTAAAACTATTGGAATTATTGGCTAAACTTAATATACAAATAAAACCATTTTATTGCCACAATTCAATATTCTTAAGAATGATTCATTTGTAGAGGACCTATCTATTGAATGAAAGAATGACTATCATTTTCCCAGTATTGAACCCATTTTCATTTAGCTTATTCATCCTATGAATACAATTAGTTTTTGATTTCATTTTTTATCATTTAAATGATCCAATATGAGGCACAAGTAACATTTAGAGCCTTTGATTTTCACAAATAATCATACTTTTCAGTCCCCATATTATAAGACCACTATTAATGTGCACTTGTACACAAAAGTTTTTAATTCATGGGAACTTTAAAGTTGATTGTAGCATAAAAACAAATCAAGGAAACAGAGCAATATTTCATTTCTTCACTATAGGAAGATTGAGAATTACTTCAGTTAACTAATTCTGTATTTGGTTAAGATAATTAAAGAATTTGCAGTCAATAGATAAAAGTTATAAGCCATAATACTTTTTTTAGACATAATATCTTTAGTTTATTTATTTATTTTTATGTGGTGCTGAGGATCAAACCCAGTGCCTCACACATATGAGGCAAGTGCTCTACCACTGAGCCACAATCCCAGCCCCCACCATAATACTTTTGGAGTTACTTTTCATCACCATTTTTGGTTCTTGACTACTTGTATTGACATATACAAACCATAGGTATTGCACATAATGCCACTTATCCTGCCAAATGAGGAATCACTTTCAGTCATCTGCCTGGTATCTCAACTGTTGTGCTCTGAGTTGGCAAACCCCTGTCTTCATCTGCTTCCTCCACTATGGACAGGCTCTTTGCATTTATGAACCTTAGTCTTGCCTTGTTGGCAGACTAAGATGACTGATTAAGAGTCATCTTATTTTTAGTTAAAGACATAACTTAAAGGATGCTTGTAAACATGCTACCAGACCTAATTTTGATGAATTTCCTAAAACAACTCTGTAGGGCATGAACTGAAACTGAGGAGCCAACAATTTTAATAATTCAGCATTTGGCAGTACTGTGGATATTAGGTCATTTGTAGTTCACCTGGACAAACCTTGGCCCAATCTAATGTGAAAATTAGTTGAATCATCTCATTTTTATCTCTCCTGAGCATTTTAATACTTTTATCAACCTATAGATAAGATACAGAAAAATATTAGACTCCCCATAGAAATACAAGGTTTGAAGCCCAGAAGATAATTTTTGTCAAATAAAAGAAAATAGGTATCACAATAAATTGCCATCTTAAGTTAATTAAAATAATGCTGAAGATTTTTTATATCACATTATGGCTAATTTGGGGTATTTTAAATTGCCTATTTATTCAAAATTTCAGGCTAATACCTATTTCGATATTTCAGGCAAATATCTAACTCTTAAACCAGCAAATTTATGTACTCTATGGCAGTAGACAGTTTACAGCATTTATCTTAAAATTAAAACATGTTAATAGTAATAGATACATATAATAGCTAAGTATATTCAGTACTAAGGACTTAAAAATTTATAAAAGTTTCTTTCATAGAAAGATAAACATATCTTCTTATATTAAAATGTTAAGAAATGACACAATTTCTATTAAATTATTATTAAACCCAGTATATACCTCATAATTTTGGGAGATTATAAATAATATGGCAATAGCTGGAATGGAAAGATACTGCTTTTAAAATTTGGTGGTTTGCTGATCTGTCTAAATAATCTATATCCTTCTGGCATATACAAAAAACATTTTATGATTGCAAAGGAATTATTTAACAGCATTATTCAACCTAATCTTTTTATACTGATATGACCACTTTGTTGTCATATTTCCTCTTTTATAGGGTAGAAGTGAAGAATTTAAACTTTTATATAAAAAAAAGAGTATGTTATTCAGTCCTCAAAGCATTTAGATCCATATTTCTACCTAAAAATCCTTACTATTATGTTCAAGTTGAACAACAAGGGGGAGGGCTTATAATTATTGAATAATTGTTGAAATGTTAAAATTTGGTTTATATTTGGTGAAATATATTGATAATAAAGCTGAAAGGAAATAAAGAAATAAAATGGAGATTGTTTTGTTTGGGCTGCTTAAAAGCCGATTTTAACTTATAATAAATTTCAAAAGTCAGAGACTTACATCTAAATATTATATTTTCATTAACATAAATAATTAAATGAGAAATTATGTCCACATTATACTTATGTGGAGTTAATGATGATAATTTGCCACCTGTGTCATGTAGCCACTCCTTTTGATCCCTATGTAAAAATTTTCGTTGTTTTCTTGGTTAAGTCTTCAGAGTCTAAAAGAATATGAATTGAAAGGAAGAATATTTTAACACTATAAAAATTTCACTCATCTCAAGAAATCATGCAGAACATCTGAAAACTAGTTGAAAAGAATTAGGAGTGTATTTTCAAAAACTGATGTGATCCATCCAAAGATTTTGTAGGAGTATCTTCATTATTATACTATGGTTGTAATAAATGGCATTGTGCTACAAGCTTAGTAATAAAAATGGAATAGATTTTAAACCACAGCTAGTTTAGTAACTTTGGATTAATTTCTTTCCACTTCCGTGTCCCTTGCAAAAGATAATGCACTACCTCTTTGTGAACAGCCTGAATTTCTCCTACCCTGAAAATCATAAAGTGCAACTTGCTTTTGACACTGTCTAAGCTACTTGGATTAGGTAAAGCTGATCTTAAAAGAGAAAAATTGGATACTCAGCAAACCCCAGAAGATATTTTGACACAGTCTTGGAGCTCATAAGAGTTGTCATAAATTTAAGCATTACCTTTTCTAGCACAGAAACCACACTAATAAATGGCTTTGAATATTTTATGAATGACCGAGCACCCTGCTTTGCTAATAAGTCCTCTGGAAAGCTGTCTTTTTGGGATGGTTTTGCTTTTAGAAGGAGTGTTGAAGTGAAGCTACTGATGAGATGTCATATAATTTTACAAGTTGCATAACTGCTTTTAACTACTAAACTTATCTCTGATTAAAATAACAATTGAGCTTATAATTTTTTCTGAACAGCTGCTGCTATGGGGGGGTCATTACCTTGGAGAACTTGAAAATAATCGTACTCCTGGTACATGAGTTATGTAGTCTTGTGTTTTACAGCAAAGCACAAAGTTTAAAGCTTATAGAAGAATGTTATTTGAAAGCTGTCAAACCATGTTAAAAAAGACTGCATCGTCAAAAGGCCCTGGTGGCCACGATTCTGCATGTAGCCTTGTCTTATTCATTATAAAATGCATGTTTATAAAGTTCCACAGAGCATCCAATTCCCAATTCACTTATATCAGCAAGACTTAACTTGCTCATTAATCTAAATTCTTTTGCAACTTTAATCTACATGTTTAATTAATCATAAAATGAGGCGGTAAGTAATTTCAGCAATGTGTGGCTTGTTATCAGATGCATTTAATCACTCTTCTGTGAGCTCATTTGGAAACACCTGAAGATGTCGAGTGCAGTTTGAATAAGCATAAATTATTCTTTGTCAGTGTACTTCACTCAACTAATAAGACATTAATTTAAAAGGCACTGTTTGTCATTTTTAGATCTTTACCAATATTTTTAGCTTAGCAATATAACTGTAATTGTATATATGATTCCAAACTAGTGCCCGACATAGGAAAGGGTAAGAGTTTAATTCACTTTTCTTATTTACATGTAATTATGTCATGTAATCTTAGTTTTTAATGAGGATTAACCATCTTGTAAGTATTCATATGCTTTTGGAATAAGGTACTAATGAATTATAGTTGGAAAAATTATTTGTTGGTACAAAGGCTTATAATTCCTTGTTTCCTGCTTAGGTTAGCAATGAAAGGCTGTGAGTTTTGGGAAAGGGCATTGATTCGAGGATACAGGTACTACACAGGTTTGTATGATACAGATATTAGCATTAAAAAAATCCAAGTGTAATAGCTACATTTTTTGGTCTCACATGTTAACATACATAATTCTTATATAGGGTAGGAATCCTTAAATGATGTTCTTATTTTCCCCCGATCTCTTAAGAGTATTGCATAGTTGATGATAGCATTTTTTAAAAAGGCAAAATAATAATAATACTAGCAAAAGCCCACTCTTGGCTTCAAAGCAAAAAAAAATAATAATTCATGAGCACTGAATGAGGTATATATCTCAATGTCAGGAGTACAGGACTGAAAATTACATTTTATAGGATGTCACCACCTGTCCTGTTTATGCCATGAGAGCAATGACACATGGTAAGAATAATTATCTCAGTGGAAACAAATTTATTTACCTGCCGTGGAGCATCTCTGTTCATCTTACTCATGAAGTCATCTCACTCATATGCTGTCTATGGATTGTCAGCAGTGAGCAAGAGGGAATGATTCCTGAAAAGGGAATATTGGTTTGAGCTGAAATATAGCTGTATTCTCCATTTTTATTTGATGTGCACATCTCCTGGGCTTCTTCCCTTTCTTTAGGGATCCTTTACACTGAGCTAACAGTTATTTATATGTCCATTTCTTGCCTATACCTCATGACTATGTAAAATTTTTTCTTCCTATTTTCCTTCCTAAGAGTAGAACAAAATCTCAGGAAATCTCATTTGTATGGTTCAAGTCATACAGGCCAAAGCAACACATAGCAGTGAAATGCCATTTACCCTTATTTCACTTAAAGCACTATGTATTGTTTTCTTAGAACCACTGATGAACACTTAAGACAAAAGGCTTCTTCAGTATCATCTTTGAAAAAGAACATTTCATTTGAATTTAAGGTTCTTGATAAAAATATTTTTCTCATTCCTATAAGATCTTAGTGGAGGCCAGGCACGGTGGCACACGCCTGTAGTCCTAGCCCTTTGGGAGGCTGAGAGAGGAGAATTGCGAGTTCAAAGCCAACCTCAGCAACGGCAAGGCCCTAAGCAACTCAGTGAGATCCTGTCTCTACATAAAACACAAAATAGGGCTGGGGATGTGGCTCAGGGGTCGAGTAGCCCTGAGTTCAATCCCCGGTACCAAAAAAAGAGATCTTAGTGGCTTTGCACATATCATTTAAAATAAGGCTTGCTGTTGGTTTTCTTGATATAAAAAACCTCTTGCTTCTTTAACTCTCATTTCCCTGGAAATCTATGATAATTTTTCCAAATAGGTGAGTTTGTTTGCTTATTTTTGCTCTACCACCGAACTATATCCCAGCCCTTTTTATAATTTTTGCTTTTTATTTTGAGACATGGTCTTGCTAAATTATGAATTCTGGCCTCAAACTTGTGATCCTCCTGCCTCAGGCCCTGGAGTAGCTGGGATTACAAGTGTGCACCATCATGCCTGGCCAAATAGGTTTATTTTCTAACTTGCTGTTAGAGGTGCAAAGAAAGATCAAAGGGACCTCTGTCCACCCCAACTGATGTGTGAAGGGTCTGTCCTATAGTCCTATTAAGTTCCTCCACACCAAAACAATGATTTATTTTATAAAATGCCACAAACATGTGAAGCTTTTTGTTAGTTGTAATTTTTTGTCTGTGTGACCTGCTTCAAGGGGAAAATGATAAACTCAGTTACATAGGCATTTATACTCTTAGATGTTTGAACATGTGCTTATTGTAGAGATATACATCTATAATTTGACATAACTTTACCCAGCACATTCTCACATTGACACCTTTGCCTAATTATAAATAAGGATATATCTCTTAATAGAGACTTTACAATTCATCAAGATATTGATACCTAGATATATGAACTGTTTCAGTGGGTGAAACTGAATGAATGGGTCTTGTGATTCCAGCTGCATGGACAGAGAGGGTTAGCAGTGCTCTTATTTTATTTTATTTTTAATTTTTAATTTTTTTTTTTGGTACTGAGGATTGAACCCAGGGATGCTTAACCACTGAGCCACATCCCAGCCTTTTTTTGTATTTTATTTAGAGACAGAGTCTCGCTGAGTTGCTGAGTGCCTCACTAAGTTGCTAAGGCTGGCTTTGAACTCTCAGTCCTCCTGAGATTACAGGTGTGCGCCACCGTACTGGGCAAGTGCTCTTATTTTAATACATAACTTCTATGGCTGAAGGATAGCATGCTAGTTAAGAAATAGATTACTGATGTTAGAGAGACTGGTTAAAGAATGAGCAAGTCACTAATGAAAACATTAAAAAAAAAAAAGAATGAGGTATATGTAAAGTGTAGTGTCAGCTAAATCATGTACTCCGGGAGAAGGTTTTTGGAAGTCCTGAGTGGACATCCAGAGTTTTCAGCTGTTGTGGGAGTTCAGACTCATCAAATGAATTAGAATGTCATGGTCCAGTCAGTTAAAGGCATCACTCTGATTTTATACCTTAAAGTCTCAATCTTTTATTTTTATTAAAAATGAAATAACTATTATTTAATCATTTTTGATTTATGTTACGTTAGGAGATAGACTAATATCCCCCACAACATTTTCTTAAACAAGAGTTTCTGTTTTAATTTTTACTGAAAAGTCCTTCATAATTTATACCCACCCATCTTTACTCTGGATCCTAGTTTTGTCTGTGAACACTGTTTTTCTACAGCAATCTGCTTTTTAAAAATCACTTGAAATTGGCTTTTGTTAGATGACCATGTAAGCATCATATTAATACAATGAATTTAGTAGCTTTATGAGAAGTTCTGATGATAGATATACAAAGCTCCACTTAGATGATTTTTAAAAAATTTCATGTAGCCTTTCTCATATTGGAAAGCAAGGAATTGAGTGATATGGATGGTTAAATGTATATTAGTTATTTCTATGGAATTTTCATGAGAATGGATTGATTTAGTTGTATTAACTTTTCTAGTCCCCTCAGCTTAGAAACATTGATATGTGTATTTTTTTATTTTAGTTGTTGATGGACCTTTATTTTATTCATTTACTTATATGCAGTGCTTAGAATTGAACCCATTGCCTGACTCATGCTAGGCAAGCACTCTGCCACTGAGCCACGACTCCAACTGTGATATGTGTATTTTTTAAAGGCAGTGTCTCAATTACTTATATTAATTATATTTTTTAAAAAGATAATAATTTTAGAAGATGTTTATATTTTTCATATTATCTACAATGCATAATACTGGCCTATGGTTTTTACTCTTGTCAATCATTAGTAGTGGCAATATGCCATAGCCACTAATAATCATTTGTTTATGAGTACTACCAAGTACTATATTTAAAAATCTCAGACTTCATATATTAAAAAATGAAGTAATTTATAGCTTTCACATTGAATTCTTGCTTCTTTTTAAAATCATATTTGCCTTTTTTTATAAAAGTCTATTTAAAGATGAATAGTTACCTAGAACTTTTTGCTTTGTGTTAGTATTTCTTTATATCACAAAAAGTTTCCTCTGGGAGTGTATTTTTAGGCAGTTCCCAACTTAGTAGGTAAAGTTCTGAAAGTGTGTTGTTTGGAGTGGTCATCTCATATAAACTATGTTATAGATGATGATTTGGTGCCTTGGGTAACTCTTAAAATCTGTTTATCTCATAATATGTCTGATTAATATTATTTATAGTACTATAGTAGCTAATTACTGTGTTAAGTGGTTATGCAGTCTCATTTTGAAATCTAACTTTAATAACATTCTTCCGATAAATTTTTGGTAGAGGAACTTGACTTTTCCTACTTCCACTCTAACGGTGCAGAGCAGTGGAAATGAAAAACACTTTGAAATGGTATTTGAGAGGTGAGGAGGGTTTCCTGATGTCCCTGGCTATGGAAGGGAAGTAACTAGGTATCCTGGTTGAAGTAGGAGGGAATGGGTAATTCTGGTGGTCCTGGTATGGACCAGATGTCTGTTTACATACAATGGGCATTCATTTGGAGGTTCATGTATTTTGAAAGTGAAGAGGGACATTCTATAACTATGCACTGATGGGCCAGATTGTGGAGAAACCTAATAGTTGTGTTCATTCACCTCTCCTCATAGTACATTCCAGGTATTTCCATTGTATGTATTCTGCTTAATCCCTCACCCCACAACTTTGACTCTTGGATTTTAAATGGTAACACTGGTGAGGTTACTTAAATTTCTAATACCAGAACAGTTTTTGAAGGTATTATGTATTAGGTTTTATATGAAATGAAGTGGAATATGCATACAGGAAGTAACTGGAGTTGACTCAAAATTAAATATTCCTAAATATATGATGACCCAAATGAAGATGAGTAGTTCAGTATTGTTTAACCACATTATACCCTTTAAGAGTATCAAAAGAAAGCCATTTAAAAGTGAAAGTAGATAGTAGAAAAGTTATTAGGTCACTGGCAAAATATCATTTCAACCTCAGCAGTTGTTCATGATATTCACTCCTTTCACTTCAAATATGGCAAATTGCATTTTTTTATTGCCAAAGCAGAAAACATGAAAAAGCAGAATAGTGGAGGAAAATGAGGGGAATGGTATTTAAAAGATTACAAAGATTTAAGTTGTCAGTTTAAGAGAAACAATTTAATGAGTTATGGATAAAATAGAAAAAATTTAGTTTCTCAAGGAAATAAATGGGCTCAAAGTGTAGGGAGAAAGTGCTTGGCAATACGAGTCATGTATTTTTTTTAACTTGGAGCATTTCGAAAAAAAAGTAGAAACGTTTAGCAAACTGAAAACTCAGCTGACTTCATGCCTACCAAGTGAAAAACCTGATTTTTCATCATCTAAGCACATAGTTGGGTTACATACAAACAGAGCTATCCAGTGTATAGGTTGCAGTGGCTGGAAGCCAACAGTGCAATCAAACATATAAGCACCCTATAGAAAACCCCTTAAATTACTGCTGTGCTGTTGCCAGCTGTACTGCCAGGGAACAAGAGCTGTATAGATTTCTGTGTAGTGAGTGGGTTACTTAACGCAGCTTGATTGGTTCTGTTCCTGCCCTTGTTCTCTTTGGCTGACAGCTGACCACAGTACTGGTTCAGCTGAAATAAGACTGAAGTGAACACACCTACTTATTTGAACCTCCTCTTTTACACTATCTGAATCTCCCCATTCTCCCATACATTGGGAAAGAAAAGAGAAAGATAACTTTATTCAAGTAAAGCTCAGGTGCTAGGTGGCACTTTGCTGTCCTTCCTAGTTCCATAAAGCCATTAGATTTTTAGGAGAAGAATCATTTGTCTTATTTGTAAGGACCTGAATTTATTGAATATAAATTTAGAATGGCATTCTAAATTTTTCCAATTGCATTAACTTTTCTTCATTTTAAATCATTACTTGCTTCCTTATTCTAGAGCTAGGAAAGTTATTTAGAAGCCATCTAGGGTTTCTTTCTTGCCTTTGGATAAACTCTGATAGTTGGTTACATCTTTTAGTCTTCCAAATAAGAAGATATATTCCAAAGGAAATTAGATAGCTTACAGATGAAACATGAAAGCTTACAGATTCATATGTTCTAGTTCCCATTAAGCCAGGAGGCTTTCAAACATTTTTGATTGTGACTCAGAATAAGAAATAAATTTAGGGCTGGGGATGTAGCTCAGTGGTAGAGCACTTGCCTAGCACATGTGAGGCACTTGGTTCAATACTCAGCACCACATATAAATACTCAAAATTAAAGGCATTGTGTCCATCTAAAACTAAAAATATTTTTTAAAAAAGAAATAAATTTATATGCTGACCTAGTGTTTAATGTAACAAATAAAATATTTTCATTAACAACATTTATTCTTAATACTTGCAGTATATTTTTTCTTTCCTTTCTTTGCTTCCTCTTTATTCACTTTGCTCCTTCATTTGTTATTTTTAAGTAGAAAATGCCAATTGATTCAGAAAATAGATTTTTATGACTAATTCAACCCATAATTTGAAAAATTTTGTATTAAAGTAAGCAATTTTCTTTTGAACTTCATGTTCTTTGGCCTACCATTGTTTTCTAAGAACTAAGGCTCCTCCACAGGACATGTTTTGATAAAATCATTAGGAAGATAAATTTTGTACTATATTATCAGCTCATAATTTGTTAATAGCACCATGTATTAGGTGCTTAATTGTACCAAGTTGTTGTGCTAAATTAGATAGATATATAGAAAAAACTGTTAATTTAACTATTTTTAGAAACTGTTATTGTACCCATTTTTACAATTGAGGTTCAGAGTGGTATATTAACTTTCCCAAGAATAGCACACTAAATGATAGAGCCAGAATTCAAATTCACAATTATTTAATCAGTGATCATACTCATACTCTATTCCTCAGTCCTAATAGTTTCTTAAGTTTGGCTTTAAAAATACTAAGAGCTTTTTGAAGAGTATATATCACAAAATGAAGGAGACGTGTAATGATGATTTTTTGCATAATAATATAAACTGAAACTTCTTAATAAACTAATTTTCTCTCAGCAAAGAAAAAGGAACAAGGAAAGTAGGATGAACAGAAGAAAATCTCAAGATCTCTGGATAGAAAAACTTAACTGCTGTATATAAATCTTACATAGTTAAATCTTATAAGTCTTCTTTTTATGGATAAAAGAAATAGATATACATGGAATTACATCTTATTTTATAGGCCAGGATATTTTAGCAAGTCATAGGAACTCAAACATAAATGAAGAGTGGAATTTTCCATAATTAACTATGTTTGTTGAACAGGAACAGAGGAAAAAATGACCATCATGCCTGGTTTTGAAGAAAAACTTGTTTATGTGTGTAATACATTGGAGAAATTGTTTGGGATTACTTTGCCTGTGAGGAAATGTGACCACCAAAATTCTTAACCAAGATGTAGGGCTATGGGAGCCATGAAACTAATTAGATCAAATAAGAATAAGTATTTGTGAAAGTAATTCACTTACCTTATTTTTCCAATCCCTCTCTTTCAAGAGAAAATATTTTAAAAAGAAAATAATGGGGGAAGTTGACTTTTACATCCTCTTTTTTTCCCTCTCCCAAACCCTGGCCCATTCCCAGGTTTAACAGTGGACAGTTTCTCTCTCTCTCTTCTCTCTTTCCCTTCCTTTCTATTTTTCTTTTCTACTCTCCTTTTTCTTTTCCCTTCTCCTCCTCTACCACTTTTCCCCTAACTTTGTCATCTTCTCTCTTCCTTTTTCATTTTGAATTCTTACATGCAATATTTACAATCTCCATTACAATCTTATTCTCTTAGTAGAAAGATGATTCTTGAATCTTTTAAGTAAGGAGCAAAGAGACCTTGTATTTTCTTTTAAAAAGGATTATTTAGAAAAACAGTATGTGTTCTGCCTTATTGCATCTTTCTATGTCTCCCCTATCCCAAACACACAGTTTCATAAAGAAATATTATCTTGTTTCTGGAAAATGTCGAAATGTTGCCTTTGATATCGTATTTTAAGATTTGTATCTGAGGTTATTGTATGACCATTAGAGAGAAAAAATAGATTCCACAGTAAACTTGGCATTGATCTAGATGGTTCTGTCATACTAACTATAAATAATGCTTTGTAAGCACAGTGTTATACTAGGAGATGGACTTGTTCAATATGTAATCACTATTTGATACTACCTCAGAAGATAATTGAAAGCAGTCAGGTGTACTGGATCTAAACCTTACTGAACTCAAGGCCAGATTTCTAAAACCGTACTTCTCAAGGATACTCAGATAAGGTGGAATAGGATGAACCTGGATTAAGAGTACTATTAAAAAACATGCTTTGAAGGCTAGAGAAAGATGAGAACTACTTTCAGCGATGGTAGAGTATAGCACAACATGATTAATAATAGGTACAAGATTGAAATGAGTTGATGAAGCTCCCCAATAGTTTTGTGGGTAGACAGATTTGGTTTCTAAATAAGGATGTAAAAATACCTGCAGACACATGACTGCAACCTTGTTGGGCAAATTTGAAGTATGTTGGTAGGCTGAGTGAGTTTTAGAACAAGAAATAAAGCAAATGTATATTTGAGATGGGAGATGAAGAACAGTAGTCATTATTAGTTGGGAAAGGATATTCAGAATTGGTAGACGATATAAGTTAAAGTTTTCCTGATTTATTGAGTCTAAAGTAATAGATCAAATGTTACCCTGCTGTTTCCATATATACATACATGTTCACCCATTCTTTTCTTTTCTTTTTTTTTTGAACCCAGGGGTGCTTTACCACAAAGCCCCATCCTCAGCCCTTATTAATATTTTATTTAGAGACAGGGTCTTGCTGAGTTGCTTAGGGCCTCGCAGAGTTGTTGATACTGGCTTTGAACTTGTGATTCTCCTGCCACATCCTCCCGAGTTGGTGGGATTACAGGCTTATGCCACCATGCCTGGAAGATATAGAGTCTATTCTTGATTTAGGATTCTTTTTGGTCTTATGATCATTTAATGTTATTAAGGTATCACTTCCATATTTCACTTTACATTCTAGTAACGACTAGCATGACTTAATAAATTAATTTTTATGATGGGCAAATGCAGCAAAAATTATAAGTATGATTACTATATGGATGTTAACTTTCTTTCTTCTAATCTGACTTCTGGCTTCACCTCTAAACCAGGGTCAACCTTCTTGGTTGCAAGGTAGAACTGACTGAGAGAAAGTGAGCATATTTAGGTAAACTTCATCTTCACTCTGCATCACTCTTAATTTCAGTGTTTGTTCATGCGGCTACTTCTAACAAAGATACATACTTTGCTTTTTAAGCCTTATTATGTAGTTTATTCAAATGTCTGCAGAGCAGAAGTCAATTGTACACATCAATTGTACACACAATGTCAGAATGATTTTACAATACCAACCTGCCTTAGGACATGTTTTCTGGTTTGTATGTATTTTTAGGGTGAGATGGAAGGAAACTAACATTTATTATGTACTTACATATGTTATCTTGTTTAATTACTACAAGAACTCCATGAAGTGATGATTGCATTTAGATAAACTATATGGAGTCAAGAAAACCCTATTAAAAGAGCAAAACTGGGCTGTAGCTCAGTGGCAGAGCGCTTGCCTAGTATGTGTGAAGCAATGGTTCAATCCTTAGCACCACATAAAAATAAACAAGATAAAGGCATTCTGCCCATTTACAACTACAAAAATAATTTTTAAAAAAGAGCAATATTGCCACAGATTCATATGTAAAGGGCAGTGCTTTAGGAAGTTGCAGACTTCCTATTGTAATTGTAGTGGGATAAAGTGAGAAACAATAAGATACAAAGATAATACATGAGAAAATGTGAACAGTAGGACAAGAACAGTTACCATTTGCCTCCCCTCACCTCTGGAGTGAATTTTTAGAAATAATGCATCCAGTGGCAGAGCACTTGCCTAGCATGTGTGAGGCACTGGGTTCGATCCTTAGTACCAAATAAAAATAAACAAGTAAAATAATGGCATGCTGTCTATCTACAACTACAAAAAATTTTTAAAAAGAGGCAAATAATACTGGAATTAGTGTAATTTTAAAACTTGCTATCTCAGAAAGTAGAATGGTTTACTCTTCTGCTCTAGTAGTTAAGGGAGCCTTCATAGAACATTTTTATTAGCATGTTCCTGATAAAGGGACTTTGGTAAAAATATCCTAAAGTAACATATTTTTCATGATTTCTTCTTGCTATCCCACTCCAGTTTCACTAGTTAATAGAAAAAATAGATAAGGCCAGTGTACAGGATTTTTTTTTTAAAAGATGGGTTCTTACTAAGTTTCCCAGGTTGCCTTCTAACTTTCTGGGCTTAAGTAATCCTCCATCCTCCTAAGTTGCTGCGACTATAGGTGCATGCCACCACACCCATCATTATTTTTAACTGAAAAGTTTTATAGAGATTTTGTCAAACAGCCAGCACTGTGGTTGATTTATAACAAGTTCTAATTATATATTATTGAGATAAACTGTGGAAATAAATTTGTATATGTTCGTTCATTTATTCTTTTTTTTCAATCAACAGACATCTATTAAGGGCTTATTATGTTCCAGATAGACATATTTGAGATTTAAAAGTTAAAAGCACACGAAAGCCAAGTTTAAGTTGCTTAAGTTTCTAATGGAGTGACAGGTAAAGAGAGAAATTACAATAGCATATTACTTTTAGAATCAAATATGAATGAATTAAAAAATATAGAAATTTGAAATTTACCAGTAAGAATTGGGAGACGGCTTCACTGAGTAGATTAACCTTTGGAGCTGCTTCTTATAGGAGTAGTAGAGATATACCTGGAGCGGTTATGGAGGTAGAGTAGTCTAAGTCAAGGGTATAGTATTTTAAAAACACCAAGACATTAAGTGGGCCTGGTAAGTTTTGGGAATTCTAAGAAGTTATATGAATGTAAGAAGTTTAATATATGGGGGAACAGGGAAAAGATGAGGATGAAAAAATATAATTGAGATTTTGGTGGTGCAGTTGACCATTTTCTAATGTGAACCTGGAAAAATGTTTAGTTTCAACTAATTGATTAGCTTAAGATGTGTATTTTTCTTGGGAATTACCTCTGTTATTAATTCTCTACAATATATGCTATTTAGTGCCTCTACTAGAGCAGATGAGATATTAAACCATTAAAATGAAGTTGTGCAGAGTATGATGTGATATGAAAGGATTTTGGAATGATGTACTGCAAAAATTGCCAATTACTTTTCCTTAAAGTAGTCTTTTTTGAGTTGATTTTGAACTTAGCTAGTGAATTAATTTGTTAGATAACTTGTAGATAGTCAAAATGTTCTACATTCTAAGAATTAAAGACACTGGATTATAAAATAAATACTTATGATTAACAATTTTTATTTCTATTTATTTCTTTTTTAAGAGGAATAATATGAATATGCAAAATATATAAGTGCATGTCATTTCCATAGCTTCAGGAAAGTGTCAACTGGCTGTAATTTTGGTTTCTTTGTTTCTGTGAGGTACTTATGATATATACTTTAAAACTTTATTCCAGATGCAGATTTCATTTATACATAGGGACAAAGTCAAGTTTTGTAATATTTGTTGGTTATAGTTTTGTTTTCTCCCAGAGAAACACTTCAGAAGCTCTAAACCTCCTTTTAGTGAAATTATGGTCCCTTCAACTTGAAATGCTTGGATAGGTCACTACTAGATTACAGAGAGCATGATGTGCTTTCCAACTCAAAAAGTTTTCCACCAAGTAATAGCAGCAGTGAAAATTGTCAGAGAAACAACTAATTAATCTCTGCTCCTTTACAGCTGTTTAATGTAATGCATAACTAAAAGTCCTGTTAAGTTAATTAATGATTTCAATTATGAACTTTTCTCCAAAATGTTATGATTCGTATCAGGCTGATAATGCAGTGACCTGGGAGTGTGAAATCTGTGTTATGAAGAGAGTCGCCAGTTAATTGATTCACAAATTACTTAAAGTTTGTTGCACCCAAGGGAGTGCTCAGTTTCATGACAGTCATTTCTTAAAGTGTACAAACTCCTTTTTCACCTTAAGATTGTCTTAAGGCCAGGCAAAGTGGCACACTCCTGTAATGCCAGCTGCTGGGGAGGCTGAGGCAGGAGGATTGCAAGTTCAAAGCCAGCCTCAGCAACAGCAAAGGTGCTAAGCAACTCAGTGAGACCCTGTCTCTAAATAAAATACCAACTAGTGCTGGGGATGTGGTTCAGTGGTTGAGTGCCCCTGAGTTCAATCCCTGGGACCAAAAAAAAAAAAAAAAAAAGAAAAAAGAAAAAAAGAATGTCTTCAGTTATTAGGCTTGATAAAATGCCAGCATGGATGCCGATCCATAATGGGGAAGGGAACACGGGAAGAATGGAGGAACTTTGGTCAAAGGGAAGGGAGGATGGAGGGGACATGGGGACAGTAAAGATGGTGGAATAAGATGGACATCATAGCCCTAGCTTCATGTATGACTGCATATGTGATATGATTCTACATCACATCACGTACAACCAGAGAAATGAAAAGTCATGCTTCATCTGTGTACAATGAATCAAAATGCATTCTGCTATCATGTATACCTAAGTAGAATAAATAAATTTAAAAAAAAAAGAAAAAAATGCCAGCATGTTTCTAGATCTGAGTAATCTGAACATTTGATTTAGAATTTTATGTGAATATGTGGAGATTTATTCTAAAAGGGGAAAAATTTTGCTACGCTTAATGATTTTCTTTTGTGGCAGTTTTTCATCATTTTTACTTGGTAACTTTAAATCATTTTATAATTAAAAATGCTACCCCTTTGAGTTTTTTGCAATTAGTTTTTGCAATTTTTTATGTTGAGCATATTTTATGTTAAAAGAATATAATTATACATTCTTAGGAAACTGACGCTGGGCATGGTGGTGCACACCTGTAATCTCAGCTACTCAGAAAGCTGAGGTAGGAGGATGGCAGATTTGAAGCAAGACTCCACAGCTTAGAGAGACTTTATCTCAAAATAAAAAATTAAGAGGATTGGGGTTTTATCGCACTGGTATAGTACACCTGAGTTCAATCTCCAATTTAAGTAAAAAGAAAAAGAAACTGTACATGGATAATAATGTAACATAAATTATTTTTATAATTGCTAATTAAAGTATTTGGGTTATTGGTAGGTCTAAAATACCAGCCTTAAATGGTGGAGAGGACACTGATTTCTCAGTGCAAGAGCATTACTTCCTATAGGGCACCTTGAATCTGTTTTAAAAAACTATGTAGGAAAAAAATTAAAGATGTTATATAAACTTGCTTCTAGTCTAGTTATTTCACCAATAACCTAAATAACAAAATAAATCATACATATGTACAAGGAGAAATATTATTAATACCTTATAATACATTTATTAAAATTTTATTAATGTTTTCATGCTGGGATTGGGTTGATTTCAAAGTGGATGAGGTGATCTTAAGTGAGAATACTTCCTTGAGTGCCTATGTCTGCTTTAGGTAGACGGGAAGGTGGTGATTCTGAGGAGAGAAGAGATTCTTACGTAGGTCTAGAGGGCAGCAGAAGGTTTTTTAGACATACATGAGTGGTGGCTTTAATTGTGGGCTCTAGACTCTCTTTTGTTCCACACACATATTTGTCTTAATGAATTGTTAAAAAGTACAATGCTTTTAGGGTGGCTGAACAATATATCCTTTTGCAGTTTCACTCCATTTTCATAAGTAGTATGAACAAAATTTTTCTTTTAATAAGAAATCAAAATTTTGTTTGGGGAAAATTGTCTCTCAGCTCTGGATGGGTAGATGTATATTTACAGGGTGGAGCCGAAAGTTTATTATCTGGACGGACACTGTTTGAAAATTTTGCTTGTCCTGGTGACTCTTCTGTTTTACTTCTTTCATTTTTTTTGACCCAAGAAAATTGTTTAAAGAGAAGACAAATAGAGAAACAGTATTATTATAAATAAGTTTATCTTTGTTAAACTTGCTTCAGGGCAAAAGGAAATGGACTTGAAAGGGAAGTAAATTTATACTAATTTTTGCATTGTAGGAAATGTACTATTTTAGACACTGACTGCTTCTGTTTTCTAAAATTAAGGAGCCTATAATCTCAGCACCATTAACAAGTGCTGTCATTCAGATACACAGTGTCTGGCTGATTTAAATAAAATGAAATGAAGATAGTTGTTTCTGGTCCCTTGGCTTCACTCATTGCCATAAACATATGCTCTGCGTCCCGCTTCTTTCCATCTTATTTATGACTTTAATTTGTTGTGTGGGCTGCGCTAGAAATTAAATTTAATATAATTCTCCAAGGGACCCTGTCATATAATAACATGGTAATTTCTGTGTATCCTTTTGAAAAATGAGGAAATTAATTCTTCCTGACATGTTCTAATTATTCCAGTGTGAACGGCAGATCCGTTTTTCCTAGCCCCTGAAGTGTTATAGTCAAATGGCTGGTGTTCAAAGCTGAGGTGCTAATGCTGACCAGCAGTGCGTTTAATTTGAAACATGAGCAGACACCTTTCAACACACCTTTGTAATATTGGAGTACTTTACAGAAATTAATTCACTACTTATTTGGCAGCTTAGCCTTGGGGTTATTTTTTTTTATTCATCAATACTATAGTCATGTTAGCATAATGTTTCCCATTTCTTTCATGCTTGGTGTCTATGTGTGGAACTTGAAGTGTGCAGTGAGTAATAGTTCAGCTGTATGAATGAAGGAGAATTCAGACACTTCAGAAATACCAGTTTTATGCCAAATTGTGTTTACATTTTATAGAGAGGTGTAGCGAGGTCTTGAATGTTAAACTTAATTATGGTCTATGGCTAGCAGCTTTAACTGAAATTATATAGTGTAGGAATTATTGGGACAGTCTTGCTGTGAAAGACAACTGTAAACTCTGCTGCCCTGCTAAAAATTCCAGTTGTGAAAATCTAATTTTTTTTTACATAGGGAATGATATTATAAACAGTTTGTGAATAAAACTTATGGAATAGAACTCTCAAGATGAACTCTGCATGAAAAAAGTAGCTAAACCTTAGGAGATAAAAGGTTAAAGTCATTTTTGGTACTTTTGGCCATGTATGACCATGTATTCACTCAGATCTATTGGATGGTCTATGTAGTATTCTTTAGAGGAATTTAAAAAAGAATTTCCTTATCTGTGATCTTTATTATAAAACTGGCTATTATATGCATTTCTCTAATCAAGTCAATCATGTATGTCAGCCCTATACAATTCCTTTGTTTTAGTGAAGAGTTGATAGATACCATTACACATCAGCCATTTATTGCCATAATTAACAAGAAAAATGAATGCATGAGATCTTACTTAAAATAGAAGATAGAAACACAAACTTAAATGAAAGAAGTAGAATTGTGTTTGGCATGGATGTAATCAAGGTTCTCTGTTTTTATATCTTGACATTATATTCCCTTTAAATTTTAAATTAAATAGGAGAAATGAAAAGAGTAACATAATTATTCTGATAAATAGCAGTAATATTGCCCATATTTTCTCTGCTGATCATTCAGCTGCTAGATATTTAATTTTATTCTCCCCATCAATCTACGGGAGAGATTTAGATTCGCTATTTTTCCTTTCTACTAGATTAATGGAAAAAGTAGATATCTTTTGGCTAGAAACTAGGGGAACATAACAATGTGCTTTCTTCCCCTCTGTACTTTTCTTGTCAGGGTGAGGTTATTCTATGGTTATTTCTGTGGATTTGTAAGGCAGTAGATGGAAGAATGTATATCCCTTCCTAGGCCCATAGATTATACAAGTGACTTGAGATATCCTGATCATGGACTTCTCTGTTTTCCAGGAAAGAAAGAAAAATCTACTACCCATTTGACCCTTCCTTTTCTTCTCCTTTTCACTGAAATTTTAGAAGGATTAGCATTGAAAGACCTATACAAAAGCTAGACCAGATCCTGGCCCTAGGAGACCAGATCCCTTCCACAGCCTGATATATCATTGATATGGTTCTAAGAAAGAATATATTATTGATATGGTTCTAAGAAAAAATTGAGGATTTACTCTATACCTAATATTCTTCAAAATAAAGGATCCATAAAAATTGTTAACCAGGTTACAGAAAAGCTGCTTATATGTGCAATTCTGCATATACCTAGTTCCATTCTCTTTCTAGGAAAGAAACTGCAAACATTTTTATATGCTTCCATCTCAGGATGCTGCAATCAGTGTGTCCAGCAAAATAAATGAAAAGAGGTAAATATCCCCCAATTTTGAAATTTTTTTCTTTAAAAATGTTAGGCTTAGTTTTTGGTCATTTTAATTTTCAAAAGTCTCTTCTTATAATTTCAAATTAATGTATAGAAAAATATGTTAAACTCATTTCTGTATTCTCTTTACCTGGTATATTATATTTTATTTACAAATAGCTAAGTTATAGTTTGTTATTTATTTTACATATATATGTATAATGTATGTATATATACACACAAACTCATATACACAAACATATTAATATTGTCAAAAGGCCTATACTTGATTTATCTCTTCTTGTTACACTCATTGATACCTTTCTTTATACTAATATGCTTATTTCATAAATCAGCTTCATTAATTTTGCAGGCTTATTCAGTTTTGTTTTTACCAATGGCTGGAGTTAAGAACAAGGTTTTTCCCAAACTTACGCACATGCTTATATTTTTATAATAATAATAATAACTAACATATATTGAATATATACTGTATGCCAGGCACAGTACTAATCACTTTATGTGAATTGTTCCATGTGACACTATAAACAGCTCTTTTAAGTAGTTATCAGGTTAAATAATTTGCCCGAATTATAGAGTTTGCAGGTGTAGAGCTGAATATTTTAATATATTAAATACTGAGAACAGTGCCTGCACGGTAAGCCTTCACACAATGATAGTTGCTATTATTGTTTTTGTGGGAGAGTGCTAGCGAGTTCTTAATTTCAATCAATATTTGTTGATTTTCTTAATTATGATGGGGATTATTGTGGTGATAGACTAGACTGCTTGGTCTTTAAACCCAGCTTGTGAATTTAGGTACTTACAAACATTGTCATCTTAATTCATATAAACAGATATTCTTCCAATACTTACATGAAATTCTCTTTTAGGTACTACAAGGTATATAAAATGTCTCTGCTGCCATGGAGCTTACAATCTAGTGGAGGTGGGTGTGGTGATATGGGCAAATACATACTAACTGGGTAGAAAAAGATTAATTTTATTTTATATTTTGAAATAATTTAGGAGAGAATTTTTAAGGCCCTTACATTCTTAAGTGAGCCCACAGCCTTGAATAGATTCTATTCTTGGTTCATGGGGAAGGTTAGGATTCTGATTCAATCATAGTGTGGGGACAGAGCAAAGTGATATGATTTCACACATATTGAATTTAAGATGCTAGTTGGACCATTATGTGGAGAGATGTCAGACACTTAACAGGAAAGTGACATTTACTGAAGACGTCTTTTGAAAGAGTCACAAAATTATTCACTGCTCAGAATGCATTTTATCATTTAATATTTCAACAACTCAGTGAAGTAGCTGTTATTATTAGTAACCCCAGTTTACAAATAAGGAGACTGAAATTTAGAAAAACAGACACCTTGCTGTATGAATCAGCTTTCCATAACTGCACAAATACCTGAGATAAATCAACTTACAAAGAGAAAGGATTTATTTTGGTTTGCGGTTTTGGAAGTTTCAATCCATGACTGGTTGGTCCCATTGTTTCAGAGTGTGTGGCGAGGCATCACATCATGAAGGGAAGCACTTGGTGGTACAAAAAGCTCTTCACCTAATATCTGAGATGTGAAAGATAGGAAGGTGAAGGGGCTGGTGTCCCACAATTCCTTTTGAGAGTATGCCTCCAGTGACTGAAAGACCTCTTACTAGGCTCCATCTCTTTAAATTTCTGCCATCTCCCAAGCTGGGGATTAAACTTTTAACATGTAGGCCTTTGGGAATTTAAGATTCAAACTAGCCTTTACGTAAAGTCACAGAGTTAGTAGGTGACAGAGCCGGGGCTTAAAATTAGATCTGCCTTTTGCTAGGTTCTTAATCATGAAAGTACACTGTATAAACACATGATTGAGTAGAGATACAGATTTGGGAGTTATCTGCAAAGGAGTGATAGTTAAAACCATCTAATTAGGACTGGAGGAGTAGCTCAGTGGTAGAGTGCTTGCCTAACATCCATAGAACCTGGGTTTGATTCCCATTAATGCAAAAAACACCTCATGGCCGGGCGCCGTGGTGCAAGCCTGTAATCCCAGCACTTAGGGAGGCTGAGACAGGAGAATTGCGAGTTCAAAGCCAGCCTCAGCAAGGGCGAGGCACTAAGCAACTCTGAGACCCTGTCTCTACATAAAACACAAAATGTGGCTCAGTGGTCAAGTGCCCCTGAGTTCAATCTCCAGTACCAAAACAAAAAAACAAAAAACCCCACCTCACTTAATAAGTTGATATTTCCATATAAAGAGATCGAGAGGGAGAGAGGAGAAAGAGAAAGAGAACACACTAAGATTGAAACTTTAGGGAATGGTAAAGAGTTATGACAGAAGCAGTGAAAGAACACTAGAGAAATACTTGAAGAAAAATAAATAGAAAAGATTTTTATGTCATAGAAGTCAAAACAGGAGTGAATTTCAACAAGAAGGGAGTAACTAACAATAATCACTGTTGATTACATACAGCAATATCAAATGTTAAAATATGAGAATTTTAGAAGAATGACGATTTGTCAATAGGAGCTTGTTGTCAAAGCCAAAAGCTAGAGGATAAGGACTGTGGTATGAGGATGATATAAGGAAGTAGTCACAGAGGGATAGAATATTTTCTAAAGATCGGTAGCTGAAGAATCAAGTGACTAGTGACCAGTGTAGTTTCATAATGGAGACCACTGAGAGAAGATTTTTTTTTAGGATAGGGAGAACATAATCATGTTTATATACAGATGAGAAGCAATCAGCAAAGAAAGAGATGGGAAGAAGAAAGCCAAAAGAAGAGACAGAAAAGGGAGAAGAAAAATTGTTTTCTGGATGCGTGTCTGTGTGTGTGTGTGTGTGTGTGTGTGTGTGTGTGGTGGTGGTGGTAGGCATCAAACCCAGGGCCTCCTTAGGCAAGCACTCTACCAACTGAGATATGCTCCCATTCCTTTGTTTCTTGAAATAATTTTGCTTAAAAACTTTGGGTAGATGTATTAGTTTCCTAGGGCTGCTATAACAAAGTACTATAAAATGACAGAAATTTCTTGTCTAACACTCTGGACACTAAAAGTCAAAAAATTATAGTGTTGGCAGGGCCATTATCCCTTTGAAAACTTCATTGCTTCTTCCTAGCTTCTGGCAATTTGGTAGCCACCATTGGCTCTTCTAGATCTCAAATTCTATGATTCTACAACTGATAGGTTATATTATTACAAAATTCACATTCTTAAAAGGAAACATGCATATAGATTTAATGCTTTATGAATTGTTAACTTGTGTGAAAACAATTTAATGATAATTTGAAATTTGCAAAATATATATAAGCCAGCCAATAAAAATAAGTTTAAAATATGTTCTAATGCTAACTTTTCAGTTCTTAAAACCATAACCCTCTTCATAAAAAATAAAATTTGATTACATTTAAAATAATATGATTTAATAGAAGTAAATATATACATGCAAATTGTTTATACCTAGTACAGTTATTGGTATTTATACTTTTTCATTTTTAATCAATATTTTCTTTGCTAATGCAAGAACAGTTGAACTCTCAATAATAACATTAAGTTTCAACTGTGGTGAATGCTGTGATTTATCTTATATTTTGGATTATGAAGCTGCATGATAGTTATATATTTTGGCAATTGGTTAAATACGTAAGTTAGATTGCTACAATCTAATATTTAATGTAACATATAATATGAACCTGAACACCTAAAAGTACCCAAGTAAAATGTAAATATATCTTTAAATATTTGTGGTTACCACTTTTCTGTGGCTGATTTTATAAATTGGTATTTTTCTCTCAAGTATTTCTTTTTCATATTTTATTTATTTGTTCTATTTAGGCTTACATGGTAACAGAGTGCAATTTGATTCATTGTACATAGAGGATAACATATCAATTCTCTAGGTGAAAGTTGTATAGAATCACAACATATATGCAGTCATACATAAAGTGAGGGCTATGATGACCATCATTTTCTACCACCTTTACTGTCCCCATGCCCCCTCCCCCCTTAAACCCCTGTGAACAGAGTTCCACCATTGTTCCCATGTCCTTCCCCACATTATGGATCAGCATTTACATATCAATGAGTACATTCAGCATTTGGTTTTCTGAGATTGGCTTACTTCACTTAGCATGATATTCTCCAACTCCATCTATTTACCTGCAAATGCCATAATTTTATTCTCTTTTATTGCTGAGAAATATTCCATTGTGTATATATACCACAGTTTTTTATCCATTCATCTATTGAAGGGCATCTAGGTTGGTTCCACACTTTAGCTATTGTGAATTGAGCTGCTATAAACATTGAAGTGGCTGCAGCACTGTAGTATGCTGATTTTAAGTCTTCTGGGTATAGACCGAAGAGTGGGATAGCAGGCTCAAATGGTGGTTTCTAAGGAATCTCCATACTGCTTTCCAGATTGGTTGTACCAATTTGCAGGTCCACCAGCAATGTATGAGCGTGCCTTTTCCCCCACAACCTCGCCAACACTTATTGTTGTTTGTATTCTTGATAGTTGCCATTCTGACTGGCGTGAGATGAAATCTTAGTGTAGTTTTGATTTGCATGTCTCTGATTGCTAGAGATATTGAACGTTTTTTCATATATCTGTTGATGGATTGTATATCTTCTTCTGTGAAGTTTGTGTTCAGTTCTTTGGCCCATTTATTGATTGGGTTGTTAGTTTTTTTGGTGTTAAGTTTTTTGAGTTCCTTATATATCCTGGAGATTAGTACTCTATCTGATGTGTGTTTGGCAAAGATTTGTTCCCAGAATGTCGGCTCTCTATTCACTTCATTGATTTTTTCTTTTGCTGAGAAGAAGCTTTTTAGTTTGAATCCATCCCATTTGTTGATTCTTGATTTTACTTCTTGTGCTATAGGAGTCTTGTTAAGGAAGTATGTTCCTAATCCGACATGATGAAGATTTGGGCCTATTTTTTCTTCTATTAGGCGTTGAGTCTCTGGTCTGATTCCCAGGTCCTTGATCCACTTTGAGTTGAATTTTGTGCATGGTGAGAGATAGGGATTTAGTTTTATTTGCACGTGGATTTCCAGTTTTCCCAGCACCATTTGTTGAACAGGCTATCTTTTCTCCAGTGTACGTATTTGGCTCCTTTATCTAGTATAAGGTATGTGAGTGGGTTCATACTGTATGTGAGTGGGTTCATCTCTGTGTCTTCTTTTCTATACCATTAGTCTACATGTCTATTTTGGTGCCAATACCATGCCGTTTTTGTTACTATAGGTTTGTAGTATAATCTGAGGTCAGGTATTGTGATGCCTCTTGCTTTACTCTTCTTGCTAAGGATTGCTTTGGCTATTCTGGGTCTCTTATTCTTCCAAATGAATTTCATGATTGCCTTTTCTATTTCTATAAGGAATGACATTGGAATTTTAATTGGGATTGCATTGAGTCTATATAGCGCTTTGGGAAGTATGGCCATTTTGACAATATTGATTCTGCCTATCCAGGAGCATGGGATATTCCATCTTCTAAGATGGATATTATTCCATCTTGTAAGGTCTTCTTCAATTTCTTTCTTCAGTGCCTTGTAGTTTGCATTGTAGTGGTCTTTCACCTCTTTTGTTAAATTGATTCCCAAGCATTTTATTTTTTTTGAGGCTATTGTGAATGGGATAGTTTTCCTAATTTCTCTTTCAGAGGTTTTATCACTGATGTATAGAAATGCAATTGATTTGTGGGTGTTGAGTTTATATCTTGCTACTTTTCTGAATTCATTTATTAGTTCTAGAAGTTTTCTGGTAGATTTTTTGGATCCTCTAAGTATAGAATCATGTCGTCCACAAATAATGATAGTTTGAGTTCTTCTTTTCCGATTTATATCCCTTTAATTTCTTTCGTCTAATTGCTCTGGCTAGTGTTTCAAGGACAATGTTGAATAGCAGTGGTGAGAGAGTATATCCCTGTCTAGTTTCTGTTTTCAGAGGGAATGATTCCAATTTTTTTCCATTTAGGATGATGTTGGCCTTGGGTTTAGCATAGATAGCTTTTACAAAGTTGAGGAATGTTCCTACTATCCCAAGTTTTTCCAGTGTTTTGAGCATAAAAGGGTGTTGTATTTTGTCAAATGCCTTCTCTGCATAGATTGATAAAATCATATGATTCTTATCTTTAAGTCTATTGATGTGATGTATAACGTCAATTGATTTCTGTATATTGAACCAAGCTTGCATCCCTGGAATGAACCCCACTTAATCATGGTGCACTATTTTTTTGATTTTTTTTTTATGCAATTTGCCAGTATTTTATTGAGAATTTTTGCATCTATGTTCATCAGGGATATTGATCTGAAGTTTTCTTTCTTTGATGTATCTCTGTCTGGTTTTGGTATCAGGGTGATACTTGCCTCATAGAATGAGTTTGGAAGGGTTCCCTCCTTTTCTATTTCATGAAATAGTTTGAGGAGAATTGGTGTTAGTTCTTCCTTGAAAGTCTTGTAGAACTCAGCTGAGAATCCATCTGGACCTGGGCTTTTCTTGGTTGGAAGGCTCTTGATGGCATTGTCTATTTCCTTGCTTGAAATTGATCTGTTTAAGTTGTGTATGTCCTCTTGGTTCAATTTGGGTAGGTCATATGCCTCTAGAAATTTGTCAGTGTCTTCAGGGTTTTCTATTTTACTAGAGTATAAATTTTCAAAATAGTTTCTAATTATCCTCTGTATTTCAGTAGTGTCTGCCGTGATATTTCCTTTTTCATCTCGAATTTTAGTAATTTGGGTTTTCTCCCTCCTTTTCGTTAGTGTGGCTAAGGGTTTGTCAATTTTGTTTATTTTTTCAAAGAACCAGCTTTTTGTTTTGTCAATTCTTTGAATTGTTTCTTTTGTTTCAATTTCATTAATTTCAGCCCAAATTTTGATTATTTCCTGTCTTCTACTTCTTTTGGTGTTAATTTGTTCTTCCTTTTCTAAGGCTTTGAGACGAAGAGTCAATTCATTTATTTGTTGACTTTCACTTCTTCTAATGAATGAGTTTAGTGCTATGAACTTTCCTCTTAACACTGCCTTCATGGCATCCCAGAGGTTTTGATATGTTGTATCAGAGTTTTCATTTGCCTCTAATAATTTTTTTATCTCTTCCTTGGTGTCTTCTGCTATCCATGCATCATTCAATAGCATATTATTTAGTTTCCAGGTGATGGAGTAGTTTCTGTTTTTCAATCTGTCATTATTTGTAATTTTATTCCATTGTGGTCAGATAGGATGCAGGGTAGAATAGAATCTCTATTTTTTTTATTTGCTAGGACTGGCTTTGTGACATAACATATGATCTATTTTGGAAAAGGATCCATGTGCTGCTGAGAAAAAAGTGTATTCGCTCGTTGATGGATGGAACACTCTATGGATGTCTGTTAAGTCTAAATTATTGATAGTTTCATTGAGATCTATGGTTTCTTTATTAAGTGTTTGTTTGGAAGATCTATCCAATGGTGAAACAGTTGTGTTAAAGTCTCCAAGTATTATTGTGTTGTGGTCTATTTGATTCTTGTA
>CM053399.1:41586049-41658549 GCA_028644305.1 Xerus rutilus
AGATCGTATATCTTGTCTTCATTATCCGAGGTTCTGTCTTCCAGGTGATCTAGTCTACTGGTGATGCTTTCTATTGAGTTTTTTATTTGGTTTATTGTTTCCTTCATTTCCAGTATTTCTGATTGTTTTTTTTCACAATCTCTAGCTCTTTCTTAAAGTACTCTTTTGCTACTTGTAATTGCTCTCTTATCTCTTTGTTAGAGTGATCGATGGTTGCCTTCATTTTCTCACCTATTTCTTTGTTGGATTGATCAATTTTTGCCTGTAATTGTTCACTTATGTCATTCTTTAGTTCACTGATCATTTTAATTATGTACATTCTGAATTCTTTCTCTGACATTTCAACAACTGTGCTGTCAGTGGATTCTATTACAGTGGTATCCAGGTTTATTTGGGGCACTTTCTTCTCTTGTTTTTTTTTCATGTTGATTGTGTATCTTCCTTTCTTGAAATACCAATCTGAGGTATTGTGGCTTCTATCCTATAATCTTGTATTAACATTCCAGATTACCTGTGTCTCACCTTGGAGCTACTTCTGTTCCCCCAGTGTCCCCAGATGGGCACTATTGCCACTAAAGTTGGTGGTGGAGGTAGTGGACTTACCTCTAGACGGCAGTGGGAGTGGCCTTGGCTGGGCTCCTGAGGCGGCCCCTGAGGGCTGTTTTGCCCCTCTCTTGCACTCCTGCTGGTGAGCAGGAACTCTGGAGCAGAACTGGAGGCGGGCCCAGGTCTCACTTAGGCAGGGTCACAAGCAGGAGAGTCTGTGTGCGACCCTTACAGTGAGTGTGAGCTCCCCTGGGAATGGAGGCTAGCAGGCTGTGGTCTGCCTTCAACTGGGCACACCTGGCATTCCCTAAGGGTGGTTTTGGGTCTTCTGTCTCGCCTGACCATAAGAACTCTGGAGTGGAACTGAGGCGGGCCCAGAGTGCACTTGAGTGGGGCCTCTTCACACTGGGATCTCTTCAGGCCACTCTTACCCTGGGTGTGCCTTCCTCTGTGGCTGGTAGCTATCAGTCTCTGGTCAACCCTTAGTTGGACACCCGTGGAGTTTCCTGAGGGTGGATCTGGGCCCTCTGTAGCTCCTGCCGGACCCCAGGAACTCTGGAGTGGAACTGTGGTGGACCCAGTCTGCCTTTGGTTGGGGCTGTCTCGTGCTTGGGTCTCTGGAGTGACTCTTGACCTGAATTTGGGCTCCCCAGTGGCTATAGGTAGTAGTCCCTGGTCTTCCTTTGGCTGGACACCTGTGGAGTTTCCTGAGGGCGGATCAGGGCCCTCTGTGGCTCCTGCTGGTCCACAGGAACTCTGGAGCAGAACTGGAGTGGGCCCAGGCTGCCCTTGGGCAGGACTGCCTTGAGCTAGGGTCTCTGCGGGGACTCTTACCCTGAGTTTGGGCTCCCCAGTGGCTAGTGGCTAGCAGTCCCTGGTCTCCCATTGGCTGGACACCCGTGGAGTTTCCTGAGGGCGGATCTGGGCCCTCTGTAGCTCTTGCCGGACCCCAGGCTCTCAAGTATTTTTGATGTCTATTTTATGTGGACTATAGATATGGCATATCAGGCAAATATTTAATGTAGTTTTCTATTGCTTACAAAATGTTTATTGAGCACTTGCTTATGAACAAGGTATTCTCCTGAGGTGTGGGGATTCAAATCTCAATGAGATAGGATTCTTTATGTCAAAGAGTTTAATGGTCTAGAGGGTGAGATAAATACATAAACAATTACAGTATAATGTAATATACTGCAATAAGGAAGAGATATAAATGAAATTTTCATAAAAGCAGTGACTTTGAGTTAGGTATTGATAAAGTAATAGGCTTTTAAGGAAAGTAAGCCCTATAAAGCCCCTATAAAGCTCACTAGTCTCTTGTGCCTAAAATAATGCCAGGCATATAATAAGCACTTAAGTAACTATTTTTGAAAGTTGAATCAATCTTTAGGGATGAAATTAAAAAGCTCACTCCCAGAAGCAGGAAAACATGAGCAAAATATGAAGATATTGAAAAGTATGGCATATGTGAAGATATGATTTAATTTATTATAGTTGGGATGAGGGATTGAAGAAGATGTACAAAATATAATGAATAAAAATATGCACTTTGGGTCAGTCAGACTGGAATTTGAATCTTTGAAAAGATTTTTTTGTAGTGCTGGGAATGGAACTCTGGGCCTTGTACATGCTAGTCAAGTGCTGTACCACTGAGCTGTATTCCCAGCCCTAGAGTTCAAGTCTTGACTTCATCTTATACTACTTTGAGACTATAGATAAAATGCTGAATGCTTTCCTCTTTTAAAAGCTAACAATATTTATTTGTAATGTTATTATACAAATTGCCTGGCAATAATACCTGGCAAGTGGGAAGCACTAAACACATTATGAAACCATTATTACTTTTTTTATTTTGAGAAAGTGATAGGCCCAAAGGCTAGAAGGACACACGTTTAAAATCCTAAAGGACCTTGTGTTAAATAAGGAGTTTGAAATATCCTGTATATTATTGGGAGCTCCTAAATTTTAGTTTGCTATTGAACATTAATCACAACTAAAGAAAAATGACATTTAGTGGCTTATAAATTGTACTTTATCCTTTTCATAATCTATTACTGTTACACAAGTTCAACATTCCCTATCCTGTTCATATTGCTCAATTTTTTGATGGCTCACTCCAAATAGGGAATAGATATCATGAACTTACTAATTTTATTAAGCAAAGTGAGCTCCTCAGGTCTTTTGAGGTTAAGGGATGGGTTAAATAGCACATAGCAAGAAACAAAACAAAACAAACAAAAAAAGGAAAATAAGCACAAAATAAATCAGATAGCTGATATTTATAGGATTAATATATAAGTGACCCAAATATAACTACAAGGGGCCAAAGGATGATCCATTGGTTGTAGCTGAAAGTTGATTGCATTTTTATAGGTTATATTCCTAAATCTAGTGGACACTATTAAGGTCTTAGCTGACTCTATAAGGTCTTTTAATAGACCACAAGTTCTAGAGTTCATTTGTGCATACTTCATACATCCACAATTATATTTGATATTGAATGTTATATTTTATATTTCAATTGGTATAATCAGTGTTCACTTGTAGAACTTTTTCTTGAAAAGGGAAGAAGAATGGGGAAAAGGGAGAAAAAGAGTGAAGAAAATGGAAAAATAATGAATGGCTGTGTTAATGAAAAACCTGTTATTGCTATTGTTAATGTTTTCAGAGTGAAGAGGGCAAAAATATCACCTATCTTAGTCATTTCAAGTGAAATTAATACTGCTAGTCTAAAAGTTGTGATTAGTCTAACTTTCTTAAGAATTATTGGAGAACGTTTATTACCAAGGCTTTCTGGATGAGCACTTCTCCAACTATGATTTAAGCATCACCAAATGTGTTAACTAACTTCATAGATAATTGGATTGAGGCATTTGATACTCCTCTCTAATCTGTAGAATTGAAATTTCTAGATGCCTGGAGATTTAAACAAATTCCTCAGATAATTCTAATCACCACAAAGATTGAGACCCTTTGTCCTACATAAATAAATGGGTAAAAATTTGAAATCTTAAGTCTAATGTAAAACTGGATTTCTGATTAAGGCAGCATGTACTACTGCATCTAAAATAATTCTGATATTGAAAACTAACCTTTTAAAGTAATTGGTTTTAAGTTTAAAATTCTAACGAGTGTAGGTCAGTAGTAGAATGTACATATACCAAGTTCTTGGGTTTAATATCCAATACCAAAAAGTAAAGCAAAACAAAAATACCTCTTAAGAGTGAACAGCAAATTTGTACATTATTTCAATATCATTCATAAATTGCTTTTGAATCCTTTGACTTTGAGATGCAATTCCATAAATCTTCTTTTGACTATAACTTGGCATGTGCCTTTGAATTAAGAATTGGATTTTGAATTAAGAATTGGATTTTGGGGCTGGGATTGTAGCTCAGCGGTAGAGCGCTTGCCTCGCATGCATGAGGCCCTGGGTTCGATCCTCAGCACCACATACAAAGCAATAAAATAAAGACATTATGTCCATCTACAGGTAAAAAATATTTAAAAAAAAAAGAATTGGATTTTGAACTCTCTTAGAGAACTTTAAAGTGGTGCTGTCTTTTCATTATTCCTGTGTCACTGAGTGGGACCTAGATATGTTTCAGAAATGAAATAGTACTAATTAAAAATTACTATTCATTCTATCCATTATGTTAACTATATTTTGAGTTGATAGTAGTGGAGAGATGGGATGTGAAAAAGTGACCTGAAAATATGAAACTAATGCCAGGGGAATATGAAAAAAGTATCAAGATATGGTGGTAATTGGTTTGTCAGGGGGATTTTTTTTGGAAAATTACCAAACAGCATCATTTCCTAGTTTGTATATATAATATCGTTTTACTTTCCCTCTTCTTTCTTGTTGCACACCTTATTTGCTATGGAGAATTTAGTGACTACCAGAATATGGAAAAGGTTTGGTTATATCTGACTGGATGAGACCTTTAGCATTTTTAATAATAAAATGTCACAATGATGACTATTTTTGACGGCTTTTTCACTGCTGTGACTAAAATACCAGACAAAACAATTTTAGAGGAGGAAAAGTTTATTTGACACTCAGTTTCAGAAGTCAGAGTCCATAGATAACTGACTGCATTGCTCTGGGCCCATGATGAGACAGAACACTATGGTAGAAGCAGCTCAGGACATGGCAATCAGAAAGAAAGTGTTTCACTCACCAGGGACAAAATACATACCCCCAAAGCACACTTCAGTGACCTATCTCCGCCATCCACATCCTGCCATCCTGTAGTTACCACCCAGTTAATTTTTTTGTCTTTGGATTAACACACTGATTAGGTTGAGGGTTTCATAACCCAATCATTTCACCTCTGAAGTTTCTTGCATTGTCTCACACATGAGCTTTTGGAGGATGCCTCATAGCCAAACCATAACAATGACAATGCTTTTTGTAATTCAATAGAATGTAAGAAATGGAGAAAGTTATCTATGATAAATACTTCACATAAAATCTGAGCTATACAGTGGTAGAACCATTGGGTTCAAACCTCAGATGCAAGGTAGAGGTATCAGATTTTTTATTAGAGAAGTTTTTGGTAAGGGAACAAAGCCTGAGCCCAGTGCCATACAAAAGAGATGAAAAAAAAGAAAAACAAACCAACATCGTTGAAGGGGAGATAGATCTCAGAAATAATAAGTGGTTCAAAACAAATTTACTATGAACTAGAACATATCAGAAAGGAGAGGAAAAGAAAGTTCTGGTTTTAAAGCTGGGGGGACAGAACCTTCAAATTTGTCAAATATATATATATTTGGCCTGCAGATGTGTTTGCTTTGCTACCCCAATACTGCCTATTGCTTTGACATATCCAGTCTGTCTCCTGAGAAACAGAACACAGTCAATAAGTCCTGCATAATTTTTTTCGCCCTGGTCCCTTTTGATCTTTTGCTTAGCACTCCCTTCTCCCCCAAACATTTTTCTCACCAGATACTCTCAAGTAATTTTTCCTCAGTGCAATATGACCTGTGAGAAGCAGAGAATAAATATATCTTGACTACTTGGTGCTGAGTTAGTAGTTCAGGTATGTAACTTAGATATTTCCCTCTGAAATATAACTTTATGTATCTTATTCTTAGGAATTTAAGCTTTAATATTTCTGTTTTTTCACCTCACAGTGGCTCATGTTGTTTTACCATTTCGTAATATTTTCTTCTCCCTCTTTTGTCAGAGAAGGAAATGTTATATCTATTTTCATGATGCGACATCTCCACTTGTGCTTTTTTTTTTCTTTTTTTCTCTTTCCATTCCCTCTAGAGAAGATCTTTTCTTGTTTTTCATGGTATTGGAGATTCAAGTTCTAATTCCTGTTTTGCCTCTTTCTGGCTTTGGAAACTTGAGCGAGTTATTTGACAAATTTGACTCTGCACAAATAATTCACATTTTTTCTTAAAACAGTTTTCCCAACTGTACTAACCCTTACAATATTCTTATTTTTTACTGTCTTCCTTTTACTGTCAAAATATCTTAAAAGAGTAGTCTTTATTTTCTGGCTATATTCTCTTACTTCTCAATTGGCATCTTGCTTCCATTTGATTCTGGCTAACTATTGCAATCCGCTGTCAAGATTACTAAATTGCCTAATTCCATACTTAAAGTCTTTTTCTTAGCTCTTGTTTTTTTTTTCACTTTCTGTAGCAGTTGATAGTATTGACTAAAAATGGTTCAGCACAGTACTGAACATATAAGTAGATTTCAGCAAGGTTTTAGTAAGTCAATATTTCTGTTTTCTTAGTTATCAATGGGCCTTTATATTATGTTATTTATATGCTGTGCTAAGCCTTTTTTTGGAAAGGAGTACTGGGTATTGAACTCAGGGGCACTCAACCACTGAGCCACATCCCCAGCCCAATTTTGTATTTTATTTGGATACAGAGTCTCACTGAGTTGCTGAGCACCTTGCTGTTCGTTAATGAGGCTGGCTTTGAACTCATGTTCCTCTGGTCTTAGCCTCCCAAGCCGCTGGGATTACAGGCCTATGCTACTGTGCCTGCCCTTTTTTTTTTTGGTGAATCCACTTTTTCTGCTCATAAACCAAATTTATGCATTTCCAAGTTTTGCTCCTTGTCTGCTGTTTTTGCTTTTTATTCTCTCTTGGAGGTCTGATTTGTTCTAATGCCTTTTAACTCTACATGAAAGAAAGAATGTAACATCTACTTTTCCCAGCTCTGTCCTGAGCTTTTTACTTATTCCTATTTGACTCTGTATTTCTGCATGGATGTACCATTGTCACTTCAAATTTTCAAAGTTTGCTCTTTTTCCTAAGATTGACAGTGATACCAGCACTCAGTCACCCAGACTTAAAATGTTAGAAATGTGTTAATTCCTCTTCCTTTATGTGTTACTTCAGTGGTCAGTTCTTCAAGTGTTTGTTCAGTGTTCACTGCATGTAAAGCACTATCATAGAAGCTGGAATATATAAGAGAAACAAAACAGACGAGAATAAATGTTACCAAGGATTTTACTTTCTAGTCACTTGCATTAATTAATTTATTTATTGAGTAAATATTTATTGAGAGTGATAGAGTGGCTATTTTGTATAAGATTATCAGAGCGGGCCTTTATGATGTGGAAACACTTGATAAGAAACCTGAATGTAGTGAGGGAGCAAACCATGCAAGTTACTAGGGGAAGAGCTTTCAGGAAAAGGAGGAAAAGTGCAGAAAGGTGTTGAAATGAGAGATGCTTGATTGTTCAAAGATGAATTGGTACCAATGGTTTGATTAGAGCTAAATGGGTGCATTAAAGGGAAGTCAGAAATAGAGAGATAGCTGGTGGCCAGATCAAATAGTGTCCTTGATGAAGACTCTGGCTTTTATTCTGAGTGAGATATAAGATAGGAAGTCTGAGGGGATTTAAGAGAGAAACAAGATGTGGTAATTTATATCTTAAAAAGAATCACTCTTCTATGAGTAGACTATATAAAAGCAGGTATGGGAGCAGGGACACCAGGTAGGATGCTCATACAAAGGTGTTTAGATGACATGACATTGCTTATACTAGAGTAGTATCTACAGAAAGCAGTACATATTGATATCTAAATTGGGGGGAACCCCAGTTTTGGTGGTAGACATAGTCTCCTCTGGTAGCATGGGTTGGAGAGTTGTCAAAATCTTTCATCCTAGCTGCCTTTTCCTGAGAGGATTACAGCCTTATGCCAGGATACATGGCTTAGTGAACAGTGTTGGCTAGATTTGCAGCTTACTTGCTCCTTTAACTTAGTATCCTTGATCAGTTAATAAACAGTTTAATGGTACACAGCCATTCTGAGTGGGGAGAGAGGGAGTGAGAAGTCACTCATTAAAAGGAATTTTTTTTTCTATTTGCATTATTCTCATTCACATATATTCAACCTCACCAACTAGATTTTAAGACCACTAAGGACCAGAACTGTGTCTTTCTTTGTCTCACTAGTAGCAGACATGGTGTTCTGTTTCTTGTTTGTTACTGGGGACAAGTAATGAAACTATTTTATGCCAGTCCTTTGCACAGATCATAATATTAGAGTTTCTGAGGTTCAAAATGGTTTGGAATGTTAATAAAAACTAATTACAATGCTTATTTCCATTGGTAAGAAACATTAAAATGTTGAATGTAAAAACTGTTGATGTAAAGTACATAAAGTACAAGTAGATTTTTAAAAATCATATGTTAGTTATCAGATTGTTGACACTTCACTGATTGTTTTAATGTACCTGGGTTTGTTTTAATGGCTGATACTAGCTGAAGAAAAATGATGAAATACTTAATTATTTTCACATGTGCTTATTTCAATTACCCAGGAAGATCTTGATATGACATGGTATAGAGGATGAAGCAAGTCTAGGGACTGCTGCCAAATTCTACATAGCAACAACATGGAAGTAGTTTAGTTTCACTAAAAGTTTGAAATCTACTGTATTAGAGGTACATGCAGAAGCTGTGTTAATTGCTAGCTTATTTTCCATATGGTTCTGTTTTAATGAAGCATATTTGATACAGATGGTTGGAAAGTAAGTTGGGCAATGTCTAAACTGACTCTAATTCCTACAGTGCTTCCACTCCAATATTTAACAGTGCCTTTCTAAACTTTCTTCATTCACAACTTTTTTTTTTGGTTGAAATGTGGTCTAAGATAACTGAATACTATTTGTCTTTTTTTAAAGTTGATCTTTGGAAAGAGAACAATCTTATTCCTTCTGATTTCAAGTCAAAACTACAATTAGTTTCATTCCTTTTGTCTTATTGAGTCTTCCTTATTATGTCTCTTTCTAAACAAATTTCATTGAGGTAATGGTCTTTTTGAAGTGTCACACATAGGAACTGGATTAACATTAACAAATGCTTATTAGTTTTGTTCCTATGACAATACTTTTACCTCTTTAGGGGTGTGAAACAGAACAGTCCAGATTATATTAACAACAATCTCTTGTTTGCACATTCTATGTCTTATGCAATGAAATAGACTTACAAAAAGCTAATATTAAGTCAGAAATGAAATCAAGGATAAATTGCCTAGCAATACTGCAAGAATCTTTCCATTTCACATCTTTCTTTCTATGAGACTAGAATATCAAAATATAGTCATTGTATTTGTGTTAAGTCTTTAGAGAGTTCAGATATGTTATCTTAACAATGATGTGCTGATTTCCTCTGAGTATTTTATTTTGGTGTGCTTGCAACTAAATATTTACGATTGTCTCCTTATATGCCCAAGAATATAGATGATGTCCCAGTTAGATTTGAGATTGAGTTCTGCAGAGCAAAAAGGGAGATACAGTTCAATGAGTTTGTATCAATTTTGCTATTTTTCTCCTCAGATTGTCACTAATACATTCTCTTTGTTATCTGAATAAGACATCTGCTGACTAGCCTGTCCCTCTACACCTGATTGTGTAAAAAATCTTGGTTAAGTCTTTTAGACCTTGGAGATCCAGGAATCTGCTAAGTGCTAGTGAGGTTGAAAGACCTCTAATGTCCTTGGTCTGTTTTGTCTCTCCTACTTATGGACACCTTTGATAAATTATCCTGATGTATGTATGGAATAAACCAAATAGTGCTGTATTCTAAGCAGTGAATTGCCCAAAGGATTAATTACCTCTTAATAAGAAATAGAGTTTTCTCATATTCTAGAGAGGTTGAAAAATGTAATACAAAATCAATTTCTCACCCAGCTTAGTTGGGAACCTTGACACAGGGAGTCTTAACACTAAAGAGAAATTATTTTTTAAAAAACTAGTTTGTGACAAATCTTCTAGAATTACATTTCTGACTTTATCTGCTTTCTCTTTCTAGTTATATTTCTCTAGAAGAATTATTTCTCTAGAGAATTTTTTCTCTTTCTAGTTATATTTCTCTCTTAACATTAGATCAGACAGTGTTCTGCCCAGATGTGCTTTGTGCTTGAATGTGTTTGGGAAGTTGTATTGAACATACCCCTTTGCCACAGAAACTAGTCATCTTTAAATGTCAGTTTCAATGTTGAAATTTTATGAGAATGGAAAGGAATACACATTTTCACTTTTTTAGACTTCCCTTTGGAAAATGTAGTCTGCTGCTGTTGTCTCAAGTTGGATGGGTTTATAAAGTTTTCTTTAAATACTCATGGAAAGCAAATGCAATCCAGAATTAGACAAGAAAAAATTACCTTCCTTTAAAAAATCTTAATAATTGTATCACACTAGTCTTAGTCATTTTTTTGACCTTTCCTTCAATTTATATTCACTCTGGAGAATTTATTTTTTATTGTTTTGTCTTGTTTGTTTTATTTCAAGCATGGTTTAACTTTTCACTGGAGCAAGAGCTTAAAAAGGTCAGAGTAAGAAGAGAACAATTACCTTTGTGACAACTGTCAATTAGTTGTACATTATTCACGAAACAATATATTTCCCAATTAATATTTAAAAACAGAATCATAGAATTACTTTTGAGTTTGATTCACTTTGAGAAATCTCAGAAAAAAATTTAAAGACCATTCTGTCTCTTTTCCCTCTTTTGTAGGAATTTTTCTTAAATTCTTTGGAATATTCTCTGACTTTGAACTCTGTAGAAAACCACTTACAAAGTACAGAGAATCCTAAATTGAGTTGAGTAGGTGGAGAACTGATGTCATGGTGCTAATAGTAGTGATGGGAGAGGCTCTGTAAAGGAGATTTAAGATATTAGGTTGCCCCAAACTGCGGTTTAAAAGACAAGAAAAATCACTGCATCATTTTCATCATTAATGTCTAGATGTCAGCTATGTGGGACTTTTTTAAAAAAATGTTTCTTTTCTTCTTGGAGAAACAATGCTCTTATTTTAGAGACAAAACAAGATATTTAGTTAAACTTTGGATTTTTAAATTTTTATTTTTAAAATTCCTTACTATGAATTTTAAGTCTAATTCTTGAACTGTATCTCTTTTGGTCTTGATTTTGTTTTCAGAGAAATAGCAGAGCTAAGCTTTTCATTTAATTGTAATAAAATACTGCCCTAAAGAAGAAAGAAATATGTTTTTTTTTACTGGTTTATATGAAAAAGCATATAACTGTAATAATATTTTAACTATAGTTTGTATAGACCATACTCATTTAAACTCTATGCAAATCTTTGTTACTTTAGGGCAAACAAGCTAAGAAACCATAATGTGTGGTGTAGTGAGCACACACCATAAATTTGATAATCATACTTGTGAATTCATCATATTTTATATAGGAGATCGCCGCAGCATTATGAATAGTAATGTGCAAATGATGTGAAGAAATTTTGCTACACTCTTGGATGTTTAGTGATTTTAATCCAATTGTATTACTTTATTCTGTGCCAAGTTGCATTGATTGATAAGTGAAGGTATTAAAATAGCAGAAATTTTACGTTGGCTTTAATGTGTGGAGTTTCTATAATTCCCAATGAATCTGAAATGTTAATATAAATCCTTCCTTTGTGGGACTGCAGGAAGCATGCTGCCCAGACTACACATGTTACCTCGCTGGCCTGCCTCTACTGTTTAGAGAAATAGGAGTGGGAGGCTGTCTTAAGTGAAAGTGAAAAAAAGCATTTGTTTAGCTGCATGGCAACACAAATATTTCACTTAGTGAGGACTGACAATGCATCTCATTATGTTAGCGGGTGCCAGCTTGTAAAAAATTTCTGTTTAACTTTCCATATTAGTTGAAGGTACTTGTGCTTAACTGTTTAAAGTCTGGCATCTAGGTTTTCTTCATCCCCTTGGTTCCCCCCACCTTTTGTCTTCCACTTATTTTTTTTAAAATTTTTTTCTTAGTGGTAGATGGATGCAATACCTTTATTTTACTTATTTAGTTTTTTATGTGGTACTAAGGATCAAACCCAGTGCCTCACATGTGGTAGGCAAGTGCTCTACCACTGAGCTACAACCCCAGCCCCCACTTACTTTTTAAAAATTTGTTTTGTTTTTCAAATGCCACGGAAATGGATGAGAAAGTCAAGGATATCTGGGCTCTTGAATGCTATTAGGAATACCTGGAGAAGTCTGCCAGATTGAAGTCTGCCTCAAGCTAGACATTTGTCACTTCTTCGCATTTCTCTTATTTCTGATACACTTTTCTTAAGCCTAATTGTTATATTCTGCCCTGACTATAGAAACATTCAATGGTATTTAAATTGACAATTATCTTGTGGTGCTAACATTGCCTGAGTAGGAGTCCCATGGTCTTAAGATAAAAATTTTTGATCTTAAATTCTCCAATCTCTCACAATGCACTTGGATCCTAGGCTATTTTTTTTTCTTACAGTGTTAGCATAAGAAATGAAGTTATCACATCATTCGTTTAAAATGATCGATTTGATGAATTGTTATCTAAAGAAGGCAGAGAAATACTAATACTAATTTGCTATCAAGGTCTCTGTATTCTCATTGGCATGATTCCTGCCTTGTGTGCATCAGTTTCATTAGTTTTACTAGGATACGTTGGTGGAGGGCAAAATACATTTTTAGATGCTTGTGATTTTAATGTACAAAAGAAAGATTCTCAGCATTTAGAAGCATAGAATGATGTGCAAGGACACCTGGATAAGTAAGTAATCCAGGAAATAAATGCACATTTCCCTTTAATTTTATCAGATTTTTTAAGTGTGTGGCAGCAGGAATGTTAGAGTTTGTTTAAAGAACCTTTCTAAATGTTTTATCCATTTGTGTGTAAAATGAGGGAGTACAGGTTATAGAATAAGAGAGATAACTTATAATGGACAAAGTACTTGAAAATTATATACCAAGAGAGATAGTGAAGGATCTTCTTGCATGAAGAAATTGAAAATAAATTTAAATTATTGGCAGTTTCTTTGTACTATTATCTGCATAAATTTAGTGAGTTATGTTCTGTGAGTATATGTATACTTCTTTTATAAAAGTAGTTGGGGCATGTAATGTTTTAAAAATAAGAAATATATTTAGATATAAGAATTAAAAGTCTAATGTGAAATAATTATTTTCCAAATTAAGTTTTTGGAAGTTTCCTTCTTTCCTTTTGTTGCGTTCTGGTTCTTATTCTGTTCTATTCCTGTGTACATTTTTTGTGTGTAAATCTCTTGAAGAAGAGGATCCTTTTAAGTCTTGAAGACTGTAGCATTATCTATCAGGGAGAACCTGAACTGGCCTGTGGAATGGGGACAGGTCACAAATGCCTGACCTCATACCCCTACCGTCTCAGTAGCAGTTGTGAAATTATTACTGAATTAGTTGTACTATAGCCCTGTGTCTGCATCTTTCAGATAGAAAATATGCCATCCTTTAATGGGAGGGGCTGAAGGGGTGGATGGCTAGGAGGCAGTGCAGTTATAGTCTGGATGAAGCCCAGAGTAAATATTTTGTCAATTGCTTTCTTGTTAATTGTAATAGTTGGCCTAAACGTGCCAAAATATGGATTTTTAGAAAGTACATTTAGATTTTTCAGTTCTGTATTATTGATTAGTTCCTTTCTTTAGGCAGGACAGTAGTTTGACTTTTGCAGCAAATCTGACATTAGGGTCATTGAATTGGTCTTGTATGAAGGGTCATTACATTTTCATAGGAGGTTTTGACTCTTCATTGTATGGTTCAGAGTGAGAGGCAGACAGTATTGTTTCTATTTTATCTCTCTCTCTGTATTATGTCTCTCATGCTGCCCATCCAATTATTAGCTTAGATTACAGTACTTGGTAGTAGCTTTGTCATTGTTGTGATGTTCTGTCACAGATTCCTTAGCCCCTTAAATGAAAAAAAGTACCTCTGGTTCTGTGTCACTTATAGTGCTTGGCAGATAGTAAGCACCCAGCAAGTGAGTGAAAGTATAGGAAATGTTGATAAGAGGAGTATAAAATTGTTGGAAGACACTGTTGGGAATGATTTAGTGTTATGGGCACTTGATGTCTAAATTCCGGGATTAATTGGTAACCTGTTAAAATGAGGTGTCCTTAATTAAAAATTTTTAAACAGATTTTTTTGACTTTCTTGCTAGTACAAGCTAGCCATCTGTTGTTCCCAAGAATTGTCAGGTACCATTCAGTTTTCCAACTCTGATATTTTGGAAGGCAGTGGGATTCTCTAAAATGTCATACTTGGAAAACTACCTAGGATTTTGGTTCTATAAATAATTTTTATAGAACCAAAGACAAAAAATATCTTGGAAAATTCTGTACCTATATGCAGTTTTACATTTCTTTTGCTAAAAAATAATGTTAGAAGTGTTATCGACTGGTGGCAAAAGTTGGCATCTTGGTCTATAGGAAGCTTGATAAAAGTCTCTTTTTCTGGATTTGCATTTTCTATCAAAATTTGATTGTGAATTACTGTCTTCACATGGGTCTAAATGTGAAGGTGGATTTTTCAAGCTGACCATCATACATGGGATAGCCAGATTGTCTTCAGTCTTGGTACTGTGTTGCTAATGTCTTATGGGGCAACTTCTGCCATCGAGCTCATTGTACCGGGAGAGGTTGGCTCATGTGTTTAATAAACATCTACACATTTGAACAAATCCCTTGTGAAGTCATAATTGCTAAACTTGACGTTGACTATTTAAAATCAAAGGACTATTTGGAATCCAAATCTCACCAGTGTTCCTCCTGATGCAGGAATTGATTTACTTGGGAGGCATATTTTTATTCCAGATTCTTTTTTCTATTATTTTGCCCAATGCTTTGCCATTTAGACTGCCAAATAATCTTGAGGTTTGTTGGTATCCCTCATGATCAATCATTTATTCTGTTTGCATAGTTGATGGTGTACTTGTGCAAATGTCATGTATTTTATTGGCTACAAGGTAACTGAGGTCTATGTGGGGGAGCAGTTATTTTTATGGTGAGAAGATATAAATTTTACTTGCTTGATGAAGCAGATAATTTGCACTCTAGCCTTTCAAAATTAAATATACTTCCTGTTATATATAGGAAGCTTAGTTTGTATTTTATTATTTGTTTGCTAAAATATAAATACTAAATGGATAGACATGTATTTCAGTATATTTGGCATATAATGCCCAATACAGATTGTATATAAAGAGTTCCATTCTTTATACAACGTGAATGATTTGACTGTAAAAATATTCTAATATACATTATTTATAGTTCTCAAAAATCTTCTAGTTTTGAATTATACATTAAACATGTAGGTTGTTTAAAAATAGTTTGTATATACATGGTATCTTCATCCAAATTTCTCTAGGTACTTTTTGGATGGACTGGTATAGAAAAAAGTTGTATTTTTCCAATATATTTCATATCATTTCTTCTACTTGGAATACTTTGATCAAACACATTTACTTGTAGGAATTCTATCCATCTTTCAAGCCCCTGTTCCTGGTAGTCTTCTATGATCTCACTTTATCTGAACTCCTATTGCATTTTGTATTTTTTGTGCTTTTCATAATTTGTATTTTTAGTAGTTTTTGTGACCAGTCCCCCCTGCATATATATATATATTCTCTGCATTTGTGTCTCCTCCCATTCCTTCATGTATAGTCCTTCTTTTAGGAAAGAATTGAACAACTACATTGAACCCAAGATATAAATGGCCATAAAGTTTATATTGCCCTTTTATGGCATATATATTTAAAATGTACACGTGTTTTCAATTAAAATTATGTGAATAAAGTTATTTAGAATAGAATCCTCATTCAAAATAAAGGTGTTGGTTTACTTGAACTCTTTTTTTGGGAGGAGGGAAGGGTTCCAGTGATTGAACTGTGTGTGTGTGTGTGTATGTGTGTGTGTGTATGAATATATATTTATTTTATTCATTTTTTTATATACGGTGCTGAGAATCGAACCCAGGGCCTCACACATGCAAGGCAAGTGCTCTACCACTGAGCCACAACCCCAGCCCTCATTAATTTCTTATTGAAAAAAAATTTAGCAGCTCCCTAGGGTTATTAAATCTAATTCATCTTAAATAATTTACATGACCATATGATGCCTGCTATTTGATATGCATTCAGTATATAATTATTGAGTGAATTAATTAAAAATTCTGAAAATTTCCATACTCTCAATCCTTTTCAGTTTACCAAATTTGCATTGCCCTTCTTACATTTAGTTTTTCTTATAAATACTACTACTATTTTCTTATAAGTAATTACTACTATTTCTTATATGTCCTACTTGCTGTTTCCATGTTGTCCTCGGAGTTAGACAAGAAGTAAAGAATAATTTGCAGAAGAGCCAAGGAAAATATTTTTAAAAATGTAAAGTGTGTTATTTATTATGAAATCCTGAAGAAAATCTGGAGCTTTTAATGGGATGAGGAGAGAAGGAATTGGCATGTCACCTCACTATCACAACTCATGCTTCTTCTATCATGCTTGGAGGAGTGAGGATTATTCTATATTTCCTCATACTTTCTCTGGCACAGTATTTTGCTCATAGTTAGTGCCCTAAACTGACTAAAATATGCAGAAAATAAATGCATATTTGTACCCTTTCTGACACAGTAGTTTGCTCATAGTGCTCTAAACTAAATCATGCATAAAATAAATGAGTGAATGAATATGACATTGATGAATATTGTTTTCAGTGCCTCAGCCATTCCATCCTTTAAGGACTTTAAACGGTTCCTAGATTTTCTCTGCATTTGTGTCTCCTTCTAATCCCTTCTTTTAGGAAATAATTGAACAACTACATTGAATCCAAGATATAAATGGCCAATAAAATTTATATTGCCCTTTTATGGCATATATATTTAAAATGTACAAGTTTTTCAATGAAAATTAAATGAATTAAGTTATTTAAAATAGAATCCTCATTAAAAATAAAAGTGATGGTTTTCTTGACCTTTTTTTTTTTTTTGGTTCCAGAGATTGAACTCAGGGGCACTCAACCACTGAGCCACATCCCCAGCCCTATTTTGTATTTTCTTTAGAGACAGGGTCTCGCTAAGTTGCTTAGGGCCTTGCTAAATTGCTGAGGCTGGCTTTAACTCACAATCCTCCTGCCTCAGCCTCCTAAGCTACTGGGATTACAGTACACCCAGTTTACTTGACCTCTTAAAGAAGTGTTTTAAATGGCTCATATCTAAGCAGTTTTTGTAGTGGTTGGGACCCATGAATAGCAATTTTCAAGATGATAGCTAAAGATAGGTCTTTATATCTTTTTAAGCGTTCTAAAAATGTAAACTTAACAATCACAAAAAGGGAGACTAGAAAGAGTGTTTTGGATTAGCTGTCCTTGCAGTGAGGGGATAGAAATAAAGTTATCAAAAGAAAAATCCTTTCCTTTTTTACCTTAAGAATCGCCAATTTCAGGGGCTGGGGTTGTGGCTCAGTGTTTGAGCACTTGCCTTGCATGTGTGAGGCACTGGGTTCAATCCTCAGCACCACATAAAATAAAGGTATTGTGTTCATCTACAACTAAAAAAATTTTGAAAAAAAAAAAGAATTGCTAATTTCATAGTTTTTGGACTTTTTGGGGGACTGCTAGAAACAATTCAAAAAAATCTTTGAAGAGTTTGCAATCATTTCTACCTCGTAATAATTCTTAGAAAAAGGAACTTATGAATTGTAGTATTTGCTGTTTTCTCTGTTCAGCATTTGTTATGGTGGTTTGGGGCAGGGAATAATGTTTCTTTCACTTTGGGGCATGTAGTTGAGGCGGAGCTGCCTTTACCTTCCCAAGTCATAATGAAGGCATTGCATTGGGCCACAGTGATTGGTTCAGAATTGAACATGTTATCCAAACTGGGCTTGAATTAGTGGGAAGAAGTCACTGTGTACTGAGTTCACTAACATGGAACTTCTGGTAGTAGTAATTTTTCCCCTTGAAGAGGAGCTCTCTGCCTGAGAGAAAAGATGAAGAAAGACCAGTTTCTAATTACATCATTTTAGTACTGAGTCCAGCCCTGTCAAAAGCCAAGATTTTTCAGTTATGTAAACCAATAAATTATTTCTTATAAAGCTATTTTGAATCAGTTCTTATCACTTACAACTAAGTGTTGCAATGATACAACCAGAATTGCATAACTGAGTGAATAGCTGATATGGTGGATGGATATATGTGACTTGGAGAGAGATTTTGATGCCCGCCGAGTAATCTAATATTTGCGCTTTCTTTGCTGCACTTTATACTTTCCAGCAGTGGGAAGGGGAAGGGTGATAGAATGAAAGTAATTGCTGTTTAAACAAGTATAGTTTCTACTGAAATAATTTTTTTAGCATTGTCAAAGAATAAAACGAAAACTAGATGATATAGACAGATAAGTTTCAAACTTTCACTTTGTGTTTTTGAAAATAGAATAAGTTAGTGGATTTTTCCTAGGCTAAAAGTATAGTTTTCCTTTTAAGTAAAAAAAATTGAAATTTGCTTGTGTTTTAACTGTTCATTTGTCTATTGCAGTTTGTTATTTTTGTTAGATGCACAACTTCAACAGGAGTTGGAGAGAATGCTTTATCTTTATCTGCCTATACTCTGAAGAAAGATCTGCTTGTGACATTTTCATATGCTAATCCTATCCATTAGTATATAATTCTACTTAAGATCAACTTTAATGAATTTGCTTCAAATTAGATATGTTCTCAATACTTTGGAAAACAAAATAGAAATGAATACTGTAGTACAAATTTTGCTGTTTGCTTAGAAGAAATAATCTGGATTGGGAAGGAAATTTATTCTCCAAATATAGCTATGTAAATGATATTTGATTTTGGTAAATCACACTGAAAGGGGCAATGTTTTAAATTTACATTTCTTACACAGACTTTTAGGTTGGTCTCCATTTTGTCTGTGTTTTCACATTGCTTGAAATATGTACATAAAAATTAGGTTGATATTTGATCATCTCTTTTAAACCATGCTGGACCATTTTGCAGTGAGATTTTATAGCTTAAAATTTTTTAAAAACTTCAACATTAAAATAAGATCCTAGTTTTCTTGTTTTTTCCCCCCTGCTGTTCCTGGGAGGTATATTCTCAATAAAATTTGTTCTTCTTTGCTTGGTAAACCTTAAATGCCACAGTCATACGGTTGTCAATTTTCTCTGGAACCCTTAGACATTTGCTACTCAGACCTAAGAGTCTCAGATCTAAATCTCTTGGGTGTTGATGCTCTCATTAGGAAATAATCATGTTCAGAATTTGGGGTGCTAACTAGTTTGTAAGAGTAAGGCCCTCATCAGAGCCATTTTAACATCAAGACCAAATCAAATAAACCTTTCAACCTTTAAAAGTCTGATTATAGCACATTTGGAATGGCTTGCATACTTGTATGGGTGGAGTTTCTCAGAGATAGTGGATTTTGAAGTTTCATTATTGGTAATTAGATAGAATTTTTCCTTTCCTCTGAAAAGACCCAAAATTTGTACCTAGACAAAATAGAATTTAAAATGTATAAAATTCCTAGGAAGACCCTTTTCTTTCTTTTGCTTTTAACCCTTCCATGATGTGGTATTTTTTTTTCTTTTTAGTCATTAGCTATATATTTATCTCCTCTTCCTGAAACTGCTCAAAATATAGTATCACACATTAGATATGTACACCTTTATTATTACGTTTTGGTTAAAATTTTTATTGCATTACATTAAAAAAATAGGAAAAAAGACAATATCTTACACATAGTTCTACAATTTGTCACCTGTTTTCCTTTTTACTAGTCTGTTTACAGTCCTTGTTCATTTTAATAAATAACTAAATGTAACTGTAATCAGAGCAGAGATGTCATTGTATGTTCTTTGTATTTTTACTTAATGTTACATAATAAACATTTTCCACCAGAGAGCTTGCTGTGATCCAAAAAGACATGTTAGGGAAGCCCTAGCATGTCTTATCTTCTTTGGGTAACAGGTTCCATTTGGATTTTCATTTTTTAAAACCCATTTAAAATTTATTTTTTATTTAAAAAATTCATTTCTTCATTTGAAAAATCATTTGACAAGATTATGGGACACATGGTGATGTTATATGTATATAATGTAAATGATTAGAATCAAACTAATTAGCATATCCATTATCTTAAATTATTATCAATTACCTTCCTGCCTAAAAGCAACTTTGTGCCCATTGATCAACATCTTCCCATTCCTCCTCAGTCTCTACTCTGGTAAATGCTGTTCAACTCTCTGCTTCTTTGAATTCAATTGTTTCAGGTTCCACATATAAAAGAGAACATGTGGTTTTGACTTTCTGTGCATTTGGGCTTTTTTTAGATAGATTTCTTCTTGGCTTTAAGATATTCCATCCAATATTAGCCTGGAACTTTTTGTTCCTCTGTTTTTTTGAGAATACATCTTAAAATATTAATAACAACTGAAAACTTTTCTGTGGGGCATGGTTGTGTCTCAGTGGTAGAGCACTTGCCTAGCATGTGTGAGGCATTGGGTTCAATTCTCAGCACTGCATATAAATAAATAAATAAATGTCTCATTGACAGCCAAAAAATTAAAAATAAAACTTTTCTGTGAGTTCTTTTTCTATATCTATTACATCTATTATGATATTAATAGAAGGTTTTTTCTTTAATATGTGAACATGGTATTGTTGGGAGATTTTTTGAACCACCTATAACTGGGACAGACCCTTACTTGTTTTCAATAGATTTTCATTTGTACTATAGAATTAGTAAAAATTTAAAAGATTTTAGCATCTGTTCATAAATAAGATGTCATAACTTTCTCTTCTTTTGTGGCTTTATTTTGTTTTAGAGTTAAGAATGTTAAGCCTTAAACAATGAGTTGAGAGTCTTATATATCTTAGTCTGTAAAGAACTCATGATATTACTTCTCCTTAGAGTCATTTGCAACTTAAGTTTAAACTCTACCTGAGAGGAAACTTATTTCTATATTTAAAGGATTTTGAAACACCAACTTAAGACAGCAGGAATTTTTTGGTTATTGTGGGGACCTAAGTTGGGGACAGAGAAAATAGAAAAAATATGGAGGTACAATTATTTTGCTGATTATCTTTGACTATTTTTTGGCTGACTTGTGGTTTAATCAATTGGGATTGAGAGGATTGTAAGTTAATGGCATTGGTTAGGGAAGATATTATCAGAGAAGACATTAACTAAGCAGAGAAGAGGACTCCTGAACCACAGTTGGAGTTAAACATGATCTGAGATTTAAATTCTTTGTCTATTTTGACACTCTTTATAATGACAAAATGGTAAAGCTCCTCTTTCAGGCCCCAGAATTACCCCCACTGGTTGCATTAGGCTATTTATGACATTGTTCTTTCTATGGGTCTCTACTTGGGATTAATTTGAGTCATATTTTTAGTTTTTAAAAAAATCTGTGAAGTAGATGTGCTTTCACATGTAATTCGACTCATGTTTCATCTCATTTTGTCCTATAGAAATGATTTTACACAAATGTTAGGAACTCTTAGGTTTGGGCTTCCTGCATATCTGATATGACTAGTGAAGTGATTTCATTAAAAAAAAAGCATGTTTACTTCTGTCTTCATCTGTTGTTCTAACTATGTGACAATTTAAATCAACACACAGTGTTTAAGCATATACTATTTGCCAGGTACTAGACATGCAGAGAGATATTCTTAAGCAGATTGGTCTTTCTTTTTCCATCTTTTTCTCTATTGCCCTTTCCTTTTCTGATATACTTGTGCTTTTGTTTCTTTCTCTTTGTCTCTCTGTCAAAGTAAATAAACTTTTAAAGGAAAATTTGAGTTAAGCTGCTTCCATTGAGAAGAATTAGTACAGCTCTCTGAACATGGCCTATTGTTTGTTTAGAACCCAGTGTTAATGAGGGCACAATGCTAGTCTTGATTCTCATATGGATTTACTACCTTTGTTCTGTTCTATGGCCTTGGATCATTGCTTCAATGATTGATACTTGCTAAAGACCAGGTGAGAAGATTTAGGTGATCAAAACACTAGAAAATCAGTGCAGATTGCATTCTTGCCTAGTGTCATTTTTGTTCATAAAAGGCAAACCGTAATTTAGGGCTTTGCTTTGAAACAAAATTATTATTAAAATAATTGAAAATGGATGTGGAAAAGTGAAAGAGACTTAAAAGAATTTTATGCTATTTTTCTTTTCTCATAAAGTGGATGATTCTTAAGATAGTTTTCTCCATATTGTTTAGGGTCCTTTTTAATATCTTTGGAGGCTGGATTGAGTTTTGCTTGCTTTTATTTCTTGCTCCTTCAGTATTAGTGCCAACTTTGGCAGCTTCATTGTCAGTGTTGGCTCAAATGAAGGATATGGCCAAAGCCTTCTTTTGGAGACCACTTCATTGGTAATTTTAATTGTTCACAGGAATAATTGTTGAGTGGTGCTATAGGATAGTATTTCCCTTGCCACAGGGTTTAGGAATTCTGCCCAGTAATCACTCCTACTCCTACTGGATGAGTTATTTGTGGGTAAAAATACTGGTAACAGGCTTAAGGTATCTTTCTAAAACTGTGTGTAAGGCTCCTGTCAAATTATTAACTCTGGGAACCTGGTGTAGTCATAATGGATGCTTTAGAGCTTCATTGATTTTTTGATTTTTGTGATCAGAAACAATATCTGCTGAGCTTAAAATTAGCTTCTTAATCATTTTAATCTAGGTCACTTTTTAATGTAGTGTCTCTCTGTCTCTTGGTCTCTGTCTCTGTCTCTGTCTCTCTCTCTCTCTCTCTCTCACACACACACACACACACACACACACACACACAAACACACAAAGATATTATCCTAAGAACAATAGTGATGTGGGGTAGGGACTGAGCTTAACCTTTTTTAAAACACTGTTATTATTGCTGTGTTCACTATGGTAAGGACTGTGAAATACAGTGGAATGACAAGATCTATACTTATTGAGATACAGTGATGAAAATTTGGGGTCCAGTGTTCATTAAGTATCTCCTTAAAATTAGCTGCTTTTATGTGTAAAAGGGAAGATAACAAGACAAAAGAGGTTGTAGTTTTGAAATATTTTATTAAGGTAGAAGTGGTTCATAACAAATCTGTACATAAAAATAAATGGTGAATTTATATAGATAAAATTTTAGGAATTGCTTACTATTTGTACTTTAAAAATTGGAAATCACTGGAGATAAAATGTGATAGGATTGTTTGTTAACGGGTTTAAGAGTTTTTCTCACTAAAACAAACAAACAAACAAACAAACAACGATACCAATTTTGAGTAGCTGTGTAGCCCACATTATTTAAACTTTTTTTTTTTTTTTTTTTTTAGTTGTTGATGGGTTTTTTTTTTTATTCATTTATTATTTATATGTGGTGCTGAGGTTTGAACCCAGTGCCTCACTCATGCTAGGCATGTGCTCTACCACTGAGCTATAGCCTCAGTCCCCCACATTATTTAAAATAAAATGAAACAGAAGTTTCTGTTGAAGAACTTTGGGAATTATCCAAATGACCTTGACTTCATTGCTAAGACTGATATTTTAAAGGCCCTAATTCTACTTCATCCTTCTTTTTATTCACAACCTTTGCCATGAAATTTTTCAGTACCCTCTCACTCTTGACAGGGCATTCAGACTTACCCCCTTGACCCTGGGATCAATCATTTAGTTTGATTTGGCCAATGGGATATTTGCATATGTGACACATGTAGAGGCTTGTAAAATCACTTGTACATTTCAGTTCATACTCTTGCTTTTTTCTGTCACCACAGAATAACAAGCTTAGGCTATTCTGGTGAGGGATGAGACGTATGGAATGTAGGTAGTTACCCTATTTGTCCCAGCCAAGGCCATCCTAGATCAGCCAAAAGCCAGCCAACCTCGACATACATTAGTGAGCACAGTTAAAACCAGACAAATGTTCAACTGACCTGCATACACAGGAGCTAAATAAATACTTATTGTTTTAAGCTACTAAGTTTTGGGGTGATAAAATGTCCAGGGTTCTTGTTGTTGTAAATATTTGAAACAACCTCAAATAACTCATTTTTTTTCAAAAGATGCACCTAGGCAAATGTCACTAATGATCCTGAGTAGTTTCTTGCTATTCCAGTAACAATATGTTTCACATTGGTTTCAAGAAATTCCTAGAGCACACCATTCAGTGATTCTTGTGTGAGACTTCAGTAGAATAGATTTTCTCTGTGGGGAATTCTAGAGATATTTTCCACCTAGTCTGCATATTCATCTAATATTTGGCACCTTTTGGGCACAGAATGATGTAGTCCACAAAGATAGATAAGGCAGAAAATGCAAGTGGAGCAAATGATTAAGTATGTATAGTAGGAAATAAATGACCATAGTCACATGCCATGTAGTGATATTTTGATCAATGATAGACTGCATGTATGGTGGTGGTACCATAAGATTATTTTACCTAGTGATGACATGTCTGTCTTCATTTGTGTAAATACAGTCTATGATGTAAACAACAAAATTCCTTATCCCTGTCATTATGTAACACATGACTGCATATACTTTGTCAACAGCACCTTTTGACTAGGAAGAAGTAGTCTTGAGCGAAATCAGAAAATGAGGAAAATGAGGCTCAGAAAAGTAAAACACAGTTCACCTTTGGACTACTTAAAGACAACATGGTATACAAGTACTGTGAATAAAGTCAGAGCTTTCAAGCCTTAACTTTATATTCTACAAATCCAACTTATTCAAAAATGAGAAAAGTTGGATAAAAAGAGGCAAAGAGGTGCATGGTTCTTTAATTTTCTCTTTGTGTTTTGAAATCAGAAGTCAGTTCTAATTTCAGGCTATAAGCTGTTTCATTTATTTTCTTCTGTGGTAGAAATATGTCTGCTTTTTTTTTTTTTAGTGATCATATAAAAAATAGCTGGCTGAGGGTCCTCTGGACAGAGGCAGAACATTACTGAACGTATCTTACCAGTTATGACCTCCCATTCATCTGGAGCTGTACTTGGAGAAAGGAGGTTGGATGAGGGACCTGTACTTGCTTAATTCATCATATTACTTGGAAAGGTCCTTATTATTTTGCACAGCAGTGTGGTCACCTGGCGGTAGGTCATTAGCATTTTAGTCTTCTTTTCCTCACAACAATGCACAACATGTTAATTAGAGGATTCTGAAAGCTAAGTAACCTGTTTTAAAATCAGACATTTTAATTTGCAGCTTTAATGGCTGTTTTTATAATAACTGGCTTTATTGGGGGTAAAAGCACTTCTCATGTTCCACTAGCAAGGCAGAGTATAACAGAAGCTGACAAAATTAAAAACCTCATAATGCGACCTTTGCCTGGGATAAAAGGTTGTTTCATAACAATTTCCTTTTGTTCTTTGTTTAAGCCATTACTCTAAAAGGAGCCTCCGATTAATCTAAGTAAATGCATCATTACAGTACTAATCCATGTCCTTCTGTCAGTGTCTGTTTTAATTAAATAAGAAATGCTAGCAGAAATATATCACGCACAAAGCTGTGATTGGAGAAAGAAGCACTGGTTGATCAAGGAAAAGATTAAAAAGAGCTTTGCTGTTTTGTCCATTTGCATTGCTCTAGATGCCAGAGTGTTTCGGGGTGAAAAGAAAACTTACAAAAGAGTTTAACATGTTTCACTCTTATAGATTCAAAATAATGTGATTTTCCAATGAAATTGTAATTATCCAATTTATCATGTTAGACATTCCAAAGCAAAGAGCAGAACAGCTTGGGGTGTGTCTTTTAAGCCTTTCATGCAGTATCGTGTTCTATTTGTGAAAACATACTTGCCAAATTTGCATTTTTCTTCTTATTGTAGATGAAATTGACTGTGATACCTGCTTATAAACATAATTTTTTTCCTTTTTAAAAGTATCTTGTTAATTTTTAGTTTAGTGTTTTTCTATTTTTTGAAATGGTTTTCTATTGATAATATTTTGGTGCTTAAGTAGTTTGTTAACAATGAAAAGTATACTTAATGGATGCTTACAAAATAAATATTGTTACATTGATACATAGAAACTCTGCTTAGCAGTAGAGTTGCAGAATTCCCGTGGTGAGGGCTCTCTCCATATACAGGCCATTATTTGATGTAATGAAAAGAGAAAGTGTGCAACAGTGAGATTGTTAATTAATTTAGCCTAACAAGATGAAGATAAATGAAGCAAAGCACAGATTGAATGAAGCAAGAGGTCTTATTTACAATTTAATACATTTTTATATAGTGCAGATTTCATTGGTAAAAAACAAACAGACCCCCACCCCAAATGCTGGCTAACAAAAAGGTATGCCCCCACCTCATAATTCAACATTAAAATCCTGGCCTGACTTTACTGAAAACATGTATTGTGGCTCCATATAGAAGACACTTTAACAGTGTGTAAACAGTGCTTTTCTACAGCTAAGAATTCTACTCTAGTTAACCTTTAACTTCAGTATTTTATTATTCTAGTTATAGACTGGGGATGACCATAAGAATAATTATCTGGAAACCTTTGGGTTTCTTGTTCTCCAGGTTATCCTGAGACATGTTGCTTCAGTTATTTAATAATCATTTTATTTTAATCAGCTTTCACCAAAGGAAAGAAGCTTAAAAAATGGGAAAAGACAACAGAGAAAGAGCCAGACAGACACACACACAAGCTGTGTGCCTCTTTACATGTGCTTGAATCTGTAGCAATTGTACAGAATTCTTAAATTAGCATTATTTTTTAAAGTCTCCCTTTCAGAGATTAATGAGCTTTATCCAGTATTTGACCTTTTATCATTCCTGCTTTCTGCTCAGAAGTACTTCCTTCCTTCCTACAGTAGCTAGAAAAGACTGTCTCTTATCTTATGTTACTGTAGGCAGTGGCAAGGCTCTCTACAAATGGTGTTATTATGGTCACTATGTTTTTATCTCAGGGGTCACGAACAAATCCATGCAACTACTTCTAAGGATTTCAATAAATAGGACTTTTTATCCAGACAATCGCCTTTTATGTTACTTTTAAACAAAACTACTAGTCCATCAAGAGTTTCAAAAGAAAACAATTCTACAGAGTGCCGGTATGGCCGCACAGACCAATCATCATGGCACCCATTCTCCAGTCCTTTATTTTTCAAGTCCACAACAATAGGTTGTTGATTCAATGGACAAGACCAGAACAATTAAGTTCTCTGTTTAGCAGCAGTGCAGCATTTTAATGCCCTTCTCTAATAATGGTCTCATTATTGTTATTCTAAGACTGGGCCTCAGGAGGAGGAATATTTGCTGGAGGTACGTCATTATTTTGCAAATTTCGATTAGCTCATCATGTTGTCTGTAGTGTGAAAATCGTAGCTAATTAGGGCAGCCAGTTAGACTACCAGCTTTTGAGCTTATGAGTTAAAAGGTAGCATACTTGATAGGCCAGTGATGTGAAAAAGGTGGTAAAAAGGAGGATTAGAGCAGTTGCCTTAGTAACTCCAACTTCCATCTGTGAGGGAACAATGGACTTGTGTTTCTCCCCCACCTTGGTGTAAAAATTGGTTTTGTTTTGAAAGGACAGGGTTCTTTTTATGACAATCTGGAATTCAGCCCAACCGAGTGTAGTTTTTAGTTTAGGAGAGACCATTGGGGATAGGAAAGATGAAAGGTCATGGTGAGCTTCAAGGACATGAAAGGTTGTTGTCTCGTGTAACAATGGTAGATTGTTTTTTTTCTAATATTTCTAGCCAGCCCCTAAGTCAGGTGATGGAACAAATACCTGCAGTTTAGTCAGGTGAAACAGGAGGGGGTGGGGGAAGGAAAGGAGAAAAATGGGGCAAGAGAGAGTTTGTACTGTGCTAAAAAAAACAAAAAACAAACAAACAAACAAAACTCCAATTTGCTTCTATTAAACAAAGTGAGATTTCTTTGTCACCATCTCTGAGATTCCAGTGTGCTTTGGATGATTTGCCTCTGTGGGCCATCACATCTCTGGGAAGCTCTCCAATGTGTTAGGAAATGTGATTTAAGCTTTCTTTCTGAACTCCCAGGAGGACTTGTGATGTGATACTTAACAATAAATTTAGTTGTTGTAGCTTTCTCACATTATTGGTGCTCTTAAAAGGTTTTCCTTCAAATGCACACTGAATAAAATGAATGATAAATATGAAAGAAATTTGTTTCACCACTCTACAGGGTTTTATCATAAATTCTGACTTTCATCACAGAAAGTTTACAGGAAACTGTTTAGATGTTGCTGCAATAGCAACACAAATTTTTTCTCTATGTACATAAGAAAATGCCACAATTCTAAGAGCTACTGGAGTTTTGGTATATGGAGGAGGTGATAGAAAAGGATTGAATACAGTGGGTACTATTTCTTTAAAACCCTTAAAACAAAATCACCCTGTCTGGGTTTAAAATACTTTTTATTTCACCAAAGTGAGTGACTTCTCTTTTCCCTCCATATTAATATTAAAACACTTGGTTGTGGTGGTCATTGTTGGGGTGTGAATGTGTGCGTGTGCGTGCATGTGTTTTAAGAGCTAGAGGCAGTGTAGGAACAAATATACCGTGTAGGAACAAATGTTTTTGTAAGCAAAAAGACCTGCTTTATATGATCTAAGAAATCTTCACGTTTTTTCTTCTTTATTTTCTTTATTGTCCCAAGGCGGCCCTTGTGCAATTGAAACTGGACTTAGTCCAGGGGTTTGGGGGAGATTTTCAAATTCTTTTTTAATCCTGAGTCTTTTTTTTTTTGGTTTTGTTTTTCCAGCCAACTATCCTTACTGCTCTAACCTTTATTCTTTTAATAAGATGTGTTCCTTTAATTTATTGTAGATACTTCATAGACTTAACATAATACTATCAAGCAACTTGAGAACTTAAGGATTTTTAATGATCATATGGTCAAATTCTTGTATTTGAAAAATAAGAAAAGTGAGACTGGATTGACATGACTTGCCCAAGGTAACTCATCTAGTTAGAAATAGAGAAATGGCCTCCATTTGCCACACTGTTTAAATATAATAACCTGAAATCAAAGGAAGAATTAAAAAGCATTATAGGATGGGGCTGGGGCTGTAGCTCAGTGGTAGAGCGCTTGCCTAGCATGAGTGAGGCACTGGGTTCGATCCTCAGCACCACATATAAATAATAAATGAATAAAATAAAGATCCATGAACAACTAAAATATTTTTTAAAAAAGCATTATAGGAATATGTTTGACTTATTTACTGGTCATTTTAGTGTCTGAGGTCAGATGGAATGAAGCTAATATCTGGTATTGGTGGTAGGGGTTGAGATTCACATAAGTTTTTTTGTTCACTGTTAAAGTTCCATTTTAAGTTAACTGAGGGCTTTTTCCTTCCTGTCAAAAACAAAACAAACACCATACCCCCTCCCTAGCATAAATAGGGAGAGATGCACCCTAAAGTATTAGCATAAGATCGAGAATCTGCAAACCTTTCTTGATTCAGGCATTATGTGAGATACTTTCATATGTATTACTGAAATTTACAATTTAAAAATTTATTTCCAGTGTGGTAAATTAGTTAACTTCTGTTTCTTAGTTTTTGTATCTGTAGGATGTTATTCAATTTGTCTGTAGAAAGGGACCTGATAAGCTATAAGAAATGATACATGATTGAACAAAGCAGTATATTTTGAATATTATTTAAATGCAGAGTATTTTAAGACTTTGTATTTTATTCAAACATTGATATTCAAAACAAATATGGACCATAATAGTTAGATCAGTATGAATGCTATGGTTTCTTTTTGGAATCTTTCAGAAAATATTTAGAAATTTTAGATTACATTTAAATATAAAGGAGGAAAAATAGTCTATAAGTTTCACTTTATTATTTCATACTAAAGAGATTTACTCCTTTATGACATTTTGGTATATTTCTACCTTGTATCTATATGTGTGTGTGAGAAGAAAGAATATGTGCAACTTATTTACTAACCTCTTTGCTGTCCCCACAGCAGTGCTAGGCTCATAGTAGATACTTGAAAAATAGTGGCTGAGTACATCAAAAAAATTTGTGAAATTGAGTCATGCTACTTTGGTATTTAAAAATGTTTTATTGGATTTTTTAATGTTAATAGCATTTGAGAACATTTTAAACCACTACATCATGTACCATCATATGCACGTATGACAATTTGTTTTAGGATTAAATTGCTGACTTATAACTTCTCACTATTATAAATTAATCTATAAGACTATCTTGTATTAATTTTTAAAGTGAAAAAATTTTAAGATTGATGAAATAGTTTTATTACCTCTTGATTGTGGTATCTCATAAAACCCCATCATTTCATTCAGGTCTTTGTTTAAATATATTCTTAGTGAGGTCTATTATTTTAGTCAGCTCTTTCACCACTGTGACCAAAAGACCCAATGATAACTAGTTTAGATGAGGAAAAGTTGATTTGGGGTTCATGGTTTCAGAGGTCTCAGTCCATAAACAGCCAACTCATTGCTTTGGGCCTGAGGTCAGACAGAACATCAGGCAGGAGGGTGTGATGGAGGAAAGCAACTCAGAACATGGAACCAGGAGGCAGAGACAGAAAACAGCTCCACTCTCCAGGGGCAAAATATATACCCCAAAGGCACACCCCCAATAACCCATTTCCTCTAGCTACATCCTACCTGCCTATATTTATCACTCACTTAATCCCTACAAAGGGATTAATGCACTGATTATGTTAAGACTCTTATAACACAATCATTTCACCCCTAAACTTTCTTGAATTGTCTCACACATTCACTTTTGGAGGACAACTAATATTTAAACCATAACATCTACTTTGATTACCCTATTTTAAATCACAAACTTTCAAACATTCCTGATCTCTTTAATGCTGTTCTCTTTGTTTCCACAGTCTATATTAACTTTTAACATGAGGTATAATAGGTGTACTTTTAAATTTATTGAATTTCTTTCCCATTAGAATATAAGCTCTATGGGTTGGGGTTGTGGCTCAGTGGCAGAGCACTTGCCTAGCCCTTGTGAGGCACGGGGTTTGATACTCAGCACCACATAAAACAAATAAATAAAATAAAGGTATTGTGTCCTTCTACAACTTAAAAAAAAGATTATAAGCTCTATGATAACAAGGCATATTTGACTGTTTATAGTCCATAATGTCTTGAATAATACCTAGAAATAGTAGCTTCTCAACAATAGTTATTAAACAAATTTATTGAAGTTTCGAAAAAATGGAAGTGTCTATTTTTTAAGTCAAGAATCAATCCCTTTTTCTTCACATGAGCAACTCTTGTCAACTCACTTGCACATTTGGTTAAGGACTTGCATTTTCTCAGCTTTAATATGTTAAAATAAATCATAGCACTTGACTGAATCTTAGGCCAGTGTTGGGTAATAACTGTCAAGCAACAAAAGCCCCAAGCTTTTGTCATTTGAAGTCATGCAGAACTCTAGCTTTAGGTAGATGGTCCTAAATGAAATATGCTGCCACTGTCACTCCAAATGGTTCTCATCTTCACCTGGAAGTCCTTCTGTTAAGACTTTTGAGGTTTTGTTTTAGGCAAATTCTAGTTAATTGGATTATTTATCTGTATATTTGGAATTTTTTTTTTTACCTTTCTTTGTTCTTGGTATTGGTTCTATCCTTGGAATTTCCTCAGGAAATACATTTCACAAACTCCTATTTACTTTTTTCACTGTGTATGATTTCTACTTTCCTTTAAAAATAATATAAAAGTAATATAAAACAACAAAAACACCACTTTATGTTCTTTGTGGATGTGTTAACTATAATCTTTTATATATATTATGAAACAGCAATTTCTATAGCTATAGTAATCCCTTATATGGTATTTACAGTTTATAAGTTCTTTAATAAAAATAATTTTGTTTCATTATAAAAATGACCCTATAAGACACACAGACTTTATTATATTGACTCTACAGATGAAGGACTGAGGCACAGAAAAGTGAAGATAGTCTAGATCATAAATCTAACAAGTGGTAGAGAGGGCATGAGAAATTCAGGTCTTCTGAGTTCTACTAATTCAGTACTGTTTGTTTGTTTATTTTCTTTTAGTTTCTTTGAACTTCCCTCCAGGTTAAATAATTATCTTTTTGTTGAATTTTATTACTAGATTCCATAAAAATAAAGACAAATTATTATAATGAAATTTTTTTTATTATTTTACCTACTATAGTTTTACTATTACAGTTATCAAGGAATTACCTTTAGCTTTCCATGATAGTTCTTTTTTAAATAGTCATTATTTTTTCCTTTATTCTGACTATGAACATGGGCTATAAAAGCAATCTGTGAAGCTGTTACCAGCACCTGACAAAACCATTTGCTGTTATGCCTGTCTTTTGACCTTTTAGCTAGATGTTCATTTCACATCTCTGAAGGTGATTATGCAAGCCTGTTCATCACAGCAGATACAGAGCAGGTTGGTAAGTGTCAACTAGGCTGGGAACAGCCTTGGAAGTAAGTTTATACAGCAGATAAATGTATTAGCTAAAAAGTTGAACAATGGGCACCAACAAGTGTAGTCCATTATAGAAGTCATGTAACAGGAGATTAAAGTGTTCATTTAAAGAAGGATAAAAACAAAAACAAAAACCTGACAACCTTAGGCCTATGGAAGTTAGAGATTTAGGCCACAGTATGAGTGTAGACAACAAATAGAGTTAAAAGACAATCCAGTGTCCTGCATGTGGAAGATTACTAAGGCCATGGAAGGTCATGATCTAAAGTGGACCAATGTCTTTAGGTACAGAAAAACAAGGTGGAATCTTAGTTACTGGAATCAAGGCAAAATGTCAAGGTCAAACTAGGAACAAGAGTAAATAATTTCATTCTGAGACTCAAGGGATTGTGTTGAAGTCTGTCTGATATGAGATCAGAAATGGTCCTATAGCAGTGTCTCTCAAACTTTTGAAGTACATAAGAATCACTTGGGTGCTTAATATTTCTTGGGTAGTGCCCAGGTGTCTATATTTTTCATAAGCATCACAAATTATGCTGATGCAAATGTTTACAGATCACATTTGGAGAATATTGTCCTAAATCCTGAGATGGCACTTATTGTAGGATAAGGGACCTTAGTGGCCACATCTGTTGAGAGAGGTGGCATTTAGAATTTGAAAGTCAGACCTTTCTACTAAGAAAAATGTCTCTCGTATCCATAGCTGTCTTGTGTTTATCTTACATATAAGAAGGCAGTAAACATGAGTTTGTATTTGTTGGACTGGGATGTTGTAAGATTTTTCTCTTCGTGTATCTTGATTCCTCTTTATAACCTGAGTATTTTTGTAATACTTAACAAAGGTTTATATTTTCTAAGGTAAAAAAGTAAGGCTGATGGTTCTTTTGTGACTCATATAAACTGCCTTTCATTTTTACTTTCTATTTGTTATCTGCCTTGTTAAATATCCCCCTTTCCTTCCCCTTTCATAAATTGATTAGCCTGAGTTAGCAGGGTAAGGGTTAACCAGAAGAGAATTACAAATGAACTATCTAGAAAGTTGATTATTAATCCAGCTAGGGAAGAAATATCCTTTTACTTAGCAAGAATGAGTATCCGAAGAGCTGATAATATTGTTCAGGCAGTGGGGTGGAATGGCAGAGCTTGGTAAGTAAAACAAAACTTGGAATTAATCTTTCATATTCATTTTTAAAAGAGTAGAATATTGCTATGTTGAAACAATTAAGCATAATATGAATTTACAAGCTGCTAGTGCAAACCTAAAAGTTCTAAATGTGTTTGTTAATGAGATCTTCATGTAGGCTATTGGTAGAAATCAACTGAAAAGTATTTACATAAGTAGATAAATGTATTTAATTTTGAATATTTATAAAAATATATGATTAGATTTGTGATTAAGAACAAGGAAGTGGGCAAGGAGGAATGATTACTAGAACAATCTAAGTTCAAACCTCGAGTAATATAAACTGAAGAATCTTGAGTAACCAACTGTTTCTTTTTTCCCCCCATAAGAGTAAATTCTGAGTTCTTTTTGTTATTAAGATAGATTTTAAGGTATAATATCCACATAAAGATTCAGTGATATAATTTTCAGACTTGTAGGTAACAAAAACTGTCATAGGTTCTGATATTTTCAGGTCTCAGGACTCATTTCATCGTTATGTTTAATTTAAAGACCTTTCTAAAGACAGCTTTTATTGTATTTGTGAATTGGAAGGAAAGAGAAATGAGAGGATCTGTATTATTTGAACAAAGAAAATTAAGTGAAAAGATATGATTTTAATAATGTTCTTCCACCAAAGACTACACTTCCTGTTGTAGCAGAAGTTTTGATGTCAATATTTAGTTCTATAAGATTGAAGTTTTGCATGGATTACTTGATATTACAAAAATGAGCCTTTGAAACACAATATGAACCATAATGAATATTATTGAAGCTTCATATAATTAAGTCATTTGAATGTAGCATTGTTATTCTTAGAAGTTAGTGAACATATTAAACTTGCCTTAAATCGCAATAGTGCATGAATATAGAATTTTTACCTTTTCTTTAAATGTATATCTTTAGTGACAATAAAAGACCTTGAATTAACATTTTGCTATTTAATGTTGAAATGAGCACAGAAAAGTATTATTTTCAGAAACTATAAATTCAGTGTTTGAAATATGTTATAAAGGGTCATCTATTTGTGTGTATACCTATGTGTGTGTATGTGTATATGTATAAATAGAAAATATTAGTTCAGAATGCCAGAGTAACATTTGTCCCTACATGCTTAGCTCTTGTTTAATTATAATGTTCTAGCCTGTGTTTAGGACTGGGAATAGTAGACCATAGTAAATGAAATAATAAAAATAATAGTTAAAATTTATGAAGCTCTTAGAGCTAAATGCTGTGTTTTATCTCATTTAGATCCTCATATTAACTCTGTGGTTATTGGAAACCTGTGAGGATTAGAGTGTATGCTGAAACAAAAGATAAACTAATTAAAGAGCTCCTAACATCTGATATTCAAAGCCTAGAGAATAAAGGATCAGGAACCAAAATATGTAAAGGGGAATATTTGAGATGATATGCTATCTCAAAATTGAGATGAGTTAATATAAGACTGGGAAATAAGAAGGGGAAGAAATGAACCAATGAATTATTAGTATTCATTAATTATTTTTTTAAAAATATTTTTTAGTTGTCAATGGACCTTTATTTTATTCACTTATTTATATGTGGTGCTGAGAATTGAACCCAGTGCCTCACGCATGCTAGGCAAGTGCTCTACCACTGAGCCACATCCCAGCCCCTTTATTTTATTTTTATGTGATGCTGAGGATTGAACCCAGTGCCTCATGTGTGCTAGGCGAGCACGCTACCACTGCGCCATAACTCCAGCCCTCATTAATTCTTTAAAATTATTTTGTTATTAAAATTTTAGTCACATAAATGTGTTAAAGTGTATAAATAATAGTATAATAAATACCTATGTATTTATAAAAAAGAAAACGTTACCAATACAATTGAAACTTTTCTCAATTTTATATCCCCCTCATTTCATACAGAGGTAATCACTCTCTTGAATTTGGTGATTTTTGTTCCTATGCTTTTCTTTCTATCTAGGCTAAAATTCCATATTCATTGTCTAGTAAGAACCCTCCCCACACCATCATTTTGAGATCCAAGAAAGACGTTTTCTTAGCTTCCTATTATGCTTTAATTAAAACAAAACGACAACAAATTCTTAGCATAAAAGACCTTGACTCTACAGAATTGGGCCCTTGCATTGCCAGCATCAGACCTTACTTTTTTTTTTCTATTCTTCTTCATGATCCCGCTACTGTAGTGGTTTCATGTCAGTTTCCTGGACTCTCCAAGTTCCTTCCTCCCCCAAGGTCTTCATATAATGCTCTCTCCTCAACTAGAATGCACTTTTCTGCACTCTTTAGTAGGATGATTCCTGTTTATTTTTCAAGTCCCTGTCCCAATGTCATTTCTTCAGAAAAACTCTCATTGATTAATCTGATTCAAATTTTGTCTTGCCTGTGAAGATTTTTCTTCTCGCTTTTTAATTTATTTCATAAGCAATATTGTAATTTTAAACTATGTATTTATCAGTGTGATTATTATTTAATGTCTGTCCTTCACTTTAGACTGGCCTATTTTGTTCTTGGATGTTTTCCTAGCATGTAGCACAAATGATCTTGCACATTACAGGCATTCAATAAATATTTGTTGTTATCAGGGAGAGGAATGTAATGAATGAGAAAGGAGAAAAAGGGGATATTGAGGGGAAGAAAAAAGTCTATAAAAATGTAGTACATTCGTTCTTTTGGGTATACTGTTTAGATAAAATTATGCAATTTGTGCTAGTTAAGATTGAACATGAAGGAGGTGATAAGGACCTTTTTGATTCTTACTGTCTAGCTAAAGAACATGTAACAGTTCTTCATTGCTGTTTCTTGTTTTTCAGTGTAATCTTATTTTTTTCTGCCCTAATTTTGGGGAAATGTACATTTCTGGACACAGGAACTGAGCTTTCAAATTACAAATTTATAGAGCAATTCCCATGGCTATAATCCTAATTTGGAAACACGATAATGTACTCTGAAAAATTAAGACTCAGTTGAGAAAATATACCTGGTATTTTTTCAGGAAACATCCATGAGGCCACTTGTAAGAGTTTTAGGATAGATAACTAACTAAAATATTCATAGTAGTGACAGTTACTATAACATTGCTTTACAACTTGAATTTTTTCAAGAGACTATAGAAAAGGTTATTTAAAAAGGAAAAAGAAAATGAAGTCAGTCTGAGAGGAGGATTGGGGTTTATGAAATGTCAGAATATACTTACGTGGTATTTTATGTAAATCTTTGCTGGCATTTGTAATTAAAGTCCAAGGCTAAGAGATTATGCTGAAATGATTTTTTTTCTTTTCTTTTTTGTTGGTGGTAGGGGGAAAAGAGGTTAAAAAAAAAAGAGGATGATAAAGAGAATTTAATTAAAATGTCTTGATGTTAAAAGGAGGGGATTTGTAGAGTATTTCAGTTACATTCATAGAAGAAGGTACCATTATTACCAATAATATTATATCTTTTATTTTCATTATACTTTATGCTTTTAAAGGAAGTGTCTGTATATTATAGTAACTCTGACATAATTAAGACAAGAGTCTTACTATCTTTGTTTCACAGCTAGGAAAGCTGGGACAGAAATCAGATAGTGCTGGGATTAAAAAATATTTTTTCTTAATTCCTAGGCATAGCTAGGAATAGGCAAAATTAATGTTCATATTACTCCCATCTCCCCCAACAGGTTTAAATTTGACTTCATTTGTAGGTTCTTCTAAAGACCAAGGTGGATTAGGCAGATGTCCTCTATAGGTTGTCCAGACTTGAAAGTTTTATTTTTCCTAATTTCCTAAAGGTGCAAAGTAGTTAACAATTTCCAACAAAAGCAATTGAGATGACTAAATTCAGATAGCTAGAGGAGACACATTGCTAAGCCTATTATATTTAAGAATTACTCAATGAATTATAATAGATAAAGTACTTGCCTGATATCTTGGGCTTCTAAATAAGGAGAAACAGGTGTGAGTTTAAAAAAAAAATGAAATAGCATAATTTGGAGCAAATGAACTGTAGCTCAAATGAAACCATGTGATAAAGCAGAAGGTACAAGCCCCTTGGGTGCAAACTCAAGTCATGTAAGCTAAGGAAAGTGCCTATTTAAAAGAACGTTTAAAAGAAGTGGCAGCAAACAATGTGTGTGTCACATATTACATACGTACAAGCAAGTGGAGGAATTTTTTTTGAAGACAAATGCCAGGAGGTATAATGATTACCCAAGAAGGCTGTTGTGCATTAAGATAGAAGCCAAATCTTGTATATTTCAGATGGACAAGTAACTTGGTTTTGGTGAAATTCAGTTTCTCATACTTTCCTGGGCTACTTGGCAGAAGCTTCCTTTAGGTTAAAGAACCAGGCATGTTTATTCTGAAACACAGGTCTTAAGAGAAGCTGATTCTATTCCAAGATGGATAGAATGCTGCCATAGACAGGAAAAGGACTTCATACTGTGGAGGTCCAGACCCCAGCTAGCAGGTAAAATCACAGGAAGCCAGAGTTATAGGAAAGCAGAAGAAAGACTTTTGTATAAATTTTGATTGTTAAAAATGTGATGACTTCCTTTGTGAGGTAGAAAAGGCCTTGTGAATAGTGAAAACCAGAGATAAAGATTAAAATGTTGAGTTATAATAAGCTATTTCAACGCTAAATTTTATGAGAAGATGTTTTTTATGAGTCACTTGGCTAAGACAGGGAAATGACTTAACATATTAATGGACAAAGATATTCCTCTATTATGTGAACTTCATGAAGAACAAACTTCATGAAATCCAGTTTTACTTTCTGGATTATTTAAGCATTTTAATAATTTTTTAAATGGTGTGTTTTAAATCAGGCAGATGATACCTAGCATTATAGTAAGTAAGAACTTTAGATTTCAGCAGGCAACCCCAAACCTCAGAAAACCTGATGCGAGAGAACAGAAATGTGTTGTAAGGGGAAATGAGATAAATCAGTTTGTTTGTCCACAGGGTCTAGACCAGATCCAGAGAATAAGAATTTTAGGGCTAGGTATGTAGCTCAGTAGTAGAGCACTTGCCTGGCATGTGCTAAAATCCTGGGTTCCATCCCCATCATGGGGCAAGCAGGGTTGGGGGAGAAAGAAAAGAAGAGAATTTTAATGTGAATTAGGAGAACATATTTTAAAAAATAATAATTTTTTTTACATTAAATGGTTTTTGACCTTCTATTATTTTAGTTGACCTATTGAGGTAATACTTTCATTTAAAAAATTAATAAGTATATTAAAATTACACAAATAGTAAAAAATGCATTCTTATAGAAAAGTGCCTGGCAGTTAGCAGGCCATCATCAAACATTTCTTCAATGAATAATTATTGAAAAAAATGAAGGAAAATCCTTAAAATGTCTCCCCAGCCAAAATTCAATCTTTCCAATCATAACTTATATATTCAATTCGATTTTTATCCTTGCAGACTTCTTTTATATAATCATACAAATATATACTATTACATAGAGATATGAAGTTATATTTTATGTGAGGTTGACACTCCCCCTTTTTACACATATTGTCTTATACTTTATATATTCCTTTTTATTTAAAATTATAGTTTGGATCAGTCATTTTATATAGTATTAGCTAATTTTCTTCTACATAATACTATTCCATGTATTGTATTTATACTATGTATTATATTTATACTATGTATCTATATTTATACTATGCATTGTTATATTAATAGACATGAGTTCTGAGTTAAATATTATCAACTGAAACATCAGATATTTAAAAATTAGAAGGTGTTAAAATTTGATTATTGTCTTCAAATATATAAATTGGGCATAGATAATTTCTATTTGGTAGGGTTATGAGAATTAGGTAGATAAAGGTACCTAGTACTCAGGGAACCCTTAATAAACATGCATCATCTCCCTTCCCCCCATCTTTCCTTAAATCATTTGTATGAGGATAGGATCGAAAGAATATGGAAATGTGATTGCTCATATTCTCATTTTTATCTTCCCCAATATGTTATTTGTATTGCTTACTGAATTTTTAATCCTCAGTCTGAACGCTATTGAAGGTGATGACTTAGTGCCTATTTTCCTCATTGCTCTTTAATGATTGGCTTGATGAGAAAAATGTTTATTGACAAACATCAATTTTCAGCTACTATATGCTTATCAAAATGGGAATAAAATGAAAAAAAGGATTCCTATATATAAGAATATTACAAATTTGTGAGCAAGACAGACACATAAATTAATAAATACTGAGTAATATGATAGAAGCCTGAGTAAATCAAGGGTAGAAATAACTAACTTTGCTTGGTGTAGTCAGGGAGTGTTTTCAATGAGTAAGTAATAGTTGAGATAGAATCTTAAAGGTTTATTAATATTTCACTGAACAGACAAAGGAAAGGACAGAGTAATAGAAAGCATGGAGAAGTGAAAAAACTATGGTATTCTTTAATTTGTCTTTAAGGCAATACAAGAAGTATTTATGTTCAGAGAGTAATTGAAAGTAAGAAAAGGCCATTTTAATCTACTAAAAACTGATTAGAATTTAACTATAAATTCTGAGGGAAAAAACATAAAAAATTACTATCCGAAGGCAGTGGAGAGTAGCTTAAAAGCAGGCTTAATCTTGAGAGGATGTGAGACTGGAAAAATGGATGGAGAGAAACTTGGTGAGTTTGTCATTTTTAAGGTTTTTGTATGAGGGTAGGCTCCAGTCCGTGCCAGACAAGTTAATAAAACTTTTATAGGAAAAAACCAACAGTCTTTCTGGCCTGAAAAACCAAAAGAACAGACTTCAGGTAACTATAGCCTCTGGGAAGTAAGGGGGTAATCCTGGAAAGTAAAGAGCTACAGAAGGAGACTGTCAACATCTGTGTACAAACTTTGTCCAAATCTCCCCAAACCAATGCACACACAGGACAGGCTTCAAGTAGATTGGACAAGCCTAAAGGACTAAGCATATATTTGAGCTGCTATGTACTGCAGGTGAGGTAGAATATTCAGTTTGGGTCTCTGCAAGTAAGCTTCTTGCTGAAATAACAGCAACACTCCTTAAAGGACTATAAAATAATCCAGAGTCTCCATATTATAATTCAAAATTGTTCAACATGTGACTAACTGGGAAAATGTGAAACCAAACAAAACAGAACTCAGGTGATATCAGCAGGGGGTAGAGGAGGAGGCTATACAAAAAGAGCCAAATGAGAACTTAAAACTAAAAAAAATATATAAACTAAGAAAATTATTTGAGAGGACAATCAGCAGAATAGAGATGACAGAAGAAAATATCAGTGAATTGAAGATAGAACATAGAAGTTGTCCAATTTAAAGAACAGAAAGAAAAAAATAGGAAACTATGTGAATATAGTATTAGGGATATGTGGGACAATATTGAAAGGTCTAACACTGGAGTGCCAGAAAATAAAGAATATTAGGGCAGGAAAAAAAGTATTTGAAGAAATAATGACATCAAATTCCCCAAATTTGGTGAAAGATACAAATTTATAGATTTAAGAAATTCAGGGAACGCCAAGCAAGATAAATCCAAAGAACAGCACAACTACCTAGGCATAGGCAAAGGTGTTTCTTTTGTTTATTTTTTTGTAAAGATCAAGAAAAAAGAGAACATAACTTAACAATATTAAGAATAAAGAAGAGGAGGTGGGAGTATTGCTCAGTGATAGAGCACTTGTTGTGTATGTGGAAGGATCTGGGTTTGATCCCTACTTCCATAAAAAAAAGAAAAGAAAAAAAAAAGAAAGATGAATAATTACTATAGATCTGATACAAGATGAAAGAAAAAACCAAAGTAGCACTGTATCTATGAAAGAAATTTGTTAATTAAGAAATAAAATTTCTATAAAGGAAACTATAAACCCAGATGGTTTCAATGGTGAATTCTATCAAACATTTAAGAAAGAACACCAGTCTTCCAAAAACCCTTTGAAAAAATTAAACAAGACTTCTTAACTCATTTTGTGAGGCCAGCATTCACCCTAATACCAAATCTGAAAAAAATTATAGAAAAGGAAAATTACAAATATCCTTTATGATTAAAGATGCAAAATACTTAACAAAATATCAGCTAATTAAATCTGGCAATCTAAAAAAAGGATAATATATCATGACCAGTAAGATTTAGTCTAGGAATGAAAAGTTCAACATTTGTAAAATTTCACTATTACCAGCATGAATGAGAAATATTATATGACAGTTTCAATAAATATAGGAAAAGCATTTGTCAACACTAATTCATAATTAAAATTTCCCAGAAAACTAGGAATAGAATAAAACTTCCTTAATTTGAAAAGGGCATTAATGGAAAACTTAAAACTAACATCATGTTTAATAGTGAACTATTGAATATTGAAAATATTGAATTCTTTCTTCCTCTGATGGAAACAATCTATTTAATGCCCATTCTCCCTCATCCCACTTGTAGGTCCCAACCATCGAAATGAGGCAAAGCAAAGAAACAAATAAGCACCAAAATATGAAAGAGTAAAGCTATATCTATGTCTTTGGCACAGTCATGTGTTACAAGGTTGATAGCTTGTATTTTAATTAATTAAATGGGTGAGGATCAAAATTTCATGCTAAATAATGACAAAAATGATTTCTTTTTAGTTTTAAAAATTAAAATAGAATAAGTAAAAATGTATATAGTTAGCAGTACTCATATGTAATTCCAGCTATCAATTTCATTTTGCAATCCCTTAACATTTTAATTTTAAATATTAGTTAAAATTCTAAACAGTGCAGTATGTAGCATTTGGTTGGCTTGATTCTTCATTTTGAAAAAAATAATTCTCTGGATGTTATTTAAAGTAGCCCTATACTTATGCATACTTCAACCAATCAAACGAATCTTTGGGAATGAAATCCAGGTATTAATTTTTTGAATTTGTTCTTTTTAGTTATACATGATAGTAGAGTGTATTTTGGCATATTGTACATACATGGAGTATAACTTCCCATTCTTGTGGTTCTACATGATGTGGAGTTTCACTGGTCGTGAATTCATATATGAACATAAGAAAGTTATATTTGATTCATTCTACTGTCTTTCCTATTTAGATAACAATATTTTTGAAGTTCTTTATGTGACTCCATTATGCAGGCAAGTTTAAAACTACTGAGCAGTGATTATCAAAAATAGACATTGATCCAAATGAGTGAGATACATGTTAAGTTAATCTGTGAGGGATATTTGAGTGAAGACTAACCTTATACATGATAAATTCATTAGTGAACATTTTCATATTCTCATGACTTTCACTTCCTATGTAATTTTGGCAACTCACACGATCAATATTTAGATAAGAGAATCTCCTAAATTCATTGAGTGCCTTGTAGGAATGGGCCACGAAATACAGTGGTGAACTAAAATGCATGTTGTCCTTTTCTCTAATAGTTTATAATACAAAGAGAATGAATGTATTAAGTAAATATTTGGTTTTAAGATAATAAATATTATGAAAGAAAAGGGAAATATAACTGGGATTAAGGATGGTGACAAGTCTCCGCATTAGTGGTATGAAAGCTGAGACCTAAAAGAAGAGTAGGAGATAATTTGATGAAAAGGAGACTAAGAGGGAACAGTGTTTTTGAGGGCTATAAAATGGAAAGAAGCTTTCAAGCCCTAGGCACAGAAATCAGGCAAAAATGATTAGAGAATAATCAAAAGAGAATAGTTAGAAAAATCCAGTCTTATGTTGCTGAGTGTATGCATAGGTGCCAAGAAGTGAAATGAGAAAGATAGTTTGGAGTCAGATTATTAGTGAGTATTGTATCCATACTAAGGAATGTACATTTCATAGGTTATGGGAAAGCCTTATGAATAAAGCTTTTTAGCAGGAGATTGATGTGATTAGTTTGTTTTAGGACATCTCAGGACTCCCCTCCCTCGCCCCCGACATCCCCCCAAAAAGGAAAGCAAAGTTCTAAATTTCCTGAATTGTAGCAATATTACTAAAGTTGAATGGACTTCTCCAATTCTCATTATTCTCCTACTTTCTAAGCTAAATGCAAGACCACATATTTGAAGGAAAAAAATCTCCATTAGTATATCTGAAAAACTATATGCATACCCCAATACAAGCAATCTTGTGAGTTTTAGATTTTGCCAAAAATAGCTTTGAAGTAAGGCCAGAGGCTTGAGAACCATACTCAAGAATTGATCTGAAGAACAATATGGCTCCAGATTCTGCAGATCTCTGGACATGTGAAAGTGGCCAAAGGCAATTGAAAAGCAACAAACATGAAACTGTCCTTTGAGTTGGAATGACTGTTAGCTAGTAGGAGAGGAAAAATAAATAAATACGTAAAAACCTCACAAAATTTTAATTAAATAATGTTTTACATATTTTTTCCTTTGGACTCAATTCAGTCACAAATGAAATAGTAGTTGCCTGGGATTTCCACAGCATTAATTAATTCAGAAGAGCAAAAAATGAATCAAAACCAGCAACTTATTTATTATTCCCTTCTTTCCTTTAAGCATCATGAAAAACTCAGTGTCTCTTGTGATTGCAGGAGTTTGCATTTCTAAGACTTGGGTGATCCAATTTAAATGGATTAAAATATGCTCACAAACATAATAATAAAGGGATGGTATTTGTTTTAATTTATTTTGTCTTTACATTTTTGTTTAGAGAACATTTTAAGTGATGGAAATAAAACATGAAATTAATGACACTACTAAGAATAAAGCACATCTAAAGAGCATTTTTGTTTGTTGTCCAAGGATAAGATACACTTTAGAAAATAATTTACAAGCATGATTTATACTTATCCTTTCTTTTTACAAAATATAGATACATCTCTTATTTTAAATGGTGTCCATTGCTTTTAACCCCTGATAATTTGAGTCCAAAAGAAGAGATAAAATATATGTTCATATAAATTCTATCCTGATTCTGCCATAGATTAATCCTGCAACTGTGTTTCCTTTAGTCTATCTCACATCTTTACTTGCACAATAATATTACTAGCATTATTGATAATACTAATAGCAATACTTAAAGTAATTGAGAGTTTATAATGTCCCAGAACTTTGTGACTTTTTACTCTTGTGCTTTTCACTCCTTAAAGTTGGAGCTCTGATTAATGAAGAAACGAGAAAATAATTTAATTTGGGGGAAGATACACAATTCTTTTTAGCTGAAAAAGTCCTCTGGGTTCTGCTGTGTAGCTCTGTAGCATGTTCTCTACTAACTGTACATGGTACTCAGAGGGACAATTCCAAGGAGAAATACACGCTACAGATCAGAAAGAAGAAATTTTGCCATAGGTCCATTTCTTATATTTTAGTTTGCTTTCTGAGCTGCTACCCTTTCTTTCCTTTTCATCTGTGCAATGTCAGTGATTACATGGAAATAGCTAAATTTGCCTAAAGCATTTTAATTTGTATTTTAGAAGGTAAAAAGGTGCATTTCATTTATGACTGGATTCTGAAATTTCTCCATTTTATTGTTTTATTTTGCTCTTTGCCTAGAGTTGTTTAAACATTTTTATCCTAAAAATGAGGGTGTGTCAGAATTGTTGCAAGCAAAGACAGAGGTAATCATATATGGTTCATGTTATAAACTGTGTTGATATTGACTGCTATTTGAAATAATACCTCTACTTTTAGGATTTTTTTCAGCTGAATTTATTGTGCAACAATTAATGTTCTTCACAATAGTTACCTTTTTGTAAACCTTTTTTCTTACAGGAACAATGTAGGTTATTTGAAAAAGGGACTCATAATAGAGAATGAGTTAATCTATTATATACTTACGCATTTTTTAAAGTTTTAGACTTTTTAAAGAATCAACTTTATTTTTACAATTTGACTATACATTCTAATTTTCTAAACAGTTTGTTGTTTAGAAAATACAGAAAGAGTAAGGAAGATAATTAAAATCACCTGTAGTTCCATTACCAAATATGGCCCCTGTTTATATTTTGGTGTAAAGTAACATAGTTGAGGTTACATCCTATACATATTTTTCAGTTTAATTTCTTAGCAGCTTGTCTTGATGGTTCAGAGTTATCACTATGAACATCCAATTCCTGAACTGTGTTTAGAGTTGAGGGGCTGTTAGGTCTACTTGTCTTTATATTGAGTGACCAGCAAACTGCTGTGCTTTTTGGATTTTTGTGGTTGCATTTTGGGTTTCCTGTCTTGGCCTTTGTTTCAAATTCTAAGTTGTCATTTCTCTGTAATTAGTGCTTTGACCGTTAGCAAGATCAATTCTTCTCCTGTACTCCCCTAAGCTGCTACTTCTATTTGAACATGGCCTGTTGAATTAGATAAGAACAGAGGGGAAATTAATGTTTTATTGGGCTTATTTTTGTTATATAGCACTAACATTGGTGCTTTCGCATAAGTTAGCATGTACTTTTCAATTCTTGAATTGTTATTTGTTTGTTTTGGGATAGCAAAGAGCAATTATTGAGCACTCTGTGTATGTTAGACACCGTGCTGGGAACTTTCCATATCTTTTGGGTTTATTTCTGCAACACTCTGGCAAGGTGTGGACTATTGTACAAATAAAAATATTTAGAGAAGTTGAGTAACTTGCCCAAGATCATATTACTTGTAAGTGGTAGGCTCAGAATTTGAACCCAGGTGTGCTCCTCAAATAATTATAAGTGCTACAGTTATGTTTAAGAGTAAATAGATTCTGAACAGAGGAATTATTTAAGAAAATAAATAATGGTTAATATATTACCCTGAGACATCTGGTTTGGATTTTGCTTCCTTTCAAATTCTCATCATTGCTCTATTATAGGGATGCTGCTGTATAAGGGATCTATGGAGAAATATATTGTTATAAATGTAGACAATCCTAAGGATCTCAATATTTGGAACAAACTAATTCTAAAAGAAGGAACTTTAAAAATTTACCAAGGAATAAACAATTCTTGTTATTATTAAATAAACTTCTTTTTTTGTAATTCATAGAATCATGAGTGCATTCTTTGCTTAATTTCTTATCTCAAAGGTTACTGATTTATGAATTTGTGAGGTAAGTACAATAATTAGTCAAAACAACATTGTATTGATCTTGATGTCCATAGCTGTATTTCTCAGAGAAACAGGTAATTAATTATACATGAAACAAAGGGGGCAGTTTCAAGAAGCAAAAACTTCAAATAGGTTCTTTTACAGTGGTTTAGAGATTAAGTGATAGTTAAGATATTGATCTTTAAAGTTAATCTACCTATGTTCAAATTAGACTCTGCTATTACTAATACAACCTTAGGTGAGCTGATGCCTTTGTGACTAGTTTCTCAAGTGTAAAATGAGGACAGTGATAGTAAAACTTATAATAATACCTATGCCTAAATGGGTTGTTTGTTTCTATGACTAAATGAGTTAATGTATGTAAAACAATAAGACTAAAGCTTGTTGCATAATGAATGATTTATAAGCATTATTATTCTAATTTGAATTTTAAACTATTTTTCAAAACTCAAATCTTTGTCTATCAACATATTTTTTTTGTTTCACAAATAACCAATAGTGTCTTTCATTATTCTCTTTTCCTTTTCTTATGATGTACTATAAAGTTGATGCTGAGGGCTGGGGCTGTAGCTCAGTGGTAGAGCGCTTGCCTAGCATGCGTGAGGCACTGGGTTTGATCCTCAGCACCACATATAAATAATAAATGAATAAAATAAAGATCCATAAACAACTAAAAAAATTAAAAAAAAAATAAAGTTGATGCTGATATCATGTTGAATTCTGTAACTTCATTTTAAGTCTATTTCTTGGACCCAAGCACAGAAAAATCTAAAATTGCTATATTTTATTCAGAATGGATACAAGTTTTGGTGGAGTATCAAATATAGTATCTCTCTACCTTTAGATAATTTCCCCCCATGTTGTGAGATTTTTCTCTTTTGAAACTGTGCTGCAAAGAGGGTAACAGTGCAGTTCTGTTCAACAGCTGACTTGATGTTGAACGTGCATTGGTATCCTGTAATAGTGAGCATCACATGTTCATTTACTATTTTATTATTGAAAGAAAATTACAAATAGCAATTTATCCTCCCCCCTGCACTGTGGTGTGCATGTGCAAAACAAAGATAAAAGTTATGTTTTCTTCGTGGAAGGGTGTGGGGGTAGAGGATGATTTCAATTAGAAATAATGACAGCACTAGAAGCTTTCAATGAAGAAACTGTGGCCACCAAAGGACAAAGAGAAGTTAATTTCTGAAGTAGAGGTATTTGATTAAACTTTTAGGCTATTCTTTATGTGTGTAGGTGCCATGTATGTTGCTGTTTATGAGCTAATGTGACAGTGTGTTTTTACAAGATGTTTTCTGGATGTTTTGATATTTGTTTGGAGAGAAGCAACCCTGGGATATCCAGAGAACCTGCAATTAATAAGTAAAATAAAAAATGAAGTATTTTGATAGACAAACACTTTTGCTTTTTAAGACTTTTGGTTCTATTTCATAATGACTAACTGTGAGAATTGGCTTATTATAATAGTGATTTATTATTTTGGTTAATAACGTTGACTTAGAGAAAAAAATAGCAGACATTGATTAGAATATATAATGCTTTCTTTCATTACCTTAACAAACACCTTTGGAAATAGCCTACAGCCTTGGTATCACTCTCAGGTAATTTTATGTTTAAATATTTATTTTTAAAAGTTTAGCATTGTATCTGTGTGTACCTGCACATATATGTGTGGGTGTATGTTTGGGTTGGAGTGGGAGCTGGTGACAGAACACGAAATTTTAAGGAGTTAAAAAGTCAGTGAAAGTTGATGTAGGGGACTATAATTCTGTACTGAAAAATAAAAGGTTTCAAATATGTTTTTTCCCTCAGTGGGAAAAATGGAATCTACTGTATTAGGAATATTTCTATTAAGAGTATATATAAACATAATGTTAAAAATTACAAGAACAAACTAACTTTCTACAGACAGAAGAAGAAAATGTGTATGATTTTGAAAAATGAAGCAGAGGTAAGATACACTTTTTAGAAAAAAATAATTTCAAGCATAGTGTCCAATTGGGATAAAATTTTAACAGAGCAGGCTGTGCCATTTATAGATTACAACACTTTTAATTTTCTCAGTGTTACAAAGTGTTATTTTGATAAAGAATTTGTTGATGCTATATCACTTTCTCCATGTGGAGAAGTGCTGTTGAGTGATTAGTTAGGCTTAAGGCTTGCAGCCAAAATTCAAAAATTTGGTTCCCAGTTTGCAATAGGAAAAAGCTGCTAAGTTTTCCTGGGCCTTGATTCCCTATAAAAGAAATTTTTCACTCTCAAGGAGGTCAGCTCATTTTTTTTTGTCTCATGTCATTTACATCTTCATCTATGGTTAATTAAGTACTAATTTTGAAGGTATTCCAGGTTTTTATTAATTTTGTAATATGAAAATTCTTTACATTTGCATAAATTTCTACTATTAAAGCTGAAGAATCTACTTTTTTTTTACTGTGAGCTTAAAATCAAGAAATCTAAAACTTGGAGAAATAATTTGATTTGCCCAGGATGACATTTAGGAATTGGGTTAGGACTTTTAGCAATGCCATGCTGCCAAATAATTGATCTCTGTTCTTTATTTTTGTCCTTTCAGTGTTGATGACCAGTGTCAGCATTTTCATTTTTACCAACTGTTAAGCCATTTTGCAATTTCTTATTTTAGTATATCTACCTATGTGGTAATAGATGAACTCAAATCAATATGACTTGCCTGATTGCTTTTTAAACTTCATTTGCAGTTTGATATAGTTAGTATACTTAAGAGTTTTCCTCACTTTAAAGTTTCTGATTGGACAGAATATACTAATACATTCCTTAGAAAACCTCTTTTTTGGTATCTATTTTGGCAATACGAAGTCAATATGTTATTTTTTGCATTTAGTCATAATTATGGGCTTGTTAAACAATTGTTTGGTAGAATGAGTTTAGGGAAAAGGGTAATATATAGTCTTTCTCTTGCCTTTTCTTTCTGATTGGAAAAAAAACTGTGATGATTGTAGAAAGCTGAGAAATATAAAAAAACAAACAAACCAAAAGACAAACTCCCACTAATGGCCTCAAAATGCTTACATGAATACTTTCTTGATATTTTTCTACTTAGAAACATGTATTGTTTGAAAGAAAAATGGAATATTATTAAATATGCTGTTTTATAAACTACATCCTTTGGAAACATTTAAAAAAATTTATTCAGTTATTACATTTATGGTGAAAGAATTATAAAATATTAGAGAAATATTTAAAAATTTGAAAAGTATACTTTTAATATCCAGAGAACTATATTATTAATGCCTTTTACTTACTTCTTTAAAAATGTATATAATTTTATCCTCAGGTCACAGAATTAATACTATTATAATTGACCTTGTCATGACTTCCTTTTTAACATATACGCTAATTTACTTTTGTAAATAAAGTATCCATGAGCTCACTCTCGTCTTCATGGAATATAGTCTTCACAATAATACACATCTATTCTAAGTACAAGCTACTTTTTAAGCATGGCATTAGCATTTCCCCATGTTATTAAATTTTTTTCTCCTATATTCCTTTTCTTTAAAAAGTATGCTTGTATTATCTACTACAAAAGTAGCCAATACTATATGAAGAAAATTAGACAATACACATAAAAATAAAGAAAAATAATTAAAAAACTGTTTTAAAATTTTGTATAAACATTTATTTATAATATTAAAATTTTATGCTTATTGATCTATCCTCTTCTTACCTATTTAGTGTACCTAATATTTTTTTAAGAAAAATGCAGTCAAATGGTAACACATGTTTTAAAATCTTATCTATTTAATACTATATCATTACATTTCACATGTTATCACATATTCTTTTACATCACTTTTTAAAAAAAATATTTATTTTTAGTTGTAGGTGGACAGAATATCTTTATTCTATTTTTATGTGGTGATGAGGATCGAACCTAGTGCCTCACACATGCTAGGCGAGCACGCTGCCACTGAGCCATAACTCCAGCCCTAACATCATTTTTAATGATTGTATACTATTCCATATGTGGACATTTCATAGTTTATCTGATCCTCTATCGTTATTTCTGGTTTTCCATCATTATTTACAACATTGCAATAAATTCCTTTGTAGCTCAGACTTTGCACACATCTGTGATTATTTCTTTAGTTTAAATTCTTCGAAATGCATGGTTAATTAATTGCATGCATAGTTAATTCTTTGTTTTTAAAGGCGTTTGACTTATATTGCCAAAATATCCTCCAGAAAAGTTGAACCAATTTACTGTTTTTTTTTGGTGCTGGAGATTGAACTCAGGGGCACTCAACCACTGAGCCACATCCCCAGCCCTATTTTGTGTTTATCTACAGAGAGGGTCTCACTGAGCTGCTTAGCACCTTGCTGTTGCTGAGACTGGCTTTGAACTCGCGATTCTCCTGTCTCAGCCTCCCTAGGTGCTGGGATTACAGGCTTGAGCCACCATGCCCCGCTCAATTTACTCTTACCAGCAGTAAATGAGAGTACTCATCTTGCTACATATATACTAAGACTTATTATTATCATTATTTTTAACCATTGCCAATATGACAAGAAGAAAATGACATCTTATTTTTAGTATAATTTGCATTTCTTTGATTAGTAGTGAAATGAGATATTTCTTCATTCGTTTGACTATTTGCAACCCTTTTTAAAAACACATTTCTTGCTCATATCCTTTGATAAGCAGCATAGATGTTGGAGTTAGGTTGTTGATGACAGAGGTTTGAATATTGGTTCTACTATCACTACTTAATAGCTTGTAACCTTGGCTATTTACTTAATCTTTCAGGGCCTCAGTTTCTTTGTATGTAAAATAGAGATAATAATATTTATGTCATCAGATTGTTGCAAGGATCAAATTAATAGATAGTTATAAAACATTTAGAAGAGCCCTGAAAAAGTAATTAATATAATTATTCTAATGGGCAGTTGATTCTTATTGATTTGTAAGAGGTATTATATGGCAAAAATATTAACCCTTTGTCATCTATGACAATTTTATCATTTCTTCCTTTATTTCCTTTTTTTTTTAAAAAATGGGGTCTTGCTATGTTATTTACACTGATTTTGAACTCTTGGACTCAAGTGATCCTCTCACCTCAGCCTCCTAAGTAGCTGGGACCACTGCACCCAGCTCCACTTTGACTTTTTTTTTTGGTACTGGGGATCGAACTCAGAGGCACTTGACCACTGAGCCACATCCCCAGCCCTATTTTTTTTTTTTTTTTTGGTTCCAGGGATTGAACTCAGGGGCACTAGACAACTGAGCCACATCCCCAGCCCTATCTTGTGTTTTATGTAGAGACAGGGTCTCACTGACTTGCTTAGTGCCTTGCCATTGCTGAGGCTGGCCTTGAACTTGCAATTCTGTCTCAGCCTCCCAAAGGGCTGGGATTATAGGCATGCACCACCGCACCCAGCTCCATTTTGACTTTCTATTAACACTTTTAGAAAATCAAATCTCTTTCATCAAATCTTAAGTTTTAATTTTCTCCTTTTTAATTCTTGCCTTTGGTGTCATTTTTGGAAATATCTTTCCCACACAATATGTAAGTATTCACAAATATTTTATTATAATATTATGATTTTATTTTACTTTTAGATTTTTAAATTTTATCTGAAATGTTTTGTTGTGTGATATGCAATTAGGATATGAAGAACCAATTCTTCCAACCATACTACTCATATAATGTATTTTCAGATATGATTCTCATAGATTAAGTTCTCAGATATATTTGGTTCTGTTTTTTACTTTTATTTAATTGATCTGCCTATAGATTTGGCAAACTTTGTTTTTGTGTGTGGTACTATTAGACTCAGGCCCTCTGACTTGCTACACAAGCGCTGTATCACTGAGCTACATACCCCCTTTCTAAAATTTTATTTGGGATCATGACTTTTTTTAACTGATATATTTTACATTATCATTTTATCATTTATTTATAATTTTAACTATTAGTCCTCAATGTGTAGTACACAGCAGGTACCCAATATGTATTTGTTGAAGAAACATTATGTCAATATTAACTATTGAGCATTCAAGATGTTTGTATTTTTTTCTCTATCATGGCAATGCTTTGGTGGACATATTTAATATATGTCTTTGAATATCACTGATTGCTTCACTGATTGCTTGGAATAAATTCTTTGATATTTAAAATCTAGTTCAGCTGAGTACTGTGGCTCATGCCTATAGTCCCAGCTACTTTGGAGGCTGTGGCTGAGGCAAAACACTCAAGAGCTCAAGTGTTCAAGAGTTAAAAAATAAATAAAAACAATTCAAACAGTATTTTTAATGATTTTTGATCCATACTGCTAAATTACATTCCTGAAAGGATGCATCTATTTATACTTCTCCCAACAGTTTGAAACATAGGGCCTTGATCAGTTTCTTATCTCTCCATTGTAAAGGGCAATACCAATTTCTAATGAGTCTGAAATTAATAGTTCATGGCAAAAGAAACATTTTTGTCCTTTTTATTTTTTAAAGGCTTATGTTTTGTAAGTTTAAAAGAGATAGAAGGAACATCAAATTCTTGAATTTATAGTGCAGCTATATTTTCTGTGCTATAGATATTAAAATACCTAGTGGAGATATTATTCTACATACTTAGCCAATTTATATTATAATAAAAATGAACAATAGATATTATTTTAGGATAATGTCTTGAGGTGGTTATTTTTTCCTATCTTAAATTGTTTTTCTTCTTTGTATTATAAAATCACTTACTATCTTCTGAGAACATGCTGATTGCTTATGTAGTTTTCATGTCTTTTTGTGATTAAAATATCTCACTGGTACTTGGCATGAACATCCTCACTCCTGTGACCAGGTAGCAATTTTTGGTGAAGGAGAAAATTTATGCTTATTTCATTTTTTTTTTGTTGCAAACTTGGAACTGAGATTTAAACAGGTAAGTTAACATTACAAGTTTTGAGTTTTTTGTATAGCAAGAAGCTAATAAACAAAAGGTTTCAAGTACCTTGGTTCCTTTAGTTTTATTGATCTATTTATTTGCTTTTTATTCTTCCTTTCTGTCCCTCTCTTGATATAGTATATATACTATAAAATGAGAAGAGAGCAGGACATGGTGGTGCACACTTATAATCCCAGCGGCTTGGGAGGCGGAGGCAAGTGGATCACAAGTTCAAAGCCAGCCTCAGCAATTTAGTGAGGCCTTAAGCAACTCAGTGAGGAAAGATGGTGGAATGAGATGAATATCATTGCCCCAGCTTCATATATGACTGCATATATGGTGTGATTCTACATCACGTACAACCAGAGAAATGAAAAGTTGTGCTCCATTTGTGTACAATGAATCAAAATGTATTCTGTTATCATGTATACCTAAGTAGAATGAATAATTAAAAAAATAATAATGCTGGGGATGTGTCTCAGCGGCTATACACTCTGGTACCAAAAAAAAAAAAAAAAAAAAGAAAGAAAGAAAAAGAATAGAATAGGTCTCAATCTTGATGGTATAGTTATTACTTACTTCTATATTTTAAAAAGTGAAATCTTCAGAAATCTTCATTGCCTAGAAACAAATAACAACATCTTTAATAATTAACAACTTGACTTTTTTTTTTTTTAAATAAAAGATTCCTTTGTAGATTACTTTATGAGATTTAGCTTCCTGGAGAACTGGAGAAGTACTCCTCAGAATTTCCTCTGTTTTTCATTTCCTTGTTATCTTTTATCCTCCTATTTTGTCTTTCTCCCTGTCTTTCCCCCTTTATGTCTCTTCTTTTCCTTTTCTTTTCTTCTTCCTGTCAGGTTTAAGTTTATTGAGTATTAAAAAAAAATACAACATGTAACATCTGGGATGTTGCATCACCAGTACTGCCTGGAGGTTTAAGTTGGTGCTGGTCTGCAGAATGTAGTCAGGAGTTTCAGTGATGACCATGAAGAATTCTTTCCTCATTTTCTTCTATTTAACTTCATAGAGATCATGTGAAACTCTTACCATTAGTAATAGTGCTGTGTGTTTAAAATCCAACTTCCATGTTTCCTTTAACCATATTCTCAGTACCTATCATTTGAATGAGTTTTCGGCCGCTTAAAGGCAAGAGTGTAAAGGGGCGTTGGTGAAGGATTTCATTTATAACTTTAGCTAACTCTATCAACATGCATGGATTACATTTTGAGGATTAGTACAAAAATTTTCTAGTTCTGGGATGACATTCCTTGACAGCCAGCATGTTTCTACCTTGGATGCCTTTCTCTCTATTTCTACTCTCATCTACTCTAATCCCTTGCCATTCTTTTGCAATGCCAGTTTATTCTAATATTGATCTTAAGCCAAAACATTTCAGAAGGTATAGGTCCAGGCGGGGAAAAAAATCACATTAGGTTATGCCAGAACTATACATAAATTATTTGGGGTTACACAAATTTAAAAAAACATCCTATTTGGATTAACTCTTCAGTTCCTTCCATTACTGTGACCAAATAATATTCATTACTAGAAATAGACAACTCTAGATTTGTAGTAATTTCTTTAGGACTAAGGACATATTTTCTGTACAATTCTTAGTACTTTGCAGTTTGCAGACCTGGATTCTAGTCTCAAATCTTTAGTTTTATGGAGTTTGGAGAACTGGGTTCTCATCCTAACTCTGGTACTTATTAGTAACTGATTCCTTGAATTTGAACAAGTTGTTTAAGCTCTCTAGTCTTCACTTTGCTTTCTATTATAACAACCTCTGGTTCAGTGATGCAAATGATTTAATCTCAGTTGGAGAGATTAAAATTGATCCAAGAAGAAGGTGGCATTACCGTTGTTGGATCAGGTGTTAGAATATTAATTGGTGCAGGTTAGTAACATTTGAAAAGATTTTGGGAAGTGTTAGTTAATACTATTGAACATTTGAGCTTACTTTCTATTGTAAATTGATAAAATTATACCTATTTCTCATATAAAACCTAAGGGTAACAGTAAGTTTTTGAAGTTCTAGTACCTATTTTGGTGTTTCATTCTTAAGAGTTACTAATAGTCTTAGTGTTGCATTAAGTTTAAATTAAATCCTATGATTTTTTACTATGGTAAAAAACAATAATATTAAATATGGAGACTAGTAATTTACAAAAATAGAGAATGGAGAAAATGTTAATAAGAATATGAATATGAAAAGAATAAAAATAAATCTGGTCATTCTTTTTAAGTATTTGTCTAACCTTCAAACATTTTTTTTCCCATTTCTTAGATTTAGCAGGGGCAAAGCATTGCCCAAGAATAGAGGATACGGCATAGAATGTATCAATTTATGACAGGGTATAATTTTGCCATGTAAGTTTGTTTTATTCTTTTGCATTACAAAAAACTCTCCATTATTTTTCAATTCTTAATTATTTAAAATATTTTAATTGCATTATGACACATGTTTAAGTAGAGGCTGGGAAATCAGTCTTTTAAAGTTCTAGGTGGGAGAAAATGATAAAGATATTGATATCAAATTACAATTTTTCTGCTTTAAAATGCATTCTACATTTTATATTTGAAATACTACTTGTATTGCTGTAAGAGTTAATTTTTGGAATTAGTTTGAGATGAACTGTCATAAGTTTACCTGAATATCCATTTAGAATGCAGAAGTGCTAAAAAGAAAAGTTGCAGGCCTGTGAATTAGTCATAGCAGAACTGAGAGTACCTATGTGTCATAATTAGTGAAGATTCTGATGAACTGAAAAAAAATTCGAGTCCTGGACAATGAAAATATTCTGAATATGTATTACAGATTTTTCTGATATTTTTGGTAGGGGTTTTGAGTTTTATAAGAGTAAGTTCTCAGCTGTGTGCATATATAGTTCAGGACGTGCCAAACGTGAAGAAGCACAAAAGGAGGTCAGAGAAAAAAAGATTTGATTTTATGATTTAATTCCGTATGATGCAGTACAGTTTTGTGAGGTGATATCTGTATAGAAGCTGGAGTAGCTGTTCTGAGTTAAACATGAGTTAAAGCACAACCTTGAGTATTTATTGAATATGTCAATGGCTGAGTGGCTATTTTGGTTAAGATAAAGACGTACATTCGTTTGCTTCTATCTTAATTCCTTTTTTTTTCTTACCTTCCTTTCTCCCTGCCTTCCTTTCTTTCAGCATGGTTATGATTTAATAATATCTAGGATATATTATATGTATGTTACATATATAGAGAAATATATATGTGCTTATATATTATATTGCATACTTTCATTATTGAAGATTACAGTTAAGCACGTATAAAACATAAAAGCACAATCTGTTGCTATAAAAGTTGGGTAATTCCATGGTCTGATTGTACTCTAGAAATTCTAGAAACCTATCAACTAAATTCTCAGGTATAATATCATTTACTTCCAAGATTCACTATTTCCAGAGCAGTAGGAGGAGATGTTGCAGATGCCAAGAACTATCTAACAGTAGGATTTTAAGTTTATTTGGGACTGAATGAGCAAAACAAGAAGGGAGTTAGACCCAAGGGAAAAGAACAAAGTATAAAAGGAAGAGTGGGTTAAATATCTGTTTTTGGCATGTGTCTAGAATTTATTTCTTTATATGTTGTAGAAATACAGAACTTCGTGTTGTGATCTGTCTTTTGTGGCTCTTATTCTGCCTCTGAAGAAAAAGAATAAGTTAGGGACATAAAGCTCAAACAATTTTGGTCAAAGTACTGTTTTATGATGAAATTGTATTTCCTTTTTTGCACTGCTACTCAGATGTGCACACATTCACATACTAACACACTGTTGTGAATAACATTCTGCACAATGGTGTTTTCACCTCTTAATTAATACATCCACAATGAAACAACATTTATGAAGCGTTTTTAAATAGTGGTTATGTTGTATATACAAGCATGACATATTTCAAATATCGTTTACATTAACTAATGTGAGTTTTTATAGCATCAGGATGATGGGTAGGGTTCATAGTAAATGAAAACATTTTATATAGTGGAATCTTAATTTAAAATTCTTTTCTGAGGATCTTTTAGTTTCAATTATTCCATCCAGGTATTTAGGAGATGTAATGTGAAATTTACTCAACTACTCTATCTCTGTCAACATTTTGAAGATTGTCGATGATGATGATTTTTGCCTTTATTTTAATTCTTCTGCAGTTCTCCTCTTGTGAAACTCTAGTGCTGAAGCTTCTTGTGACCAGTGGTTAACTGTATACTTCTTTTGGAGTCAGTTATTGTCCTCGCTTAGCTCATGAGCTAAGTTTTTAAAAAAATTTTCCTACTTGTAGATGGACACAATACCTTTATTTTATTTATTTATCTTTGGATGATCTTTTGGTGTAGTAGCTTTTCCAAAAAAGTTCCATTCTTAGTTGTTAGCCCAAGATATCCTTAGTGTTTTGTTCTCTCTTAAGAGGAAGACAGCCATGATTGGTTAGCTTCTTAATTCTAAACTCTGCCATCAGTCTCTACTTTCCCTTTCTTTTTTCTTTTCTTTATATGTCATTAATTTATCATTATTTATTTTCTGCTAGGAAACCCACTTATCTCTACTGTGTAATTTTAGAAAGATTTTTAGTATACTTCAGTACAGTTTAGAATCACACATAGTGTGATAAGATGAGGGGGCAGAGCCAACAAACTTGCTTTCCTTAAGTCCTGTATTATTTATTCTGGTCATCTTGAGTAACCTAACTTATAAATTTATATTTTTATTACATTTAATTGTTAATCAATAAATTAGTCAATTATTTATTAAAGTAAAAAAAGATTCTTGCCTTCAATAACCTTATGATACAAACCAGTTAAGGCAACATAAAATGCTGAATGGTTGCCATTCAACAAATATTAATGCCTTGTATAATCATAATAGCTAAGTTATACTGATGATTATGAGCCAGGCACTGTGCTCAAATGTTTTAGATGTATTACATAATCTAACATCTTACATCATTTCTATGAGCTAAGTTTTTAAAAAAATTTTCCTACTTGTAGATGGCCACAATACCTTTATTTTATTTATTTATTTTTATGCAATGCTGAGTATTGAACCCAGGGCCTCACATGTGCTGAGCAAGTGCTTTGCCACTGAGCTATAAGCCCATCCTCTATGAGCTAAGTTTTATTATTATGATTTTATAGTGAAGAATATGAGGCACAGAGGTCACTTGCCCAGGGTCATAGCAGTAGTAAAATAGAGATTAATAAGGCCAAGCAGGCTGACTCTTAAACATTATGCTAGACAGCCCCCATATATTGTCTGGTAGGGTTATAAATTTGAGATTTTGATAGAAAAAAAAATAATTTTGATTAGCAACAGAGTTTGTAATATAATTTTGCTTTTCAGAATAAAGTCAAGATCATGTATATGTCATATATGTATATACACACATGAAACATATATTATGCAGTATTTCTGTGTGTTAATATACTCATTCATTCATTTGTGTCTTGGAGTTTGGAATTTCATTCAACAAGTATTTACTGAGCACATATTATGTGCCAGCAGCATCTCGGCATTGGTGGTGTATCAGTAAACAAAATAAATTCCTGCCCTCAAAGAGCTTACATTCTAGTGGAGGGAAACAAGCAATAACTATTAAAGGAACTTCAGCAAATAAGTTATTACATAACAAGTCAGATGATAAATGCTATGAAGGAAAATAAGACAAAAGGGAAATGGGGGGTTCAGGGTGGAGATGTGTCCAATTTAAAACATTATGATTAGGAAAGGTATCAATGAAATGAGATATTTTTCTTAAAGACTTGAAGTAACAGAAAGGGAGCCAAGCAGATATCTGGGGGAAGAGTATTCTAGATAGAGGTAGCAGTCACTGCAAAGATTTTGAAATGGAAATGTACCGGGCATGTTCAAGGAACAAGAATGACACAGGAGTGGGTAGTGACAAGTGAGTGAAGGGGAAATATTAGGAGATGAAGTCAGAAGGTAACAGGAACCAGATTCAGTAGAGACTTGTTGGTCATTGTGAGGATTTTGGCTTTTACTGTTTAGTTTGATGGGGAGCCATTGGAACATTTTGAGCAAAGAAGTGATATGATCTCACTTATGTTTTAAAAGGATCACTTTGGTTGTTGCTAGGAACAAAATGTAAGGGCAAAAGAGTGGAAAAGGGTGACCACTCCCGAGGATATTACTATAATCTAGGTGAGAGTTCTTGGTGGCTTGAAATAATAAGTGCTTGTATTCTAAATATATATTGAAGGAAAAACTAATAGGGCTTTCTGACAGACTGGATTAGGAGGATGAGAGAAAGAGAAGAGTCAAGAATGACTTGACTCAAGAATACAAGTAACAATAAATGTTGGCAAGGGTGTGGGAAAAAGTTACACTTATACGTTGTTGGTGAGACTGCAAATTGGTGCAATCCTTCTGCAAAGCAGTATGGAGAATCCTCATAAAACTAGGAATGGAACCACCATTTGATCCATTTATTCTGCTCCTCAGCAAACATACTAAGGATTTAAAATCATCATACTACAGTGACACAGCCACATCAATGTCTATAGCAGCACAATTCACAATAGCTAAGCTATGGAGCCAACCTAGGTGCCCTTCAACTGATGAATGCATAAAGATACTGTGGTGTATGTACACAATGGAATACTATTCAGTCAAATGTCAAAATGACTTTATGACATTGTATCAATAAATGGACGAATCTGGAGACTATCATACTAAGTGAAATAAGCCAATCCCCCCAAACCAAAGGTTGACTGTTTTTGCTGATATGTGGAAGCTAACCTACAATAAAGGGGAGAAGGGAAGAAGAGAAGTTAAGTAGATTAGACAAAGGGAAATGAAGGGAAGGGAAAGCAGATAGGAAAGACAGTAATAATTTTTCTGTGTACATATATGAAAATACCTAAGTGAATCCCACCATTGTGTACACCCACAAGAAGGGGTCCTAATTAGAGTAAGATATATTCCATGCTGGTGTAATTTTATCTAAATGGATTCTACTGCCATGTATAACAAAAAGAACCAATAAAAAATGAAGAAAAAGAAAAAGAGAGCTTATAATAAGTTTTGATTCTTTTCCTCAAAATAATTATTAACTCAATGTTCAATATATGGAGAGGAGTTGGAATGCTCACAAGTAAACACATATGTCAAAATTTAGTGAATGAACACTTAAGATTTGTGCATTTTATTACATGCAATTTTTAATAAATTGAAACAAATATCAAAGTATAATTAATAATATATAAGAAGAAATATTCAGGGGCTGGGGCTGTAGCTCAGTGGTAGAGTGCTTGCCTAGCATATGTGAGGCACTGGGTTCGATCCTCAGCACCACATATAAATAATAAATGAATAAAATAAAGATCCATCAACAACTAAAAACATATTTTAAAAAAGAAGAAACATTCAGGAAGAATTTTTGTATGTCTGAAAATCAATTTCCAAAGCACTAGGTACACAAATGGATAGATATGTGATAAAGGAAGCATAGTAAAATTGTAATGGTAGAATCTAGGTGAGGGTATTTCACTCTGTGCATCTTTTAAGTTTGCTGTATGATTGAAAGTTTTCATAAAATGCCAGGGAAGATATCTGCAACTAAACATGACTAATTTTCAAACTGTTCCTGCTTTTGAGAGAGTTTTTTGTTCAAATTAAATTTAAAATTTTGCATAATGGACTAATGAAATATGAAATTAATTAAATCTTATATTCTGCTTCTCTAGGATTAATTGTAAAGGAGTTTTTATATTAAAATAAAAAAGAATGATCTGAAAAACAACAAAAAAAGAATGACTCAAGGTTTTTGGCTGAGAAGCTAAGGGTGGAATTGCCATTAAGCAATTTGGGAAAGATTTGGAAGGAACAGATTTTAGAGGAAATATCATGAACTCAGCTTAGACATGTTAAATTTTAGATTTATGTTGGACATCCAAATGGACATGTGGGCATTAGGGAGGAGGGGATTGAAAATACAAATTTATGACTCTATTAGAGTGTATGGGTATGAACATAGTGTAGCCTTCCCTTGTTATCTGTGAGGGATTGGTTCTGAGACATCATAAAGATACCAAAATCTGTGGCTGCGTAAGTCCCTTATATAGTAAAATAGTATAGTATTTGCCTATAACATATGCACAGCCTCCTGTGTAATTTAAATCATCTCTAGATTACTTATTATAGCTAGTAAAGTGTAAATGTGATGTAAATAGATGTTGTGCTATATTGTTTAGAGAAAAATGACAAGAAAAATGGTGTGTATGTTTAGTTAAACCTTTGCGTGTCTACATTCTCTATCCACAGTTGGTTGAATCTGTGTATACAGAAACTATGGTCTGACAGTATTTCCGGATCTCAATCCATTAGTTGTTCTATTCCAAAGATCTTTTTCTCATCCTTTATCTATGATAATATAAAAATCTGAATGATATTAAATATAAATTTATACTCTTGTCAATCTTTTTTGTCTGCCCAAAATGTTATACTGTATCAGATGTAGTCATATCCAGTCAGAACAATAAATGCAGGTACTTAAAATAGGTGGGATTTAATTAAAGGAATTTGTTGCACAGGCATTGGAAGATGAAAAGAGCAAAAGAAGAAGCTGAGGTAACCCAAATATTAATAACTATAAGGAGCAACTATCAGTCATGGGGTTAGTGAAACAAAATAGGAGAAATTGTATTCCTTAAACCTGGGACCTTAGAAAAGCTTGTGATTGGGGATTGGATGCGCTCTGTAACTTCTTCTCAGACCACTGAGGAGAATGTGGCATGGCTTATGCAATAATAATCACTGAGAGGATTGTGGCCAGCTGGTAGTGGTATTTCTGAGGGGCTTAGGCAACTGGTGTTGGGGTGCTCCAACGGAAATTTGAAATGGTGCGATCGTAGAGTCTTTTGCTGCTGCAGGAGCTGGAAAAAGGAAGCCTCTTCTCTCTTTCCACAAGTCACTCTCATTGGCAGAACCTAACAGGAAGCCAGCTGGCAGTGAAATCTGGGAAATACAGTGCCACAGCATTGTAGAGCAGAGGACTGAAGTGTGACATAGGAGTCAAGAAAATAAGTAAATACCGGCACATGTTATGTGAATATTAACACATGAATAAAATCTGAAGACCTAATTCCACTGAAATGTTTAGTAAAGTGATACACTTTACAGTTTTAGCCATAGTATTTCGGTTATTGATAATAAATGGGAAACAGTATTCAGTGTTGAAGAGCACAAGAACTGATTAATTTTAAGAGTGATTTGGTTTACAAAACTTGTAAACTCTTTTCTGTCTCCAGGCAAAATATTAGTCAGTTCCTTCATGGTGCAAATGCTTATAGGACATCTATAATGTTCCAGGTAGCACTATTCTTAAAAATATATTAATTAATAAAACACTTCCAGTTTTCATGAGATTATATAATATAGTGGAGAAACATAGAACAATAAGCATGATAAATAAGTAAATTATATAGTATGTTGGAAGTTTATAAGTACTATAGAAAAAGAAAAATATAAAATAGGATATAGAAAACTGATAGTATGAAGAAGCGATTTTCAATAGGATAATCAAAGTAGGACTCATTGAGGCTATGACAATTGAGCAAAGAATTAAAAAGGTAAGGAAGTTATCTCTAGGAGGGGAAAATATTATTTTCCATTTTTTACAATAGACATCCTAATGGTTATGAAATTGTATCTCTTTGTTTTGATTTGCCTAATGACAAATAATCTTGAATATTTTTTCATGTTTATTGCCATTTGTACATGATCTTTGGAGACATATCTATTCAAATCCTTTGTCCATTGATGAATTAGGTTGTTTTGTTGTTGTTGTTGAGTTGTAGCACTTGTCTATATATTTTGGATATTAATATCTTGTTATATGATATGCAAATGTTTTTGCCATTCTATGGGTCATCTTTTCAATCTGTTGATGATGTACTTTGATACAAAAAAGTTTTAAATAGGATGAAGTTCAATTTATCTGTTTTTATTTGTTACTTGTACTTTTCTGTCATATCCAAGACATTTTTCCCTTAATTTTATTTATTTATTTATTTATTCTACTTAGGTATACATGATAGCAGTGTGCATTTTGATTTATTGTGCACAGATGGAGCACAACTTTTCATTTCTCTGGTTGTATGTGATGTAGAATCACGACATACATGCAGTCATACATAAAGCTAGGGCTATGATGTCCATCATATTCCACCATCTTTACTGTCCCCCTCTCCCCTCCCCCCTCCCACCCTTGTGACCAAAGTTCCTCCATTCTTCCTGTGTCCTCCTCCACATTATGCATCAACATCCACTTATCAGAGAGAACATTCGGCATTTGGTTTTTTGGGATTGGCTTACTTCGCTTAGCATGATATTCTCCAACTCCATCCATTTACCTGCAAATGCCATAATTTTATTCTTTTTTATTACTAAGTAATATTCCATTGTGTATATATACTACAGTTTCTTTATCCATTCATCTATTGAAGGGCATCTAGGTTGGCTCCACAGTTTAGCTATTGTGAATTGTGCTGCTATAAACATTTTTACAAATCCAGTGTCATCAAAATTTCCCTGTTTTCTTCTAACAGTGTTGTTTTAGCTTTTAAGTTTAGGTCTTTGGTCCATTTCAGCTTAACTTTTGTATTTAGTGTAAGGTGAAGGTTCAACTTCAATTTTTTGTTTGATTATTCTCAGTTTTCCCAGAACTATTTCTAGAAAAGACATCTCTTCACTTTTTAATCGGAATTTTTTATAAATCTAGATATGAGGAAAAAGGAATAGAGACTTTGAGTTTATAGCCAGTTTCTAATGTTAGTGTCCTTTTTGTTATGTCTCTGTTGCTTGCTATATTTGTAAAACAATGAAAGTACTAGTTAAATGAAGAATTATTTGTGGTAGACAGAAAAAGAAAGCTGTTTTATATTTAATACTTTTCTAGGAAAATTACTTCTACAAAGTGCATAGACTTTATGTTTGTGTATATATATTACCATGATATGCTAGATAATAATTTCTTTTTATGATAATATTGTATTTAGTCTCTTGGATATTTTGGCCATTTTGACTTTTTATTCACATTATTGTGACCATAAGCTTCTAGAATTTGTTTAATCACTCCTTTCATTTTGTAGTGTATTTAAGCTGAGGGTGACATTAAAAGGTAAATTCCAAGGATATAACTTCTGAAAGAGTTATCTGGTATAAATCTCACTTCACTGGACTATTCTCTCTCATCCTTTTGCCACATGTTACTCTCCGTGGTTTGAGAGCAGGTTCTTTCCTTTAAACTCCAGGGGAAAAAATGTGGTTGCATTATGTCATAACTTTGTGAATTACTTGGGACATCAGTGGCATCATTAGGTATCTCTGTAGAAAGCTTATTGTCTCTCTTAGCTTGTGATGAACGATGAACATAGCGTGGTGTGAAGGAGAATATATTTAAAACATTGTTCTTTCTTTTGTTCTTCTTTCCTAGTTCTTATCTTGGGCCAAATGGAAAAGTGAAGGTATCTGTAGTCTGAAAGTGATAATTCCAATAAAAATGATAGCATACTTCATATAAGAAACTTTATATCTATTTTAGATACAAAACAAAGCAAAACCAAAATCAGAACATACTTAGAAGCAAAGTATGCTTCAGCAAAAATTCAAACTATGCCTTAGACCTGGTCTAAGGAGCTAGACTACAGATTCATAATTCCTTACTATTACATTTAAAAAGGCTTTGCTTTGGATAAACTAGTTATTCTAGCAAATGTCTATTTCCTACACTACCTATATAAGTAGCCATCTTTAGAGGAGTTGTTGAATATTTTTTCTGCTGTCCCAATAGGGCCCATTCACTTTGATGAAGACTTATAGGTGTTTTGAGTTTTCTATTCTCCCTCACTTGTCTTTTAATTTTTGCATTGAGGTTACAAATTCATGACCTGACACTCTTTGTTAAGTATGGAAAGAAATAAAAGAATCAGGGCTGGGAAGTAACTCAGTGGTAGAGTTCTTGTCTTGGGTTTGATCCCCACCACAGAAAACAAAACAAAAGGTAAAAAATTCATAAATCATGGCATTGATGTATATGAGAAATGCTTCAGTGTTAAACAGTGATTCATTTTGCATAGTACATTTTCCTAGTAAATTTGTATTTAGTTTAATGCAGAATAAACTGTGATAGAATATCGGGTAATTTGTTCGCTATAGCAGCCATTGAATAGTAAAACCTGGAGATTTGGACCTGGATATAAATCTTTGTCCTGCAATTTGATTGCAGTATCCTTTCTCACTATCATTATTTTGTCTATAAATTGGGGGATAATATTATCTATACCTGTTGTGGACTTGGAAAGATTGCATCTTTGCCTCTCTTCCTCTAGTTGAAATAGTTTTTTATGATACAAAACCTAATTCTATATGTGATTTGATTCAATTGCATATAGATAATTTTATAATTTGCTCCTTTTTCAAGATGTCAAGATGTAAAAAGAATAGAGAGCCCTTTCTAACCAGTCCCTGACAGCTGATTAAACATTGTATGGGAGATCTGGAAAATAGGAAAGATGGTAAATGAAATCCTGGTGGAGAGAATAGTCTAATCCCAAAGGACATTTTCAACAATAGACTGGGCCCTATGCCTAGTACTTATAGGGGCCTAGGGTAAGAGACTCCTGCCCCTCACTGTACCAGTCCCAGAATCTTATTCTTTAATGCTTGGCTTTATTAATAAACTCATGGCCACTTGTTCAGCTCTGCATATGGTTGGTTGTGATTTCCAGCTGCCCTTTGGGTTAAAGTGTAAACAATGAGTAGATTGTTATGTTCTCCTATTAAGCTTAAAGCTGTGATCTCATGTCTGTGCCACATATGTCTGCAACCAGAAATATATCTTTCTCCTGATCTCATGGAAGAGAAGCAGCACTGTGTTTGAAAAGAATCTGAATTCATTAGTCCAAGGGCTTTTTACTTATTTTTATTCAAACCAAAGAACAAAATAAAGGCATAAAAAGTCATGAGCACCATCAATATGACACCAAACAGCATAGTATATTGTCAATATGAGCATGTAATCTAGGGAGCAAAATTTCTGTACCTTTGGCATTTTCATAGAAGACAACTGCAGGCAGCAGTCCAACAATCCAGTCACAACAATCCATTTCACAACTGGATTTGAAATAAGCACAATACCCATCGACAGAACTGGTTCCTAAACTTTGGCCTGATTGCTGATATGATGAGCAGTTAGCACCTACATTTTTGTTGTACCATGTTGAATCAGGAATATTATTTTTATTGTTGTTTTAGAGTACAGATGTTTCAACTGTTTACCTGTGGGAATTCTAAGTTAAACCTGAAATTCTAAGTTCTCTAGAAGAGGAAATTTATGATAGTGATAATTAGTATTTTATATAATATGTCTATCTATCTTTATTTGTTCCTTATTCTTCAGAATAATTCTATAGTGGTATTCTCCCCATTGTACAGATAAGGAAACAGGCTTATGGAATTTGAATAAGTTCAAACTCATAGAGGTTGGATTCATACCTAGAGTTATCTAACTTCAAAGTTTTGATATTCTTCCTGTGTCAGTGCTTCTGCCCTTTCATGCTGGCTCTACAAGATGGCTTTGTGGTTTCTGAAATATATAGTAATTCTGAGTAATAATCCTAATAGTTAATTGTACTACTTTTCATTTGTATGGTGTTTTTTACTTTTCAAATTCATGTTATAGCTATTAGCTCATGTGCTTTACCTGATTACCTTGTGTCAGTAGAAATATTTTACAGATGGATAAAATAAACCCAGAGAAGATAAGCAATTTTCCCCCATCTTGCACAATTAGTGACGGAACTAGAACAGTCTTGCTGTACTCAGTTTAGTACTCCTGTTTAATCCCTGCTATTTCCCTAAGGGAAGACTGGCTTCAGAGTTGAACAAGTGTATAAGTGTAGCCAAGAAAATCTCCCTTCAGCTAGAGCAGTGAGGTGAGTCTTTTTTGCCTGAAAATCCAAGCCTTTGGGCTACTTAATTACTTTTTGGAAAAACTCACTTGGGAGGTGCTTGTCTTGCAAATCCTGACAATTTTTTCAAGAAAACACTATTAGGATAGGGTTACTCTTGTTAGGTGTTAAGCTTAGCAAATTCCTGCTGGGGTCTTCTAGGCCAGGGTCTTGGTTTAGAAGCTATTACAAATTCTCCAAGTTGGGTGCAATGGTGCACACCTATAATGCCAAGGACTCTGGAGGTTAAGGCAGGAGGATCCCAAGTTTGAGGCCATCCTCAGCCAATTTAGTGATATATTGACTAGAAATAAAACAGAAGAGGTGAGGAGGTACCTCAGGGAGGTACCTGCTCTGGTGGCAGAGCATCACTGCATTCAGTTTTCAGTACCACAAAGAAGGAAAGAAGAAAGGGAGGGAGGGAGGAAGGGAGGAAGAAAATTTCTAGTTCAACGGGAATAGAAGGTTGGGGGAGGAGGAAAAGTGAGCTTTGAAAAATAAAATATCCTTATAGTTAATTTTTTAAGTAATGTGGCAGTATCTTTATATACTTTCTAAATATTGGTGGAAATACAAAAATCATAACAAGTAAGGAACTGTCATTAAGGAACTTAGGAGAGACTGTGTGGTACATTGGGCTAGGTATGAGAAAACTTAGGTTTCAGTGCTAGGTCTGCCATGAGTTAGCTGCAAGATGTTAAGCAAATTTTTACCCTTCTCTGATTAGCCCTCATTTAAAAAGTGAGAGGCTAGAACTACATGATTTTATATATATACATATATATATGTATATATATATTATATATATGTATTTAGTTGTGGATGAACCTTTAGTTTTAAAAATTAAATTAATATTTAATCATTAATTAATTTATTTATTCTAATTAGGTATATATGACAGCAGAATGCATTTTGATTCATTGTACATAAATGCAGCACAACTTTTCATTTCTCTGGTTGTACAAGATGTAGAGTCACACCTTATGTGCAGTCATACATGTACCTATGGTAATGATGTCCATCTCATTCCACCATCTTTCCTGCCCCTATGCCCCCTCCCTTTCCCTCAAAGTTCCTCCATTCTTTACATAATCCCAACCATTATGGATCAGTATCCACTTATCAGAGAGAACATTTGGCCTTTGGTTTTTTGGGATTAGCTTACTTCACTTAGCATGATATTCTCTAACTCCATCCATTTACCTGCAAATGCCATAATTTTATTCTCTTTTAATGCTGAGTAATATTCCATTGTCCATATCACAGGTTCTTTATCTATTCATCTATTGAAGGACATCTAGGTTGGTTCCACAGTTGAGCAATTGTGAATTGTGCTGTTATAAACATTGAAGTGGCTGCTTTACTGTAGTATGCTGATTTTAAGTCTTTAGGGTATAGATTGAAGAATGGGATAGCTGAGTCAAATGGTGGTTCCATTCCAAATTTTCTAAGGAATGTCCATACTGCTTTCCAGATTGGTTGTACCAATTTGCAGTTCCATCAGCAATGTATGAGTGTGTACCTTTCCCCCCACAGCCTTGGAACTTTTATTTTTATTTATTTATTTTTATATGATGCTGAAAATCAAACCTATTGCCTAACATATGCTAGGCAAGTGTTCTACCACTGAGCCACATCCCAATCTCCTAGAACTAGATGATTTTTAACGGTACTTTTATCTGTCAACTCTTTCAAATCTTATCTCAACTTCAGTTGACAGAAGTGAAGTGTTAAACTCTGCAGTTTTAATAGGTACAGGCATCAGCAAAGATGCAATGATTCAATGTTGGGGAGCTCATTTTTGTTAACTGAGGTTCTTAAAAATAAGATCTTAAAGTATTATAGTGCAAAATCAGTGTATAGTTCTTACCTCTACCATTTAATCATTTATTTAACCATAGGTCATTTATTTAACCAACTTGTCTGTTTCTACATCAATAATATAGATTTCATCTTTATTCACTTAAAAACCTTCCCTGAGCACATAACCATTATGCTAGATGCTGATGCTGGAAGGTTGTTTCTCTCCTTTTGGTGCTCAAAGTATCTCTCTACCAGGGACATTTGCAGTTTAAACATTTTTTCCTAATAGTGTGGAATTATAGAATCTTAGAGATTTTAGAATCTTCTGAGATTTTAGAATCTTCCTACGTAATTATAGAATCTTGGAAGATATTTTAGATGTGGTTTAATTGGACTTAGAGTGCAAGTTTATTAGGGCTGGGACTTTATTTTGTTCACTGCCCTATTGCCAGCATCTAGAAGAGTGTTATGCATACACATATTCATATTTAAAGAATAAATTAATGAAAGAAGAATGTTAAGAAAAAATATTTGAGTGAGGTAGAACTTTTCACATCTGGAATCATGTGTTTACATTTTAAATTGGCAATGTGCCAATGTGCCAAATTGGCTTATGGACATCTCTATGACTAGAGATGTGCACAGGGATATCCTGTGTGGCCATTACCACATTGGCTACTTCTTGCACTGAGATGGGCTGACTTTCCTTGCATATGAATGTTGAAAAAGTTTTATATATTGCTTCTGAGATCGAGTTGATATGTTTGTTCATCTCTGCTCCCCAGAGAATTATAGAACTTAGAAGCAGGCCATACCATTACTATGTGGCATAGAATTCTGTGGCCATAGCAAATTTTGGATAGATTTGTCTGTTCTTACTTTTTCTTCCCTTTTAAGACCCTAGCTCCCTCTTTTCCCTGACCATATAGCACAACAGACAATGCTTCTGTATAATCTTACTATGTTTTACTTTCCTTTGGAGAATCATCATGCTGTGCTATAAGGGATAATTGCTTTATTTTCATTGTGCTATATTTTCTCTGTCTTTCCTTTTGCATTTTCTCTAAATAGAGTCATGGGACTTGCTTCTCATATATCCATGATACCACTATAGTGGTACTGTGTTACAGTAATTGGTCCATGAGCTTCAGGGAAGGGAAGAGTGAAGTTAGGGAATGGTGGTGATGGAACGCAATCAGGAGAATCTTTTTTCACTACTTATTTTACTTTCAAAGGGGAAAATGTGGAGGTTCCTTAAGAGAAGAGAAGAGAAAAGAAGAGAAGAGAAGAGCGGGGGGGTGGGGGGTGGGGGAAGGAGAATATGAGTCCTGTCCTTCTAAAGCTTTGATCATTGTCGGTTACAATTACTGTTACTTTTCCCCCTCTGTAACAAAAGGGGCTTATATTTCTATTTTCTTCAAAAGGAACCACATGGTAAAAAGGAAGAAGCTTTGTTTCAGAGGGCTTGAATTTTACTTCTGCCTTCTCCACTTCCTACCTAAATAACTATGGGAAGTTGTTTTCTCTAAGCCTCATTCCTAGATACTGATTTTGTAGAGATGATAATATTACTGAGCTCACCAAATTCCTAAGAAATAATCTACAGAATTAAGGCCTTGTGATTTAAATCATGAATTTACATACAAACAAAAATCACATAGCTTTATTTTCTATCATCTCTAAATTGTTAGAAATTTCTTGTTGCTTTTTTAAAGTGGAGCTGTATCTTGAATTTTTCTCTCCTACTTTTGCAAGAAATTGATCAAGTTTAAAAGTTTTGGAAATCAGCATTATCTTCTGATTTTTCCTTGGTGTCTTCATCAGGCCATTTTTCTGACACCCTAAACAGCTGTTGTGTGTCAGTCCAGAAGTAGTTGCATTTTGCTGCTTCAGGCTTACATGATTCTGGTGTAGAGTTTCAGTGTCTTTGCTAACAATGGTTTCTCACTCTGAGGTATGCTATGTAATTTAGTGTGAGAGGAAGTTGGCTTGAATGTTTTATGAATCACAGAAACTTGTGCAAAAATAGCATACTTGACACACTCCAATTTTTTAAAAAGATGAATACATCTTTATTTTTTTCTTCTTATTTTTCCAGTAGTTTTATATCTGCTGCTCAGATTTTCTACTCTATGCAGACATACTCTTCTTTCTGTATCTTCTCCAGTGTTTACAGCAGAAATGAAGTGTGAGTTTTACCATTTTTTTGAGGTATAAGAGTTATTTAATTTTGGAACAACATCTGTTGAGTGAAGATAGTATTATAAATTAATCAAGGAAATACTGACTTTGGAGTGAGACTATGTGGACTTGGACAAGTCACTTAACTTTTTTATTCCTGTTTCCTCTGTAAAATGGGATAACAAGACTACCTACATCATTGGATTTCATAAACAAACATATATATATATACACATATATACACTTATATACATATACATATATATGAGTTAGATATTATTATTGAAAACTTCCTACTGTTAGGTATATTAGAGTCAACAAATAATTTATTAAACCCTATTATATGTTGAAGTATCTATCATGTATATTGGAGAAAACAAAATAGTATGGCACAATTGAAACTGAATTCAAAATAAGACATGTTTGGATGATGTAGATTGTCTGAGAACCTGCTGTGGAGTACTTCCCTGAGTTGGCTGATTGGGGACATAGAACTTTAACAATAGGAAATGAACAAATACAAATCTGTCCTGATGAAGTTAAATGCATGTTATACAAATAGTTGCAATAGGAATGCAATGGTAGACCAGTGTTTCCCTGAAAGAATTTTGTGGAGGAGTTAACATATTAGGTGAGCATTGAAGGTGAAATCTGGAAACACAAGAGATGGGTAGAAGGAGTAGGGATTAGGAATGTGCACATCAAAATATAGTGGAAAGGGTATAGCCAGATGAACCAGAGCTAAATCTCTGGTACTGCCTGTGACTAGCTCTAAGATGTAGGAAAGTCAATCAATCTCCCAAAGCCTCAGTTTTCTCTTCTGTAAAGTGGAGACAATGGTATTTACCTGTATAAGCAATTAGCAAAGTTTTGGAACATAGTTAACATTTATTAAGTGATATCATTGGAGTTCAGTATCACTGTTAAAAACATGGGATTTAAAGTCAAACAGGACCAGTTTTAAACTCTCTGTCTTGTTTACTAGTTATAATCATAGCCAAGTTACTTAACCACTTCTGAACTTCACTTAGCTCATTTGAAAATGGAAGTAAGTTAGTAGGTTCATTACAGAATCTCCTTGAGATTTAATGAAGTACTGTGAAGCATAAATAATGATCTTGACACACAGTATGACTCAAGACCATTTCACTGTTATATTGTTATTTTTATTAGCACAGCATCTCTCCGTTCCCTCAGATCTTTATTTGGTGAT